>CM045771.1:132674122-133274122 GCA_025200525.1 Camellia lanceoleosa | reverse complement strand
AAAATTTCAAGTGAAGCTTGAGGAGTGGATGTAGGATTGGTTGAAGTCGAACCATTATAAATCTGTTTGTTTCCTCTTCCCTAATCTCTTTACTTTCCTATTACTGCTATAGCTATCTAATATTCATGTGTTAATCATTTAATTTACCATGATGTTAGTTATACTTCATTGTTATTTTGTTTGATCATTTACTGTTAAGTTCATCATTGTGCTTGTTAATAATTTGTTGTACTAGTAGTTAATTTTATTGGGATATTATTAATTTTAATTTGTAGAAACCTAATTTACCCCCCTCTGACGTTGCTTTTTGGGTAACAATATATATATATATATATATAAAGAAAAAGAGTGAGTTAGAGCCCAGTGAGTAATACCAAAATAAAAAGGTTAATGAATTGTGTCCATTACATTATGTAAACATGACTTTTAATTGCGAAATATATATCTTAAATTATTTTTAGATATCATGTTCATAACAAACACTTATCGTATCAAAATTCATTCATATACAAAGAGCCCGAAAGCGTATCAAAGGGACCACAAAGGTTAGGCAAAGGGTCAGGATCACATTTCGAAAAGGGACATTCATTCATTCATATAAATTAACATTTTATAAATATAAGTCAAATGACAATTACAAACATCCATATTCACACTTACATAATGGCATTAGGGTCCACATAAGACAAAACGGCCTTGAGCCCAACATAATACTGAACAGCCTCAAGCCCAACATAATAACAGAACGGTCTCAGGTCCAACATAATAACAGAACGGCCTCATGCCCACATTCACATAACAATTTAGTTCATGAAATTCACTTAGGTCAAATAAATACACTCTTCAAAAAATATAACAATTATGAATAGTTAAATAAATGAATAGAACATATCCTTATAGAGGTATTACTCACTGTAGTTTTCAGAAATGGTTGATCGGTCCTCGAATCTTGACCTGCAATCACAATGTGCATAGCACAACATATCGAAACATAGAATTTCTTTCTTGATCAAATTTACTACTCTTAATCTTTTCTTAATCAAATAAACCAATCCCTTACTTTGCTTCTTAATTAATTATTTATGTTGGTTGTAAACTCATTAGTCCTGAATGGGTCATAATTCATATCTAGGAAAATAGGAAGAAACGAAAGGAAACTGGGTTAGGCAAAGAAATAGCATGAAACGGTTAGAAAGAAAGTGAACAATCTTCACTAATTTGAACATGTCTATTTGTGTACTTAGAATTTGGATATGAGACTACCACCATTGGAAACTAGACTTCTGGGACTTGAATTTAGGCTTAATAATCGCCTAAAACGAAGTTCGGATGACGGAAATATGTCTATTTAAAGTTGGTTAAAACAAGGTAATCCGCACGTGTGGAAATCCAAACCGCACGTGCAGTTCTAGGCATCCAGCAACATGTCCGAAACTCTGCTTGTTCTAAAATGGTTTCCTTGCATGTTCTTGGGCTAAGGCTCATTGAAACTCAACATAAACTTCACAAATTCATTGATAAACATGGGAATAAAATTGTTTTCCAAATCAAAAGCATCAAGACTTGGTTTAACTCAAGAATCAATAATCTTTAACAAGAATTGATAAACTCTATTTTTGTTACAAAACCTAACTTTTCTTCCAAATGCATATAGATCTTCATTTCATATGTAATTTTATGAGTTCAAACCATACAAAACCTCAAGATTAAGGCTCAAATTCTCACAATCAACTTCAAGATAAGCAAATATAAGGGAATTAACTTTTAAATCTAACAAATGCAAGGAATCGATATTTAATTTCAAGAGTGTAATTTGCTTAAGCTTATGAGTTACAACCCTAAATCATTTGAGTGTGAAATCTCTAATATTTACATAATTAAAGAGGTATTCCAAAAGTTTTAATTGGTTTACACATACCTTGAATTCCCTTACAATTCCTTCAATTTTCCCATGTTGCTTATTCAATCTTGAACTTTTTCTTCTTTCTGTCTTGCTTCTCTCTCCCTCTCTCTCTATCTCTCTCCAGATTTTTCTTTTCTTTCTTTTATTGAGTCTATCTCAACTAAGGTTCATATACCTATATATAATAATAAGATATAATATTAATAAAATCAATTTAATTCATAATGAATTAGATTTTTACAAAACTTCATACTAGGCTCTAAAAATCATGCTGATCATAACTATGTGTTCGGTTTCGGTTTATCGCGCCTCTAAGACTTTCAATTTTTAGTTTAAAGCTATAAATTTGATAGATTTTTCTATAATCAACAGATATAACTTCAAATCCTTATAATTCACATCCTTAGACATGCAATTCTACATCAACAATATAATTAGCCTAATCATGACTAATCATAAGTCCCATAGAATTTAATTAACCTACTTTGACTTCCATTTGAGCCCAATTAATTATATTTAAATTTATAAGTTTGAATCAGAATTTTTAATCAAACTCCCAAAAGGCTTTAAATATCAAATTAAGCTTATTTCCATCATCAATTGTGATTTCTTATATCAATAAGGCCCTCAATTTTAGGTCAAACTCAAGGTCTCCATAAAAAATAACATACTCAAATTGAATACCTCATAAATAAATTGAATTCGCAATAATCTTAATTCTCACTCCTCATAATGTAATTAACTCCAATTCGAAAATTAATCAAATCTCAATCTACAAATCTGAATCGAATATTTGATTAAACCTCCAATGGTTCGATACTCGAAATTAAAATAATTCAACTCACTAATTATTCTTTCTTGAGCCAATTAGGCTTTTAATTTCTTATTCCAAATAAATCTTCAATAGAATCGTATACAAATCAGTCTCCATAATTTTCATAATTCCCAAATTAAATCAACATAGTAGACAATTAAAATTCAAATCTCCGTCATTAATTAAATGTAAAGTATTAGATGATGGGATTATTACAGGATGCTTAGTATGTTTTGGGAAGAGAAAACTCTTTCCAGAATATATGTGGAAAAAGTAAAATCTACCATTAATAGTTCAAATCGCTAATAATAATACAGTGATACATAATGACACTATAGAAAATTTAGTTATAAAAATTAATTCAGTAACCTTTATCATTCCTAAATTTTTGACAACCAATCAACCATTACAGGATGTAATTATCGGCAATAATTTTCAAAGATTAAAACTAAAAATGGCTGTTACACATCACAATATTGACTTCAGACGCAAAGAAGCGTGAGAGGAGGTAATCTCTCCAACTAGGCGCAAAACTGCACTAGGTATTGAAGAAATTAGTATTCAAGAATAAATTAAAAAAGAACAACAAGAAATATGCAAAAATTTATATAGCGAAGATCCGTTAAAATTTTGGCATAAAGATCAAAGTATAGCTAAATTAGACCTAATTGACCCTAAAAAATAAAACAAATGGTATATACATATAATGATATAGAGAAATTTAGAAAAGAGAAAGAAGATCTCAAACGAAAATGATTAATTAGAGATAGTAAAAGTCCACATAGTAGTACAACATTTATGGTTAGAAATCATTATGAGATTAAAAGAGGAATACTAGAATGGTAATAAATTACAAAAAATTAAATGATAATACTAACAGATATGGTTATTTTATTCCAAATAAACAAGTCATTTTTAACAGAATACAAGGTGCCTCCTGATTCTCCAAAATGGACTGTAAAAGTAGGTACTGACAAATAAAAACATATAAAGACAATATCCCACTAACAGCCTTTAGTGTACCACAAGGACCTTATGAATGGCTTGTAATACCATTTGGATTAAAAAAATGTACCTCAAATATTTTAAAGAATAATGGATAACATCTTTAAATAATAGAATAATATTCGTCTTGTATATATAGATAATATTTTAATTTTTCTAGATTCATAGAACAACATAGATGTCACGACCCAAACCCGACCCTATGGGTTTAGCATCAGAATCGGCGATGTCGAGATTACGAAGGCTCTTGAAACGATAACGCTTAAACATGAGGGCTGGCGGAAGCCAATACAGTAAGCAACTAGTGCCCATTGAGCTGTGAAAATCTGTATGCCAAAAACATTTTTCATGCATTCAAACAGTTTAGAACAAGATGCGGTTTATCTGATCATTTACATCAACAAGACAGGATCGAATCCTAGCAAACAAGATCTGATATAATAGTAGACGGTCTATACAAAAACACAAAACAGTAAGGAGACCGATAGGGGACACAAAACCACCCCAAGCCATAGCATGGCAACACGGAACCTCGCAGTGAGGCACATAGGCTGGCTTGACAAAACTGCGGACCGACCCACGCTCCTAGCTCCGGTCTGGGTGCTGAGAACCTACATATATATATATAAACAGTGAGCTAAAGCCCAGTGAATAACATAACGCGTAAAGGGGTTAAGAATGAATGTCCTTACAGTGATGAAATCAGTTCATTAAACAGTATTTCAGTCTTTCAGTATTTCAGTCAATCAGTCATATGTGGTACATCCATTAACCTATAAATGATAGGTGCGAAAGGGCCAGGTCTGAACCTAACAGTAATGATGGCCATCAACGATGAAGTATGGTTCCACAACGGAACCGAGCTCTATGCGATAACGAATAATGCTAAGGATGCCACAATGTCTGATTGAGAATACGGGACATACATTTATTGATAAACAATATCGATTCAATAAACAATTGATTCGATTATTCAAAAGATAACCATTTTGAACATATCTTTACACAATTGTTACTCACAGAGATTGGGCTAATAGCAACTAGAGCGCGTCCCCGAGAGCCAATCCTAAACAGTTAACAAATAGAACACACACTAAGTTCACAGTCGGAAGGATGATAATTAAATCCCTAAATTTCCTCGGTGTGGTTCTATGTCTAAATCCTCATTAAGATGCCTTAAACTAGGCCTAAGAATGCCTAGGATGGAATGAGGATGCAAAAATACAGTTGGAAGGCATTTTTCAAAAGTTGCTGAAAACAGGGGTCTCGCTCGAGCGAGCCTTCCTTCGCTCGAGCGAGGTTGTAAAATCAAAGGCTTCGCTTGAGCGAACAATCCTTCGCTCGAGCGGTATGATGAAACAGTAAAAGTACTGGATGCTCGATTTTTACGCTCGAGCCACCAATCCTACGCTCGAGCGTAGCTTCGAACAAAGGTTGGTCGCTCAAGCGAAGAAGCCAAATCTGGAATTTCCAGATTCGTCTCCTAAGCTCAAACCAAGCATTCTTTCACTCAAAACTCGACCTCTTGGGCCCAAATTCTGGAAGACACATCTAAATCCAATGTACAATAAGTTTCAGAGCTCAATTTGTGAATTCAAAGCCCAAGAGTGAGTCAATTAAATCCAAACTTCAAACCCATTTCAAGAACACTTTCAAAACATGCAATGCATGAACTTTAAACCAAAACCAAGCTTTAAATCTTGCTCAATTGAGCTCAATAGTTGGAAAACAAGGTGAAAACATGGACTTTAACTTAAACATGGACATGCATGTACAATCCACCATGAATTCAACTCCAAACTCACTAAACTCAACATGCATGAAACAATTAAGGTCCAATTCAACATATTTGCACTAAATCATGGCCTAGCTCTCTAATTGGGCATGGACCATGCAAAATGAGGCTCAAAGACAACAAGATGGAGATGAAGTCACTTACCTAAGTCTCAATTTCAAGGTAAGGAAGCTAGATTAAGCCAATTATACTTCAATTCTCAAGCAATTCTTCAAGAGTAAGCCAATACACAAGAGGAAATCACTCTCTCCCTCTAACTCTCTCCTTTGGTCGGCTAGGCACAAGGAAATGGCTGATAGAATGAGTTGGTTCAAGTGTAATATGAGGTCAAGGAATAAAATAAACAAAGCCCATTCAATGGCAATTCCGTAATTAAGCCCAACTCTTCAATTAATCAATGTTTAATCTAATTTAATCATTCCTAATCGATTTTCGGGTAAATATATCATAAAATCATAAATATTCTACTGATTACAAAACACTAAACGGTTTCTAATTCGGCCGCCGATAAGGCCTTCAATTAGCAGTTTAAACATATAAATTCAAACAGATAATCAATCAATCGAACAGATGCAATATGCAATTCAATAGATAAACTTATTCAATTCCAGTTTCGATTTCAATCAGTTCATTCAGTACTTCAGTTAATTCAATTATCAGTCATTATCAGTTCGGTTTAGCGATGAATCAAGACGTAATTGGTGGTTAATCAAGAATCAAGGCGAGGGTTATTCTGATCTCCTCCTTATAAGGAGTTTAGTCCTCTAAACTCGAGTTACTTTTAGTCTGGAAGAAAACAGGGTCCAGTGGAAACAAATCAGGATATCTTTTAGCCATGTCATCTTTCCTTTCCCAAGTGGCATACACACCACCATGGTTCTGCCAATCAATTTTCACTAGCGGGATCTCTTTGTTTCTCAGTTTCTTGATTCGTCGGTTTACAATCTGTATAGGTCGTTCCTCGTAAGTGTAGTCATCACTCAACACAATACGGGTAGGCTCAATCACATGAAAAGGATCCCGGAGATAGTCTCTCAACATCGAAATGTGGAAGACGTTATGCATATGCTCCATTTCAGGAGGAAGTGCAACTTGATACGCCACCGGATTGATTTTCTCAATAATCGTCTGTCCGACATATCTTGGCACTAACTTGCCTTTGACTCCAAAGCAGTCGGCCTTTCATTGGTGTCACTTTCACAAACACGTGATCACCCACTTCATACTCTCTATCCGTCTTCTAACATCCGTATAACTTTTACATCTACTCATGCGGTTTTAGGTCTCTGTTGTATCGGTTTTATCTTTTGATCGTTTCATATACAATCTCGGGCCCAAACAACGGCCCATCTCCAACTTCGCCAAATTGGAGATCTACACTTTCGCCATACAATGCCTCGAAAGCGCCATACCGATACTTGAATGATAAATGTTGTTGTGGCGAATTCAAGCGACAAATGACTTTCGGTTTCCACGAAAATCAAAGACACACATTCTCAGTAGATCCTCTAAAGTTTGGATGGTCCTTTCTGACTGGCCATCTATCTGAGGATGATAGGCACTACTTAGCCTCAATTCAGTACCCAATGCAGTCTGTAGGCTTTGCCAGAACCTCGATGTAAACTTCGAATCCTGTCGAAACAATAGATCTGAGCACTCCATGCAATCTCACAATTTCGTCAATATAGATATGACCAATTTATGCGCATTATAAATCGTCTTGACAGGTAGGAAGTGTGCAGATTTAGTCAATCTATCAACAATAACCCAAATAGAGTCCATACCTTTTCTGGAGCGAGGTAAACCAACGATAAAATCCATCGTGATATGCTCCCATTTCCACTCTGGTATGGGTAAGGGTTGCAGTAATCCGGCAGGTCGTTGATGTTCAGCTTTGACTTGTTGGCAGTAAAGACATTTGGACACAAAGTCGGCAATTTCCTTCTTCATTCCTGGCCACCAGAAATTCTGTTTCAGATCTTGGTACATTTTCGTATTCTCTAGGTGAATAGAAAACTTCGAACTGTGGCCTTCTTGCAGAACTCTTCTTTTTAATTCAGTGTCATTTGGCACACACAGTCTTTCTTGAAATTTCAAAACATTGTTCTCAAATTTGAACCCCGGTCTCGGTTTTGAATCTCTTTCTTCAATAACCTTTTTCAAGAAATCATCCAGTTGTTGTTTTTCTTTAATTTCCTCAAGCAATGCTGGTTGAGCAGAAATAGCAGCTAAGGTTCCGCCTTGTTCTCTCAAAACAATTTCAATTTCAGACTTTTCCAGATCATGAAGCAATCCCTTCTGTCCAGTCAACAAACAGGCTAAGTTGGCAATTGACTTTCGGCTCAATGCATCGGCAACAGTGTTAGCTTTTCCCGGATGGTACAAAATCTGTAGGTCATAATCTTTTATCAATTCAAGCCATCTCCGCTGTCTCATATTCAGTTCTTTCTGAGTGAAAAAGTACTTGTGCTCTTGTGGTCGATATACACTTCACATGTTGCTCCATACAAATAGTGACGCCAAATTTTCAAAGGCAAACACTCTTTATGACAAGTTCTAAGTCATGGGTCGGGTAGTTCTTTTCATGTGGTCTCAACTGTCGGGAAGCATAAGCAATAACTCTCCCATTCTGCATTAAAACACACCCCAAACCCTTATGAGAAGCATCACTAAATACAGTATAACCATCCGTACCTGAAGGTAGAGTCAGAATCGGTGCAGTCACAAGTCTAGTTTTCAACTCCTGAAATGCTGATTCCCTTTGGTCAGTCCAGTCAAATGATATCCCCTTCTGTGTCAACTGAGTCAGTGGTAAGGCAATTTTGGAGAAGTCTTTGACAAATCTTCTGTAATATCCAGCCAATCCCAAAAAGTTTCAGACTTCGGTTACATTTGTTGGTTTAGGCCAGTTCACTACAGCTTCAATTTTCTGCGGATCAACAGAAATTCCATCTTTGCTAACAACATGCCCCAAAAACATAACATGATCAAGCCAAAATTCACATTTAGACAACTTAGCATACAGTTTCTGTTCTCTTAAGGTTTGCAGGGCAAGTCTCAGATGATGTTCATGTTCTTCAACAGTCTTAGAATAGATCAATATGTCATCAATAAATACCACAATGAAATCATCAAGGTATGGTTTAAAAATTCTGTTCATGAGGTCCATAAATGCAGCAGGGGCATTCGTAACTCGACGGCATAACTAAAATTCATAATGACCATACCTCGTTCGAAAAAGCGGTTTATCAATGTCTTAGGTTTGACTTTCATTGATGGTACCGATCTAAGATCAATCTTGGAAAACACTTGTGCACTTATGAATGGTCAAATAAATCATCAATACGGTAATGGATATTTATTCTTCTGATTACCTTGTTGATTCAGCGGTAATCAATACCGGTCTCGATGAGCCATCTTTCTTCTTCACAAACAAAACAGGTGCACCCCACGGTGAAGTACTGGGCCTGATGAACTTCTTTTCTAACAATTCTTGCAATTGCACTTTCAATTCCTTGATTCGATTGGGGCCATTCAGAAGGAGCTTTAGATATCGGTGTGTGCGGAATCACATCCACAGTAAATTCAATTTCCCTGTCAATCAAATCCCCTGGCAAATCATCTGGAAATACATCTGGGAATTCTCTGACTATAGGAATACAATTCACGTCAGGTTTAACACTAACATCGGTAAACCGCGATTAGCAGAACACGGATATCCTTTACACCTTTCTAATCGGTTTAATGGCTTTCACAGAAGAAATCGTCGAGGAGGTACTACTCCACTCCCATTAAACACAAATTCGGGCAAACCCGGTGGACGGAAAACTACTTGTTTTGTTACACAGTCTATAGTGGCATGATATTTTTGTAACCAATCCATCCCCAATATTACATCAAAGTGATCAATATTCAATGGCAGTAAATCAACAAATAGGTGCATATCTCCAACAATAATCTCACAAGCAGAATACATATATGCACATGTCATGGATCCCCCAACAGGTGATGATACAGCTAGCAGATAGTTCATGGGTTCTAAGGGTCTATTCAATTTACGCGAAAAAGCATGCGATACATACGAATGTGTAGACCCCGAATCAATTAATACATAAGCATCTTGAGCACAGATAGAGAGGATACGACACAACATCTCGATGTTTTGCACGTCTCCGGTACTAGAGGCGAACACTCTACCGCCTCATAGGCTCTTTCCTGTAGTTTGGGGTTCGGTTTTGGTGTTGCGGTGATGTTGCTACGCTTAGTGCGGCTTTACTCTTGGCTTGCGGGGCGAGAGGCGATCTTTAATTTCGTGGCCCACCTTGCCACACGAAACAAGCTCCAATCGTAGCAAACCCCTTTGTGCTTGTTGCCACATACGGGCGGTGGAGTAAACCCACTCCCTTGGTGGGACTAGTCGTCGACCCGTATTACATTTCTTGGTTCTTTGGGTTATGCTTGCCTTTCTTGAATTTAAAACCCTGCCTTTTACCTTGCCACTCAGTTGTTGGTGTTTCGGATTGTTTCACTGCTGCAATATTCGTCTCGGCCATCAATGCCCGGTCGAGAACACCCACAAAAGTCGGTAACTTCAAGACACTTATCCTGTCCAGTATAGCAGCGTTAAGGCCTCCTTCAAACCTTCTGGCCTTCTTATATTCGGTGTCCACCATATGTGGTGCATATCTAGCAAGTTCAGTGAATTTCTTCTCATACTCGGCAACAGACGTTTTGCCCTGTCTCAGTTGTTCGAACTCCGTTACCTTTCTGTCCCTGATGCACTGGAGAAAATACTTTTCAAAGAAGGACTCCTTGAACTGAGTCCAAGTCACAATAGTATTCGCATCGCGGGTCAACATCCACCACCTTCTTGCTTCTTCCTGAAGGGTGAAGGTTGCTAACAGTACTTTATTGGCTTCGAAGCACGGAAACATTTCAAACAACTTTTCTATTTCAAGCACCCAAGCTTCAGCCTTTAACGGTTCCAAGCCTCCCTGAAAGGACGGCGGTTTCATCTTGCTGAACTTATAGGTCAGTGCAATAATGTCCACCTCATTGACATTCACATTACGTACATTCATTAGGTTGCGGAGGAGGAGGATGGTGAAATTGTTGGTTCGGTTGTTGATCTAGTCTTTCAATTATCAATCCCATCATTTGTTCAAGTCTGGCCATTCTGGCCTCAGAGGATGACGACTCAGGTTCATTTGCATTATCTATTTCACTATAAGCAGTTATAACAGTTATCATTATAAGCAGTTATACAATTACACAATTTAACATTCTAACTTATAATCAGTCAGTCACAAGCACACACTTTTCAAGTTCATGAGATGCCCTAATTGCTTTTCTAGGACACCCTATAGCTCATTTGGACACGTATGTGCGGTATAACTCGTGGTTAAGTATCGCTCTGATACCACTCTGTCACGACCTAAACCCAGCCCTATGGGTTTAGCAATCAGAATCGCCAAGAATCGATAAAAGGCACAGTTAAGCGAATCTGAGGGCTGGCGGAAATATCTGAAGCAACTAGTGCCCATTGGTATGAAAATCTGTATGCCAAAAACATTTTTCATGCATTCAAACAGTTTAGAAACGATCACGGTTTATACAATCATTTCTGACATCGATCTGAGGATCGAATCCCTAGAAACAAGATGCAGTATAACGATGAGGCGGTCTATACAAAAACACAAAACAGTAAGGAGACCGATTGGGGACACAAAACCACCCCAAGCCATAGCATGGCAACACGAAACCTCATGATGAGGCACATAGGTGCAGCTTGACAAAAGCAAGGGATCGACCCACGCTCTAGCTCCGTCAGCCGAGAACCTACATATATATATATAAACAGTGAGCTAAAGCCCAGTGAATAACATAACGCATAAAGGGGTTAAGAATGAATGTCCTTACAGTGATGAAATCAGTTCATTAAACAGTATTTCAGTCTTTCAGTATTTCAGTCAATCAGTCATATGTGGTACATCCATTAACCTATAAACAGTAGGTCCGAAAGGACCGGGTCTTAACAGACCCAACAGTAATGATGGCCATCAACCAGTAAACAGTATGGTTCCACAAGGGAAGCGAGCTCTATGTGATAACGATACCAATGCTAAGGATGCCACTGTCTGATTCGAGAATACAGGACATACATTCATTAAGTAAACAATATCAGTTCAATAAACAATTCAGTTCAGTATTCAAAAGATAACCATTTTGAACATATCTTTACACAATTGTTACTCACAGAGATTGGGCTAATAGTAGCTAGAGCGCGTCCTCGAGAGCCAATCCTAAACAGTTAACAAATAGAACACACACTAAGTTCACAGTCGGAAGGATGATAATTAAATCCCTAAATTTCCTCGGTGTGGTTCTATGTCTAAATCCTCATTAAGATGCCTTAAACTAGGCCTAAGAATGCCTAGGATGGAATGAGGATGCAAAAATACAGTTGGAAGGCATTTTTCAAAAGTTGCTGAAAACAGGGGTCTCGCTCGAGCGAGCCTTCCTTCGCTCGAACAAGGTTGTAAAATCAAAGGCTTCGCTCGAGCGAACAATCCTTCGCTCGAGCGGTATGATGAAACAGTAAAAGTACTGGATGCTCGATTTTTACGCTCGAGCCACCAATCCTACGCTCGAGCGTAGCTTCGAACAAAGGTTGGTCGCTCGAGCGAAGAAGCCAAATTTAGAATTTCCAGATTCGTCTCCTAAGCTCAAACCAAGCATTTTTTCACTCAAAACTCGACCTCTTGGGCCCAAATTCTGGAAAACACATCTAAATCCAATGTACAATAAGTTTCAGAGCTCAATTTGTGAATTCAAAGCCCAAGAGTGAGTCAATTAAATCCAAACTTCAAACCCATTTCAAGAACACTTTCAAAACATGCAATGCATGAACTTTAAACCAAAACCAAGCTTTAAATCTTGCTCAATTGAGCTCAATAGTTGGAAAACAAGGTGAAAACATGGACTTTAACTTAAACATGGACATGCATGTACAATCCACTATGAATTCAACTCTAAACTCACTAAACTCAACATGCATGAAACAATTAAGGTCCAATTCAACATATTTGCACTAAATCATGGCCTAGCTCTCTAATTGGGCATGAACCATGCAAAATGAGGCTCAAAGACAACAAGATGGAGATGAAGTCACTTACCTAAGTCTCAATTTCAAGGTAAGGAAGCTAGATTATGCCAATTATACTTCAATTCTCAAGCAATTCTTCAAGAGTAAGCCAATACACAAGAGGAAATCACTCTCTCCCTCTAACTCTCTCCTTTGGTCGGCTAGGCACAAGGAAATGGCTGATAGAATGAGTTGGTTCAAGTGTAATATGAGGTCAAGGAATAAAATAAACAAAGCCCATTCAATGGCAATTCCGTAATTAAGCCCAACTCTTCAATTAATCAATGTTTAATCTAATTTAATCATTCCTAATCGATTTTCGGGTAAATATATCATAAAATCATAAATATTCTACCGAATTAGAAACACTAAACGGTTTCTAATTCGGCCGCCGATAAGGCCTTCAATTAGCAGTTTAAACATATAAATTCAAACAGATAATCAATCAATCGAACAGATGCAATATGCAATTCAATAGATAAACTTATTCAATTCCAGTTTCGATTTCAATCAGTTCATTCAGTACTTCAGTTAATTCAATTATCAGTCATTATCAGTTCGGTTTAGCAGTAATCAATATGTAATTCAGTGGTTAATCAGTAATCAAGACGAGGGTTGTTACAATAGAATAGATATCAAAATAATAACAAAAAAATGTGCAGAACATTGAATAGTGTTAGGTAAAAAGAAATGCATATATGCACAAAAGGAAATAGAATTTTTAGGACTTGAAATCAAGGTAAGATCAATAAAAATGCAAAGTCATGTTTTTGAAAAAATAAATAAATTTCTTGATAAAATCACAGATAAAAACAATTAGAAATATTTTTAGGATGTTTAACTTATGCCTTAGATTTTATATAAGACCTAACTAAAATAAGAAAACCTTTACAAAGAAACTAAAAATGGATGAGAGTTTGAATTAGAACTCAGCTGACTCTACTTTAGTAAAATTCTTAAATGAAAAATGTAAAGATTTACCTACCTTAACTTTTGCTAATGAAAATGATAAGTTAGTACTATAAACCGATGAAAATAATAATCACTAGAGCGCAGTGCTAAAAATAAAGGAAAATAATCAACTATGAAGATATTGTAGTGGAAGTTTTAATCAAGCTGAATGTAATTATGCACCATGGAAAGAGAATTATTAGCCATAATAAAAGGTATAATTTTTTTTATAATATGTTTGACACCAAAATCGTTTTTAATAAGAACTAATTGCCGAGACTTACTAGGTTTCGTAAATAATAATTTATCTAACATGAAGGCACAAGGAAGGCTTTTACAATTGCAACTCTAGTTAAAATAATTTACCTTTGATATAAAACATATTAATGGTAATAAAAATAGTTTAGCATATACTCTAGCTCGAGAACTTGTAGATCGCATCCACATTCACAAGACTTACACCACCAAAGAAGGAAACACTCGTGGCAAAAACTCAAGAAGTGCTGGACTTGGTGACACAAGACAACGTTGAAATTATTAGAAAAATACAGACAGTAGGGAAGAGTTGTTCTATGAATGAGCTTATTAGGACAACCCATTTAGTAACCAAAACCTTTTTACAATTAAAAGTATTATATTTGTTTCTTTAACTCCGTTCTAACATCCAAGATAAAATAAGAAGATGTATGTTTATTAAGTTATTTCTGAGATGGTATAAAGGATGTATCACCTATTTGGGAACTCAGTTGTGCTACTTCAACGGAAGGACAACCTTGTACAGTTATAGAATGTTAAAAGTTTCATTCAATCCAGACAAGGTCATCAGCCCAAAAGATCATTTGGTTCAAATGTCGAAATTGGGAATAATTAATACATTCGACGTTTCACTTCATCCATAGAGTACTATGTTTTCTCAACTCACCAAATTCTAACAATTCATGTTCAGGAGAATTTATAAAGTTTATAAAGAATATCTAAGCATGGCACTCATCACATTTACAACGGTCCAGATTGAGGTAAAAGATGAATGTCTAAGTACAACTCATTATTTGATAAAAGTCAAAGACAAGAAGAACGTGATCCCCTACAAATGTGATTGGTTCAAAGATTATGATGAATCTTTTATATTAGATCCAACAAAAGTAAGGGTAAGAGGATTTTTCATAATATCTTATGAAATTACAGAATGAGCAAGAGTTGGATTCAAATTAGTTCATTATGAAAGGACTACATTTGCAATAACACCATCATTGGCGAAAAAGTTAATTGTTACATGATTGCCTTATGAATCAGTATATGATTATTTGGAATAGGTAGATTCGGAGACGTATTTATCTGAAAGGGAATGTAATTTTTTTAGAAATATCTGACGGAACAAGATCTAGAAGGATGAAATGTGATGTTTGAAGAATATGATGAAAACTATGATTTTAGTGATATCATGGGTGATAAGGGGGTATGAAATCTAGATAATGCAATGGATTGACCAAACCATGGACAATTTGGCAAAACCATGGGCTGAAGATGTAACAACCCACATACTGTTTACCGATAAATTATTGAATTAACTACGATTCGCTAAACCGATCGCTTATAATCGATAATTGAATCAATCAAGTACTGAATTTGATTGAAAACTGGAATTGAATTGACTGAGCATACCTATTGTATTGCATTTTTATCTGTTCGATTATCTGATTATCTGTTTATGTTTTATGTTTAAACTGAAAAAAAAGCCTTATCGTAACGGCCGAAATTGTTTAGTGTTTCATGATCAGTAGGATTTATGTGATTTTATAGTGTAATGATCTGAAAACTGATTAGGTATGATTAAACTAGATTGATTTGAGCCAAATTAATAGAGTGGCCTTAGTTACAATTATGCCATATAGTGGGGCCTTTGTTTATTATTATCCTTGAGCCTTATACACCCAAACAAAACAACTCTTCAGCCATTTCTTGGCCCAAAATCGACCAAAGAAGAGAATTTGAGAGAGAGTGAGAGAATTAAACTCAACTTGGGGAATTGGCTTGAATCTTGAAGAATTGAAGTTTAAATTGGCATAATTGAGCTCCTAAACCTTGAATACAAGACTTAGGTAAGAGAATACAACCCTCTAATTGTGAGTTTAAGTTAATTCTTGCATGATCCTTGCCAAATTGTAGAGTTAAGTCTTGTTTTAGTTCATACATGTAAGATTATAACTTAATTCATGCATGCATAGTTGAAATGTTGAAATTTGAGTTGAGTTCATGGTAAATTGCACATGCATGTTCATAATTAGGCTTGAGTCCATGATTTCACCATGTTCTTAAAGAAATGAGTTCATTTGAACAAGCTTTGAAGCTTTAATTTGGTTAAATTTCATGCATGACATGTTTGGAGATTATTCTTGGAAATGGGTTTGAAGTTGGATTTAATTGACTCATCTTTGGGGCTTGAATTCATAAATTGAGCTTTGAAACTTGTTATACAATGAATTTAGATATGTTTTCCAGAATTTGGGCCCAAGAGGTCGAGTTTAGAGTGGTAGAATGCTTGGTTTGAGCTTGGGAGGCAAATCTGGAAATTCCAGATTTGGCTTCCTCGCTCGAGCGAGCACCTTTGTCCAGGGCTCCGCTCGAGCCAGCATCGAGCGACCATCGCGTGTAAAATCCGGCAAAGATCTAGTATTTTTGTTTTTTATCGTTGATCGCCGAAGGATTTCTATTTCGGCGAAGCCGATTGATTTGATTTTCGCGCTCGCCGAAGGAAGGCTCGCCGAGCGAGGCTCCTATTTTCAGCAAACTTTGCAAAATATTTTCTAAATGTATTTTTGCATCCTCATCCCATTCTAGGTATTCTTAGGCCTAGTTTAAGGCATCTTAATGAGGATATAGATGTAGAACACACCAAGGCAAATTAGGGATTAAGTTATGATATTTCCCAACTGTGTAGCTTAGTGTGTGTTCAACCTGTGAACTGTAGGGTTGGCGAGACACGCTCTAGCATATCAGCCCAAACTCGTGAGTAACAATTGTGTAAAGATATGTTCAATCGAGAATGTTTTCATTTTTTAATGGAACTTTCAAGTAATTATTGTTAATTGATTGAATGTATGTCCTTTATTTCTGAATTGTACTGTGGCATCCTTAGCACCTATTGTTTCTTTATTCTCGTTATAGAGATCTCTGCTCGTTCCTGTGGAACCACTATCGCATCGATTGATGGCCATCATTCTCGTTCGGTCTTTCGCACTCATGTTATTATTATGCTAATGGATGTACCACATATGATCGCCATCGCATCTTGAACAACCAAATATCGATTGAAATGAACTGTTTTCATTACTGTAAGGACATTCATTCAAAACCTCTTTACGCATTATGTTATTCACTGGGCTTTAGCTCACTGTTTATATATATATGTAGGTGCTCAGCCACCAAATCGGAGCTAGGAGCGTGGGTTAGACTCCAGTTTTGTCAAGCCAGCCTATGTGCCTCACTGCGAGGTTCCGAGTTGCCATGCTATGGCTTGGGGGTGTTTTGTTTTTCCCCCGTCTGTCTCTGTACTATTTTGGTTAACTGTGTAGACTGTCAGCTATTAACTGTACTGTTGTCAAGGGATTAGGTCCTCGCACGGTATGATCAGAATTTTGTATAGACATCGCTCAATGTGTGAATGCATGAAAAATCTCTTTGGCATCTGATCACTGACTCAATGGACATTATTTACTTATCAGATATTTCCGCCAGCCCTCGAACTATGTTTTATCAGATTATCATATGTGCCTTCGGTAATCTCGGATTCATCGATTCTGACTAAACCCATAGGGCCGGGTTTGGGTCGTGACAGAAGATTACACTTCCAAGTGACTACATTACTATGTGTCTCTTGTTCATAAATAAACTAGCAAGTGGCACACCACCTACTTGTTTATCTCTTGTTTGTCTTCAAGTAATCAAAAATAAATAAATAAATAAATAAAATAATAATGTATAAAATATTTTATGTTTATAAAATAGGTTGAAGTCCAAACTTTGAAGTTCACAAGGTGCCTATATAAAGGCTTTAAAGGAGAGTAAACGAGGAGAGATTACGTAGAATATACTTAAAACTAAGAAAGAAGTCTGGTTCTCAGACTTTCTTAGAGCAAACAATACTTTAACAATCCAACAATCTACAGACACCCCTTTTCTTGTAAATATTTGTTCAATAAAAAAAAAAAAAATTTTCATTTTAGAAAAAAATGTGTTACTACTGTATGTCAAATTATTAATCTTAGGTCTCTTGCATAACCAAAGAAGCAGTTTTTGAAGTTATAGTTTGAGATAGGAAACGAAACAGATTTGTGTTGAGCTTGATCTATGGCAGGAAATGTTGAGGTTAGCCACCTTTGTAAACTGAAAACTTGCCAACGCTAAAGCCCTACGCCCACTGTGTTTAGGCAACGATCAAAATCCTTAGATACTATTTTTTATTTTAGAAACATAGTGGGCCTAAAATAAAAATATCTTAGAATTATATATAAGTTTTTATTTTTTATGAGTTTATATCACAATTTCTATATCCAAGATCTGTTAGTAGATTGTAATCAAATACTAATATTAATTGCAAACTATTACTAACGTTGTGAATTTTTACAAAATTTATTAGATACTAGTGCTGCTAAATATCCTAAAAAAAAAATAAAAAAAATAAAATTAATAATTATTTTTCATATCATTATCATATCATTTGAGCCACGATAGTTTTGAGCTACAAGCAATATCCAAATTTTAGAACAATATTTGGTAGTTCGAATATAAAGTTGGCTCGAATAACACGAAATTTATTTTGTCGATTATTCGAGCGAACGTCACAATTGACAAAAGTAATAATTGTGATAGACAATTTTTCACCCGATTATCCGAAAAGATGACCGACCAATACCCATTCGGGTTTTTTTCCAAATTTTAATTGACTACGTCACTATTTACAGTAACGAGCTCTATGAGAAATCACTCCTAACCACCTCCTAAGGTACTTTAAAACCACGCGCTCGGTGCTCTCACCAACCACAAAAGCTACAATCAGCAGAAGCACACGTGTCGAACAAATAAAGCGAATACAATCTTAATTTTCTTTCGACGCGAGTAGTCCAACGGCGTTCTTTATGGCGGGTCACTACTTTCCCTCTTTTTGAAAACACCAATGGCACCATCGTAATTATGTTAACAATCAGGGCTTATTAAAAAACCTATAAATGGGAAAGTTGGGATCAACTTTTTTTCGTAAATATATACTGAAATACCGACTAGATTAATTATCGAACTCCTTCAAAAAATCCCGCACATCTCAGTCGTCCATGTCAGTGAACAAGCTAATACTGACCGTTCATTTTTCAACTAACGAATCGATGTTTATTTCAAGTCGTCAGGGCGCCAACTACTCTGAACCAATCTGAACCCTAGAAATCAGAATCCGACGGTGTGGATCATCCTTGGTAGTTTATCGTTTTTATTTTTCGCAAATCTCGACCCTTTAGCCTCGTGAACCCCAAGAAACCCTAGCTCTCACTTTCTCTCTCTCTCTCTCTCTCTCTCTCTCTATCTAACACGTCGCTCACGGTAAAAAGAAATTAAATTCAAAAAATTCGAAAATCAACCGAAAAATCGACTAGGGTTTCAAATCGAACTCTTTTTGTGAGATTCGAACTCCCAAATCGATTCTCTCTGCGTTTGATCTTCGCAATTCCATGGATGCGTTGGCGTTTGGTTTGTCTGATTGAGGTATGTATCTCGTGCATGAGCTGTTTGTTTTGTTTATCTTTGGTTTTGATCGATTGGTTCGAGAAATGACTTGTTTTTTGTATGTAATTGGGTTTGATTGGGATTTGAGTTTTAATGTGTTGTGCTTATTTTGAATTTTTGTTGATTTTTATATGTATTTGTGGTTTACAGATCTGAAAATTTGGGTATGTGTGCTCATGATGGGATATGAAACTTGGGGATTTTGGTTTGGGGTGTTTGGATTGAGGAATTGTTAATGGAAAATAGCGCGGGAAAGTCTGGTGGTGCTGAAATTTCCAGGAAAACTAGATCTTTAGATATTCAGTGTCTGTACAAATCTACAGTTTCGAAAAAGGAGAGGAATAACAAGAGGAAGATTGGCGTAGAGACTGATGGTGAGGTTAGGAAGAAGAAGAAGAGTAGGAAAGAAGTGTTACTGAGTAGTTTTGAGCAGGCGGGCAAGAAAAGGAGCACGTTGAATAAAGTCTATGGTGATGGGGTGAGTTCGGATTTGCCTGATTCGGAGAGGTCGCAGTCGGGGTTGAGTCAGAAATTGGATAGCAATAGTGGGTTCAACAGCATTTCGCTTAATTTGGATGATAGTGGTAATGTTATTCAAATTCCAAAGCGTTGCAGAGACTTTGTGGTGCACAAGAAATCTGAAAGCAATCAAGTATCAAGGCCATTGGGATCTTTGTCTAGTAGAGTCCATGGTTCTGTTGATCAGACTGTCAAGTTAAATGGGGAGTGCAAGACATTGGAGGGCAATCAAGTTTTGAGGAGGTTGGGGCCTCCTGGTGGTAAAGCCAGTTCCACCAATCAGATAGCCAAGTTAAATGATGATTCTTCTGGTGAAGTTGTTTCCCCAAAGAAGGTTAAGGGGAAGTTGGGATTTGATGATTTGAAGGAAAATAGGAGGGGGGTGAGTTCAGCTCAGCTTGCTAAGGAGGAAGATGGTCATTTGTCTGTAAATAATGGTGATGCATCTTCTAGAAAGCGCCGCAGCAATCATAGGAAAAGGAAGAACTCGGCATCAGGTGGTGAAAGCCTTGAAAAGAAGGTTGAGCCTCTGGTTGATAGCTCGATCAAGATATGTGATGATTCCCAAGACGACAATGAGGACAACCTTGAACAGAATGCAGCAAGGATGCTCTCTTCTCGATTTGATCCAAACTGTACTGGATTTTCTTCAAAAAACAGATCTTCTGGATCACCAAGTGCAAATGATGAGTTGTCCATTTTCATCCATTCTGATGATGATTTTGGTAGTCGGGGAGCAAATCTGTTGGTTGGGTTGGAGTCGGCATATGTAGATACTGCTAACAGAGTATTGCGGCCAAGGAAACAGCACAAAGAAAAGGGTTTTTTGAGGAAACGACGCCATTTCTATGAGATTCTTTCCAGGGACTTGGATGCATACTGGGTGTTGAACAGGAGAATCAAGGTATTTTGGCCGTTGGATGAGAGTTGGTACTATGGCCTTGTGAGTGATTACGATCCTGAAAGAAAGCTTCATCATGTCAAGTATGATGATCGAGATGAAGAATGGATTGACCTTCAAAATGAGAGATTCAAACTCTTGCTTCTCCCCAGTGAAGTTCCTCGTAAGACACAGCCAAAAAGAGCTACCATGGGAAATAAGTACAATGACCAGGAAAAAAGAGACTTGGCTACTGATGATGATAGCATTATAGGTAGCTATACGGACTCAGAGCCCATCATCTCATGGCTGGCTCGTTCTTATCATCGGGTCAAATCTTCTCTCGTTTCAAAAAGACACAAAACATCTCATTTATCACCAAATTCTGTGTCACTCGTGCTGTCTACCAAGACTGATGGTGCACGTGGGTGTTTGGACATGGGTTCCTCCGAAAGGGATATGAACAAACTATCTTGGAATTCTATACTGTCAGACAGATTCATTGATACTGGCAGGGGTGATAAGTCTGTGTTGGAAGGCACTAGTAGCTCCAGAAATGGCAAATTACCTGTTGTTTATGTCAGAAGGCGCTTTCGGAAGAAAGACGATGGATTGTTTAATGCATTTGAGGATGGCAATGGATGTGGAAGTGCACCTGTTTCTATTGCCTCTGTTGTTGAGGGCTTCCATGCTGCTAGAGAATATGATATTTCTCCTGGACACATGGAATCTGAGGGGTTATTGTGGTCGGTTGATAATTCAGGCTTGTTAAAATTGATCATTCCCTTAGTTGAATTTAAACAATTTAGGTTTGAGTTAGGCTCTCCAGTTCCTGTCCAGTGGTACACATTTGAAGCAGAGAACTCCTGGTTGCTCCGCACTGTA
The DNA here is from genome assembly GCA_025200525.1 of Camellia lanceoleosa. Taxonomy (NCBI): domain Eukaryota; kingdom Viridiplantae; phylum Streptophyta; class Magnoliopsida; order Ericales; family Theaceae; genus Camellia; species Camellia lanceoleosa. The sequence goes on along the minus strand of CM045771.1, from coordinate 133,252,454 downwards.
TTGCTGCTTAATTATGGTACTGTTATGATTACGTGGCCTAAGGTTCATCTGGAGATGCTTTTTGTTGATAATATTGTTGGATTGAGGTTTCTGTTGTTTGAAGGTTCCTTGAAACAGGCTGTGGCCTTTGTTTCACTGGTCCTAACAGTATTTAATCAACCAAATGGACAGGGAAAGTATGTTGATGCGCAAATGCCAGTAACTTCAATCAGGTTTAAACTTTCTTGTGTCGAAGATTTTAGAAAGCAGCATGTGTTTGCATTTTATAGCTTCTTCAAAGTGAAATATTCAAAGTGGTTGTACCTAGATTGTAAGCTGCAGCGACATTGCTTGATCACTAAGCAACTACCTCTTTCTGAGTGCACATATGATAGCATCAAGGCACTGGAGGGTGGTAGTAATCAGCTACCCATAAGTTCTAGTAGCAGGGAGTCCTCAGCACTTGAGGTATTCCTTCTCTATTTCTCCGTGCCTGGGCATTTGTTTGTGGACCTCCCACATTTAAGAGGGAGCAAAAAGAAAAGAAAAATCTTTAAAAAAATTCCTCTGAGGGTGGTCAGTGGCTTTGGATTCCTATTTGTTTTGCTACCTACTTAAAAAAAAAAAAAAAAAAAAAAAATTCTTATTTTTTACAAAAATTCTTATGCCTGCTTTGTTTCGACTTTGAGCTTTGTGTTCTCCATTTTTTTATCCCCTCATCTTTCATTGTGTATATCTTAAAGGAACAAAACGTTAAGTAAGATAAGCTGTAGCTGTTATACTCGTTTTCACATAGTAGGCAATGAAATGTTGGTTATGCAGTTCAATTTAATTTCATGTCACTGAGATTAACTGCTTTGGGTTTCACCATGAACAGGGCTTATGGAAGAAGTCTATGCGGAGTATTATGCCCACGGGTGCTTTAAGAGAGTCTTGCAGTGTAGCTATGAACCAGTTGTCTAACTCTGATGCTAAGCATGGAAAACTTCTTCCATTTGCTGTTTCTTTTGCTGCTGCACCTACTTTCTTCCTTAGCCTGCATCTCAAACTGCTTATGGAAAATAGTGTTGCCTCCAGCAGTCTTCAGGATCATGATTTAATGCATTCACTTGAGCATTCTGAAAAGACAGGCCATCCAATTGCAAATGTCTCACAGTTGGTGACTGACACGATCTCAGAATGCAATGATGGTGGTCGTGTCAAATCATTTCAGAATTTCCAAAATGGCAAGTTGAATTTTGCTAGAACTTCTGCCTGCTCCAGAGATCCTGGAGAAAACGCAAGTGATGTAATTGTGCAATCAAAGAAGATGGAATGCAGCAGTCCAGAATTGGAACAATTGGTTACATTGCCACAGCCTTTGGTTGCCAATGATCAGGTGTCTGTGGGCATGTCTGATGCTAGGTATTACTCTGGTTTGACTGGTTTGAGAGTTGAAATTCCATCACTGGACCAAGTTGAAAGGTCCGTTGTTGGTAAAACACCCACTTCCACACAATCTGATGATATGGCTTGGAATATGAGCTATAGCATTGTCCACAGTCCCAACCCCATTGGTCCTACAAGTATGGGGAATCACAACAGGAATAGCTCAAGTTCTTCATTTGGAGATGTATTCCATGCGTGGCCTGATGGAAAGGCAGACTTCATGCGCAATGGCTTTGGCAATGGACCGAAGAAGCCACGAACTCAGGTTCAATACACTTCGCCTTCTGGAGGTTTTGATTTTAACTCAAAGCACAAAATGCATAACCAGAGAGGGCTTCCTTACCAACGAATTAGGAAAGCTAATGAGAAGCGGGCATCAGATGGTTCTAGAAATTCTCGTAGAAACCTGGAGTTGTTGTCTTGTGATGCAAATGTGTTGATCACAATTTGGGATAGAGGGTGGAGAGAATGTGGGGCACGTGTTGTGTTGGAACTTGCAGACCACAATGAGTGGAGACTTGCAGTAAAACTTTCTGGGACTACGAAGTATTCATACAAAGCACATCAATTTCTGCAGCCTGGGTCAACAAACCGCTACACACATGCTATGGTGTGGAAAGGAGGAAAGGATTGGGTCTTGGAGTTTCCTGATAGGAGCCAGTGGATGCTTTTCAAGGAGATGCATGAAGAGTGCTATAATCGGAACATCCGTGCTGCTTCAGTCAAGAACATCCCTATTCCTGGAGTTCGCCTGATAGAGGAAAGTGATGATAATGGAACAGAAGTGTCATTTGTTCGCAGCTTCCCCAAATACTTTCGGCAGATTGAAACTGATGTTGACATGGCTATGGATCCATCACATATTTTATATGACATGGACAGTGATGATGAGCAGTGGATTTCAGAAAATCAAAAGTCTTTGGGTGGTCAAGGGAGTCAATGTGAAGAGATCTCTGAAGAATTCTTTGAGAAGACGATGCACATGTTTGAGAAAGTTGCATATGCCCATAAGTGTGATCACTTTACATCTGAAGAAATTGAAGAGTTCATGGCTGGAGTTGGGCCTGTGGAAGCAATTAAAATCATCTACAAGCATTGGCAACTGAAGAGGCAGATGAAAAGGATGCCATTAATTCGACATCTCCAGGTACCTTTAATAATACTTAGTTGTTATTTGCTTGCTTAGATTTCCTGTTCGTATTTTAAAAAAAAAAGAAAAGTTGTTACCTACTTCAGATGAACATGATCCCCTTCGTTTTGGTGCCAGTTGAGATAATTGAGTAGTTGAGGATGCTGGGATTATGTTGGCATAATTTTATATATAATGTGTTATCTTTTTCATACTGAAGTTATACTGAGACAATTTTAAAGTTCATGCATTTCTCTTAAATTCTCGCTACCACTTGGTCAAGTTATGCTTGGGAATCTTTATTTATGTTTGCTACTTTCATTGTTGCTGTGGTCAGCACCTAAAACAGACCACTAGGATGCCCTAGGGTTTAGGATGAGAAAGGTGTAGAATAATAAAGGGTGGAGAAGTTATTTTTTTAGATGAAGCTTGTGCACAAAAATGGTTGGGAGTTAATGTAGAGAATTCTTTTAAAGATTGTTCTTCCTTCCGATAGTAAGGTTAGCTTTGAAGCTGTAGCTTACTGGTTTTCTATTATCCAGCATCCAACATGTGGCTTGAGAATTTGCTGAATAATTTATTTATGGTGCGTTCTATCAGGTTCATGAATTATTACTGGTAAATAAGCTTGTGTTATTCAGTGAAAAATGTGTCTTTGTAGACAGGTGTTGTGAACTCTTAGGCCTAAATGTTATGGAGTGTTGTTCTCGTGCACCCTTGCCTCTTAAATTTTTACATGTTTGCATTACGAATATATGGAAGTCCTTTTTGAACTAGGAATTACAGTTAACAAGGGAAAATATGTTAAACAAACTTTTGGTAATGCAATGAAAAATCCATGAAGTTGAAGAAACCTTACAAAATAGTAAGTATTGGAAGTGTGTAAGTTCCTAGTATATTTCTTCTTATGTCCTTGGGATGTGAAAGCTACTTTTGTAGCCAGTAGGTGTACACACCAGGCTATGTTACATGGACCACGGGACAAGTGTTGGGTGCTGGTTTATTTATCAAAAAAAAAAAAAAGGTGTTGGGTATCTGTTTGAAGTGTTGGACTCAGCCTTACTAGTTACTCATTTATGGTGAAGCACCCTCATGACTTGTTGGACATAGGTAAAAAGAGATTGACACTCACGTTGATGCTTTGGAAACGACTTGTTAGGTTAAGGCATTGTCTGCAGCCTGCTGAACTTGCTTCTTGTGTGATTTGAGCGGCGGGATTGGAAAGTTGCTAAGTATTGGCAGGGTGTGTGGCCACATTGGGCTATGATAAGGGTTATCTTTTTCTTTCTCATATTGCTGATCCACTTCTTTTTTGGAAGTTCTCTGATGCGTTACAGATGGGTCAGACTATTTATTTTATTTTTTTCATGTCCTTTGTAAATATTAGAACTGTTCTCACTATGTCTCAATTGAGATGCAAGTTATGTGCAAGGTTGACATTACCTCATATCAGAAAGTTGCTTTACAATTCTGAACCTCACCTATATGCCAGATCCTCCTGTGGTAACAGGTTTAGAGTATAACTTTAATTTGCCAGTGTTTGTTTTTCTTGTATGCCCGTGTCCGCTGGTAGACTGTCTTAAACTGGCTTAAGCACCTTTGTTTCCTGCGATACATCCTTTCTTTTAATCGTATAGCAAAAGGTTTTGAAATATTACTTCTCCACTTCTTGAAGATGCTTCCCTGCCTGATGTTGAAATGAATTCTGCATGGCATTATTCCTGTAAACGGAATCTTGTGCATTTATATTTTACTATGTGTATAAATATATATATTGCCAATAACTTTTTTATTTTATTAATTTCAAAGCTGTATTCCAATTTTCATTAGTCCATTGTGTTTGTAGAAACGAATTGTAAAAGAAAGATTTTCTAACTTTTTAAGCAGTCCAAGTTGATTTAGGTTCATTTTTTTTTGTTTTTCGTTAGTCCATTATTTTGTTAGTCTTTTTAATGAGCTTGGGAATTATTTAGCATAATTTTTAAGTTTTTTGTGCTTTGTCAGCCTCCATTGTGGGAATGGTATGAGCAACAAGTGAAAGAGTGGGAGCAAGCAATGACCAAGGCCAACAGTGCTCTCTCCAATAGATGCCAGGAGAAGGCTCTACCCATGGATAAACCACCCATGTTTGCTTTCTGTTTGAAACCTCGTGGTTTGGAAACGCAAAATAAAGGTTCAAAACACAGGTCACATCGGAGATTTCCAGTTTCTGGGCACAACCATACTTCTCCGGGTGATCAGGATGGTCTTCATGCTGTTGGTAACTTTCTTTTTTTCCTTTTAAAATTAATCAGTAATCACTCTGGTGCTTGCTTCAGCTTTAAAGTCTTTTGTCGATCTGTTTCTTTGTAACAGGGCGAAGATTGAATGGATTTGCTTTTGGAGGAGATGAGAAGGTTATGTTTCAGGGATATAGCCATGAACCTTCAGATGCTTCCCCATCGTTTCAGGCATCAAGGTTATTCACACCACGGGATAGTGGCTTTGGAAACTTCTCATTGAGCAGTGACTGGTCTGAGTAGAATCATCACACAAAACTTCACAGGAACAAATCGAAGAAAATTGGGACATTTTTGTCCCCAAATAATTCACTAATGGTGGCTTCGTACAATCAGAGGACAACAATAGGAAAGAAAAATGGGGTTCATCAGTGGAATATGGGCTTGCCCGAGTGGCCAAGTCAAAAGCACTACCAATCAGAAATATCTGTGGGGCATGGCATTGAACTTTTGGACGGTTCAGATCTTGATGAGTTCAGGTTGCGTGATGCATCCGGTGCAGCTCAGCATGCGCTTAACATGGCTAAGCTCAAGAGGGAAAAAGCTCAGAGATTGCTTTATAGAGCTGATCTGGCAATTCACAAGGCCGTGGTTGCACTCATGACCGCTGACACAATCAAAGCTTCTTTTGAGCACTCGAATGGCGATGGGTAGATGAATGAGATTGAGTCAACATTGTTTTTTTAGCTAAGAGTGGCTCTGGTATTTCTTTTGTCAATGGTGGCACAGCCTTTCATCATTGTCTGTAGATTCCAAAGTGCACTTCTTACATTGATGTCTATTGCGGGAAGTCAAGATGAGCGAAACTGTTGTTTCTACCATTCATCGCATCGTCGTTATCAAGGCAGGTTTTGGTACGTAACTTCCTGGTTCTACACACTAGTTCTTTTTCCAAGCATTGGGTTTTCTCTGTGCAACGCAACTCACTTGTGCTGGTAAGGGGTGTGTGGAATTTTGGTGCCGATCATTGTACAGATTTTTTTCACCCTCTCCTCTTTGTTCCTTTTTATGTCTTAACCTCAGTTTAAGTGTTTGATATTGAAGGAGCAATTGGCCCAAATAATATGACACACCTCATGAAATTCAAATTACAGAATCAAATGTAAAGCATGTACCAACCAGAGCACCTGTTGTCCCTAGAAAAAGAGGAGAGGAAAAGAAATGCTGTAAGTAAAATTAATCGTGATATTTTGTCAGGATTTGTTAGAGGCTTAGATCTTGTAGCTTTTTAATTGGCTGAAGCATATATGTATAGATAGATATGTATATGCTATTCTGTATGTGGGTTGTTCCTTGTTAATCTGTGCTCTTGCATTGTGATATGCATGAAGTTTGTCTGCAGCATATAGCACGACATAACAGGGAATGTGATAATTTATGTGAACCGCTTACATATCTGTGGATTAGAAAACCTAGTGAGCTTTGAGGTGCCGTGGTGGTGGTGGTACTCATTACGCATCCAAAAAAATTATCAAGAAAATTATATTAGAAATGGAATTGTGTGGGCGGATTTATTCTGAATGTGGCTCATATAGTACACCAAGTTTGAATTTACTATGTATATTTTATTTTTAGAATACTTTTTCTGGTGTACTTTTTTAGTTTTTTCCTATTAATTTTGATTGATAGGACACTGACAATTCCTATTTGAATAATTTGTGGTTCATTGTAAATGATATGAAGTCATTGGAGTAGGGCTAGGGTGTTTAATGATGTGTGTTTGGTTGGGGGATTTGAGGAGGGATTTGGAAAGAAAAATGGAAAAGGTAGGTGAAATGAAAATAAAATATGCCTAAATTTCACATAAATGTTACACACCTTTTCCCTATCCTTTTCCAAATCCCTTTCCAAATCCTCCAACCAAATACAACATAAGTGAATTTGCTTTACTCGCAAAAGAAAAGAACACCCACCTCTTTGTCAAGGTTTTGGTCCTTGGAGAGTTGGCTTCCCTTTTTAGTTTTTGTGTGATGCCACTAATGGGAAATAACAATGTAAATTCTTCAATGGAAGTATAGAACAATGATTGTGTTTGTGTTTACTTTGAACTTTTTAAGCTTTTTTTGTTTAAAAATGTTATATAGGCATTATTAAATCATGCATGGATGCCTCTTCGAGGCCAACCAACAAGAGGACATTCGCTCTCTTGGTCTCTCTCACACACGGTTAGTTTTTGGCTCTCTTCAAGTGTGCTGTAGGTTCGTGAAGATTTATATGTGGGGTTTTGTGAAGATTTATTTGTGGGGTAGTAAAATAAATTAAGTGTTTTGGGTTCAACTCATATTATCACCGGGTGTGGTGGTGGAGTGGAAAGGTGCTTTCTTTCCACACAGTTGAGCAGGGCTTGGTTCTTAAGGGGCATGATTGGCGGTGTTTTTTTGAAATGGTTAAAGTTGACTTTGCTGTATTCTGCTTGTGATTCTGTTTTGTGTGCATTTCTCTCTTACTCTGGTAGTGGATCCTTTTGTTTGGGTTAAGTTGGGTTAAATTTGATCGGAAATCAGTTATCTTGGGATGTGCATTTCTCTCTTACTCTGGTAGTGGATCCTTTTGTTTGGGTTAAGTTGGGTTAAATTTGATCGGAAATCAGTTATCTTGGGATCAGAGTCCATGAACGCCGTGATGTTTTACGGGGCATTTTTTTTTTAAAAAAAAAAAAAAAAAGTTCAGTTGATTTTGTTTTTTAAAATTTCATTTGAGATTGGATAGAAAAATCAGACATGGTTTTATATGGACTCAAAATTGAAGCAAGTCCTTATGATTCTATCAGTGTATTTATTTTATTGACTTTTGGAGATTAAAGTATAGAATGAATAAAGAAATTATTACGAGTAGATCTTTCTAATGGTGTATGGGTGGGCACGTTCTTTCCTTACTTGAGGTTGAAAACAATTAAACTATTCTAGTCATTGAATTAATTGAAGCTTGTTTGATATTAACATCATAGATAATCAAATGAAATTTGAACATAATTTTAAAATTTACCGGAATTGCTTGGTTAGAGTTTTTTAAAATTATATTTTAGAAAATTCTACTTTCTTATTTTTCGTATTTTTTTGTTTTTACTGATTTTTTTTTTAATATTTTAAACAATTTTTTTAATTTTTAAACATACCTAACATAAATATACTTAAAAAGTAAAAAATTTGTAATTTTTTTTTTTAGAAATTCACTAAATACCAAAAATATAAAAAAAATACGAGAATTTAGTACATTTTTTTGTATTTATTATTTTTTTAAAATATTTTTTCACAAATTTTTTACGTTTTAGATACATCTAATTAAGGTATATTTAAAAAAGTAAAAAAAAATGTTTAAAATTTTAAAAATGTTTACTAAAAATAAAAAAATATGAAAATTAAAAAATTTATTTTTAAAAATCTTAATTTAAAAAATTCAAACCAAACACACGGTTAGAATTTAATTTTTCAGTCAAACTTAAAAAATTCATTATTTGAGTCATCAGATTTGAGATAATCTTAGGCAACCTAAGGTGCACACTTAGACAAACTAATGCTGAAAAGGACATATTTTTCCATGTAAGAGAGCCCCAAAACATCAAAGAAAAGAAAAGGCAAATCATTTATACACTCACTGACAATGTATGCTTATATGAACTTATTAAACTTCAAATGAAAGCAAAACAATGAAATAATGATTTTGGTCACTCCAATGGATTTCCAATTAAAGATTTTTTTTTAAAAAAAAGTTTCCTAAATTATAGAAAATTGTGCAACATATCCAAATAAAAAACAGCTAGGAAAAAAAGAGAGTAACTAATTGTATTCCAAAACAACAAAACATGCCTTCACATGATAACAAAAAACAAGAAATACGAATTACCTTTTCCGAAGATTTCAACACTTAATTTTTAAATAAATATATCTATAAAAATTGAACTTAAAACATGATGGAAGTAAAAAAAAAATAATCTCAATTTTCAACTCTTGATTTCATTCAATATTTATTTATTTTTCGTTTAACCTCATACCTACTCTACAAATCCTGTTATCCTTTTGACCACCCTCCCCTCCTCTTCTCTCTCGACTGTCTTTTATTAATCTTCCTTTCACAATCAACTAAGAAGTAGTTTGGCATCTCTTACAATAACACACTTTTTGTTCTTTTATATTTTTTAAATTACATCATTTCTTTATATATATATATATGTATATATTTATAAAAAATAAAAAAATAATACACTTATTTAAAGTAGTTCATGTTTGACAACTTTTAACTAATAAAACTACCTTAATTTAAAATTTTAAAATTTTGGTTTGGCAGCAGCCAGATAAGCACACACCCCTTGAACCGTAACGTAACCCAACCGTCTAAACTGGCAACTTTCGCTCTCCTCCTCTCGTTCTCCGCAACTCTCTCTCTCTCTCTCTCTCTCTCTCTCTCTCTCTCCTCGCAAGATGTCTCTCTGTGTGCAATTCAACCCTACCTCTCAATCTCCCTCAATGTCCTCAATCTTCATTCCGCCATTGTTACAGCTCAAATCTTCCACTCCACGCGTACTAATCTTCGATGAGGTCCACCCTCGCCGATCTGTCTCCTTAAATTTATGCTCCTTCTCAATTATATATATGTATGTGTGTATGTGTTTATTAGATTGTGTTTGTATTGTGTCTTGATTTCTTTTAGATCAAGGACGTGAATATATTTGGGGAAAATGCCGATCCGAGTGAAGGAAGAAGAGAGAATCGAAAGGATCATTCGTAACCTTTTGAAGCTTCCGGAGAATCGGAGATGTATCAATTGTAACAGTCTGGTGTGTGACTTTGCCTCTCTTGTTTTTTTCAATTTGTTTTATGGTTATTTATTATTTGAATCTAGAAATGTGGAGTTCAATGTGAATAGCTGAGATTCTTGTGATAAGATGATTAGATAGTTTTATAGAATACTTAATTCATCAATTTTATGTATTCAATAGGTAAAAATGGTTGCTTCTTGTCTGAATTGATGTATTATATGAGTGAAAACTGAATCCAAGTTCTCTACTTACATATCACTCTAGATTTCTTAACGCTGACTTTTGGATCGAGACTACGAAAAACAGACAGGATAGGAGATTCCTTAAAAGTGTTGTTTATATTTATAGCTTTTTTTCGCTTTCTTTTGACTTAACATCAAGGAGAATTGTGGGAAGAAATAGGTGAAAAAAGTTATCTTTCTAGACTCCTTTGCGCTGTGTTTGGTTAGGGGATTTAGGAAGAGATTTGAAAAGACAAAGGAAAAAGGTGTGTGAAACTATATGAAATGTAAGTATATTTTTATTTATATTTCATCTACATTTTCCCTTTTCCTTTTTAAATCCCTCAACCAAACACCACGTTAGAGTTTGAAATATAAGAAATGGATTTTTTTTCATATGGTGTTTGCCACTGGGAGGTTTGACTTAAGTTTTGATGTTGTGATGACATACGATCCAGCTAAGGATCCTTTCAAGATAAGATTTTAGTGGGGCATTAGTGCTTGGCACATACAAAAGTCAATGCTAGACCTCATTCTCTGTTTCTATACTTGAATTGTTACCTCACCTGTCTGTGCCATTTGCATATGAACAGCTACAGCTCTAATTCTATGAGTTTTGCTAACATTGCACACAGTACTTAAATGATTTTTCTGTAGCATCGCTGGCTGTCCATTTTCTTTTTCAGGGAAAGTATTTGTGGAGCTGTCCTAGTTTATTTATTTTTTTAACAGGAGTAAGGAGTACTTGTGGTACATCATTCATGGATTTGAAGTGAAATTATTACAATTATGGAATTTTTTTTTTTTTTGTTCCTCTGTGGTTCAACAAATGAAATTATAGTTCCATATCAAAGACTGTTCATAATTCTGAAAGTCCTTTGTTTGGTTCAATACTATGGCTGACATGTGTTCTTTAATCAGGGGCCACAATATGTGTGTACTACTTTCTGGACCTTTGTTTGCACCAACTGTAGTGGAGTGCAGTAAGTGTTGATCTGTGCCCTTACATTTATTCCTTTCCTACACTTTTCTCAGTCATATTAAGCTGTGTGTAATGCATGCTGAAATTTTGCATGATATCAATGGAAGTCCTGATAAATTGGGCTGTATTTAATTTCATATTACACTGTCGGATTTTAGTTTAGTATATTTTTCCTGGCTTGATTGATTATTCTCTTGATTAATTGTAGTCGGGAATTCTCCCACCGAGTAAAATCTGTGTCAATGGCTAAATTTAATACAGAAGAAGTTAATGCTCTTCAAGCTGGGGGAAATGAGGTGTGTGACCCATTTAAAATAGAGCTGCTTTTTTTTCCCGCTCTTTTGTATTCCTCTCTTCTACTGTAAATCAAACCTTTCTGCTTATGATTGGTCAATATGTTTTCCATTTTCATAGCGAGCAAGGGAAATTTACTTCAAAGAGTGGGACCCACAGCGTCATTCATTTCCAGATTGCAGGTGCTTGTGTATTTTAATTGGTGTTCTGTTAGGATACTCCATAAAGATGACAACTTATTCAATTTTTTTTTGCAATCCAGTAACCAAAATAGACTTCGGGATTTTATTAAACATGTCTATGTGGATAGAAAATTTACTGGTGGGAGGAGTATGGGCAAGCTTGCAATGGTGAAAACAGTAAGTGTCTTACTCATCATCATTTATGCACAACTGTAGTATTTTTTCCCCTTGAAAAGCTTTTCTGACCTCATATTGTTCTGGTCAATATAGAAAAATCCAATTCATGCTGTTCTGTCTCATTCATTTCAATTTCCATTTTCTGCTTGGTTTTCTCATAGATAAACTCATCTCCTAAATAAAAAAACATTTCTTTTGTATGCTACAGGATACCAAGGAAGACTCCTGTGATTGGCATTCGGGTGAGAGACCTAGTTCTGGACAAAGGAGTGATGACAGAAGTTCAAAATATTATATTGATGAAAGAAGAAGTCCAGGGTACAAACTAGACAATGTCAGATCTAGCACTCACAGGAACCGTCCCGTTAACTTTGAGATAGTCGATGACAGGTTTCGAGATGATGGGTATGGAAGTGGCAAGCGATCTGAAACGCATAGGCCTTCTAATGCAGAGTCCAGGGCACGGGGCAAGTCACCAGTTTATCAAAAAAGCAGGAATGTCACCAGTCCCCCAGTAGTGTGCCCAGTCAGGGATATTTTGGGTGATAATGTTCCAAATTTGCGGGTAGGCGAATCTACTGAAGCAAATGACAGGATGGATAATGAGAGCTCTACTCATGGCAGGGTGAGATTATTTACTTAATTATGTAGTGATAGTATTTTGTGTTTACGTGTTATGTGTGTGTTTCCATTATTGTATTTTAGCGTAATTTGCTCAAGTTGTCCTCCTTCCAGTAAGATATTACTTTCCATGTGATTCTCTGGTAGTTTGAGAGAGCATTACCACTGGCAATTTTGTGCAGAATCATGCAAGTTGCACAGAATTTACGAGGTGAAAGTATGAAAATTCTTATTGGATGGAATCCTATATTCACCATGGCTTATCAATTTGCAACTTTCTTTGTGTCATTCTGGTGTAGCATTTTTTGTGAAAACTTAATAGTGGTGGCATCCCCTTTATGTTGTTCTCTTTGAGATTCTTGGTTCTCCTGAAGCTGGTCATATCAGATCTTATTCTTTATTGGGCTGATTCTTGTTTCTTGAGACTATTTCATCATTGAAAGCTGTGAAATGGTCCAAAACAATTGTCCTGGGCAGGTTGTTGCACTCAGTCTCTGTACAGACTATACTTTCTTACAGATATATAAATCTTCTCTGTATTCTATCAAACCATATAAAGTTGCAAGTACCCAAACTCCTTAGTATTCCTCCATTGACCTAATGCAGAATTGAAAAAATTACAATGGACTGATTTCTGTTGTTTCATGTAAAAGGCGATGAACATCAATAATTTTTAGTTTACACTAATTTTCTTTGTTCTGCCTCCATTCACTGATACCATTTCTCATGCAAATAGGAAAGCCAAGTTTTTCGCAATATCTCAGCAATGGGATTTTCTTTGCAAAACTAGATGAAATTACATTTTTGTAAGTGTTTAAAAGTAAATATTGTTGCTCTCAAATGCAACAATATTTACTATCGTGACAACTCGTGTGGCAATTGGTATAAATAAGCCGACAGGATCATCGCATTGCCCCATTCAAGAGGATAACAAATGTCTATTTGCTAAGTTCATTTTCAGCTTCTTGTTACTTTTTTGGCGGAATAATTTTGCTAATAATGTATTTGGTAGCCTAGCCTATTCTGTAATCCTATGAAGTTAAAAGCATGTTGCATTCTAATCTTTAAATCTTTCTCAGTGCAGAAAACAGAATCTTCGAATGATCCAGGCTCTGTTGATAGGAAATCACAGGAACATAAAAGAGTGAACTCAGGTAGCTTGATTGATTTTAGTGCTGATCTCGAGCCTGCTGATCCTGCAGCAGTGCCACAAACACAACAAACAGCTCTATCAATCGATGGTGGCAATGGGGCCTCTGTTCAATCTTCCACAAAGGCGAATGCTTCTGATGCTTCAAATGCAAATTCTTTGGAATCTATTTTTTTTGAATTGTCGGCTCCTCCAGCTGGACCTGTAGATATAATGTCTGCAGCACCAGGCAATGCTGTTGCTCCATCAGCTACACCTGTTGCACTATCCAGTACACCGACAGCCTTCAATACTGGAGATGCTTCTGCATCGTCACCATTTGGAATGGCACCAATGCCACCAAGTAGTAGCAGTGATTCCACGGCCAGAGCTACTGATGACAGCCTTAATATTCAACAGACTTCTCTGTCAGTTGGAGCTTTATATAATCAGGTCAAATTAGTTATTTCCATCAAAGTTCCTAGTTTTTGCAATTGATCATTCTTGGTTGCATCTGATATGAAGTTATATTTATCAATGCTAGAATTTTCATATAAAAAATGTGTGAAAATAGTCAAGTTCGTTTGCTTGTGTAGGACTCAAACCTTTGACCTCCTAGTGAGTTGCAGGGATTCTGGTCAACTGTGTTAGCGCCAATTGATCAAAATCTGGATGTGTTGAAGTGAAGATGAGATGTAAAATAATTAAAAAGTTTCAAACTCGTTTCCTGAGATGTAATAGGTAGTGTGTTTCTTCTTACAGACATGGACTTCATCAGTTACACCAAATGCTCAGGATTCATCAAGTGCTGCTGCTGGAGACTCATCTCAACCCAGCTCTAAAGTAGTCCAAGATACCACCTCTGAACTTGGGTCACAAACTCTTCTGGTGGAAACGAAGTCTCGTGGGAGGCAGGAACTTCCATCGGTAATTGCAATTTTTCCTAAACGTTCTGCAATTTTGTGGATTTTTGTGTTTTGGCTAAAATTTTGTAAATAATATGAATTAAATTCTGCAGGACCTTTTCACTGCAAGTCATTCATCATTTCCAGCACCAGTTCCAAGTTGGCAAGTCCATCCACCTTATGGAATGGGATATGGCATGCAGTACCATCCTACAGCCATGGTATATAAACCTGCCAAAATATCTATGTCAAAGAAGTTGAATATCAACTCCAACTATCTTATAATAATTTCTAACTTACATTTTTCATTTAGTCCATGCCAGCTTTTCCCAATTCAGCAAAATCAAGGAATCCATTTGATCTCAATGACGACAACACTCAAGCTCAAGGTCCAATGGTATGCATATTCAGACTGTTTCTGTTGTAATTTTGTTCCCATATCCAAAAAAGTAACAATAAAAAAGAAAAGAAAAATAAATACAAAGACGTTAGAGCAAAAAATGAGAGCTTATAGTTTCAGGCTTACATAGTAATTAGGTGCACAGTTGCAAGCATGTGGCTGAGCTGAAATATTGCTATTGATAATTTCAGTGTTTGTAGAATACTAACTTATATTAAAAGCCTGTAGTGTGCTTGTCTTGATTTATCCAGAACAGGTTGTATTTTTGTTCCTGTTGCTTTCTAAACTCCCCAATATGTTGAACAAGCACAATTAGGTGGATGATGAAAACTAGACATGCACAAACCTTTAGAAAAGCGTGAGAGATATGCTGAGCTAGACAATAAATTGCCAAATTTATTTATTTATTATTATTTTTAATCTCAAAAAATTGTGTTTTCCTGTGATGTAGTTGCCTTCTATGTTGCCTGTGCAAGGAGCACTGCCAAATTCGTCAGCTCCTACAGCCTTATTGCATACTGCAGATACCCACTCCTCCCATTTGATGCAGCCTCAGGCTTCATCTTATGGATCTATACCACCTTCACAGATACCTTCTTCGGGAATGTCTCCTTCTCCTGGTAAAATCACACACCATCAGCTTCTGTTTTTGTTTCCATTCACTTGAAATTTTCTTCTATATTTTTGTCATGTCCAATTCAATGGTTTCAGGGGCATTCATGGGGCAACAATTTCCCAATAATATGCCATTTCCCAGGTATTGTTGGCCGTCAATTGAGAAACCTTCCTTTCTAGAATATTACACAAGAAGGATATTTTTGAAAAATTGTCTATCCTGCTGTGTGACTACAATTATTAAGGAACTCACCATTTAATCAATTTGGCCTTTATTTTGAAATTGAATGCCCTTACCAATATGCTTTCAAAATATTTTATTTACACTTCATGAACTCAAAATCAAGATAATAGTGTACAAATATTGATGTGTGGGTAGGGAGTGTTATGCATGTACACATTGTGTCACTTCTGTTATCGGTTGTTTTCTCTCTCTCATATGAATCTGACTATGATATGATATTTGCATCCAAAAGAATCAATCCTGAACCTCAATTTTCTTCATTGCAGACCACAAAAAGTTGACACTGTTAGGAGAGGTAACGATGCTTTTGCCTCCTTGAACCCAATTCAGCAGCCCATCAGCAGATATTCAGCAGCCACTTCTACTCCGAATTCTGCTTCATCATCATCAGGAGGAAACCCATTTGCATAGTGGCTAGAATGCATTATTGGTATCCCATATTTGAATCAAAATCTTCCCGCTTTGGGCCCCCAGTCGGGTTGAGGATGAAACATAACGAGCGAGCCATCTGAATGAAGTAATTTGCAACGAAACAGATTGTCATCCTTGGAATGGAGCACGTGTGCGTATGCTCAGCACAAAGATGTTCTTTCAAGGTATTTGTAAAAAATTATTGTTAAATTCAGATTAATATATGTTTCTGTTTTCTTCTCACTATTGGTTTATTTGTTGCCATCCATGGTCAGTGCTCTTTTTTATCTGATAAAGATTGGTTCCTACCATTTTTTTTAATTAAAAAAGCTTGTTTCAACATGTAATATGTTTTAATGAAACTTCCAAACAACACTTTACTAAGTGTGATTCTTCCAAATGGGAAGGATTTGGCAAAATCATAGCAAGGTGTTATGTGAATGATCCATCCAATCGTACAAGAAAACACTCATACTCTATTGAATCACATTTTGGGACGTACGTTTTAAAGTATGGTATATTTTCATTCCAAAATAATAAATTTAACAATTCAAAACTATTCTACAAACATGTTTTTTTTCCAGTATGTTTATTTTTTCTGAGGGGTAACAAAAAATCAAATATAATGAATTAAATCTAAGGTGAGTGAAGTTTTTACATGACAAAACATACAAAAAGGGTCATAATACTAATAGAAATATGTTCTTATATGGTTAATTTTAAGAAGAAAGAAAAATTATATTTTATTAGACATCTGATTGTTATAAAAAAAATATCTCTACACTAAAAGTACCTTGAATTTATTTAGTGTAAACTATACAAATTTATCTCTATCATATTACATTTTAGATCATATGACGTAAAGCATACCACATTCCTATTTTCATTCTATGTACCATAATGGACCATTAACATACGATTCATCATCCTACTACTTTTTACTGATTGGCCTATTCATCATTTTTAGAACTCAGAAAGAGTAGTTTCACTAGTCATCCTTTTGAAGCCTGTCATTGTTTTTGTTTCTAAAATCATGAAAAATAAAAACATTCAAAATGAAAATGGATAGCAAACAAACAGTTGTTGAATGGTGTTGAAATTGGGAATGTTAACTTGCTGTTTGTTGAATAATTATCACATGGCCTAACCAAATGCAGCTGGAATCCTTTAAGCCAAGCTCCTTTCTTATACCTGTTTTTGTAGGGACAGTACGAATATGGAAAAATAGTGCACCCACAATGAGTCCTTGGCTAAATAAGAGAAAACTCTATGATTATTTTTAAGGATTATTTACATGAACCTTCTCTAAATTATTAACAAATGCCATTTTAATATTTTAAATTATAAAAGCGTATAAATAGATCTTTAAACTATTGAGAACTATCACTTTTCTTCACAAATTATAGAAGTGTACAAATAAACCTCATAAATTATGAAAGCGTACAAATAGAAACCCCTAAGGAATCATTTGTATGCTTTTATGGTTTCGGAGATAAAATAATATTTCTAAATAACTTAGGGAGTTTATTTATACTTTTTTTTTATAGTTGAGGAGATCAAAGTGATATTTTTCAATAATTTAAAAATTTTTTCTATAAATAATCTTATTTTTACTTTTATTTATTTTTATCGTCGACTGTCAACTTAAAAAATTGTAGACGTGATGTACATGCATGCATTGCGTAAAAGTCCAAACATAAGATCAGATATTCGTAATTGCATGCATCGAAAAGCAATAAATGAGATATTCATAATTTTAAGGATTAACTTGCAGTTTATGTAGGTGAGAAATTACTTAAATTTCTTTTTCTTTTTCTTTTTGTTTGATTCATAAATTTCTTTAAGTGCTCTTCAAACACCTACTATGAGATTGACATAATTTTCTTTCCTTTCTTTTTTATTTTTATTTTTTTTTATCATATTATTTGGACGATATTTAGAAAACTTGATGAGTGAGAATGAGTCAAAATTTTAGAAAATAACTCATTTAAAAAAAAATAATAATAATAAATTTATGTAATATTCAGCCAGTGATAAATGCACCCTGTCAGCAAATTGATCACTTTCTCACCTAACAAAATGTTTTTGGGTTTTTTTGATTGACACCTAACAATTGAAATGTTGGGATATTTACTTTGGGATAAATGAGTAAGTGGGCGTTCGGAACGTGTTTGGTTGTGTTTCTAAACAATGATTTTACATTTATATTTAAATATGATATTTGGTTGTAATTCTCAAATCACGTTTTTAAAACTCTGCAGAAAATTTTATTTCAAACGCGTTTTTCAATTTTTTTTAAAAAATTTGGCCTAATCAGTCATCTCATCGAATGTTTCACTGGTTGTCCGGCCGGTTGACCGGAACAGTGATTTTTTTTTATTAATTTTTTTTTTTACAATTGACATATGTTAATTTTTATATATTCGAAAAAAATATTTTTTAAATTTTTAAATTTTTTTTATGTGCTAATAGAATTTTGAGTTGTATGTTTGGTTATGAGTTGTAAGTTTTTGTATCAAATATCATACGTCACATCAAAATTTTTTTATTCAATTCAAAACTCTTTTCAAAACTTTTTCACCAAATAAATTTTTCACACTCAAATCATAATTTCAAAACTCACAAACTCAAAATACAACTCATACTCTTAAATTATATTTACAAAATTCTACCAAACGCAACATCTTTTTTCTTGTTGTGTTTTGTCTTTTTTCATTTTTTTTTGTTTGGTGCATTGTCAATTTAGTAGAGCTCCTTTTAGAATAGCTCTATTAAAGCTTTCAATCATTTCTGTGTGTGCAATTGCTAAATAAACTAATAAAATTTCTTACTACACCTATATGTGTTGTTAGGAATGTTTTATTTTGCAATAAACAATTTGGATGTTGTTCATATTCCACACTAAAATATTGAAGCACTCAATTTTTACAAGGGTATTTTGGGTTTTTCCTTTAAACACATTTGAGAGAGAGAGAGAGAGAGAGTGACCTAAATGAGTAATGTGATCTTATAAAATTAAATACTCTTTCCATCTTTTTTGTTCTCCATTCTTCAAAATCCAACTCTTTTACATTTATTAACTATTCATTTCTAAAACTATCTTCTACCCACACCCACATGGATTCACATCTATCTTGAAAACAAACAAACAAATATACACATGTATATATATACGTAAATTATATTAACCTCCTTCAAAATTTAAAAAATATATAATAAATTTCACAAATTTAACATAATTATATTGAGAGTAAATTAAATTTTCACCTTTGTAATTTAATTTAAATCACATTTCTTTTCTTTTTATAAATGAGAAATGGCGGAAAGTCGTCTTATTTTTTTATCATTCGTTGGTAGAGGTGCAACTCGGGCAGGTTCAGGCTTATTGGGAGATTATCCAAGCTCAACTTAAGTTATGCTGAGACCTGCCCAGACCTGAATTATAACCTGAGATTGCCTGCCCAAGCCTAACCCAAGTTAAACCCGAGTTGCTTGAATTGTAAATGAATTTCTTTTTTTTTTTGGCAGCTACATTATTAAATTATTAAAATTTGACTCTATTTACATTTTTTTTATTATAAAAAATCATTAATAACATCAAAACAAATAATTTATATAATGTAAGAGAGATGCTGCTATAGTTGTCTTTACCATTTATGAGTGAAAATAAAAAAAAAAAGGAATAAAATTTTATGTTATTTGTATATTTAATATATATTCAACATGATTTAACAATCTAAATTACTTTAATATCATGTAATGACTAATAATTTATATATATATTTGATATTTTAATATATTTATATATGTATAATTCGGGATTCGAGTTACTCGAGTTGTTTGACATTTTTGTCTAAATTCGCCCAAATTTAATTCGGGTTTCTAAATCTTTATCCAAATCGTACCGAATTTGAAAATATCTTATCCAAGTTTTAAAAAAAATCGGGCTAAGTTCAGGTTAATTGGGTTGAATCTGTCCAAATTGCACCCGTATTCGTTGGTACCTACTGTAACTTAAATCCAAGCAGAATGGTTTTTTTTTTTTTTTGGGTCACTCGTTGAAATCTATACTATTTAATTTGCTAAACCCATTTTTATTTGGAGAAGTGGTAGCTTAAATAAAAACAAAAGGAGTAATTAATGTTTCTTAACTATCCTCCTAATCTCATTCATTATAATCCCCCACCTCCATTAATGAGCCTCAAATTTAGGTCCTTCCAAGCCCATTATAAATTTTGACATTGGATACAACATTTTCAACCATTCACATTCACTAAAAAAAAAAAACTTAAAAAAAAAACAGTAGTAGTAGTGCCATGGAGAGGAGCAAGAAAATTATTAGTGGGAAGGTTTGGGGAGTGATTGTACTTGCAGTGTTGACTAATGTGATGGCACAACAGGCCAAAGCACTGGGAGTTAGAGAGGCATATGGATGTTGGGGAGGGTGTTACAATGAGTGCATTCTTCAAAGTGGGATTGCCAATTCAGAGAGGCTGCCTTGTTATTTGAAGTGCTTGGGGAGTTGCATTTCTCTACCTCTCTCTGTCTCTGCCTCTTCTGATAAAACTGGTTATCAGTACTATTGTCAGCTTGGTTGCTCAATGGATCAATGCATCAGATTTAGCTCTGGTATAATCTCATTCCGCCATGCATGCATGCTCTTTCTCTCTCTCTCTCTCTCTCTCAGATTTAGCTCTGGTATAATCTCATTCCTCTATGCATGCATGCTCTCTCTCTCTCTCTCTCTCTCTCTCTCTCTCTCTCTCTCTCTCTCTTATATTTATGTATATAAAATAGAAAAAATTACATGTTGGTGTATTTCTATAAAAATGATTACAGATGAGTAAAATTTTATTAACATTAATAATTAAATATAAATTTTTCAATGATTCTATAATTATTTTACTAAAAATAATCTGAATTGTAATTTTTCTTATAAAATATATATCTTTTTTTATCAGCCAAAACAAAATTATTGATGGAAAAAAAATATACAACATATAAAAATATACGACAATGCTACGTAGCTCAAATTTTGTGGCTCAAAAGTGGCTCAAATGGCCAAAACGACGTCATTTTGAGTACAGAACAACATAAAAATGACCAAAACGACGTCGTTTTGGCCATTTGAGCCACTTTTGAGCCACAAAATTTGAGTTAGGAGACATTTTTCAAAAACATATTAACAAAGGGAAGGAAGTGCAAATAAGTTTGAAATATGTGAAAAATTATTTAATAAATTTGAAATATTTATTATAATATGTGCAAGTGACGCTTTGTGATTGTGCAAAAATTGACAAAAAGGGCTCGCCTTGTCTATCACCCAATCAATCAAAATTGTAAAATAATGTTGTTTCATATTAGCGGAGCTCTAAATTTAAAGTTTTTATTTGACCGGGTAAATTAAAAAATATAAAAATAAGATATAAATATATACATTATATCATAAGTGACACCCACATATTTAGAATTCTTGTAGAGCTCTATAATTAGAGCTTTAAATTATTTTTCATATTACAATTGTTGTTGTTATTGATACGAGAGTATCATGTCAACATAATGTCTGAATACTTGAAATCATTACTATAATTACTATGATTGTTTTAGTAAGATTGTTAAAAATTATTTTTTTGATATTTTTGATATTTTTAATTTTTTTATATGAGAAATTAAAAAAAATTTAACTTCTTTTTTTTTCAATGATCTTCCTAAATGACCCGTATAACCATGTTTGATTGTCTAGTTATGCTGAATTTTGAGTGTGACGGGATTACATGTATAGTAATATTAGGTTAATAATGTGAGAGAAATTTTGTTTTTCACTAATGTGCCGGCGTATGTTAGTGGAGATTAAATTTATAAAATTGCGTAATATTAATTTAACTTTTAGATATAGCTCTTAATTCATGTCATTTTGTCTCAGTTAAGAGATTGTTTGAAATGATCTAAATAAATATATTTTTTGATTTTTTATAAAAAAATATACAGAAAAATAAAAAGATGATGTGATTAAAAAAAAAAAAAAAAAGATATAAAGTACGCTTATATAACACTCCCAACAAGCTCTAAATACAATTTTAATAGGACTCACGTATTAGATATTAGCCTCTTTTTAGTTTTGACTATTTACATAGAAAAATGATTGGTAGCTCGAAAAAAGTGAACCGATTTTGGCTCGAATCGCAAAACGACGTCGTTTTGCGATTTTTTTTTTTTCTTTCTTTTCTTCTTCTTCTTTGTTGAACACATGAGAAGAACAGAGGGGAAGAGGAAGAGAGAGGGAGAGAGAAAGGAGAGGAGAGAAGGGCCCCTCCTGTGCCTCCGCCGCCGCCGATCGTCGCAGCCCCGCCTCCTCTAGCCCGATTTTAATGGCCCTTTCCCTTCTAGTTTTCCTTCTTCCTCCTCCTTCCTCCTCATTCCTCCTCTTCTTCTTTTTCTCCGAATTCGAGCCTCCGAATTCGAGCTACGAATCGGAACTCATTTGCATATTAAGGTCTCGTTTGGTAATAGCCTATTTTAGTAATTTTTTAACTAAAATATGAGGTAAAAAAATTAGTATGTTTGAAATGACTTTTAATTTTTTATAAAAAAATATGTAAAAAATAAAAAGAAAAGATAATCTTTAACTTTTTTTTATATATAAGTCATAAGGTTTTTTATTTTTTTAATAATTTTTTGATTTTTAGATTAAAAGGGTTACATGCCAAACGAAACCTAAAATTCAACTCTACTAAGGTACTGTGCCCATTGATTTTATTTATTTTTATCATGCTTCGATTACTATTTCATATATTAAATTAATAGATGTTATCATTTATATCTATTAGTTACGAATAAGTTTACAAACACTGAAATTAGTTAGAGAATCAAATAGAGAATATATATAGATGTATGAGATTTTTATTAATGACAGTAATCAGAGACAAATTAGGATAGACTCCTCTTTATATCTTCATCTTTCCATCAGGTCCGGCCTAAGATTTTCTGAACTTAAAGTCAATAATCAATTAATAAATTTTTAGAGTTTTTTATATATTTTTTTTCATTAAATGAAAAAAATATGAAGATAAAAGACAAAAAAATTGTGTCAAAATCACAAAAAATATTTAGTATTACATTACAACAATTAATAAGTATCGTTTGATCCTCACTCTTCTTGCATTTTTAGAAGCAAATAAATTAATCATACTTGCATAATCTAATTTTTTTGTAAAATCATTTTCAATGGATAACAATACTAATTATTTTAAATGAGCCTTTCAATCTTTTAATGGGTCAATTTATTTTTAGTTTGTGTCTTCCTTAATTTTTTTTTGAATTTAAAATATACTTAATATATTACAATAAACTATAATAGGAGGACCCTTTTTTGGGTCTATTTTCAATGGATAACAATGTTAATTTTTTTGAATGGGCCTTTCAATTTTTTAATAGGTTAATTTATTTTAAGTTAATTTGAGCCTTCTTTAATTTTTTTTTAAACTTAAAATATACATAATATATTACACTAAATCATAATAAAAAGGGCCCATTTTTTAGGGGCCCTAAGCCATGACCTTATTGGCCCATGCCCAAGGCCGGCCCTACTCCCCATATCTTTTTATACATCTCTTGTAGCTCATAATTCAAACCCACATTGATAATTTGAACTTTCATCTCGTAGGTCTCGCAATAAATGTCATTCATATAAAAATTACCAAATAATTATGAACACATGAACAAATCACATTTTATTTTATAAAATAAATAATAAATATGATTATAAACTTAAATTATTTATTTTATAAAATAAAAATTTTTGTATAAATAATTTTTATTGTAAAATTTAGGAGATAGTCAGTTTATATCATCGGTAAGAGTTTAAATTAGGGACTGTAAGAAAGGCAGAGAGGAATATGAAAAAATGAGATATAAAAGAAAGGGAAAAACAGGAGAGCTCGAATTTAGAGAGCCCGAATCCTCCTAATTGTCAAATTTGGCAAACTGTTTTTTTTTATTTTTTATTTTTTATTTTTTTTAATTTTTTTTTTACTTAAAAAAACATTTCGAGAGATTCGGTGGTGAGTGTTTCGGGGGATGAATCACTCCTCTAAAAGAAAGGGAACTTATCCCGACAAATTGTGGACTTCTTGCGTCATTAAATGGAACTATCTACTTTTGTTACTTTACGTTAAAGTTGACAGCCTCCGATTTCAAGACTCTCACTGGATTGTCATTATCTACTCCAAAGTAATATATACATATATATATATATATATATATATTGTGGAGAAAGGTACTAAAGGCAAGTTTGAAAAGTCCCAAATAAATTTTTTTTTATTACATCATTTTTTTATTTTTCTGTACATCTTTTCGTAAAAAAATAAAAAGTACACTTATTTAGGTCATCTCAAACAAACCCTAAGGCTACGTTTGGTATGTTAATTTTGGGTTAAAATAGTTATAAAATGATAAAATAAATTAAAAAGTTAATAAAATAAAATATCATATTTAAACCATAATTATTTTATTTTATTTCTAAAAAAAGTAAAAAAAATCAAAAAGTCTATTCCAAAACGAGACTTTTATAACCCAGGCTAAAATAATCAAAAAGTCAAAAAACTAACCCACATCCCAAACAAAGGTTGTAATATTTAGGTGTCGTTTGGAAAGTGGGTTGGCTTTTTGATTTTTAATTTATTTCAATCAAAAAATTGGTTTGAAAAGAACTTTTGACTTTTTTTTGTGAGAGAAGAGTGTAATGATTATGGGTTGGATATGAAATTTTGTTTTTTGTGACTAAAATAGTCTATTTTGTCTTTGTGGATAAAATAGCCCAAGTAACTCTTCCCAAACGGATTATCTTCTGCCTAGAGGGTGTTGTTCTGATCGTGAGATTTATTACTGGTCCATTTCGATAATTTAAATTATTCATTTGGTAAAATTATTCATTCATTGCTCAATATGCCCTTTAACTAATAAAATGTGATTTCAACTAATTAAGTTTTATTGAAAATTTTATTTATGATATTAATTAAATTCTTCTTTTTATCGGCATATTAATTAAATTCTTGGGTTTTGGGGGTTTAATCATATCTCTAGATATTTGGCTAAGATTTAAATTTTTTTATAGGTGTTTCGAGGAAAATTTATGATGGCAGTTGTTTGGCAAGGAAAATGTTTTTTTTTTAAAAAAATGGTAGATGTTTCTAATTAATTAGAGATTTTATGATGGAAAATGCTATTTATACAAAAATTACCACCAAATTTATGCACATTTTTGTATATATGTCATTTAAACGAACAATTTATTTTAGAGCATTGCTTGTCAAGTTTAAAATTAGATTTATTTTTCAAGTCTAATAATGTGACAATCAATTAAGATACGTAAAACAACACTCTTTCTTATATTTTTTCTAATTATCAATCAGTCATATCCCTTACGCATCATTAGGTCTAAAAAGTAAACTTATATATCATTTTTTAAAAAAATAATAAATTATAATATTTTTGTCACATAATTCTATATATAAATTATGTATATCAATACTTTTTTTTTTAATTTTATTTTTAAATTCCAATCCAACCACCAATTAATTGTAAATGAGAAGGGCCGGCCCCCACCTAAGGCCGGTAAGGCCTGTGCCTTAGGCTCCAAAATTTTAGTCCAAAAATAGGGTCTCAAATTTAGTAAAATATTATAGGCTCAATGTTTTTTTTATTTTTTATTTTTTTAGGATCAATTTAAAAGGTCCCAAAATATTTTATTAGGTCCATGTATAGTTTAGCCCATATTTATTTATAAGTGTCGTTTGACCCATATATATTAAAATGAAAATACATATTAAAAAAAAAAAGTGTTTGGGCCCAAGAAGAATAATACATACAATATATGGGTCTTATTTTTTTTTTTGTTTACCTTATTCATCTATTAGATTTTAGTGGAATAAATCATTTTGCCCTAATTTTTTTACCTAGGTCTTTATCAGTTTTAATTGAACAATTTTTTTCTTATTTTTTTGCCCTAATTTTGTTTCATTAAATTGTTTTATTTATAATTTTAATGATTATATGTGCAAGTAAAATCTTTTGTAATTACAAACAAATAAAAAAAATTATAACTTATCATTTTATTCATAATTTTTTTTTTTAATGTAAAAGAGACTCTCCATTTTTAAAATTCACCTTAAGCCCTCTGAACCACAGGACCGGCCCCCGTAAATGAGGCTGATAGTTGCGTCTTTACTGCCAGTTTTGGGTGGGGGTGGTCCTAGAGTTGAGGGGTACCTTACATTGGCTTATTAAATAATGTTGTACTCATCTCAATTATTCATTGTCCTGAAAAAAAAAAACGTACGAACTCTTAACTCATATGCAAATAATTGAGGCCTATTTTTGGAAAGTGATTTATAATCTGCTTCTCATATTATAACTCACTTCTTTTTTCATAAAAAAATTATTTATAAATTGTTTATAAGTAATTTTTCACTAAAAAATTAATTATAATCATCTTCCCAAAATAATCTTAAGGGTTGGTTTGACATGTACTAAAAAAATGCACTTTTTGACTTATTGGTGAGTTTGAGTTGGGTTTGATGTGATGTGTCAGAGAAGTGATTTGATTTAAATAAGATGATATGACTTAAGGGTTGGTTTGGGATATTCTAAAAAAGTGTACTTTTTGACTTATTGACTTATATGGATTGGGTTTGGGTTGAGTTTGATGTGATGTGTTAGAGAGGTGATGTGATTTAAATAAGATGATGTGACTTAAATAAGATAGTGACTTTTTGACTTTTTGTATTATTTAGGCCTAGTTTGGGAAGATTAAATAAGTACACTTTTTGACTTTTTATGAAATATGGGTTGAGTTTGGGTTGGATTTGAAGTAATATGTTAGAGAGGTGATGTGACTTAAATAAGATGATGTGACTTAAATAGGATGGTGACTTTTTGACTTTTTATCTTTTTTTAATCTTCCTAAACTAGGCCTTAGTTTATGCCAAACCAACCCTAAAATAAGATAATGACTTTTTAACTTTTTAACTTATTTAAATGATACTAAACTAAGCCTAAGTCTTACTAACAATACATTTGAAATAAAAAAGAAAAAGATTTATACAAGCCAACAAATTTTATCATTTTTTTAGTATTATAAACTGATGCATCAGCATTAATGACACTTTATAAATTGAAACATAACACACCACAATGATATGACAGGTGCTGCGTCATTAATGACTCGTTTGATTTTGGCTAATATAATTAATTTTTTTAATCTGAAACTTTTTAGTCTGTCTTTTTTAATTTTATTTGATTTTTGTTTTGGAACTTTTTTTTATTTTTGTAAAAGAAAAAATATAATAATTATAAATAAAATGTAATATTTTATCTTATTGATTTATATAATTTATTTTATCTTTTGTACTTTTTTTTAGTTCCAAAATCTTAGCCAAATGAGGGCTAAGTTTTGTTTATTTGTATTTGTTAAAAGAAAAATAACAAGATATATTTCCCATCAAGTTTAAAACACATTTTTTTTTTTTATTGATTTCATACCATTTTTTCACTTATTTTTTTCAAATAGACTTATTTTTCTCTGGTTGAGAGTTTTAAAATAGACTGATTTTTCTCTGGTTGAACTAAAACTCCCAATCTAGTCCCTTTTCATTACCTTATTTTAACTCAATCTCGATATAAACCAGATTCTCATATACTAATTAGCATTTGTTTTTCACTAATTTGCCCATAAACACTGTTTTTTGTTCTTGGTCTACTAAATCTAGTATTAATATTACAGTTTTTATTTAATTTTTTTTTTAAATTTGCAGATGAGGGAAAAATGGAAGGGTGCTTGGAGAACTGCTCCACCAAAATCTGCAATATCAAGAATGTTTAGAAGTCTTCTTCATTTGCATGCATGCACACTAGTGTTTGTATCCATGCAAAGCATTGTCATCCCTAATTTGTTTTTGCATTGTTAAATGATGTCCCTGTTTGGATTCGGTTTGCTTATGAAAAATGTTATTTATGTTTTGCATTATTATTAAATAGTGTCTATGTATGGCTTCAATTCGATTATGAATATGTTATATACCTCATTTTGTCAAATAATTGGCACATTTTTTTAAAAGCAAAAAGCTAATTGTTGTGTTATCAAACATATTATACATAAAATCTAATGAAAAGATAACTTATCCTATGAATCACTAAACACTTCTAATTTTTTAGCCCTAACTTTTTTGTTGACACTTTTTAATTTAATTTTTAATTTAATATCATGTTTGGTGGGTAAAAAAAAAAATTCTATTTTTTTAACTTTTCACACACCCAAAATAATACTTTTACTTGATAACCAAATGGATTTTTCTCAAATCTTTCAAAGTTAGGCTTGTTTTGGGGACATGGTTTGTAGCTGCGTTTGAGTGTTTGATGAAAAAGCCAAACGTGGCTTTTTTGTTCTAAAACCCATTTGAAAAGCTGGATAAACGCCATATTGCAATTTAAGAATATACCTTCCAAATGACTTTTTGAGAGGAGGTGAAATTCTTTAAATTGCAAATGGAAAGGGAATATTTTGGCCATTTTACATTTTGGCATGATGATATGACAACATTAAAAATGATTGACTAAAAAAATCAAAAAGTAATTTTTTATCAACTTTTCAAATGACTTTTTAAAACAAGCAAAAAAAACTTAATTAAAAATAAAAAAAAATCACTTTTTATCTTCTCAAAATAACGCTTAGTGTAGTGTTTCCAGAAGGCCCATCAAAATAATGATATGATAAATGTCACAACAATAAATACAAAAATTATAAAATTTATTAAGTTATATAGTATTACTCTATTGAATAATCCCCCAATGGTAAAGAGATCAGATCCTCTCCTTGCAAGCCTTTACTTTTATATCAGTATGATGTCAGTATTAGCAGTGATGGACCAAAAGTTATTATTAGGAGGGACTGCGTTCAAAATCATAATAAATTTTAATTTTTTCATTCAAAGCGAAATCATTGTATATAAATATATTAAAATATACACTTTTATAATTATAAAAATTAAAATATTATTCAATCTGAAATAGCATAGGATAGAAGTTTAAGGCAAAATCTCAACAATTAGTCTTTTTTACATTTAAATATTATTATTTAGTATAAATTTTTAATGTAAAATGCATTTACCTATCCTATTTTTGTAATTAAAATTTGACATTATTCACAATATTTGTTATTATGAGCTCTTAAAAAAAAGATTTTGTTTTATTGAATTTTTTGAATTTTTTTTTAAAGCTTTGTTATTGAGGGTCTTTGAACAATGACATTTTTTAAGTTTTAACTATTGAAAGTCTTTGAACAAAACAAGGAGAAAATTTATCGGACTTTATTATTAGAGTGCTTTTGTTTTTGTTTTTGTTTGTTTTTTTTTTTTTTTTTGGGAGGGGGGTCCTCCTTATAAGGCACCCATAATATTGTTTTACACCAATCATCAATTATCACCCCTTATGCAATTAGATAAAAATATCAGTGTAAAATTAGAGATCCTACCATATAAAATAAAAACATAAAAATACCTTACAAGCATCCATAAACTTAGGAGTGTAAATTTTAATTGTATTAAAAATTTATTAATATAAAATAATAAACTTTAAAATTTATGAGTCTTTGAAAACTTATTAACTTGTAGGGGCCACCTCTCTTAGGAGTGATGAGATCCTTGAGGGGGCCATCCCTTCTCAATCTACCAACTAAGCCAGCAATACACCATATGTAATATGTTAGTGAAGTTTTGAGAATGTTTGGAAGGGCCACAGCCCCCCCTAGCCACCCCCTAGCATTGAGAACTTAATTAGAGTTTACTTCAAATCTTAGAATTCGCAGACATATATATATATATATATCAACTAACCAAAAGAAAGAGCAAAACGAAAGTGAACATTGTCACACTAAATGAATATTGTAAAAGCTAACAAGCAAATGTGCAACATAGAAAAAAGCTTATAAAAAATGGAAATTTAGAAAAGAAGACCCACAAAGCCGTGCTCATCATTTGTTTTCAGGAAACATTCTCATCTATCCTGCAATTGGAACCTATATTCTATGTCTTTTATTTTACTAACTATCAAAACCACCAATAACACTGCAAAACAAACTTGGATACACTTTCTTGACCACACCTTTTCCATCTCTTGTAGGGCAACCAAAAAAAAAAACTTGGAATTGCATCATACACTAACCGATTCATAAACAATAATTTGCAAGAAAACTAATGGTTTTAAATATTGACGGATATATAACTGTATTGCAAATATCAATACCGTTATTTAAAACCTTGACAAAATTTTCACATAATTCTTTGTTCCATTCTAAATCTTCTTTTCCTTGTTGTGTGCTTTGAAGAATCAGTAGATAAAATTCATTATCTTTTCATCATGAAGAGAATCCCCAAAAGACTCAGTAGAATTTTGGTGGTGGGGGAGATATATATGGAATTGGAATAATTGGCGGCAATGGTAGGGGAGCTAGTGAAGGTGGCGGTTGCTGACATGGTGGGGGTGATGGTGGGGGAGGTGGTTCTACACAGGGGGTTACTGGTGGTGGTGGCGGTGGTGATGGTGATAGTGGAGGTGGATTTGGGTGGGGAGGTGGCGAATAAATAGGCGTTGAAGGTGGAGGTGGAGGTGGAGATGAATTGCTATGAATGGGTGGTGGCGGTGGTGGTGGTGACAATTGTGGAGGTGGAGGTGGAGATGATAGAGGTGGGGGCGGTGAATGTGGTGGCAATGATCGTGGTGGGGGTGGGGGTGAAAATATCGGTGGACATGTGCAATTATGTGGCTGTGGCGGCGGCGGTGGTGGTGGTGATGGAGGAGAAGGAACAACAACTTTAGCACATTTAAAAGCATTACAATCAACTGGTCGAGACAAAAACACCTTACATTGTATTGTAGATCTTTGTGTTGGTCGTCCTTTCAAACAATTCCTTTGATCATCAAAACCGGGCAAATTCAAGCACACAGACGACTCATCGGTGAAGAAATTGTAATCATAGTTAAAATTCTCCAAACTCGGGATCGAACACACCCTCTCCAAAACCTTCCCAGACAACATGTTGTGAGAAACATCCAAATGCTCCAAACTCATCATCTCTCCAACATTCTCCGGCAACGACGCCATAAAATAATTATAACTTACATCGAACACAGTTACTTTCTTCAACATCCCAATCTCACTTGGAAAACATGATCGAAACTCGTTGTTCTGGAGAATTATCTCGTTTAGGGTTTCTGACATATTGCTCAAACTTGCAGGCAGGCACCCTTGAAACTTATTATTGGCTAAAACCAATGCTGACACAGGCGAGCTTCCAATATTTTCAGGCAATTCAGAAGAAAATCTATTATCATTAACGAAAATGGCATCGAGATCTTTCTCAAATAGTTTTGAGGGAAGCCCACCTTCAAATTCATTGAACCGGATATCGAGGTATTTGAGCTCGGGCAGTTGGAGTACAATACAAGGAAACTTGCCA
The DNA here is from genome assembly GCA_025200525.1 of Camellia lanceoleosa. Lineage (NCBI taxonomy): Eukaryota > Viridiplantae > Streptophyta > Magnoliopsida > Ericales > Theaceae > Camellia > Camellia lanceoleosa. The sequence continues at coordinate 133,221,193 of CM045771.1, read as the reverse complement.
GAGAAGCGATTGTTGCTTAGGTCTAACTCTGTCAATAACTTGAAGTTCAAGAAACTACGAGGGATTGTACCACAAAATCGGTTAGAGTTTATATGAAACAATCCAATGTCATATAGTAGCCCTAATTCATCTGGGAGGTGGCCAGAAAGGTCGGCCTGGTTGAGATCTATGCCTGCAACGGTACGTTCTGAAGGAGAATCGGGTGCTTCTGAACAGAATACCCCGGTGTAATTACACACATCGGATCCGATCCAATTTCCAGTATTGTTGTTTGGATCTGAGATGATGACTTGTTTCCATGCTTGTAGTGCAAGGTAAGCATTTTTCAGTCTAGGGTTTTTGATATCGAGAGACGGGTCGATGGTGAGAGTGTCTCCTCCATTGGTGAATTTAGATGCATTGATGAATATGAGAAAGATGGTGTAAAAGCGAGAAAAGCTCAAGTGTGGAAGGGGATGAGAATGGTGGATCTTTTTCTTCATCACACACTACTTAGCCTTTGATTTTTTTATTTGATCTCTTTCTTTTGTTATTAAGAGAAGTTTCGCCTTGGACCTTTGGATTTTGAGAGAAAGATGGGTATGAAAGTAGAGTTGCGTAGGTGAAGATTGAAGCAAAGACAAAGCTAAAGTTAGTAGAGTTTTGGAGTTGGTTGTGGTTTGTCAACTGATGAGAAATTTTTTTTTTCTTTCTATTTTTCTCTCATAATTATGCGGCTTGATTTTCTGATTAAAACAAACAATTTTTATTATGTTTAGATTCTAAATTTGTGGATCAAGAAGAAAAGGAAAAGTTGGGAAAATAAAAGTACAACAAGCTTTTCTTTTCTATACTTTTTTTGATTTACTAATATAATATAAAAAGAGAGTGTAATTACTTGTCAAAAGTCTATTTTTTGTTTAATTATTCATAAAAAATAATATGTATAAGTGATTCAATTTCTTTATATATATTTTTCATAAATTTAAGATCCAAACATAAGCATTTTTTCTTTTTTCTTTTTAAATTTTATTCACCATTGTGGTACATCTTTATACTTTTCTTTTCTTCTACAAACAATTATAGAAATAGCTCGAATTTCATTTTTTTGGTAACTCCTGCATTGAGTTTTAAACTCCTATTTCTATTTCTTATAATAATAATAAAAAAAATCAATAGAAGTATTTCAATGATTTTTTTTCCATAAATATTATAGATTTTGGTTCAAATATTAACTACTTTTAAGTTGATAAAAAAAATTATTGGAAACAATTTGCTCAATTTGATAAATAAATACAAAATTATTATGATTAATATATTTATTTTATATTTGTTTAAGTTTAATAGAAATCTTTTTTTTATTTTAATTTTATTAAATAACGTTTCAGACAGTTGGAATTTTCGCGCGCAATGGTGGCTAATATTTATTTGACCACTCAACTTATTACTGACTATTCTCGGAATCGTTACCGCTTTTTTCTCCATCAAACCCAATTTTTACTTTTCAACGTTTTTAACTTTTTTTTTTTTTTTTTTTTTTTTGATCGGCAAAGAAAAATTTCATTTAACAGCATGAAATTAAAAGTACAGGTAGATGAAATGCATCGAGAGAGATTCGGAAAGTATAAGAATACCCCTACTACTGCTACTCGCATCCATACAACCAACCCCTTGACCTCTCGTTTTTTTTTTTTTTTTACAAAAGAGTTAAGAAGAACTTAACTAAAATAAAATACAAGATACCCCCACAAAATCACCCTACCAAATCTCGATTTTGCCAACACCAAACCAGCCTATAACACCCAACCTACAATCTATTCAATCAATCCACACGCCTAGCCTGCAATACAGCAAACACTCCACACCTAGTTGCTGCCCACGCCTCCCCTAAGCTTCTTCAAACCACCAACCACGCCAGAGCTGCTGCACACGCCAACCACTCCACACCTATGCTGCTACTCCTAGCCGAGAACACGTCACAGCCAACAACGTTTTTAACTTTTTAATCGGCAAATTTCCAGCTTTTTAACATTGAAATACTATTAATTATAATTTTTAAAATATTTTTATGTAAAATCGATTTTCAAATATATTGATAAAATAATTAATCTACTTAATATTTGTTGTGATAATTTATCAAATTTAATTTTGAATTTTTTTTTGTGCCAAAGCAATGGTTATAAGTATTGTTAATAATATTTTAAGATAAATAATCTAATTTAATATATTAATTGATGTGTTTTTCTTTTCGCCTATTTGAATAAATTCTTTTGATAATTTTAATTTAGACAATAATTCTAAACCATCAATATCATTATCATATTTTAAAAAATTCAAAATTAAGAGAATATTTTTCCAACTGTCATTGTCCAGGGATTTTAATTTTTCTAAACTAAATAAAAAATAAAAGGATTGGAATTTACAAGATAAGTATAAAAAAAAATATATATATATTTTATTTATAATTGCCTTTAGTGCATTTGTTACGGAAATAGTTGTACGTTGTTTATAAACATATGTATAATAAAAAATACAGAATCATTTTAAATGTTGCTAATTAATAACTTTAAAATTAATATCTTTAAGATACTTGTTAATATATACATACTAGTGCTATGCATGGGTATAAATAAATAATCAAAAATTAATTTTTAAAATTAAATAATAATCTAAAAATTTAGCTACAATATTTTGCAAAAATGATTTAGAATTAATTAAATTTTATTCATTTTTATCACAATTACATATAAGAGAATGTTTTTTTATTATTCTTATATCATTAATTGTGTGCTTTAAGTTCTTAATAACAAATATATGTCATAATTTAAGTGGTAAAAATTAAAAAATAAATCACAAAAATTATATTTATGATAAAATATAAATACATTTCGTCTTACGAGTTTCATAAATTTAGTTTATCATATAATAGTGGTAAATTACATTTGTCAATATAATAATTTTTTCATGTTTTGTGAAATTTAAAAATTATAATTTGTCTTATGTCATAAGATTTACGTAAAAATAAATTAGGATTCACTTGTGATATTAAATTTGGGGTTAACATTAGATTTACGCCAACTTGTCTTTAACCTAATCATTAAAAATTATCTTGTTTTGTTCCCAACTTATATGAATCATTTGACCTATCTATTTATTAAATTAGTAAATAAATATTTGTAAATATTTTTTTTATAATAAAAATAAGAAATATGGACTTATTTTATGCATACTTATTAAACCAGTTAGCACTTAGCAACAGGTCTTGCAATGAGTCCAGACCAGGTAGATAGACCTGTTTGGTCAACATTTAGTTCAGGTCAGTTCTCTGTGGCTGCAATGTATAATTTTGTTGTGCATAATTTAGGCCCAACTCATAGAATTTGTAAATTGGTGTGGCTGAAATTTCTCCTCCTAAGGTTCAAGACAGTTGAATTCTTACAAAGAGTTGGTGTTTTTCAAGTGACTGGGTCTTCCCTTTGTGTGTTTTGTCAGGCTGCCACTGAATTTGTGAACCATGTCCTAATATGCTGTCCTCTTGTGTGGGAGTGTATGGGCTGATATACTGAATTGATGGGGGACTTAAGGGGCTTTACCAGGATCTGTGGATTAGCTGTTGTTGTGGTGGGCATATGGGAAGATGAAGAGGTTGAAAAGGAAGATTTGGAGTGCTATTAGTTGGGCTGTCTTTGTTGTCAATTTGGAAACTTAGAAATAAGTGTATATTTAAAGCAGCTAACCCAAATTGGTTTGAGGTGTGTGAGTTAATCAAGAATAGGATTGCTATGTGGTTGAATCCACGCCTGAAGGATTTTAATTTCACAATCAATGATTTCAATTGTAATATCAGACATATCAAGTTGTGCTTTGGAGGAGCAATGATACAATGAGTTGGGATGAGCCCAGTTAGCTTCAGGCAAAGCAACTCTGTTATGTTGTTGTTTTGGGTGTTGTTCTGTTTGCTAGTTGGTCTCTCACCAACTTGGGACTGTGTAGCATATGATCGGTTAGGCCACACGGTGCCAACTTTTTTGGGTTGGAGAAGGTCTTCTGTGATGTTATTTGCAATCCTTCTTCTTTGTTGATGTGATCCTTATGTTTGTTTATTTTGATTTCATTAATTAATGAAGGTTTTTTGGCTGATCAAAAAAAAAAAAACCTTATTAAAAAGTTTGAACTATAGTTTTTTTTTTTAAAAAAACTATATATTTATGTTTAAAACAATTAAATAAATCGTTATATATATTTATGTATAAAACAATTATTTAAGATAAAGCCACCCTAAATTGTAGGTTATATTTTAGTTCTAATAAATTTAAATTTTATATTTAAATTATATTATAATTTATCAGTTCGTGGCTGATATGAGCTAATTCGGGAATTCTAATATTGGATTAAACATTAAAAAGTAGTCAAGAAAATTTAGTTTAAGTTGATTTTTTTTTGTCAATAATTCTTGATTTAAGCCTAGTCTTTAGAGAATCGTTCAGTTCATATCCAATCCATGAGTTAGTGGACCTACTTCTTTATTTGATTTTTAATTAATAAATCTTTTTTTTAAAAAAAATTATAACAAAAATAAGAAATATGTACATATTTGTTTGATATATTTATTAACAATTTCAAAATTAATTAAGAAATTATGTACTTATTTTTAAAAGGATCAATTACATTGATAATCCCTATATTTTAACTCTTATGTTATTTTTGTCCTTGCTATTTTAATTTGCTCAATTTTGACCATAGATTTATAATTATGTCTCAATTTAATCCAATTGTTGTAATTGCTAGTGTTTTTTTAATTGAAAATACACACATTAGTAGCATCTGTTGTACTTTTATAGACAAAATTATAAATTTGTTCAACTCTAAGTTAATCTCAACCAACTCAATAACTATTTTCTTTCAAAAATCTTAACCGATATTATCAATCGGACCAAATTAGTACAAAATCTAAAATTAGGGATAAAATCAAACTAATTGAAATTACAGAGACCAACTTGACACAGAAGACAAAATGTGGGGACTATCGATATAATTTACTCTTCTTAAAATATGTCTTATATCTGAAAAACTATTTAAGATCAGATCAGGTTAGAATCTGAATAAAAAATTAATGGCTCATTAAAAATATTTAATAATTATAAATTCAAATATGATCAATTTTTCATTTAAACTTTTTCATAGAATTAGGTTGTTTGATAATATTAATTTATAGTTCCAATTTTTCCTTGTATGTTTTTTAAAAATATTTTAAAATTATATATAATTATAATTTTTTTTTGAAATTTCATTTTCAATCTCAAATTAGTTATAATTTGAATTTGGTTAAAATTTATTTTTGATTTCTCATCTACAAAAACTAACAATAAACATAAATTAATTCTTTGAACATTGTAAAAAGGTAAATAAAGAAATATATTATCAATAATAATAATAACAAAACATATTATTATTTATCATGTGACGTCTCATCACTGCATTAATAATAGACATTAATAATAAAATTCATCACGATAATACAACAATAATATATCAAATGATAAGTAACATGTGATCACAATAATTTTTGATAGTTATACAAAAGTATCCAAAATTATATACAAAAAATAATATATGACCCATATTTAATTTTTATATGATAAAATTCACACTTAATCCCAACCACACATTAGTTTTCTAAATCAATTCATCATCCAAACTATCAAGTATTCTTTTAATATTCACATTTTCAAAATCCACCCAAACAATGCTCTGGCTGAGCTCAGCATCACCCTTGTTGTCATACTGTTGGCTACATATTTTGTAAAAACCAAATCACAGTTTAACACGTAGCAGAATAAGGGTATTATGGGAAGATAATTCAAGTCTTCGATCCTGATCGAACACGTGGGAATGAACATTGGTTCTCACGTGATCTGAGTAGCACTATATCAGTAAAGAGATACAAGGTGACGTGGCTTCAACGGTTACTTATATTCAAATTCAAATACAGGAGGGAAGCTCAACTGCAAGAGATGGCGTAGTGGGACTACTTCTAAGGCAGCATGATCAGCGATCATGGAGGAGTAGTTCGACGGTTTGAAGTGCAGTTTGAAGGTCATCTTTGACAAGTATAAATAGTAGGGAAGCCCTCAGAAAAGACCCCCAGACTCAGATCATACAAACTAGTCTTTACTTCATATTTTTCTTTTCCAGTTTTACGTTTCCTGTACTTTAAATACCTGCACTTTAAATACCTGTTCTTTAAATACCTGCACTTTAAATACCCGCACTGCACTTCGATTCATAGGAGTAGTTTCAAGTAGATTCAAGTAGACTGTTGCTGTAAACCTCTCCGAGGCTGAGTTTAGACTATTGTAAGTGTTCATTTTAATGAAATACTTCGATTGTTCTTCATATTAACTGTTATTTCTCTTAATTTCTCCTAAGTCAAGTCACCAGTAAAAGTCCTCTTCATTGAGGCTGAAAGAACTAAAACACAATTGTCTGATAATTGGTTGGCAATTATAATTTCTGTAAAGACTGATTGATCCTTGCTGGCACGCTCGCATTTACAAAAATACCCTTCGAAAAGTCAAAAAGCCAACATATATTTTTGGCACGCCCAGTGGGACTTGTTAAAATGGCTAGACGAAGACGACAAGGAGAAAATGAACGCTTGGAAGAAGGTGTAGAAAGAGAGGTAGAGTTACCTAATCCAGAGGAGAATGTAGTAACACATCCTGTGGAGACTCCTATGCTATCAGAACCTTTGGTCGAACAGACCAGTACTTCTGGACAAGAACCATATGTTCATAATATTGGACAAAACCAAGGAATTGGACCATCCACCGTTCCATCTACTCAGCCAACAAATCCATGGGATGGCTTGATAGATGCTATGGGACAACAATTAATGAACACAATGGAAAGGTGGGCAACATCCTTTTTGGATCGAATGAATAACCACCAACCAACAAATACAAGAAACACAGAGGAAATTTTAAATGTCCCTCAGCAAAGATTGGCTAGAGAAAAACAGCCTATGCAAGTTAATGGACAATCTAATGGTCAGACTAGTACTTTCGAACTATGAAAGACCATCGCCTCGGTCTTAGTATGAACCCATTTCAAGGCTGTAGTAGGCCAAAATGCCTCAAGACTCAACAATGAAGCCACACAAGTTGGTGGATCCGCCAAGTACAAGAAACTGGCATAAGAATGGTGGCAAATCCCATGTTCGAAGCCATACCTGGCACTAGGGGGTATAATAATCCCTTATTCGAATTTATACCCGGGGGGTTGGAAGGTTTTCCCACAAATGGAAGGGACATAACACATGTTCCAGTACCTTTCACAGGTCCTTTCGCAGGACAGGCTCAAAGGGGTTACCCATACCTCCAACAGCAAGCTGCACCATAGGGGCAACCAGTCCCAAATGTACCACCTTATGGACCAAGAGGACCACAGGCACAAGTTTGTCCACCAAACCCTGTGTTTGTCTCTCCAGTAGTGGTTCAGCAAGCACAAAATATGGTCCATAGGGACCAAATTGCTGATATTGTTAGGGAGATGTGTGGACCGATGGCTCGGGGGGTCCAGACTCCTGTATACAGAAAACCATACCCAGAATGGGTAGATAGGGTACATAAATACCCAAGAGGATTCAGAATACCAGATTTTACCCTATTCTATGGAACTGGAAATAAATAAACAATAGAGCATATTGCCAGATTCGCTGCTTAATGTGGTGAATTCACTAATCATGACTACATGAAACTGAGATTATTTCTAAATTCTCTAACTGGGGGAGCATTTGTATGGTATATCAACCTTACACCTGGCTCCATTCAAACTTGGCAACAAATGGAAGAGGTATTTCATGCCCAATTCTTCCAATCGGAGCCACAGGTGTCCATGGCAGACTTGGCAAGATTGAGTCAAAGGCCTGAAGAAAAGGGTACTCAGTTTATTGCCAGATTTAAAAGGGCTCGAAATAAATGTAGAGTCATTCTTCCAGAGCCAGAATTTGTAAGATTGGCTCAAAACGGTTTAGAGTTCAGGCTTCGAAAGAAGTTTGACTCAACTGAATTCAGGGATTTGGTCGAATTAACTTATAAGGTGTCTCAATATGAAGCATTACTAGAGGAGGAACAAGATCGGAATAATGCTTCGTATAAGACATATTATAGAGATCCCAATTATGAGATCGATCTGTGAGATTGTGGGCAAAGAACATGTCTGAAGCATTAATTCATAAGGATACAACCATCGACCAGCAGTTTAAAAAGAAAGACTTTCACAGAAAGTACTCTTTCGATTTGACAAAAGCAGATGACATTTTTGATCATTTGCTTGCAGCCAATTTCCTTAAGTTACCAAAAGGAGTAAAACTGCCATCTCCTGATGAACTTAAAGGAAAAGTATACTGTAAATGGCATAATTCTTGGTCTCACTCGACTAAAAACTGCATTGTTTTTCGAGACAGGATCCAAGAGCAAATTCGGAAAGGAAGTTTGAAGTTCCCAACCAAAACAGAAAAAGCCATGGGGATTGACAGTAACCCGTTTCCAGAAGTTGGAGAAAGCGCGGCTAATGTGGTTGTACCAAACTTTCAGAATCTATCTCTGCAGGAATTGGAAGAGGTCAATGTGCAAATGCATATTGCCAACCAGACAACTGCCAAGAAGGAGACTAGAAACCCACCAGTTATTGGACAAGGTTTCTCACATCAGAAGGAACACTCTGATGAAGAAGCACTGGATGATGATTCCTTGGAAGCAGCTGTAATGTAGAGGATGTGTCCCAGATGCAGACTAAGCTACAAATGGTTGAAGGGGCTTCCGATTGATGGGAAGCAATACTATAGGGATGTTCAGAGACGTCCTAAATCAACCAACGCTTACAACAAAAGGCCGTACCCGGCTAGTGATAGGCAGCGACCATTAGTGGTTGAGCCTGCAGTTGACAAAATACATGCTAAAGGCAAGAGGCCCTTGTATGAGTCTAGGCCACCTAACTACTACAGAATGGAGAGCAAACATTCTGAAAGAAGATTGAAGAGGAGTTCAGGTTATGGGACTAAAGCCAGAGATTGGCCCCCTAGACCAACCTCACACAGAACAGAAAATGGCCACCTCCATCAAAGGCCAGAATCAGGCTCGAAACATGAGACCAGAACCAAGCACTTACCTCCACGACCAGTTTCGAAGATGGCTTCGAAGGTAGAAAAAGGTGATTCAACATCTGAGTCAGTAAGCTCTTGGGTACCTGGAGTTCTAGATTGGTTTGTAATGCAAAACAAACCTAGGGAAGTGTCTGCCAAGAGAGATGTTGGAATCCCAGGCAGGATGGTCAAGCCTCCTTTGGTGACTCCGAACAACTAGGTATTGCTGAAACACCCAAAGACAAAGGAACCAAATATGGTTCCAGTTATTTCCAGATCACAAAGGAGGAAGATTCAGCGCAGGTACACCCAGTACCAGCAAGATCTGAAAGAAAGTGGAGAGAGTTCTTCACAGGTCAAGACAGAAGGAAAGAAAACTTCGAAGTTAGACCATACTCCAAAACCGACTCTACAAAGCAAAGTGGTTTGTAGCGAGAAACGATTAGCCTGAGTTTATTACGAACTAAAGGCGAGAGAAGTCTAGTTTGGCGGGGTTGGAGAAGGCTTTGATGGAAAGTGATAGCGGAAGAAGAGATTGGCATGAGCCAAAAGAAGGAAATGGCGAGAAGAAGAAATGTTGAAGCCTTCATGGTGAACAAACATTTTGATGAAGAACGATTGAGAAGGATCCTTGAAGGATCGATTATCAATGAAGTACGAGTGCGGCATGGAGGATGCTCTTGAAGACCGAGCAAGGTAGCCAAGAGGAGAAGAAGTCTGACCGACCATCGGTTTGGCTCATTTCCCCTATGTCGATCAATATGGTACACATACTACCTCATGAATTCCAGGCTGGAAATGAAGACCAGGGTGACCAAGACATGGATCCAATTCCTGTCTCTAGTGAAGAGTCACAAGTGAGTATGGTACAGGATGCTCCTGAAATGGCTACTCCAATGGAAACTGAGTGTGAAAACGAGGAAGAGGTGAACATCAACCTCTCATATCCTTTTGAATATCTCTCGAATTCCATGACCCAACATGTCAAGCCTTTGTACATCAAGGCTTTCTTCGTGGGATACAGCTGAACCGAGTCCTAATAGACAATGGGGTAGCGGTAAACTTATTACCGAAATCTTCTTTGAAGAAACTAGGGAAAAAGAATCCCAGGTTGATCCCAACTAGCACAACCATCGCTGGCTTTGCTAGGGATAAACAGATGGCTCAAGGGATTCTGCCCATTAACTTGAGTGTGGGAACCAGGGGCGCATGATGACATTCTTAATGTCGGCAATGCTAAATATAATGCTTTACTTAGGAGAGATTGGATCCACACTAACAAATGTGTGCCTTCCTCTTTGCATCAGAAAATCATGATGGCTCTGGGCAATGGAGAGACAGAAGAGATTGATGCAGATCCTCAACCCTTCATAGCCTGTGCAGACTTTGCAGAGGCCAAGTTGTATATTGAGGAGTGACACCACTCGATTATCTTGAGGAAAGTGATGGCTCGGCCAGTAATGGTGATGATGAGGAAGTGACACACAAGCACTTAGTCCAAGAAAGTCTTGATGAAGAGGTTGTCGTGAAAGATGACAATGATGCTGGTTATAGGCAAAAGTGAAGAACGAAGCCAAGTCCTTGGCTCTAATTAAATTCTCATCATTGGACGTAAAACAATAGTCCATAAAATCTGAAGCAAGAGAGAGGCCATGATAATTGGTCAGTAAACAAGAGCGAAAGAACAGTCGAAGTTTGACCCTTGGGAAATACTGTGCATTGGACATTGAAACGAAAGTCCAGGAGATACAGGAAGAAGACGCCTTGTGGACAGATTTTGTCTATGAGGAAGAGGGCAGAGATGTCAAATTAAAGAACCTAGGAGCAGAACAAGGCGAAAAAGTTGCTTCGAAGGTTGAAGAAACCAAAGAAGAAGCTTCAATGAGTTATCAAACACAAGACCCCTTAGAAGAAGTGAATTTAGGGGAAGGTTCTGTGCAGCAGCCCACCTATATAAGTACTTGCTTGAATGTTTTGGACAAAGACCAGTTATTGGTTGTTCTAAAGAAATACAAAGATTGCTTTGCATGGTCTTATAATGAACTACCAGGATTTGATAGATCATTGGTGGAACATAGGCTCCCTATGAAGCCTAATTTCAAGCCATACAAGCAGAAACCAAGAAGGATGAGTCCAGAAGTAATTCAGAAGGTCAATGAAGAAATTCTTAGACTACTCAAGGCATACTTTATTAGGACAGCCAGGTATGTTGAATGGCTATCTAATATTGTGCCTGTAGTTAAGAAGAATGGCAAAATGAGGGTATGCATCGATTTCAGAAACTTAAATCTAGCAACTCCTAAAGATGAGTACCCTATGCCTATAGTGGATCTGCTGGTAGACAGTTCAGCAGGGCATCAAGTTTTATCGATGATGGATGGCCACTCTGGTTATAACCAAATATGCATTGCAGAGGAAGATATCCACAAGACAGCATTCAGATGTCCTGGGAATATTGGCACCTTCGAATGGGTTAAAATGCCATTTAGTGCGAAGAATCTTTGGGGCTACATATCGAGAGGGCTATGAACACTATCTTTCATGATCTCATTGGGGGGTATCTAGAATGTTGTATTGATGACATTATGGTGAAATTGGAATCCATGGAGGAGCATTTGTTTCATTTAGAAGCAGCTTTCGAAAGAATGAGGAAGTTTAAGTTGAAACTTAATCCTCTTAAGTGTGCTTTTGGTGTATCATCTGGAAACTTCTTGGGTTATGTAGTGCACAAGAAAGGAATACAGATTGATCAGAATAAAGCTAAAGCCATCATTGAAACTAGGCCTCCATCAAGTAAGAAAGAATTACAAAGGTTCCTGGGGCAGGTTAACTTTCTTCGAAGGTTCATTTCTAACACTGCAGGGAAAACTAAAGTATTTTCTTCCTTGTTAAGGCTGAAAGATGAAGAGGAATTTGTGTGGACAGCAGAGCATCAAAGTGCTTTCGAAGGTATCAAATCCTACTTGGCCAACCCTCCAGTGCTGATGCCACCAAAGGGGAACAAGCCTTTGAAGTTGTACATAGCTACAGCAGAAGATTCATTGGGAGCTTTCTTAGCCCAAGACAACGAAGAAGGCAAAGAGAAAGCTATTTATTACCTTAGTAGGTTTTTAAATTCTTGTGAATGTAAATATTCAGCTGTTGAAAAGCTGTGTCTTGCTTTGTATTTTGGTGCAATGAAATTAAGATATTATCTTTTACCTACAACTGTCTTGGTAATTGCAACCACAGATTTGGTTAAATACATGTTATCTAGACCTATGTTGAGGGGAAGAATTGGTAAGTGGATACTAGCCTTATCGGAATTTCATTTAGAATATGTTCCTCAAAGGGCAGTAAAAGGGCAAGTTTTAGCCTATTTTCTGGCAGATCATCCATCTCAAACAGAAAGCCAAGAGATAATGGAGCTTGGTATGGCTAATGTTGAGCCATAGCAGATGTGGTTTGATGGATCGAAAGCCAATGGCTTAATTGGAATTGGTGTTGTGATTAAATCTCTACAAGGGGTAGAAACCATACATGGTTTCAGAGTGGATGAAGCCACTTGTTCCAATAACCAGGCCGAATATGAAGCCTTAATAGTGGGACTAGAAATCCTCATTGGATTACAAGTACATGCAGTTGACATATTTGGGGACTCTCAATTGGTGGTTAACCAAGTGAAAGTGATTTTCAAGTGTCAAAGCATAAGCATCCTACCATATTATGTTGTTGCATTACATCTGCTTTCTCAGTTTCAAATAGCAAATGTAACCCATGTTCCAAGATTCTTGAACAATAGAGCTAATGATGTGGCTCAAAAAGTTTTGAACTTCAAGAGAAGGGATAATACCCAAAGGGACATAAGCCAAACAACATATCAGAGATTAATACAACCTTTGAATAAAAGGAATGTGATCTTGGAAGTCAATCATAATGACTTACAAGAACAAGATTGAGACATCCAATAATGCGATGTTGGTGGTCCATCTTGAAGGCAAGAAGGGTCAAATTGCAATCCATGCAATATATGGTATATGGTAATGCTCTCTATAAAAGGGGGGGAGATGGCTTATTGCTGGAATGTTTAGGCCCAAAAGAAGCATTAACAGCTATGGCTGAGGTTCATGAAAGCATTTGTGGTGCTCATCAACCTGGTGTGAAGATGAGATAGTTGCTTCGAAGGCATTCCGACTATTGGCCAACTATCCTTAAAGACTGCATAGAATATGCAAAGGGTTGCCAGGCATGTGAAAAGCATGGTACAATAAGGCATGTGCCCATAACTGACCTACATGCAGTAGTGAAACCTTGGCCATTCAGAGGGTGGGCCATGGATATGATAGGAAAAATACACCCACCTTCTTCGAAGCATCATTGTTTCATTCTAGTGGCTACTGATTACTTCACTAAGTGGGTTGAAGCCAAGCCATATAAGGCTGTAGACCAAACAGAGGTCATTGGGTTCATTAAAGACTTGATCCATAGATTTGGCATTCCGCAAACCATTACTGTAGATAATGGGACTGTGTTCGATGGGAAAATGGTGAAGTCCTTTGTGGCAGAATTTGGAATTAGCCTTGTTAATTCCACACCCTATTATGCACAAGCCAATGGTCAAGCTGAATCATCCAATAAATCCTTGAAAAAATGTATACAAAAGGTTGTGGAGGATAATCCTAGGGATTGGCATAACCTTTTATTGGATGTTTTGTGGGCTTCTGAGAACCTCCCCAAGGTCAAGTACAGGAGTTACCCCTTATGCCTTAGTATATGGGCATGATGCAGTTTTACCTGTGGAAATTAATGTTAAATCTTTGAGGGTAAGATGCCAAGATCAGTTAGATCCTGAGCAGTACCATCAAAGTATGTGCTTGGAATTAGAAGGCATAGATGAAGCCAGAATTTTGGCATTAAATAGCATTCTTTTCCAAAAAGAAAAGCGACTAAGAATTATAATAAGAAAGTCAAGCACATTGGTTTCGATGAAGGTGATTTGGTATGGAAAACAATACTCCCAATAGGAATTAAAAGCCACAAGTTTGGCAAATGATCACCTAATTGGGAAGGACCATATCAAATTCATAGAGTTCTGCCTTTTGGAGCATACCATTTGAGAAATCTGAATGGGTATGTACATCCCAAAAAGATTAACGGCAGATATTTGAAACCTTATTTTCCAACCATTTGGGAAACACAAGGAACAAAAGAAACATTAAAATAAAAAAACATAAGACTGCTCGAATGATAGACAAAATTTGTTCTTTTATAAAGAATTAAATACATTGTGCCACAGATTGGCCCAGAAATCATTACAATGTCTTAATTGTTTTTGTATAATGGATTTCCTATTACTAAGTGATGGAAACAATTAAATAGCTGCAGCCATGTCGTCTTTTCGATCAGCCAGCCCTTGGTTGGTGATGTGCAATTTGGTATCAGTTCTAACCAAGGCTTGGTTTACTGCGACCAGCTCCTCTTCAAGCTGAGCTTTCTTCTCCAGTAGTTGGACTCGAAAGTGAGAGGCAAAAGAGTGTTGTTCCTTAAGCGTTGATACCTCGGTATGCACTTGGGAAACAAAACTCTAGTCCCTAGCTAGTTTTTCATCCGCAGTTTTAGCAGCATGACAAATGTTGAGATAGAAATCAATAGTAGCTGCAGCCTGGGATAGATAACTTGAGACATTCATGCCAGACTGCTCAGCAATGTTACAGCATTGAAGGAACCCATTCCTGATGATAGGCCTTTGTAGAGCCTCGAAGGGGATCCTCGAAAAAGAAGTCAGCAGTTCCAGGCATACGTCCAGATCTATTGAAGGTATAGAAGGCTTGCTACTGGAGGAAGGAAGACTCTTGAAGATTTCTAGTAAGGAGTCAGCCAAAACTAATGGCTTAGCTTCAGCACTAAATGTTGGAGAGGTAGAAGGTATGTCGAAGAGACTAACTAGTCTTCCTTCGAAGATGTCTACCTCATCCCTGGACATGAAGGGCATAGAGAGTGTTGTGGTGGAGGACACAGAGGACTGCATGGGGATGAGAGAAATGTATGGAGCATCTTTGGCAGCCTCTATGGTCTTAGCCACCAACGAATCAAGTGAAGAAGGGCTGGAAGTAGGCATAGGTGATGAACCATGAATTGGAGAACTACCAGCACCCTCTGTGGAAGAATCAACTGCCATTAGGAATGGAGTAGCAATTGGAGTTTCTGTGAAGGACGGAGGAAGAGCAAGGCTCGAAGGTAAAGTGGACTGAGGTAGGTCAAGGGCCAAAAAAGAGAGATATGGCTCTAAGCCAAGGAAAAGAGACGCAGGGATGCTTCGACTCAAAGAAGGGATATCGAATATAGGCTTGGAGAGTGGGAGCATGATTTGGATGGTTTTCACATGTTGCATCTGGTCAACTTCAACTGAAATCGAGGGAGGCCTCGTTGGGAAGATGAATGCGATGGTATTCGCAAGAGGAAGAAATACAAAGGACTGTCAAAATTCAGTATTAAAAGTTGACAAAGGAAAAACAACGAAAGTGTGGAAGAAATTACCTGTTCTAGAAGCACTGGCATTGATGGGAGAGCTGTGAAGAGAGTAATTGTCACGACCCAAACCCGCCCCTATAGGTTTAGTGACGTAACCGGCCAGTTATCCGTGGATTACCTACGGCCTCTGAAGACATTAACAAATATTAAGGGGCTGCGGAAGCAATAATGTAAAATAAACAAGGTCCAATGAGCTGTGATGACATACATGGGACAGAAGATTTTAACACTTATTTATATACATAGCATACCAGTCAAAGTACACCAATATGTACAGAATATTTACATAAGTATGTCCCAAGATCCGACTTTACAAAAACACTACCACTGACTAGCATGAAGTACAAAACTGCCACGGTGTTAGGCTTTAGGCGGAACCTCCTCGGGAGGCGCAACAGGTGGCTAACCAAAAACAAAGATAGAGGGCCATCAACTCTGGCCAGGGTCTTGTGCCGGCTCACCTACATATATATAATAAACTGTGAGCGAAAGCCCAGTGAATAATAACAGAGTAAAGGGGTTGAAATGAATGTGTCCATACAGATTCAGGATTCAAATTCAGTTCATATCAAAGCCATACTTGTATAGATCATATACAGAAATCATAAGTCATGCGTAAGCACACGTGATACATTCATTAGCTCTCACAAATACAGTTGACCCATAAAGGGACGGCCATAAAGGCAAACAGTTGACTCACGTGCACGGAGACGATACAATTGGCTCATAAGACGTACAGTTGGCACATAAAGGGACGTAAGGATCCATAAACAGTTGGCTCATGAGACGTACAGTTGGCCCATAAAGGGACGAAACAGAACATACAACAGTTATCATTTGAGGCTAAGAATGCCACGAATACATTTCAGAAACATTGGACAACCATTCAGTCATACAGAAAATATTACCTCAGAAAATAGATCATTTTACATCACTCAGAAAATACTTATAATTGAACATAACTTTACAAAGTTATTACTCACAGTGGGCGTTGATACAAGTAGACGAAGTCAAAGGGTCATCCGATTATGACGCGTGACCTCTGAGAACACATTACGGGTACACACTTTGAAACATGCACTTCAATTGTACGAAACTTACGTCAACGATCCTAAGTGTGTACTTAACCCCTTACCCTTAGTATGGAGCCTTAAACATGGCCTAGGAATGCCTAGGATGGAATGAGGGTGCAAAATTACCTTAGAAAACATTTTTCAAAAGTTGCTGAAGATAGGAGCCTCGCTCGAGCGAGCCTTTCTTCGCTCGAGCGAGCTTCCAAAATCAAAGGCTTCGCTCGAGCGAGACTTCCTTCGCTCGAGCGGTCTGATGAAACAGTAAAAATACTGGATGCTGATTTTTTCCGCGCGATGGTCGCTCGATGCTCGCTCGAGCGAGCATGCAAAAATCAAAGGGCTCGCTCGAGCGAGGAATCCTTCGCTCGAGCGAGGAAGCAAAATCTGGAATTTCCAGATTTGTCTCCTAAGTTCGAACTAAGCATTCTACAACCCAAAACTCAACCTCTTGGGCCCAAAATTTGGAAAAACACTCTAAACTCATAGTATAAGTTTCAAAAGCCAATTTGTAAATTCAAGGGCCAAGAGTAAGTCAATTTGAGCACCATTTACAAACCCATTTTCAAGAACAAAGTGCAATCCAACATGCATGAGTTCAAATGCATTTCAAAGCTTCAAATCATGATCCAAGGCAACATTTAACTCAGAAATTTGTTGACCTCATAGGCTTTAGCAAAAATATGCACATGCATGTAGAAATTTGACACCCAACAACTTCAATTTCCATAAATGTGTACATGCATGTATGTTACACTACCCAATTCCCTCTAATCTTCGATGTGTCAAGAATTATGCAAGAGCTAATTCAATTCCTTAAATGAGGGGGTGAGTTTCTACCTTAAACCTTCAAGTTTGAGTGTGAGAGCTCAATTCTTCCAAGTTGCCTACAATTCCTCCAATTTTCTAAGCCAAATCTTGTTGAATCAAGTTTTCTTCACTCTCATTTGTCTCTCCCACGTTGGTCTCTCAAGAGAATGAAAGCAAAATGTTCCAAGACTAAGTCTCCTAATTGTCCAAGTTAGTGGCATTCAATGGCGTAATCGTAAATAAGCTAGGTTCATTATTAAAATGTTATCTAATTAGATTTAAACATTCCAAATCGAATTTTAATTGAACCTACCATAAAATCAAATAAAATCTCACTAGCCTAAAACACCAATCAATTCCGGGTCCGGGCGCCGATAAGGCTTTCAATTTGCAGTTTAAAGTCTAAAACACGAACAGATATTCCGACACCGAACAGATACAAACACGTAAGTCATGCAATACACAGGCAAATAAATTTCAGATTTTTTCCTTAATTATTATTAGACATAATTAAGTCCCAATTAGCATTAATCAGGGTCGGGGTTATTACAGTCTTCCCCCCTTAAGAGAGTTTGGTCCCCAAACTCAAGTTACCTTCATTCGAAGCCAATGTCGGGTCTAGAGGAAACAAATCCGGATATCTCTTCTTCATGTCTTCCACGGTTTCCCAAGTTGTATAGGTTCCCCCGTGGTTCTGCCAATCAACTTTCACCAATGGTATTTCCTTGTTTCTCAGCCTGTTAATCATTCGATTCACAATCTGAATAGGCCTCTCTTCATAGGTGTAGTCATCTTTCAAAAGTACATGCGTCGGTTCGATGACGTGGAGTGGATATCTCAAATATTCCCGTAGCATCGATACATGGAAGACATTATGCATATGTTCCATCACCGGAGGTAAGGCTATTCGGTAGGACACCGGATTGATCTTTTCAAGAACTTCGTAAGGTCCAACATACCTCGGAGCCAATTTTCCTTTAACACCAAATCGGGTTTGACCCTTCATCGGGGTCACCTTGATAAACACATGGTCCCCCACTTCATATTCCCTTTCTCTTCTTCGAACGTCGGCATAGCTTTTCTGCCTACTTTGTGCAGTTTTCAAACGTTGCTGTATCAGTTTCACTTTCTCGGTTGTTTCTTGCACAAGTTCCGGTCCCAACAAAGGTCTGTCACCCACTTCAGCCCAACATATTGGAGATCAACACTTACTTCCATACAATGCTTCGTAAGGAGCCATCCCAATACTTGAGTGATAACTGTTGTTGTACACAAACTCAGCTAATGGCAAGTAGGTTTCCCAATTTCCCTGAAAGTCTAATACACACATTCTGAGCATATCTTCCAGAGTTTGGTTAGTTCGTTCGGTTTGGCCATCAGTCTATGGGTGGTAAGCACTGCTCAGTCTTAGTTTTGTTCCCAAGGCCTGTTGCAAACTCTGCCAAAATCTTGACACGAACTTCGAGTCTTTGTCAGACACAATAGACACTAGCACTCCATGCAGTCTCACAATTTCAATCATATAGATGTTAGCCAGTCTATCAGCGTTATAAATAGTTTTAACAGGCAGAAAATGTGCAGAATTAGTCAAACGGTCAACTATAACCCAAATAGAGTCCATACCTCGAGAAGAACGAGGCAATCCCACAATGAAGTCCATGGTGATGTGCTCCCATTTCCATTCTGGTATTGGGAGTGGTTGTAGCAAACCGGTAGGTCGTTGATGTTCGGCTTTAACCTGTTGGCAATGTAGACATCTAGCCACAAAGTCTGCAATACTCCTCTTCATTCCAGGCCACCAAAAATTATGTTTCAAATTGTGGTACATCTTCGTGTTCCTCGGATACATAGCAAATTTACTACTGTGAGCTTCAGTCATAACACGTTTCCTCAAGTCACCGCAATCAAGCACACAAAGACGGTTCTGAAATTTCAACACACCATTCTCCAACACAAATTCGGGCCTCGATTTCGAATCAAACTCCTCTATAATCTTCTTTAAGTGTTCATCTTCACATTGTTTCTGTTTAATCTCATCAAGAATAACAGGTTGAGCAGAGATAGCAGACATCAATCCATCTTGTTCATAGTCAGTTGACAAGTCTCTTCGGCTGGATAACAAACACGACACAGTTGCACCAGATTTTCGGCTCAAGGCATCCGCCACAGTATTAGCCTTTCCTGGGTGATACAGGATTTGCAAGTCATAATCCTTGATTAGTTCCATCCAACGTCTCTGTCTCATATTCAACTCCTTTTGGGTAAAGAAATATTTCAAGCTCTTATGGTCGGTGTACACTTCGCAAGTTACCCCATACAAGTAATGACGCCATATCTTCAAAGCAAACACCACGGCTGCAAATTCAAGGTCATGCGTCGGATAATTCTTTTCATGAGGTCGCAGTTGTCTAGAGGCATAGGCGATCACCTTTCCATTTTGCATTAGTACACACCCTAAACCTTTATATGAAGCATCAATGTACACTTGAAACCCATCAGTACCATTTGGCAAAGTTAAGATTGGTGCAGTCACTAACCTGGTTTTCAGCTCTTGGAAAGCTGCCTCTCTTTGATCATTCCAGTCAAATGGCATGTTTTTCTGAGTTAACTGAGTCAATGGCAAGGCAAACTTTGAGAAGTCTTTCACAAATCTCCTGTAGTAGCCTGCAAGTCCCAAAAAACTTCGTACTTCTGTCACATTTGTAGGTCTCGGCCAATCCACAACAACTTCAATTTTCTGAGGGTCCACAGAAACACCATTTTTGTCAATCACATGGCCCAGAAATATCACACTGTCCAGCCAGAATTCGCACTTAGACAATTTAGCATAAAACTTCTTTTCTCTCAATATCTGCAAGGCGGTTCTGAAATGCTTTTCATGTTCTTCCCTGTCTTTAGAATATATCAGAATATCATCAATGAATACAACAATAAAATCATCCAGATATGATTTAAACACTCTATTCATAAGATCCATGAAAGCAGTAGGTGCATTTGTCATCCCAAACGGCATTACCAAGAATTCATAATGTCCATATCTAGTTCGGAATGCAGTTTTCTCAATGTCTTCGGCTCTAACCTTTAACTGATGATACCCAGACCTGAGGTCAATTTTTGAAAACACTTGGGCACCCTGAAGTTGGTCAAATAAGTCATCTATTCGGGGCAGGGGGTATTTGTTTTTGATAGTCACTTTGTTTAATTCCCGATAGTCTATACACAATCTCAAAGACCCATCCTTCTTTTTGACAAATAACACTGGAGCACCCCAAGGTGAAGTACTCGGACGGATAAAGTTCTTGTCTAACAGTTCCTGGAGTTGGGTTTTCAATTCTTTCAATTCAGAAATGGACATTCTATAAGGAGTCTTGGAAATAGGTTGTGTCCCCGGAAACACCTCAACAGTAAATTCAATTTCTCTATCCACCAAGTCCCCCGGTAAATCAGTTGAAAACACATCAGGAAAGTCACAAACAATAGGGATTGTTCCTACAGTAGGACTGTCAGATGATGTAGTCAATATGCAACACAGATAACCCCTACATCCCTTCCTAAGTAGTTTTACGGCTTTCATAGCCGAAATTAAGTATGGGGGAGGAACTACCCCATTCCCTCTAAAGGTAAATTCAGGCATGCCCGGCGGTCTAAACACAACAGTTTTGTTTGCACAATCAATGGTAGCACAGTATTTAGTCAGCCAGTCCATCCCCAAAATACAAGCAAAGTGATGTATGTCCAAAGGCAATAAATCCACATACAATATCATATCACCAACCACGACATCACAAGCCGGATAAACATGAGTGCACATCATAGAATCCCCAGAAGGTGTAGATACAGATAATACACATGTCATATGTTCTAGTGGTCTAGTCAATTTTTGAGAAAAGGCATGCGACACAAAAGAATGTGTAGAACCAGAATCTATCAACACACATGCATTTTGAGAACACACAGAAAGTGTACCTGACACCACAGTATAGGTGTTCGGCACATCTCCGGGCACTAAGGCAAACACTCGGCCTTGTTTCAAAGGTTCCTTTCCTGCATTGGCTTTGACATTGGTTTTGGCCACTGAAGCGGATCCCACTGAACTCATGGCAGGATGGTTAGTGCTCTCGCTCTTGAAGGGACAATCTCTCACTACATGGCCTGGTTGGCCACATCGATAACATGCACCAGACACTCGATGGCACACACCCCTGTGTCTATTACCATAATCAGAACAAACTGGAGGAGGCCCACTACTTTGACTCGAGTTACTGTAAGACCCTGTATTATGCTTCTTATTCCCAGAGAATGAATGACCCTTTTTAAAGTTATTCCCGGATCTTTTCCCCGTCCACTCTGTCCATGGAGCGGAAGTTTGTTTCTTTGCTGCTAGAATGGATTCTGCCATTAATGCCCTGTCTAAAACGCTCACATATGTGGGTAGATTCAGAACTCCCACCCTATCCAGTATGTCCAGATCCAATCCATCCTCAAACTTGCGGGCCTTCTATTCTTCTATGTCCACCATATGGGGAGCAAACCTGGCTAGCTCAGTGAACTTGGCCTCTGCTCTGAGACATCTTCTTACTGTTTAAGTTCCTGAAATTCTGAGACTTTCCGGTTTCGAAAGCACTGGGGAAAATACTTGTCATAGAAGATTGCATTAAACTGAGTCCATGTCATATTTTCGTGACCGTTTCGAATCAGTAACCACCACCTGCGAGCTTCATCTTTCAGTGTGTAGGTAGCCAACAAAACTTTCTGAGTTTCAGAACAAGGGAACACCTCATACAACTTCTCCATCTCAAGCAACCATGTTTCAGCTTTCAGGGGCTCAATCCCACCGTAGAACATTGGCGGTTTCATTTTCAGGAATTTCAGTGTCAGATTAATGATTTCACTGTTATCGGCTTCAGCCTGTACTGGCGGAGGTAGAGGGGGCAAGGGTTGTTGTCTCTGTTGCTGCATTACTACTTCGGTCAAGGTTGCCAGCATTTGTTCCATTCTATCCATTCGGGCATCGGAGGACCCTGCTGTATCATCATTCCTTGTATTGTCCATAGCTATAGGTAAACAAAACTTTATATATTCAAATGCACATTCAATTTTAATATTCAGTTGCATTACCACACACTCACACATGCAAATGGAATGCCCCTAATTCTTACTAGGACATCCTAAGCTCATACGGACCGGTGTGTGCGGTACAACTCGTGCTCTGATACCACTCTGTCACGACCCAAACTCGCCCCTATAGGTTTAGCGATGTAACCGGCCAGTAATCCATGGATTACCTACGGCCTCTGAAGACATTAACAAATATTAAGGGGCTGCAGAAGCAATAATGTAAAATAAACAAGGTCCAATGAGCTGTGATGACATACATGGGACATAAGATTTTAACACTTATTTATATACATAGCATGCCAGTCAAAGTACACCAATATGTACAGAATATTTACATAAGTACGTCCCAAGATCCGACTTTACAAAAACACTACCACTGACTAGCATGAAGTACAAAACTGCCACGGTGTTAGGCTTCAGGCGGAACCTCCTCGGGAGGCGCAACAGGTGGCTAACCAAAAACAAAGACAGAGGGCCATCAACTCTGGCCAGGGTCTTGTGCCGGCTCACCTACATATATATAATAAACTATGAGCGAAAGCCCAGTGAATAATAACAGAGTAAAGGGGTTGAAATGAATGTGTCCATACAGATTCAGGATTCAAATTCAGTTCATATCAAAGCCATACTTGTATAGATCATATACAGAAATCATAAGTCATGCGTAAGCACACGTGATACATTCATTAGCTCTCACAAATACAGTTGACCCATAAAGGGACGGCCATAAAGGCAAACAGTTGACTCACGTGCGGAGCGATACAAGCGCTCATAAGGCGTCTGATTGGCACATAAAGGGACGTAAGGATCCATAAACAGTTGGCTCATGAGACGTACAGTTGGCCCATAAAGGGACGAAACAGAACATACAACAGTTATCATTTGAGGCTAAGAATGCCACGAATACATTTCAGAAACATTGGACAACCATTCAGTCATACAGAAAATATTACCTCAGAAAACAGATCATTTTACATCACTCAGAAAATACTTATAATTGAACATAACTTTACAAAGTTATTACTCACAGTGGGCGTTGATACAAGTAGACGAAGTCAAAGGGTCAACCGATTGCGGCACGTGACCTACAGAACACATTACGGGTACACACTTTGAAACATGCACTTCAATTGTACGAAACTTACGTCAACGATCCTAAGTGTGTACTTAACCCCTTACCCTTAGTATGGAGCCTTAAACATGGCCTAGGAATGCCTAGGATGGAATGAGGGTGCAAAATTGCCTTAGAAAACATTTTTCAAAAGTTGCTGAAGATAGGAGCCTCGCTCGAGCGAGCCTTCCTTCGCTCGGCGAGCTTAAAAATCAAAGGCTTCGCTCGGCGGTCGATGAAACGAAAAAATCTTGGATCTTGATTTTTTTCAGCGATGGTCGCTCGATGCTCGCTCGAGCGAGCATGCAAAAATCAAAGGGCTCGCTCGAGCGAGGAAGCCAAATCTGGAATTTCCAGATTTGTCTCCCAAGTTCGAACCAAGCATTCTACAACCCAAAACTCAACCTCTTGGGCCCAAAATCTGGAAAAACACTCTAAACTCATAGTAACGGGGTTAGTGAGACAACATCTAGAGCAAAACCAGCAACCACAACAGAGACAACCTTTTCCGCCTCCTCCTCCACTACCTGCGCACATAGAACCGATCAATGATGACAACATCATCACCCTTACACAGAAGTATAAGAAATTGAAACCACCAGAGTTTGAGAGAGGAATTGAACCATTAAAGGCAGAGGCGTGGGTACTTGAAACCGAAAAGATTTTCGAGGTGTTTCCGTGTATTGATGTGTATAAGGTTTTGTTGGCCACATTCTGTTGAAAAGAAGAAGCGAAGATGGTGGATGCTCGTCGAGATCGGTCGGGATTTATCGTGGGATCGATTTAAAGAGTTGTTTTATGAAAAATATTTTCCACAATGCATGCGAGATAGGAAGGTTTCCGAGTTTGAATAGCTGAAGCAAGGCACAATGTCAGTAGCGGAATATGAAGCGAAATTTACCAAACTTGCCCGTTATGCTCCTCATATGATTGATACGGATTACAAGAAAGCAAGGAAATTTGAGGGTGGCCTCCATGTAGAAGTGCTAGACCGGGTGAATGTGCTGAAATTAGAAAAATATGTTGACGTACTTGATAGAGCTCTAATGTCTGAAGCGAATATTGCTAGTTTGAAAATTTCCAAATCAACAACAATGACCGAAACAGAAAGTAGAAAATTCAAGAAACAGAAAGTGGACACGGTTAATGACGCAGTGGCCTCCGTGAAAGAAAATGTGACTTCAAGTTTTGGGGATGATACAAAAAGGGGAAGTAGTGTCAGTGTAGGTAAACCTACTTGTAGGGAATGTGGGAAGCAGCATTGGGGCATTTGCCGCCTTGGAACTGGAACTTGTTATAAATGTGGAGGGAAAGGACATATGGTCAAAGCATGTCCACAAATTTACTCAAGTATTGAAAGACCTGTTACCAGTGGAAGTAATTCAACAGTAACACCGATGACGATCGCAACATCTACTCCCGAGGGGAATACTTTAAGGCAAGCAAGAGTTTATACCTTACTTTCAGATAAGACACAGAACACTGGAAAAGCGAAGACAGGTATGACTTTATTACCTATTCTGAAATACGCGATGTTACCTATGCGATGAAAATATAGAACATATGATTATGAGGAAACAATTTACCTTTGCTATTACTTGTTTAAGGAATGATTACATTTATGCTTGACTTAGACAATGACAATAAAACCGAGATTTCTGATTTAGTTGTTTTATGTAAGCGGATAAGTAAAGTTTGGAGGACCAAACCTCTTAAGGTGGGAAGAGTGTAACGACCCCGAAATACATGTCATAATTAATGGAAATTAACTATGTGTGTAGACGAATTAATTAAGGAATATTTGTTTGAATTGGGCAAATATCTACTGGAATTACAATTTCGGGACTAAAATTGATGACTGTAACGGGTTCGGAAAACGAAATTGAACACATCTATGTGATACCGAAAATTTTTAGAACTATTTGGGAAAATAAATTGGAGACTGAATTTCGTCTGATTCGCTAAGGTTTGTTTGGCTCACGTTTTTGACTTAAGTGGATTATATGTGATATATAGATAGGGACAAGGGCCTTGTTTGGCTAAAGTTATGGCACAAATCTAATTATATGATATATAGATTGTGGCTTTGTTGACTCATTGATTCAACACAAAAGAAAAGAAATATCTGAGGAAAGAGAGAGAGAGAGAAAAGAGAATTCGTGGGAGAGAGAGAGAGAGACCAAGAGAAGAAGAGAAAGAAAGGGGAAATCAAGTGTAAACACCTCCATCTAAGTGATCAAGGTAAGAATCTCTTCTAAATTCTTGAAATAAAGTTGCATCCTTCATGATCTCATGGCAAGTAAATGGAATAGAAGAGAATTTATGTGTAATTTGTGCATGCATGACATGAACTCATGATTATTTGGCACATTGAGGTAGAACCTCCATGGATATAGAGATACAAAGCTTGTATGTATATGTTCATGGTTTTTCATCTTAGTTCATGGGTTTGATCTTATTTATGATCTATATGGGCCTTGTGTTGAGGTTTGATGGTTCAATCATGTTGTTGATCAATAGTTTTGAGCCTTGATTTTCTAATATTGGAAGTTAATGTTTCAAAGAAAAGAATGAAGGTTAGAAGAAGTTCCAGATTCAGATTTTTGCATGGTCCGCTCGAGCAGGAAAATCGGCCTCTCAGCAGTTTTAAAACGTGTACATTCCGCTCGAACAGACAAAGGGGCGCTCGAGCGGGAAGGCCTTTTTCAGGAAAATTTTGGGGAAGTTGCATACTTGTTTTTAACATGTTAATTGCATCATTTAGCCTCTTATGAGCATGAAATGAACATGAAATGAAGGAAAGAAAGAATGTAGTGGCATGAATTACGTAATTGATAATAATGTATATTGAGGAATGTGTTATTATGTTGATATTTGCAGGTCAAGATTCGAAGACCGTGCAATCGGTTTCGGAAACCCACTGTGAGTAACATTTCTTTAAAGATATGTTATTATGAAATTATGTTTAAAAGTGTTACGTTATGACATGTTTTTGAAATGATAAATGTTTTCAGTAAACGAATGACCTATTGGCCCATGGCCAGTTACGAGACCTCGTTAGACTGTGGACTGAAAAGGTTATGTAAAGGTTATGAAAAAGGTTTTGTGGCGTATCCTATTACGTATGTTTCTACATATTGACTGTTGACTGATTACGATTATAACTGATAGATGTGGATTTATGAAATGAAATGTTGGGATTCGTTCACTAACCCCCTTTACGTAATGTTACTTGCTGAGCTTTAGCTCATTATTTGTATTTATGTATTTATAGGTGAGCATTGCAGGAGCCAAGTCTAAGTAGTCGAGTCGAACGCCGTTTTGAAGCTTAACCCGATGTTTTGAGTGCCTCCGAGTTGGGGCTAGGCCTGGAAGGCCGTATGAGTTTTGTTTCTGTTGTTTTGGTGGCATGCGCCTATATGTTTTGTATATAAATTTTTGTCTACTTGTTATGTACTGTCGTGGGTAAATTAACATATTATTGGCATGTAAATGTATGTCCATCATTATGCACAGCTCTTTGGACTATTGTATTTGTTTTCGTTTCCGCGAGCCCCGTTTTATTATGTTTTGTACAGTAAGGCCTTGGGTAATCTAAGATTATTGGCCGGTTACGATGCCAAACTTTTAGGGGCGGGTTTGGGTCGTGACAGACAGTTTCAGCTCCTTTGGGTTTGGACACATCTAAAACCTCCAGTAGGTTTTGAGGTGAAATGGCTAAATAGAGTTCCATATTACTTTCCCACCAGTTTTGGTATCTCTTCAATGCAGTACCTTCAGGAATGAAAGGAGTATACTCAAAACTAGCCAAGTCATCTATGAATTTGAAGGTTGCCTCATCCAGCCTTGATTTCCTAACCTTCAGATCTCTCCTGGTAAGGCTCAGATTGGTGTTGCTGCAGAGAGGTATTGGGACCCCTTGTGTGAAACCAAATTGTCTAGCAAATTGAGCAGGACAATAAGGTTCACTATACATTTATAAGCTCGGGGTTCGTAGTCCCAATAAACAACTCCCTAGGAAGCGAAGGAGGCCCATATATCTTTGTGAATAAAGTGACCTGAGTCACTTAAGAAGTGACTCAACCAAGTTGGACCTATGTTGGTCTCGAAGGACGAAGCGGTGAATAGGAAGGGATTTGGTAGTTGATGGAAGAAAGAGAAATAAAAGGCAAAAGTAGAAGGATAAAGGGAAGCATTGGCTAGTCTTATGCCATGGGTAAGAGAGTGTAACCTAGAAAATTTAAGGCATTTGGATTGTAATTCAGTAAAATAGGCGAAAAGCCAAAGCTGAAGGATCCAGAATGGCCCCCCTTGATTAGCATCTAAGGGCTTCTCACAAAAGAGGGAACAAACTCTATATACATGACCTAGAATATATGGAGCTAAGGCTACCTTTTTTGCAAAACAAAGGCTTTGGCAAGAGGAGCAAATTCAGGCATAATTCTTTGAGAGGAGGTGCAGAAGAGGAATTTGCAAAGCCAGTATAACAAGAAGGAAAAGAATTCCCTATCGATTCTTGGGCCCTCTTTTTATTTTCACTTTAACAAAATCATTTGTAAGATAAGTTAAGAAGGGAGGAGAAAGAGAAATTAAGTCGAGAAATCGGTGTAATAAGGGTACCAATAAGGATACTCCTAGTAGATGGCAAATGTCAAGAACGAGAGGAACCATCATCCCACATCTAAATTGAAAGAAATTAAAGATAGGGTTCCAAAAACATAAAGCGGCGAGGACTAAGAAAGGGTCCTCGAGATAGTTATCCTAGATAGTCGGAGAGCATCGAGAAGGCGAGCTCTTGAAGGTCCAGTGTCCTCGAGGATGACCCGATCATACCACTCTTGCCATTAGGTCTCATTGTGGGCCAACATCGGTGGGGCGATTGATTCTCAGTTCCTCAATCGAGACCACCTTCATAAATGAGACATTGGTTTTCGAGACGAGCATATAGAGTGGGAGCTCAATAGGGATCTCCTTGAAGATTGGCCCAAGCACGTAGTCTTGTCGCTCATGACGACGAGGACAAAGATCGCCCGTCAATGGCGCTTTTCCTCGACCTTGTACTTCTCACATTCCGTCAATGAGCCTTTTCAAGGCTACGGATGAGCTCACGTTCTATGATTGGCATACGGTGAAGAAGAAGCCATTGATGAATACGATTTTCGAAAAGGAAGAGGAAGTAAAGAAAGTGAAAGATATGAGGGTTTGAGCGTTAAAAGAGCAAGTGATTTGAAACATGAAGCAAGAGGGTTTTAAAGAAAAGCTTTTGTGTGCGGAAATATATTGCATAAGTCGTTAAGTACTAAAAGTGCGAATCTGAGAGTCTCTTCTAATATTGATAGTTTTGGAGGAAAAGCACATTAGGATGTTGGCGCTTGAAGCAAGATATTTGGCTTCGAAATGAGATTTTGGCGCCAAAAAATCAAATAACAACGGCTTCGAAATACATAAGTCGGCTTCGAAGCGTACTACATGCTTAAAAATGCTAGAATGCTCGAATATTAGTCCACTTCAAAGGGTTTAAAGACCTATTTGAGGGTTATTAATCAAAGTAACGACCTTCAAAGCAAATCCTCGGATCCTTTAAGGATGAGGAGCACTGTTCGAAGCATTAAAACCAATCGTTAGTTTTTATATATATAAGAAGGAATTGCTTTTTGAACCCAAACAATATGGATTACTCTTCGAAGCAAAATGGTCAATTTGAAATTGATTGGCTATATTAAACCATGACCATATATTGGTTATAGTTAGTTTTGAGGGGTAACGTTGTTAAAATTCAAAGCATTAATTCCAGATGATATCAGCCAGAATTGTCAACTTTACTCCATAAATTGAAAAAAGACATATTGGTTCTTTTAGCGTTTCATTAAACAATTGAGTCCAGATTCGAAGGATGAGATTGTTCAATTTGAAGCTATGAGTTAGCTTTTAAAGACAAAAGGAAACAGAGTCAAACAATGTCAAATACAGAAGGACTTTGTTTGTATTGAAGCCAAGACAATTACATTAAGTAACCCTATTTGGGTACAAATTCAAGCTCATAAAAATAAGGAATAGAATAAATAACAAGATCATGGAACTTTGTCCAACAATGATCAATGAATGTTTGTTCTTTCTTTATTATATCTTCTATCTCCTCTAATGTTGGCTGCATAAGTTGGTGTGCTCTCACTTCATAGTAGAGCTCCTCAGCCTTTATTTCGAAAGCCTCTTCCCTCAATTTTTGTTCCAACTCATCTATAACCAAATCATTCCAATATGCAAAATCTTTATTTTTGAAGTCATCGAAATCTTCGATGAAGTTCTCTGCTTCGTACTGGGCATGAATTCGGAGAGATGAAAGTTGATCCAAAGATTGGTTGGTGACCTTGGAATTCCGATGCCAGTGGAGGAGTACCGGAAGTTGGTCCAGGAACATGTGAAGTTCTGCTCGGGCAATGGGATTAAGGACATGGCCCCTTGTCAGAATATCACAAGCCCATCGAAAGTTCTTGAGAGGGATGTCATCCTCAAGAACATTGAAGGGCAAGTAAGAGAAAGCCGCAAGCAGAAGTTGAGCTTGTTTCCGCTCAGCTGGAGTTGGGAATGATGGAGGTTTGTAAGATGGAAAGATTTTGTCCATAGGATGGGCAAGCCTTAGTTTCTCTGTCCAGGAAAGAGTGGGAGGAGGAAAAGGAGTAGATGGTTCTGCTTCAGAAGATGGAGAAGGTGTGGATGCTTCTATTCCAGAAGGTGGAGAAGAAGGTGTGGATGCTTCAATTTCAGAAGATGGAGAAGAAGAAGTGGATGCTTATTGGCGAGATGGCACGGAGGCGGAAGGAACAAAGGCATTAATGTAGTCAAGCCAGTCAGAAGAGCAAATCTTCGCCTTCTTGGCTAAAAATGAAGGGCTGTACCCTTGTGATTCTTCCAGACGCCGGGCAGTGTGCATTATCTTTGTGGGCATAGAGGATGTGTGCAGTCTGGCAGATTCTCCTCCAAACTACGTCGAAGGTCAATGGGCACATAAGGATAGACCACCGAGCTTCGAGCGTAAGAAGGAAAATCTAAAGGGTTAGTGAACTCAACAAAATGGTGATTGATTCGTTCCCTCAAGTCCCAGGACTCAGGTGCTGACCAGTTTGTCCATCCAAAAACCCCAGAAGATGAAGAAGTTGTAACTTCATCCCAAGCAGAGGTTTGTGAAGAAGAACTTCCCAAGTCCATATTTGAAACTTGTTGAAGCAAAGGCTTGAGAATAGGTCGTTCAAAGTACAAGGGGAGTTTAGAGGAAGAACTTCTTGTATCTGTAAATTTGTAAACCAAAGGATTAAGGGCAATGTGTTCGTAGTCCAAAGGTTGATAATTTGCAAAAGCCTTCATGACCTGAATATAGAAGGGCGGGTAAAGGTGGCTAATGAATGCGTGGAGATTCTTTCGAGGGGAAACAACATTACTCAATGGCTCTTCGTATGCTCGATCAATAAAATGAGAAGTTGATTGAGCCATAGTCCGTTCGAATGCTAAAGGTATTGGGATGTTCGACAAGTTGAGAGTTAATGCAAATGATCACCAAATAGGTGACGGTTGTGTTTCCTGAAGGTGGATTCCATGCACGTTCCAAAAGCGCGGGAAAAGCTTTTGATCCACTAATATCTCCAAGTATTGGGTATATTAGTGCGGGGGGTAATGTTGGCTACATATTTTGTAAAAGCCAAATCACAGTTTAACACGTGGCAGAATAAGGGTATTATGGGAAGATAATTCAAGTCTTCGATCCTGATCGAACACGTGGCAATGAACATTGGTTCTCACGTGATCTGAGTAGCACTAGATCAGTAAAGAGATACAAGGTGACGTGGCTTCAACGGTTACTCATATTCAAATTCAAATACAGGAGGGAAGCTCAACTGCAAGAGATGGCGTAGTGGGACTACTTCTAAGGCAGCATGATCAGCAATCATGGAGGAGTAGTTCGACGGTTTGAAGTGCAGTTCGAAGGTCATCTTGGACAAGTATAAATAGCAGGGAAGCCCTCAGAAAAGACCCCCAGACTCAGATCATACAAACTAGTCTTTACTTCATATTTTTCTTTTTCGGTTTCGTTTCTGTACTTTAAATACCTGCACTTTAAATACCTGTTCTTTAAATACCTGCACTTTAAATACCCGCACTGCACTTCGATTCATAGGAGTAGTTTCAAGTAGATTCAAGTAGACTGTTGCTGTAAACCTCTCCGAGGCTGAGTTTGGACTATTGTAAGTGTTCATTTTAATGAAATACTTCGATTGTTCTTCATATTAATTGTTATTTCTCTTAATTTCTCCTAAGTCAAGCCACCAGTAAAAGTCCTCTTCATTGAGGCTAAAAGAACTAAAACACAATCGTCTGATAATTGGTTGGCAATTATAATTTCTGTAAGGACTGATTGATCCTTGTTGGCATGCTCGCATTTACAAAAATACCCTTTGAAAAGCCAAAAATCCAACACATACTCACCACCTCCAGTAATCATTATACAACTTCGGTCTAGCTTATTATCTTTGTAAATATAAAAAGACAATGTTGTGCAAATAAAAAGGTACCGTTAGAGTTTTAAAGAGTTAAAAATGAAAAATAAAAAAATGCATGATTTTAGGTTTTTTTTTATTCTATATATGGGTGTTGAGTTTTTTTTTTTTTTTTTCAATTCCATAAATTATGGAATAGTGTTCATTATTTAAAATTTTATTTATTAATGGGCAAATCAATTAAATGTTTTTAATTTTTTACAAATAAAAAATTTGAAAATTTTGTTTAAGAAATTTAAAAAATAGCCAAATCATAAATAACAATGTAAGACGGCTTATTATTAAAAAAAAAAAACTCATAACTATATTATCAATTCACATATATCAAAAGAAATAATAACAAGAATGTAAAAAATACACAAATATCCACACAAAAAAACAAAAACAAAGAAAAAAAACTTCAAATCAACTCCCAAAACAAAGATAGTTAACAGATATGTATTTATTATCAATTTAGTTAGTAAAAAAAAATGCACTGGAAAAAAAAGTTATATAGAGAAAAAAAATACTCATACGAAAATATAAATTTACAAAAAAAAAAAAATCACAAACAAACAAACAAACTTGAAATAAGTTTGGTAAAGAGAAAGAATAACTATTGTATCATTACATTTGGGGAAGAGTTGGCCGAGTTGAAAAAAAAGATCAAATATTGAATATTTTAAAGGGAGAATTGTATTGAATTTTTAATTTGATTGGATTTTTGAAATTTTAGATTTATATTATTTTCGGAAAAGGTGAGAGTGGGATGAAGCTGACTTACCATATTATTTTGAATTTTGAAATTCAAAATCATAGATAATTAGTGTCTATTTTTTTTTTATTTGAATTGTTTTGATCAACATTATTTTTGGAAAGAGTGAGGTGACCTATCATATTATTTTGAATTTTAAAATTCAAAATTGTAGATAATTAGGATTTTTTTTGTTTTTGGATTTTTGACTTAAGAAACTAACCAATAGATTTTTTTTAAAAAAAAAATTAATAAATTAACATAATTAGTTAGGAGTTTGAACATTACAAAAATATGAGACCTTCCCTAATTTGAAACCCAAGATAATGGCCTTAGGTTCGTTTGGGATGTGGGTTGGCTTTTTGACTTTTGGCTATTTAGCTATTTTAGCCTTGGGTTAAAAAGTCTCGTTTGAGATTGATTTTTTTGACTTTTTTTTATTTTTGTGAGAGAAAAAATGAAATGAAATGATTATGGTTTTGATGTAATGTTTTATCTCATTAAGTTAAAAAACTTATTTTATTTTTTTATAAGTAAAATTATTAAAAAAAAAACTAAAAAATCTGACTTTTCAAACAAAGGCTTAATAATATTGCACTTGGGTCGACACGGTGGTCTATGATGAGGCGATGCCTTTCATGTGCAATGAGGACTGGAGGACCTTGTTCCTTGAAGCAACTGTGCAAGTCCTCCCCCGAACCTATTCTGACCATTCACCTCTTGTGGTTCACACCCGTGGTATGCACCATTTAAACCCCCTAAATAGGCCATTTAGATTTGAAACTGCATGGATGTCCCATCATGATCTTATTGATATTATTCAAACTTCTTGGCTTTCTATGCATAATAATCTCATTGATGGTACTATTGATTTCACTCATAGAGCCACTGTTTGGAATAAAATAGTGTTTGGTAATATCTTTAAACGTAAAAGGAGACTTCTTGCAAGAATCGATGGGACTTAAAAAGCCCTTGCTGAGAATTTCACCCATAGTCTTCAAAATTTTGAAAAAGGTCTGATTAAAGACTATAACGAGACTTTGTTTTAAGAAGAAATGCTTTGGTTTCAAAAATCGAGATCTAAGTATATAACTCTTGGCGATAAAAATACTAGATACTTTCATATATCTACCATAACCAAAATGAGAAAACTCGAAATTAATTCCCTGAAGGATGAAGAAGGTAACTGTGTCATTGATATGGTTGGGGTTAAAAACATCATTACCTACTATTTCAACAGCCTTTTTAGCAAAGAAGATACTTGTTACCTTGAACATTGGAAAAATGTCACTTTGAACAAATTCTCGGAAGAAGATAATGATTCTTTTCTATTGCCTCTATCCAACCTTGAAATCCATCAAGTTGTTAAAGATATTGAGGCTTTTAAAGCCCCAAGAAAAGATGGTATTCAGGCTTTATTTTACCAAAAATATTGGCCTATCGTTGGTAAATCTGTGTGTGATTTTGCCAAACAATGCTTTCTTAATAAATTTATGCCTGATA
Source organism: Camellia lanceoleosa (assembly GCA_025200525.1). NCBI lineage: Eukaryota > Viridiplantae > Streptophyta > Magnoliopsida > Ericales > Theaceae > Camellia > Camellia lanceoleosa. Next base: position 133,186,665 of record CM045771.1, on the reverse strand, counting down.
TGGTAAATGAGACTCTCATTGTGCTTATACCCAGGATTAAAAACCCTGAAAACATTAAACAATTTAGGCCTATCAGTCTTTGCAATGTGACATACAAAATCATTTCCAAGTTGATTGTTAGTAGAATTCGTCTGCTACTTGACAATTTGATAAGCCCCAACCAATGCAGCTTTATTCCTGGACGTAATACCACTGATAATATCATCCTAACCCAAGAAATCCTTCATACTTTGAGACATAAAAAAGGTAAAACTGAAGGCATGATATTTTAAATTGACTTGGAAACAACGTATGATAACCTCTCTTGGGACTTCATTAGAGATACTCTTCTTGAGTTTAATATGAGTAAGGGTTAGATTGACCTTATTATGAGTTGTGTTTCCAACAACCAATCAAACATCCTTTGGAATGGGGAAGTGTTTGAAGGATTAAGAATGAGAGAGGTCTAAGGCAAGGCGATCCCCTCTCTTCCTACCTACTTGTGCTTTGCATAGAGAGACTTTCCAACATGATCAATTTTAGAGTTGGTAGCAATAGCTGGAAGGGTATTAAAGCAGCCCGTTCTTGCCTACCCATCTCACATCTATTTTTTGCAGATGATCTCATTTTGTTTGCCAAAGCTGACTAGAAAAATTGTGAAGTTATCATGGATATCCTATCTGAATTTTGTGCTATCTCTGGCCAAAAAGTCAACTATTCTAAATCCAAACTCTTTGTGTCCCCTAACGTGCCTCGTAATAAAGCTCTATCCCTTAGTTTTCATAGTGGTATTCCTTTAACTCAAGACCTTGGAAAGTATCTAGGATCTCCTATGATTCATGATAGAGTTAATAGAAACATGTTTAGGGCTACTATAGAAAATCTGCAGAATAAACTCTCAGGTTGGAAGGCCAGGAACCTCACACTTGCTAGCAGAACTACACTAATTCAGGCCGTAACTTCTGCAATCCCAAGCTACAATATGCAAACCATGGAGCTACCTCAAAGTTTGTGTGATGATATAGCTAGGCTCAATATGAACTTTCTTTGAGGAGAGACTGATAATTCTAGAAAAGTTCATCTTGTCAATTAGGATGCTGTTTGTAGGAGCAAAGCTGATGGGGGGCTGGGTATTAGAAAAGCAAGAGATATGATAGCTTCAGTCTTAGTATTTGAGAAATGATAGTTTTTTCCATTGGCCAATCAAATGTAATTCATCTCATATCTGGAAAAGCATATGCAAAAATAGAGAAGTTTTGAAGAAAAGAGTCAAATGAAATGTTGGGGAAACCCATAGTTCCCATCATATTAATGGCTATCTTAAGGTTAGCTCTATTCTTGATGAGGCATGCAATTGGAATGTCAATGTTTTGGAAAGCCTTGTTAATACCCAGACCTTACAAGATATCCTTAAGGCCCCATTTGTTTGGGGTTATAGGAAGAGGATTGTGATTGTTAATACCTTGGGACTAGTATATGGGGTGTTTGTTTTGAGAGATGGCCTTGGAACTACTAATACCTTGGGACTAACTAATACCTTGGTACTATTAATACCTTGTTTGTTTTGAGAGATGGAGAGGGTACTACTAATACCTTGGTATTACTAATACCCTTGGGGAGGGGATTCATAGTGAGGAGGTAGAGATGGTATTAGAAAAATAGTAAGGGGATTATAAATTTTTTTATTTATTTTTTATTTTTTATATATTGGAAATTTTTTTAAAAATATTAATGTTTAATTTTTATATTTTTTTATTTGTTTTATTATTTTATATAAAAATAATTTAACAATTCTTCACTATTAATCCCCTCACTAACAATCCCCTCCATTCTATCTTTGAAAACAAACGGCCCTCATTAACAATCCTCTCACTATTAATCCCCTCACTATTAATTCTCTCCCTTCTATCTCTGGAAACAAACGGGGCCTAAGATTCATAGACCCCAGTTTGTCACTTTTACTAATGCTCCTGTTTGGATAGGTTCCCCCAGTGGTACCTTCACAACTATCTCTGCTTATAAGACCATTATCAATCAGGGCACAACCAATGAGGATTGGAAGTGGCTATGGAAAAAAAAAGTCCCCCAGAAATTGAAAAGCTTTACATGGGTCTTATTGAGGGAGAGACTGCTCACCAATCAAATGAGAGTTGTTAGAAATATGGCCACATCGGATTTATGTCCTAGATGTGGACTAGCCAATGAAGATATGAATCACCTTATCCATGATTGCAATTTCTCAAAGCTTTACTGAATTGAAATTAGAAACACCAACTGGTGGGAGGAGGGATGTAGACAACCCTTACTTGAATGGGTTAGTTTCAATTTGAAAAATAAAACTATTTTTTTATTGGAAAAAATTGGCAGCTCATTTTCATCACTACCCTTTGGCAGATTTAGAAGGATAGAAACAAAGTTGTTTTTGAAAACCAGTTTACTCCTATTTAAGTAAGTCTCAAGAACATAAGAAATTATGTGACTGAGATTGAGGAGGCCTACCAGTCTGCCCTCCACCCCAGTCCTTCTCATCCTAGACTAATACAATGGTTTTGCCCACCTGCAAGTAAATTGAAGCTGAATGTTGATGGTTGTTCTAAAAGGGATCCAGGACAAGCTGGATATGGAGGCTTGCTAAGAGATGAAACAGGGACATGGATATGGGGTTTCTATGGAAAACTAGGACACTGTTCCAGTCTCGAAGCTGAGTTGTGGGCTATTTATAGGGGTCTTACCATTCTCTTCCAAAAAAGCACAAAGGATGTAGAAATTGAAACAGACTCTGAGCTGGCCTTGAATCAAAACCAAGATGGTCTATGCATCAATTCACCCTAGAAAGCTATTATTGAGGATACAAAGTTCCTTTTCAGCAGATGCAACTGCTCTCTGCAACATATTGTAGACGTGCCCTTGGGCTTCACTCTACAGTTCGGACTCCCTTTTGTTGTTGCGGTTCTTAATTTGAACCAAAGAGTCCAACTCTGGCAAATCGTTTTGAGAAAAAACAGATTTTTGAAAAGAAGTGCCAAACATGGACTGCTTTGCCAGATACAGAGTCGCCACCTAAATATTTTATTTTGGGGGAATTTAGGAAACCCTGACTTGGTGCCAAAGGCCACGTATCCGTCATCACCAAAGTTGCCTCGGAACTTGGGAACGATGCGATCGAAGGTCACTATGAGCACCCTTCTCTGGTCAGAAAGACCGGCCTCTACTAACCATGATATCCAATTTTGAAAACGTTATGTGTTCTTATTCCGGTTATTAGCCTAGAATTACTATGGCTTCGTTTGGGAAGTTGCTATTTTAGTAGGCTATTTTAGTTTTTGGCTATTTTAGTAGGCTAAAATTTTTGTGTTTGGGAAGATGATTGGATTTTTTTATGGTTGGATGTGATGTTTGTGAGAGAAAAAGTGAAATGATTATGGGTTTGATGTGATATTTTGTCTTATTAGCTATTTTAACCTATTTTGTCTTTTTGTGGATTTTAGCCTAAACTGGGCTACTTTTTTTCTTCCCAAACACCCCTAAATTGGAACAAAACACTACATGTTCGTTTTGAAAATGGTTTGCTACTCGCAGGTAGGCTAAAATGCAGGTTTTTCCACCCTCAAGTGGGCTTTAGAAAATATGATTTTGCCACTATCCGGTGGGCTTAAAAACTCACAGTTTTCATGCATTGTTCCAATTTAAGTAATTTGACCCCCATCCATAGGCATTCAAGCAGTAATATCACATAAGCAGCTAGCCTCATGGTAATCATGCTATTATGGCAACATTCACACGCATGCGATATGCTAAAGCACAAAAACTCACCTAGTACTCCAAGCCAAAAGAGAAACTAGTTAGTAATCAATGCATGATCCTAGCTCATGTTAAGATGGCTAATGCAACACATGCAAGATGCAACTAGAATAGGCTCGGCTATCCTAAACATGGCATGTGAAATGCTACAAGTAACATGTATTTAATTTGGAAATTAAAGTACAATGCAATTAGTGTGATGTACCGAGCCCGGTGCATGTAAACAAATGCATGAATGCACGCATGCATAGCATAAGAATGCTAATTGAAATATGCCCTAATACTAACCATCAAAAGCAGGTAAGTAAAAGGGAGAAAGAAGTGGGGGTTGGAAGACATGCACACACGCACCCACACTTATTACAAATTCGCCCTCACTCGGAGGGACCAAATAAATATACAGACCAAACAAATAATTAACTACCCTAGCTAATTAAATATTACAAACCCTTAACTAATTAACAAAATAATTAAACTATTTAAAGCAGTAAAATGGCCTCGGAAAGAGGGGTGCACGCATGCTTGGATTGGCTTAGGAAACTTCATTGCCATTACCTTTGTTGCCTCTGTTTTACCGCCCGCTCCTCTGAAAATTGCCAAAGTCCTGTGATTATACGTGAGTGCTATGGAACACCATCGGCTAAGGGAATGGCCACTACCAAGGAAATGACCATCGCCACAAATTAATCCATCGGCCAACAATGGATGGCGATTAAGCCTTATGTATGGCCAAAACTTCCCGCAGAACAGAATTGACAAAGCGGTGTATGGCATGGAATTTTCAAGCAAATGTGTGCACCAACACATCCCTTATCATGCTTTTGACTCAAAGGGGTATGTTCCTTGATTCTCGAACCACCAATCGCGCATTTCGATGCGTGATGGCCCAAGAAACCAAGTATGCACTTTGATTTCAAATGTCATGCAAACCAAATAAACACATAAAGCCCAACCTCTATCACTTGATCAAGAGGCAAGGCATGCATGCCAAATGCCACCTAAGCGTGCAATCTAAACATGCGACATGAACATGCAAGCAAGTAATGCACACTAGGTGCACAACCTAAGCAAACAAGCATGCAAGGCATGAAACAAGGCAACAACATTTGAGCAACATGTCAAGTATGGATTTAAACTAATTTGGGCAGCTCTATACTAGGCCCAAAACAGTGGCTAAATGTCATGGAAATGAGGGCCAAAACACATACAAATAGGCATACATGCAATGTCTAACACTTAGGCACATAAAGATAACTTTTAAGCACACTTAAGAGAGGAACAACATGGGCATATGGCATGCATATTAAACTCTGAAAACATGCAAGAATATGGTGCCAGACCATTTAAACCAAGCAATCAAAGCATGTAAACAAGCCCAAAACTTGAGACCAATCAAAGGGCTCAAACCATGGCCATGCCAACCAAACCCCAAAGGGCCAAGGGGACCCCAAACAGCCCCAATGTAGATCTAAACAAGACCAAAGACACACCTAGATGGCATCTAAATGGTCTAAATATACAAGCATACAAAAGAGGCCAAACATGGAGCATAAGATGACAACCTTATAAAGCATTAAAGAGACATCAAATGCAAGCATATAGGCACACCATGAGGACTGAAATGGCATGACAAATGGTTGCAAACCACTGAAACAAAGCAAAGATGGCATGCTAGAGTGGTCAATGCTTAAGGTATACAAGAGAGGTTGCATGGTAGCTATACAAAGCAAAGCATGGATGACTCAAATGACCCAAAACAGTCCTTAAGCATGTCAAAACAAGCATAAAAGCTTCACAAAGCTAAGCCAAAACAAGTAAGCATAGTGGTCTAAATGCTAGATACATGTTAAGGCAATTTCATGGCATTATAAGACAAGTATGCTAAGCATGCATGGTGTGTCTAAACCAATTAAAAACAATGCTATATCATGGCAAAATAAACATAAATAACACTTAAGACATGGCCAACATGAACTTAAAAATGGTGCTCACACATGAGGTTAAAATGGGACTTTTTGAAGACAACAAGGAGAGGGGATGGCCCTCTCCTTCTTAGGACCCTAAACCACCATCCTCACCACTGAAATCCCTTAAGATTTCAGTGGTGAGGAGGCCCAAACAAGGTGGTCCCGAAGTTTACCAAAAATAGCACAAAATGGGGCCAAACAAGGCCTAAGAGGGGGTAAACGACCCCAAACACAAAAGTGTCCTTAATGAAGTATCTTAAACACAAAAAAAACAGAACTTTTTTATGTTATACACAAAGCTCAAAACAGTAAAACAGTAAGCAAGACAGGCTAAAAGCTGGTGCAAAAACGGGGAATAAAAGAGGATTAAAGGCTCACCCTTGTAGACCAACGAAACCAGCAGCTTCTTGGGTCAAAAACCAGTCCCTTAGCCTCTGAAAATGGCCCCCAAGCTCCTTAGGTTGATGATGGAGGTGTTAGGATAGGAGTTGTGGTGCAAAGGGGCCAAGAATCACTCACTTTGGAGCACTCTAACACATACAAATGTAGAGAGAGAGATATAGAGAGAGTGATATATATTCTATATATATCAGATTTTCTAACCCTTGAAAATGGTGGAGAGGCTCTCTATATATAGAGCAAGACAAGGTGCTAAGCTTCTTAGAGAAGCTAACACAAAAAAGGGTCAAAGGGGGCAAGCTTCCAAGGGAAGCTAAGCAAAGGGGTCAAGCTTCTCTTAGAAGCTTGACAAGGGTTCAAGGGAGTCAAGCTTCTCTTAGAAGCTTGGAGCAAAAGGGCCAAGAAGGCCAAGCTTCTTGGAGAAGCTAGACAAAAGAGCCAAGCTTCTTGGAGAAGCTAGGCAAAAGGTTCAAGAGGTGCAAGTTTCTCTTGGAAGCTTAGAAGGGTTCAAGCTTCTTGGAGAAGCTAAACCAAGGGTTCAAAAGGTTCAAGCTTCCTCAAGAAGCTAAAGACCAAGGGTTCAAAAGGTTTAAGCTTCCTCAAGAAGCTAAAACCAAGGGTTCAAAAGGTTCAAGCTTCTTGGAGAAGCTAAACCAAGAGTTCAAAAGGTTCAAGCTTCCTCAAGAAGTTAGAACCAAGGGTTCAAAAGGGTCAAGCTTCCTCAAGAAGCTAAAATAGGGGGTTCAAAAGGTTCAAACTCCCCTCAAGAAGAGGTCTCGGCCAACCAAATAGGACATCGGCACAATAAAGTCTTGTCGGCTAAACATAATGCCGACCGCCATTATTTTAAGAAACAATGGCGTGGCAAACATGTGCAACCCGGTGATGATAGGGAGGGCGATGAGGTGTGAGGATGGCCAAAAAGCCATTCCTGCCCTTCAAGGCAAAAACAGGTGTTTGGTGCCAAAACCGAACACGGCGGTCGAGTCAAGAGGTCTGAGGCGTGGCGCGCCAACCTCCGGAACTCGAGACGAACACAAACATGGATAATCACCGAGTATTCAAACGGTGACGTCCAAGTCTTGAGGACGGTCAAAAATGGGGTGTCTACACACACACTCAGAGAGGGTAATAGATGTGCTGATAAACTGGCCAACATTGGTGTTGCACAGGAAGATCATGTCGTGCTGTTGGAAGATCCACCTCAAGAAATGTAGGAGTTACTAATAGCAGACTTAACTGGAGCTGCTATGCTGAGGGACTAACCCTCATACTACTTTGTATTTGTTATATTTCTAAACTCCTGTTTCTCTAACTTTTCCCTTGACAAAAAAAAAAAAAAAAAAAAAAAAAAGAAGAAGAAGAAAAAAGATGAGGCGATGGCTTTAGTAGACAAGTCACGGTATGTGGCGAAGTTAGAATTTTGTATTTTCAGGTCTTGTTTAGTTATCTCTAAAAATAGTATTTTTTTGAAATCCAAGATAAAGAGTGGCTAATGATAGTCCTTAGCAGTGTCAACAACCACTATAACACATTAAAAAATTTATAACCGCAATATACTTTTTATATAGGGATATTTTTTTTATAAATCTCTTTTTATTTATTTATATTTTATTTAGTTTACATTATTTTTTTATATTCTAATAAGTTTTATGAGTGAAATAATTATCAAATACTCTTGATAATATTTACATTTATAGTGTGAATGTTCCGTGATGTCAATGTTCACACTATCAATGTGAATGTTAATATGTCAATGTAAATATTTGCACTATCAATGTGAGCATTCACACATCAATGTGAATATTTACATTGTAAAATATGAATAGTCATATCACTTGCTAACCGTTCAAAAAATATTTGTAAGGGTAAAAATATTCATAAAATACTTTAAATATGAGAATTAGGATTTGGTAGATTAAATATTCAAATAATAGGACTTATTGAAATATAAGAATATCTTATGGACTAAGGGTGCGTTTGATTGGGGGGATTATTTACTGTCCGGATTGTAATCCATTAGAGCCAAATAGTCCAGCATTTGTTTTTTTTTAATCCATCGGGCATGGAGTCTGGCCGGACTCCTTATCCCCCACATGTGGGATTATACTATCCTGGAAGGGGTGTGTGGGAAAATTTTCATGGGATTATTTACTGTTGGGATTATGTGATAAAATGACCATTTTGACCCTCTACTATTTAATTATATATTATATTTAGTAAGATTCAATAAAATTTAAATGTCTCAATTAAAAAATAAATTTATTTTATTTAACTTTTATTGATGTTTTATTTATTTAATTTTTTATAGATATTTCATTGATTTTTATTTTTATTTTTTTCATATTTTATTTAATTTCATTATTTAAATTTTAATAGATGTTTTATTTAATTTCATTATTTAATTATTATTATTATTATTTAAAATTGTGACGCTCCAAAATTTGGAGACATCATAATAAGGTTTAAAACTTAAAATTAATTTTCTTAATTAAGAATCCTCATCAATGTTGCCACCAAATTTTTACCATCATCCATTAATTAACAACACCAAAACTAAAAGTTTCTTAAATTACAACTCCAGTCAAACATAAAACTTTGTCTTAATATACAAATAAAAAAAAAAAAAGAACTAGAGAAAAACTAGAAAACTCAGAAAGATGGTTCATGGAACTTTGGCATGCTTCAAGCTAATCAGGGCTGAATGTTACCTTCCAACACCTCGGTGTTTCCTTCGGTTTCTTCGGTACCTGGCGTGAAATGCCAGGGCAACGAGGATGCCAATGAGCAACGAGCTCAATAAGATATTACAACCCGAAATACCCACCCCGATAATAATACCCACAATGAATAATACTTAGTAACAGAATAACAGGTAGCATTTAATAAGCATAGTAGGAATGCCATCAGTTGAAATAATAACAATAGATAATAAATAAATAAAAATGACAAACAGAGACAGTATTTCATCATAAGGAAATTGTCCACTTTTCTTTTTAAATTTTCATAGATTTAGTTTATCAGATAAGTTTAAGTAACTCTTCGCGGAGCACTATTTTCACTCAACCGCTAAGTAATAGCCACGGGCAATTCTAACTCCCCCTTGGTAAAATATTCAAATGTTACCTACAGTAACTACCAATGATACCCACACACCAGGGTTACATACCCGAGTCGTGACATCACAGTCTGCCCCAAGGGAACGGTCTATGTTGTGACGCCCGCACCATCAACCTTATATCGCCTGCCGATAAGAGCCGAAATACCTTCCCGTGCCATGTTAGGGTTCGCAACTCACTTGCGCAAGATTCCGGACCGGGCTCATACTATCACTTTTAAAAGTAATGTATCATTGGTTAAATTTCGTGTTTCTTTACTCGTTGAGATATTCACAATAATTCAAAATTTAATTACCAATAATGTTATGCCAACTCATTAGAATCCGAACATAAAATATTACACATGTCACACAATAATAAACAATTATACAAAATTTAAATAAACAATTTATTTAAACCATGGTATGAAATAATAATTTAGATACCAAAAAAAAAAAAAGAAATAAATCATAATTACACACATGCATCGACTTTTAATCTATAAGGTTAAACTAGCACAATATTAAATAAACCACAATACACCCATACATGGATTACTAATTTACAATACTTGATGAATTAGACCAACACAATAACTAATTTTTATCCAAATAAATAATTAAAATGATGGTCTTGAATCTGTCCAGAGATTTTCAGGTTATACCTTAGGTAATAAAAATTATAAATAAATTATTTATACAGTTCTAAAATTCGTGAAAATGTACCGAATATTCAATAAATATGTTTAGGTCATTTTTCAGAAAGAATTTCCCAAAAATAAGTTATAAATAAATAATTGAAGAGATATTTTTTTATTCCTCTTTAATCTGTCAAAATTTTCAGAATATATATTTTGCAAATAAAATTATAAATAAATTACTTATACAACTCTAAAATTCATGAAAATCTACAGAATACTTAATAAACATGTTATGGTCATTTTTCAGAAAGCATTTTCCAAAAATAAATTATAAATAATTCTTAAAAATTTCAAGAGTGTTTATGACACAGATTTATCACATTTTCTTAAATTAATTACATACTTAAATTTATAAATCAATTTCATGATCTAAAATTTTATTATGAAACTAGACTTCTCAAATTTCATTTTTTGCTTAGAAATTATCAGATTTGGTTTAATATAAAATTTTTAATGATTTTTCAAACACATAATAAAATCTACCTATAGCTCCAGATTTGGTTAAAAATATGTATAAATTCGTACAAAACTCAATAATTGTTGAAAAATTTTGTGGATAAACTAAACACCATTATCAACAACTTTGTGGATGAAATAATCTTCAAATTTTGAGTATAAAATTGTCTAAAAATTTGTATAATTTTTGACAGATTTAAAGGGCCAAATAACATTTTCAATAATCTTTTTAATGGCATAAACTACACATGCAAGTCCAAATTCCATAATATTATCATGATTTTCAGACTTCCAATATTTGATATACCCTCATAATTTATTTCTTGATTTATCCAAATTTAGATTTAATTAATTTTCTTCATATTTATTCCAAATTTAAACTTATAAGTGTTTCACACATGAATTAAAATCTAAAACATTGAAATTTCAACATGCATGTAAGGATGACTTTCAACTTCATAAAGAATAACAAGAATCATACCCAACTAATTATTCTCTAAATTTATTTCCATAATCTTACACTAAATTCAAAAAAAAAAAAATTTATCATCTTCTTGCTAATTCTCTCTCTCTCTTTTTTTTTTTTTACAAGATATTGATTCCAATTACCTCTTGATTTCAGCTTTTAAATGATTTAACTACAAGATTTGAGTTTTAGTTTCTTACCTTTTTTTTTCGGTTGAATTTCTTGAGTCTCCTCTTTATCACTCTTTGCTTCTTCAATCCTTTGGGTCTTTCATTCTCTCTTTCTAGGCTCTCAAAGTCTTCCAGCACAACAAATGAATATCACTCTTGAACCCATCACAATAAACACACTCACACACACCTCACTTCTTCACCATGAAACACGTGTGCACACTTGTACAATTCTTTGAGCTCCACCTTAATACTTACATGCACACTCACTCACAGAATTTCTCTGCACACACCCCCACAATTCTAATTTGCTCTATAATTTATTTTTAGTTTGTTTGGTAACGTTTACGTTTTCAGTTTATATTTACAAAAATTTTATAAACTGATTTTTGTTTATTTTTTGTTTATTTTTTAAAAAATATAAGCTACAAACGCGTTTGGTAATTGACAAATTTTAAAAATATAAAAAAGAGTGAAAAATGGCAAGTGGCGGCAGAAGACGGTGATGGAAAGTGGTGACCGCGGGTGGTGGGTAGTGGGTGGTGGTGGTGGTGGTGGGGGGGTGACGGCGGTGGGTGATAGGTGGTAGCGAGTGGGGGGTGGTGGTGGCGGGTGGTGGTGGTGGGTGGGCGGGTGGGTGGTGATGGTGGTGGTGGCGGGTGGTGGGTGGTGGTAGCAAGTGGGTGGCGAATGGCGGGTGGTGGTGGGTGGATGGGTGACGGTGGCGGGTGGTGGGTGGTGGTGGTGGTGATGGCGGTGATGGGTGGTAGTGGCGGTGGATGGCGAATGGTGGGTAGTGGCGGATAGGTGGTGGTGGGTGGGTGATGGTGGCGGATGGTGGGTGGTAGTGAGTGGGTGGTGGTGGTGGGTGGTGGTGGTGGTGGCTGGTGGGTAGTGGTGGCGGGCGGGTGGCAGGTGGCTGGTGGTGGCGGGTAGCTGGTGGTGGCGGGTGGTAGTGGCAGGTGGGTGGTGAGTGGTGGTGGCAGGTAGGTGGCAGGTAGGTGGCGGGTGGTGATGGCGAGCGGTGTATGGTAGTAACGAGTGGCGAGTGGATAGGTAGCGGGTGGTGGGTGGTGGTGGTGGCGGCGACGGCGGTGGTGGCAGCAAGAGGTGGGTGGTGGTAGCGAGTGGGTGTCAGGTGGGTGGTGGCTTGTGGGTGGTAGGTGGGTGGTGGTGGTGGGTGGTGGTGGTGGGGGGTGGGTGGTGGTGGCGGAAAACGATGGTTGAAAATGGTGGCGGGTAGTGGCTAGTGTTGGGTGGTAAAAAAAAAAAAACTCAAAATTCAAAACGAAAACACCTTTTTTGAGTTTATATTTTTTGGCCAAATTTATAAATTGAGACCACTGATTTATAAATTAAAAATTTACCAAACAAGTTTTTATTTGAGTTTTTAAAATTTTTGTAAATATAAACAGAAAACTAAAAACGTAAGTGTTAGCAAACGATACCTTTATGTCCCGGATTAATTTAATTAAGCATTACTTAATCTTGATAAATTTTGATTAACACTAAATTAGTTAATTATAACTAATCTCAAATCCCACTTAATTTAATTAGTCTAATTGACTTCCATTAGAGTATGATTTAAATGGATTATTATTATTATTATTATTTATTTTATTTATTTTTTGATTGGGTTTTAGTATATAAAATATTAGATTCCAGTGTAATTTGATCACAAAAAAATATAGAGAAAATATAATAAAAATATCATAAGGTTTAGAAATTTATACTGAGTAATAATATAAAGTCAAAAAAAAATATTTTATTTTATTTTATTTTAAATAAATGTTTAGTATAAAAATATACAGACTATTAAATTCAAAATATTGTGAATAATTATTTAAGAAAATTTAAAATATATATTATTTTTATTATATAAAAATACGGGGTTTCACAAAAATAAATTTATTTTAAATTTTAATTACAAAAATAATATATATTTTTATTGATATTTTATTTATTTAATTTAAAAAAAAATAAATTTATTTAATTGTGTAAAAAATAAAATAAAATAAAATAATGTTTTATTTAATCTAGCTAAAAATAATTAAAATATTAAAGATATATTTAATATTATTATTACTTAGTAAACAATTAAAAATGGTAAAATAGTGTTTTGCACATTTATTATGTTCAGTCCATCCAACCAAATATTGGATTTACTAAAAATAGTTATTTCCACACATCTAATCTCATGAAAAAATAAATACGGGATACATATCCAATCCAACTAAATAATCCGGGAGATTCACAGTCTCAGGATTCAATTGCAATGGATTCTAATCTCCTCTTATCCAGTCCATTCAATCAAACACTCCTTAATTGAAATACAAACACTTAGGGTTCGTTTGGTTTGATTTTCGGAAAAAAATTTCCCAAATTTTTTCTACAAATAAGTTTTCAAAAGTAATCAAACCAAACAAATTTTCTCAAAAAAATTTCCCAAAACACACAAACCAAACAAGTTTTCCAAACAAATCTCTCTCACACACACATCAAATCAATCACTTTTTCCAAAACTCTCTCTCAAAACAATTTTCCAAAACAATTTTTCAAAAAAACCAAACCAAACATGTTTTCGTACTTTTTATCTCTAAAACACATCTCTCAAACACAAACCAAACATACCCTTAGAATTTTATTTTACAATAAATCTCCCTTTAATATATCGTGAATCACTTTTACATATTTTAATATCATTTAATACACTTCTTATAAATTGGGGTAGTTTCCATGCTAACGACATTCTTAGGACTGTTTTTAGCAAATTTTGTTTTATTAAATAAGTCAAACCCAAATTTAGTATAAAAATATTCATTATTTTCATAAAATTTTCTCTTTTTTAGAGTGAAAATAATTTTAAAAATTTAGAGATGATAAGAGTTGTCATTAAGAAGCATATAATGTAGATAATGTCAAAATATTTATAATTTTAACTTCACATATTTTAAATATTTTTCAACATTAACAACAACTTTAATATATTTATTATTGTTATCAAATTCATTTTAAATTATTTTTGTAAAAAAATCAATTATGAAAACTCTACTAACAAAACTTTTTTTTTCTCTCTCTTTCTTTTAGAAATGTATTTTAAGAAAAATGCTTCGGATCCCCACTGGGGGTCGACCCCCAGTGAGGCGGCGCACTGTGATTGGGCAAAAAAGAAACTGTTTTATTTTATTTTTATTTTTTTTTTGAGTTTCAGCCAGTGAGGGCTCGCCACCTCACTAGGGGTGTGACCCCCACTGGGGGTCTGCAGCATATTTAAACATGAGAAATAATAGTAAACGTAGGGTTGATTATAAGATTATCCGAACCGTAAAAACTGTCTAATCTGATCCGATCTGTGCATATGCAAACAGTTTCGAACCGACAATAGGATCATATGCAATTTAAAATATATTCATGTTGAGGGTTGCAGGCGGATTGCAAATTTCACCCTCACCTGCACACACCCAACCGCACATATATATATACATATATATATTTTTTTTCAAAAAATTATGGACTGTAGATCTTGATTTTCCATATTAGTAGATAGATTTTGTTTACCCAAATCCTAAACAAACAAACCCCATACTTTATTTATTTCTAATAAATTGAACTGTTTTTATTTATATACATATATGTGCTTGTGTTAGTTTATAATTTAATTTAAAAATTTAAAATTTTGAATGTTTTGCTTGTATTAAAAATTAATTTTGTTGTGTTTTTATTTTATAAATTTTAATTCATTAATTATTGATATTCTAAAGTAATTATTGATATTTGGAGTTTTTTAAGGATTTCATTCTCATTCGAAAATAATGATTTTATAATAAGAAATATGTGATTTTATAACCCAAAATAATATTTAAAAAAAAAAGAAAAAATATCCAAAATAATATTTAAAAAATGAAAAAAAATAGGCACAAAAATAAATTTTTAAAGAAAAAATCTAATTTACAAACTGCTTATATAAGTGTAAACTTTATCCATACAAATCACAATCTACTTTACAAACAGTTATAAATTTAATTTCTTCTAAACTACAAATATATAAATAAGCTCAAATCACAAACCAAACTGTTCAAAATCGATCCGCCAACACCGTAATAATAAGCGTTAATTGATCTTTTTTGACCGTCAAAAGTTGCCGTTTTCAAATCTCTTCAGCTCCCAAATTTTTTATCACGTGCGTTGTGCAAAGACTATTATTTTGGACGGCGATGCTAGGGCCTCGAATGTCGAGGCTCCTTTTTTTAATATTTATTTATTTGTTGATGTTGGTGGTGGGGTTGATTTTTTATTTTTATTTTTATTTTTATTTTTTTAAAAGGATAATTATGTAGTGTGTCAAAAAATTAAAATATCCCATATTAATTTATCATGTATTGAACTAGTTGGGTCATAATTTGGCTTGGATTATAGGAGTATGTCAAAAAAAAATTAGATATCTCATATTAATTTAGTTTGGATTAGACTGATTGAGTGATATAATGGACACCTTGATGATTCCTCTCTCTTCCAATTTTTTTTGGGGAGGTGATTCGAAGCTCGAAAGGGGGAGCCCGAATCCCCCGAATTTCCTTTTCAAGTAAAAAAAAAAAAAAAAAAAAACAGAAAAAAAAAAAAACAGTTTGTCAAAAATAGAAATTAGGGGGATTAGGAGGAGTTTTTTTAAGGGGATTTTTCATTTTCCTTTTTTTTGTTTTTGTTTTTTTTGTTGTTGTTGTTGGTGGTGCTTTTTTTTTTTTAAAGGGTGATTATGTGTAAGAGTATACCAAAAAATTAGACATCCCGCATTAATTCAGTCTGGATTGGACTGGTTGGATGATAAAATTAACTGATCAATTAAGCTGCTGGTTAAAATTTATTATTTTTAAATAATTTTGTACGCGTCCCTGCTAATTGAAATAAAAATATAGTAAGGACTCGTACAAAATTATATAAAATTAACAAATTTTAACCAGTAGTTTAACTAATCAATCAATTTTATCATCTAACCCGTCTAACATAACTCACTCACCTCATCAAACCACACAAACTAAGTTAGTATAGATTGTGAGCCTCACAATTTGAGGCCCCAAACAGTTCCCTTATTTTCGAGCAAGTATTTATATATATTTTGAGAAGTTGGTAAAAAGTTAACTTTTTGACTTTTTTTTGTGATTTTTTTGAGAAAAAATTTGATTTTTTTGGCTAAAAAAAACTAAAAAGTTAAAAAGTTGACTTTTTTATCTTATTGCCAAACTACCCCTCAGTAGTTACAGAACCATAGAAAAATTACTGGTCGGTCCTTGAATGTGGTTATACTTTAATCAATCAAAAATCTTCATATCTTTTATGTTATTTAATTACTTGAGTCTTGTGTGGCATGTGATAATTTTAATTTTAAAAAAATTATTAAAAAAATAAAAAATTTATAATCTACATTAAAAAGTTAAAGATTTTATTTTCTATCTATTTTTTGCACATATTTTCATAAAAAAATAAAAAAATTATTTTAAACATACTAATTTTTTTACCTCATATTTTAACTAAAATATTATTAAAATAATTTATTCCCAAACGAGACCTAAATATAAAATAGTAAATTTTATTCTTTTTTATCTATTACAATACATATGAAGCGCTACATGATATTATCATCAACCAATCAATAACTGTTACGGAACAATATTTTATGTTGTTTATTAAGTGACTCTTGTTATGTTGTCTCTTATAAGTCACAAATATAAACATTCAATCTTTTTATATTAATCAATAAAAATTAAGTTGGATTTGTTACATAAATTTATAAAGAACACCAAATAATTTGAAAAATAATAATTCAATATAAAAGAGGGGAAAAAATTGAGAATGCAACTCTTTGTGTGGCCTAATTATAACTGTCCAAAATATCGTTCAATTTGTTAAAATGGCATCGTTTTGTACCAATTCATATAGTTCTATTTGCTAATTACGGATTAATTTTAAAATTTATTATCCACCTTTGAAATCACTCCGTTATAGTTAATACATATATATATATATATTGTCACGACCCAAACCCGCCCTTATGGGTTTAGCACCGTAACCGGCCAGTAATCCGAGATTACCAAAGGCCTACTTAACAGTAAGACAGTATAACAGAGTACAGCGGCATGGCGGAAGCCAATACAGTAACTATACAATGTCTAATGAGCTGTGACAGTCTGTATGCCAAAAAGATTTTTCATGCACATAAACATTCAGTACAGATCAGTTGTGCACAATATTTACAATCACTCAGTACAGGGACCTTATCCCTACTAACAGTACAGTACAGTCTATACAGTCATTACAAAAACAGAACAAAAGGGAGGGAAAACTAAAACGCCCCATTGCCTTTGCTAGATAGGCTCGGAACCTCGCAGTGAGGCACAGTAGTTGGCTTGACAAAACTGGAGTTTACCCCGACGCCTCTAACTTTGATCCGGTGCCTGTACACCTACATATATATATATATGAGCAGTGAGCTAAAGCCCAGTGAATAACATAATGCGTAAAGAGGTTTAGAATGAGTGTCCTTACAGTAATGAAAACAGTTCATTAAATCAGTATATCAGTTGTTCAGTACAGTAAACAGTCATATGTGGTATATCCATTAGCATAACAGTAAGCAGTAGGTCTTAAAAGACCGAACAGTAAATGATGGCCATCAATCAGTAAACAGTACTGGTTCCAACAAGGGAACCGACAGAGATCTCTGTAACAGTAACAATAAACAGTAGGTGCTAAGAATGTCACAGTACAGTTCATAAATAAAGGGCATACATTCATTCAAGAACAATATCGATTCAAGAAATGATTCAAGATTCGTAAGATAACCATTTAGAACATATCTTTACACCATTATTACTCACAGAGTTCTGGGTTACAGTGAGCTAGAGCGTCTCCTCGGAATGTCAACCCTATACAGTTAACAGATTGAACACACACTAAGTTTCACAGTTAGGAAAGATAATAACTAAATCCCTAAATTTGCCTCGGTGTGTTCTACATCCATATCCTCCTTAAGATGCCTTAAACTAGGCCTAAGAATGCCTAGGATGGGATGGGGATGCAAAGATGTACTTAGAAAACATTTTACAAAATTTGTTGAAAATAGAGGTCTCGCTCGAGTGAGCATTTCTTCGCTTGAGCGGACATGCAGACAAAGGATCTCCGCTCGAGCGTGAATCCCGTCGCTCGAGCGGATTGTGTGTTACAGTAAAAATGCTGGATGCTCAAAATTTACGCTCGATGCTCGCTCGAGCGTAGATCCCTTCGCTCGAGCGTACGCTTGCGCGCACCAAGATTCTAAGAGCTTGAAATTTACGCTCGAGCCACCATTCCGTCGCTCGAGCGTAGCTCAGAGTAAACGATGGTCGCTCGAGCGAAGAAGCCAAATCTGAAATTTCCAGATTTGCTTCCCAAGCTCAAACCAAGCATTCTACAGCTCTAAACTCGACCTCTTGGGCCCAAATTCTGGAAAACACATCTAAACTCAATATACAACAAGTTTCAAAGCTCAATTTGTGAATTTAAAGCCCAAGGGTGAGTCAATTAAATCCAAATTTCAAACCAATTTTATGAACATGTTATAACATGACATGCATGAACTTTAAATAATTTCCAAGCTTCAATGCTAGCTCAAATGAGCTCAAATCTTTGAAAAACAAGATGAAATCATGGTCCCAAACCTCAACATGAACATGCATGCAACATTTGTCATAAAATCAACCCAAAACTCTTCAATATAGGCGTGTATGCAACAATTAAGCTTTATATCAAAACTTGGATCAAATTTTGACAACTTGTGTGAACAAAAAGTAACTGATTCTGCTTGAATATTTCAACTTCTGCTTGAATCTACTTGAATCTGCTTGATTCTGCTTGAATCTGAAATCTGAATTTGTTTTGTTTGATCTTAGTTGTTTTGGCCTCTGTTAATTCTGAAATCTTAGTTTTTTTTTTTTTTTGATGCCTCATTGTTTTTATTGATGCCTCATTGATTTGACTAGAATTAGTGTTGTTCTTCAGCTTTCGATAACTCTGGAAATGTCTGAGACTATAAGTCGTCATCTTATCCACCCTTCTCGGAGACATTCCCCTACAGTTACTAAGGTATTCCTTCTGACTCAATGCTATGATGCTTTCCATGGTTATATATCTATATTGCTGCCATTCTGTTATATATCTATATTGCTGCCATTCTGTTATATATCTTACCTAAATTTTTCTATGTTATCCATGTAGAAAATGATAATCTACTTAGTGCCATGTTTTTTGGATTATCTAGGTTTAAAGCGATGTTAGCATTAGGGGATGATCTTATGAGTCTATTGATAAGTTTTTAAATACTTGACAGTTAGTGTAGCTTTGTTAGCATTAGGGGATGATCTTATGGCTGTTAGTTGGTATCATTGTTGCTAAAGCTAAGATGCATTGTTGCTAAAGCTAAAAAAAGTTCAATCATAAACCGCCTTATCCAAGTGAACCTATCCGCACAAACCGCAAACCGCATTGCGGGCGGTTGCGGGTTGACTTTTTCCCAAACCGCATAGATGCGGGCGGGTCCAAACCGAACCGCAAACCGTCCCAAACCGAACCGCGGACACCCCTAGCTAGGGTAGCCTCTGCCATCAAGGCTCTGTCTAAAACTTCCACATAAGTAGGCAATTTCAAGACACATACTCGATCAAACACATCAAGGTTCAATCCTCCTTCGAACTTTCGGGCTTTCTTGTAGTCTGTGTCCGCCATGTGTGGAGCAAATCGTGCTAATTCAGTAAACTTAGCTTCGTATTCTGCCACTGCCATTCTTCCCTATTTAAGTTCCTGGAATTCAGACACTTTTCGATCTCTGAAATACTGAGGAAAATACTTGTCATAGAAAATGGCATTAAACTGTGCCCATGTCATATTCCCATTGTTGTTTCGGATTAACAACCACCACCTGCGGGCTTCGTCCTTCAGAGTGTAAGTAGCTAACAGGACTTTCTGAGTTTCAGAACAAGGGAACACTTCATACAATTTCTCCATTTCAAGCAACCACGTCTCAGCTTTCAAAGGTTCAATTCCATCGTAGAACATTGGCGGTTTCATTTTCAGGAATTTCTGTGTCAGATTAATGATGTCATTGTTATCTACCTCAGCTTGTACCGGTGGAGGCGGAGGGGGTAAAGGTTGCTGTCCTAGCTGCTGTGTCAAGGTCTCTTTAATAACCCTGACCTTGATTAACGCTAATGGGGACTTAATTATGCCTAATAATAATTAAGAGGAAATCCGGGGTTTATTTGCGTGTGTGTTGCATGAATTTTGTGTTTTATCGATTTGTATTTTAAACTTTAATTCGCAAATTGGAAGGCTTATCGGCACCCGATTTCAAAATTGATTAGTATTTTGGACTTGTTAGATTTTATGTAATTTAATGGTGTATTTTTCCAAAATGTGATTAGGAATGATTAAATTAGATTAAATAATGCTATATTATTGAACCTAAGTATTTACCCTTTTGCCATTGTGAGTGGGACACTTTGTTTCATCTTGTGTGAGGTGTCTTTACACCATTTCATCATCCTTTTGCTAAGGAAAAACGTAGACAAGAAGGAGAGGAGAGAAAAACTTGAATTCAACAAGAGTCTTGGCTAGACACTAGGAGATTTGAAGGTGTATAGCAACATTGAGCTCCTAGGCTTGGAATTGAAGGTGTAAGGTAGGAATCCACCCTCTCACCATCCTCTCATTCATGTATTTGAGTTGGTTTTTGTAGGATTCTTGGTTAGATTGAAGTGTAAAGTTGGAAATGGGTTTAGGATGTTGAATTGAAGTCCATAACATACATGCATGTGCATATTCATGGAAATTGAAGTTGTTTTGTATCAAATCTCTACATGCATGTTCATGTTTTTGCTTAAGTCCATGAATTTATCAAAACTCTGGGTTAAATGATGCCTTGGATCATGATTTGAAGCTTTGAAATGCAATTAAACTCATGCATGTTTGTTTAACCCATGTTCTTGGAAATCTATGGCAATGGTGCTCACATGGACTCACTCTTGGGCAATGATTTGTCAAATTGGCTTTTGAAACTTAATGTAACATGTGTTTCAAGTGTTTCTCCAGGTTTTGGGCCCAAGAGGTTGAGTTTTTGGTGGAAGAATGCTTGGTTCGAACTTGGAAGACAAATCTGGAAATTTCAGATTTTGCTTCCTCGCTCGAGCGAAGGATTCCTCGCTCGAGCGAGCCCTTTGATTTTGCAAGCTCGCTCGAGCGAGCATCGAGCGACCATCGCGCGTAGATTTCCAGCAACCAGTACTTTTACTGTTTCATCAGACCGCTCGAGCGAGGGAATGCTCGCTCGAGCGAAGCCTTTGATTTTGGTGAGCTCGCTCGAGCGAGCATCAAGCGACCATCGCGCGAAAAATTTCAACATCCAGTATTTTCTACTGTTTCATCAGACCGCTCGAGCGAGGGAATGTTCGCTCGAGCGAACCCTTTGATTTTGGGAGCTCGCTCGAGCGAGACCCCTGTTTTCAGCAACTTTTGAAAATGTTTTCTAAGGCATTTTTGCATCCACATTCCATCCTAGGCATTCCTAGGCCATGATTAGGACTCCATATTGAGGGTAAGGGGTTAGATACACACTTAGAATCATTGGTGTGAGTTTTGTGCATTTAGGAATGCGTATTTCAAGTGTGTATCCGTAATGTCTTATGTAGGTCACGTGCCGCAACCCGTTTGACCCCTTTGACTTCACCTATTTGTATCGACGCCCACTGTGAGTAATAACTCTGTAAAGTTATGTTCAACTTTAAGTATTTTCTGACTGATATGGTATGATCTGATTTCTGAAATATTATGTTATGAATTATGAATGATTGTCCAACTTTCTGAAAAGTATTATGGCACCCTTAGTTCCAATGGCCCTCGCCCGGGGGTAACAATACCGTGGCCGATGGCCCTCGCCCGGGGGTAACAATACCGTGGCCGATGGCCCTCGCCCGGGGGTAACAATACCGTGGCCGATGGCCCTCGCCCGGGGGTAACAATACCGTGGCCGATGGATCTGTTAGCTAATGGGTGTACCACGTATAATCTTATGCAAAATATGAATATGAATATGAACATGTACCTGAATCTATTTCTGATTGAAAATCTGTATATGCATAAGACTGTGTTTCTGAAATAAACTCTGATTTCTAACTCTGTGATGGACATCATTCATTAAACCCCTTTACTTTATTTATTATTCACTGGGCTTTCGCTCACAGTTTATTATATATATGTAGGTGAGCCAGCACAAGACCCTGGCCAGAGTTGATGGCCCTCCGTTTCGTTTGTTTTGGTCAAGCCACCTGTTGCGCCTCCCGAGGAGGTTCCAGCTAAAGCCTAACCCCGAGGCAGTTTTGTTTCATGCTAGTCGTTGGTTGTGGTTTTTGTAAAGTTGGATCTTGGGACATACTTGTGTAAATATTTTGTACACATGGGTGTTTCTGGCTAGCATGTTTATATATATAAATAAGTTTTAAATTTTCTATCCCATGTATGTCATCACAGCTCATTGGACCTTGTTTATTTTGCTTTATTGCTTCCGCAGCCCCTTATTAATTGTTAATCTGTTTGGAGGCCGTAGGTAATCCACGGATTACTGGCCGGTTACGTCGCTAAACCTATAGGGGCGGGTTTGGGTCGTGACAGAGTGGTATCAGAGCACGAGTTATGCCGCACACACAGGTCCTTATGAGCTTAGGATGTCCTAGTAAGAATTAGGGGCATTCCATTTGCATGTGTGAGTGTGTGGTAATATAACTGAACATTAAAACTGAATGTGCACCTGAATATACCTATGCTTAATATCTTTTAATGTCTGTATAGCAAAATGGAGATCCCAGGGGGAAGTGGTGAAAGTGAAACATCTGAGGCTCGTATGAGCCGAATGGAACAAATGTTGGCAACCTTGACTGAAGTGGTAATGCAACAGCAGAGACAACAACCCGCACCCCCTCCACCTCCGCCAGTACAGGCTGAAGCCGATAACAGTGAAATTATTAACCTGACACAGAAATTCCTGAAAATGAAACCGCCAATGTTCTATGGTGGGATTGAGCCTTTGAAAGCTGAAACATGGCTGCTTGAGATGGAGAAACTGTATGAGGTATTTCCGTGTTCAGAAACTCAGAAAGTTCTTTTAGCTACCTATACTCTGAAGGATGAAGCTCGCAGGTGGTGGTTATTGATTCGAAATGGTCACGAAAATATGACATGGACACAGTTCAATGCAATCTTTTATGACATGTATTTTCCCGGTGCTTAAAACAAGAAAGTCTCGAATTTGGGAACTTAAACAGGCAAGATATGCGTGGCACAAGATGAGGCCAAATTCATCGAGCTAGCTAGGTTTGCTCCTCATATGGTGGAATCTGAGAGGACAAAAAGGCCCGCAAGTTTGAGGATGGATTGGATCTGGACATCTTGGACGGGTGGGAGTTCTAAATCTACCCACATATGTGGCGTTACAGACGAGGGCATTAATGGCGAATCCATTCTAGCGACAAGAAACAAACTCTTGCTCCACGGACTGATTGGGCAGGGAAAAGATCGGGAAATAGTTTTAAAAAGGGCCGCTCATTTTCCGGAAACAAGAAGCGTAATACAGGGTATCACAGTAACTCCGGCCAAGGTAGTGACTCTACGCCAAATTGCCCCGATTGTGGAAACAGGCACAAAGGTACTTGTTACCGAACATTGGGTGCGTGTTTCAGTTATGGTAAGACAGGTCATTTGATGAGAAATTGTCCGCTCAGAGCTGAGGCTACCAACCGACCTGCGGCAAGTTCAACGGGATCCGCTTCTGTGGCCAAAACCAACGCCAAAGCCAATGCAGGAAAAGAACCGTTGAAATAGGGCCGAGTGTTTGCTTTGGTGCCTGGTGACGTACCGAACACCTATACCGTGGTGTCAGGTACACTTTCTGTATGTTCTCAATATGCATATGTGTTAATAGATTCTGGTTCTACGCATTCCTTTGTGTCGCATGCCTTTTCTCAAAAATTGACTAGGCCACTAGAACATATGACATGTGTATTGTCTGTATCTACACCTTCTGGGGATTCTATGATGTGTACTCATGTTTATCCAGCATGTGATGTAGTGGTTGGTGATATGACGTTGTATGTGGACTTATTACCTTTGGGCATTCATCATTTTGATTGTATTTTGGGAATGGATTGGTTGACTAAATACTGTGTTACCATTGACTGTGTAAACAAAACTGTTGTGTTTAGACCGCCGGGTATGCCTGAATTTACCTTTAGAGGAAATGGAGTAGTTCCTCCCCCATACTTAATCTCGGCTATGAAAGCCGTAAAACTACTTAGGAAGGGTTGTAGGGGTTATTTGTGTTGCATACTGACTACACCATCAGGTTCTCTCAGAGAAACAATCCATGTTGTCTGTGATTTTCTGATGTGTTTCCAATCGATTCTGGGGATTTAGTTGTGAGAAATTGAATTCTTGTTGAGGTGATTAGGGACACAACCTATATCCAAGACTCCATATAGGATGTCTATCTCGAATTGAAGGAATTGAAAACCCAACCGTGAATTGTTAGACAAGAATTTTATCCGCCTTGAGTACTTCACCTTGGGGTGCTCGGTGTTATTTGTCAAAAAGAAGGATGGGTTTTTAGGCGTGTATAGATTACCGAACCGAACAAAGTGACTATCAAAACAAATATCCTTTACCGAATAGATGACTTGTTTGACCAACTTCGGGGTGCCTAAGTGTTTTCAAAAGATTGACCTCAGTGCAGGTATCATCGATTAAAGGTTAGAGCCGAAGACATTGAGAAAAGCGCATTCGAACTAGATATGGACATTATGAATTTTGGTAATGCCGTTTGGGATGACTAATGCTTTCTTTGCTTTCATGGATCTTATGAATAGAGTGTTTAAATCATACGGATGATTTCATTGTTGTATTTATTGATGATATTTTGATATACTCTAAAGACAGGAAGAACATGAAAAGCATTTGAGAACGCCTGCAGATATTGAGAGAAAAAGTTGTATGCTAAATTGTCTAAGTCTGCGATTTGGCGATTAATGGCATTTCTAGGCCATGTGATTGACAAAAATGGTGTTTCTGTGGACCCTCAGAAAATTGAAGCTGTTGTGGATTGGCCGAGGCCTACAAATGTGACAAAAGTACGAAGTTTTCTGGGACTTGCAGGCTATTACAGGAGATTTGTGAAAGACTTCTCAAAGCTTGCCTTGCCATTGACTCAGTTAACTCAGAAAAACATGCCATTTGACTGAAATGAACAAAGAGAGGCAGCTTTTCAAGAGTTGAAAACCAGGTTAGTGACTGCACCAATTTTAACTTTGCCAAAGGGTACTGATGGGTATCAAGTGTACAGTGATGCTTCTTATAAGGGCTTGGGGTGTGTACTAATGCAAAATGGGAAGGTGATTGCCTATGCTTCTTGTAACAACCCTCGTATTGACTACCGTTTAACCACTGAGTTATATATTGATTAATGCTAACTGAGCCACTAATGACTGATAATTGAACTGATTAAAGTACTGGACAGACTGATTGGAATCGAAACTGAAACTGAATAAGACTGCCTATTGAATTGTATATTCTATCTGTTGATTGTATGATTTTATCTGTTTGTAGTGTATGTTTAAACTGTTAATTGAAGGCCTTATCGGCGGCCGATTTCGAAACCGTTTGATGTTTTAGGATCAGTAGGATATTTCTGATTTAATGATGTGTTTATCTGAAAATTGATTAGGAATGATTAAATTAGATTAAAAATGAGTTAATTGTAAACTTGGACTTAATTACCATAATGCCACTTAGTGGCCACTAATACACACACACTTAGAGACCTTATACATGTTGAATCAAATCTCTTCCTCAGCCGTTTGAGAGCCTAGCCGACCAAACAAGAGGTTAGAGAGAGAGAGAGAGTTCATCTTGAGGGAATTGAGCTCAAATTGTTGGAATTGGTTGAAGGACTTGAAGAACTTGTAGAGAATTGGCTAAATTAAGCTTGCTAGACTTGAAACCAACACTCTAGGTAAGGAAATTCATTGTCTTCTTGTTGTCTTGAGCCTCATCTTGTATCATTCATGTCAATTGTTGAGTTAGAGTGCTAAGAGGTTGGATTATGTTAGAATTGTTGCATGCATGTTGAATTTGTTGGTTCTTGAGGTTGAATTCATGGTCAATCGGTGCATGCAAGCTCATATTCATATTAAGTCCATGATTTCATTTCATTTGCCAACTATGGAGCTCTTTGGAGCAAGATTTAAAGCTTGAAATTAGTTTAAAGATCATGCATTGCATGTTTTGACATTTTTCTTGAAAATGGGTTTGGAAATGGTTTTAATTGACTCACCTTTGGGGCTTGAATTCATAAATTGGCTTTTGAAACTTATTATACATTGTTTTGGGATGTATTCTCCAGAATTTGAGCCCAAGAGGTCGAGAATTGAGTTGAGAATGCTTGGTTTGAGCTTGGAAGGCAAATCTGGAAATTCCAGATTTGGCTTCTTCGCTCGAGCGAAGGGTTCCTCGCTCGAGAGACCAACGTTTCCTCTGAGCCACGCTCGAGCGAAGGATTGGTGGCTCGAGCGTAAAAAATCGAACATCCAGTATTTTTACTGTTTCATCAGACCGCTCGAGCGAAGGGAGGCTCGCTCGAGCGAACCCTTTGATTTTGGAAGCTCGCTCGAGCGAAAATCGAGCGAGCATCGCGCGTAAAAATTGAGCATCCAGCATTTTTACTGTTTTATCAGACCGCTCGAGCGAAGGATTGTTCGCTCGAGCGAATCCTTTGATTTTGGAAGCTCGCTCGAGCGAGGTGCCTATTTCCAGCAACTTTTGAAAAATGCCTTCCAACTGTATTTTTGCATCATCATCTCATCCTAGGCATTCTTAGGCCTAGTTTAAGACATCTTAATAAGGATTTAGACATAGAACCACACCGAGGAATTTAGGGATTTAATTATCATCCTTTCCAACTGTAAACTTAGTGTGTGCTCTATGTATTGACTGTTCAGGGTTGGCTCACGGGGACGCGCTCTAGCTACTGATAGCCCAATCACTGTGAGTAACAGATTGTGTAAAGATATGTTCAAAATGGTTATATTTTGATTCTTGAATCAACTGTTTATTGAGCGATATTGTTTATTGAATGAATGTATGTCCTGTATTTGAATCGTATTTGTGGCATCCTTAGCACCTTGTTATTATTTATTCTGAGCTCTGTCGGTTTCCTTGTGGAACCATATTGTTTATCGATTGATGGCCATCATTCTTTGTCAAGGCCCGGTCCTTTCGGACCTACTGTTAATAGGCTAATGGATGTACCACATATGACTGGTTGATTGAAATACCGATTGACTGAAATACTGAAAGATTGATTTACTGTATAATGAATTGATTTCGTTACCGTACGGACATTCATTCGTAACCTCTTTACACATTATGTTATTCACTGGGCTTTAGCTCACTGTTTATATATATATGTAGGTTCTCAGCAGCCAGACCGGAGCTAGGAGCGTGGGGTAGTCTCCAGTTTTGTCCAGCCAGCCTATGTGCCTCACAGAGAGGTTCCGTGTTGCCATGCTATGGCTTTGGGGTTTTGTTTTTCCCCTGTCTGTCTCACGTACTGTTTTGGGATCATTGTATAGACTGTTTACTGTTTACTGTACTGTAGCCAAGGGATTAAGTCCCTGTGCCGACTGACTGTAAATGTTTGTATAGACTGTACTGTTGAATGTATGAATGCATGGCAAAACTTTTTGGCATACAGATTAACACAGCTCAATGGACACTAGTTTATTTACTGTTTTGGCTTCCGCCAGGCCCTGAACTCTGTATTTACTGTATTACTGATTGGCAGGCCTTTGGTAATCTCGGATTACTGGCCAGTTACGGTGCTAAACCCATAGGGCCGGGTTTGGGTCGTGACACTTCTAGACAACTCCGACCTCATGAAAAGAATTATCCAACACATGACCTTGAATTGGCAGCAGTAGTGTTTGCTTTGAAAATATGGAGTCATTACTTGTATGGGGTAACTTGCGAAGTGTACACTGACCATAAAAGCTTGAAATATTTCTTCACCCAAACGAAGTTGAATATGAGACAAAGACGTTGGATGGAACTAATCAAGGATTATGAATTACAAATCTTATACCATCCGGGAAGGGCTAATACTGTGGCGAATGCCTTGAGCCGAAAATCTGGTGCAACTGTGTCGTGTTTGTTATCTAGCCGAAAAGATTTGTCAACTGGCTATGAACAAGAAGGATTGACATCTGCTATATCTGCTCAACCTGTTATTCTTGATGAGATCAAACAAAAACAGTATGAAGATGAACACTTGAAAAAGGTTATAGAGGAGTTTGATTCGAAACCGAGGCCCGAATTTATGTTTGAAAATGGTGTGCTGAAATTTCAGAACCGTCTTTGTGTACCTGATTGCTATGACTTGAGAAAACGTGTTATGACTGAAGCTCACAGTAGTAGATTTGCTATGCATCCGGGGAACACGAAGATGTACCACAACTTGAAACAGAATTTTTGGTGGCATGGGATGAAGAAGAGTATTGCAGACTTCGTGGCTAGATGTCTACACTGCCAACAGGTTAAAGCTGAACATCGGACTGCGGTTTTGCTACAACCACTCCCAATACCGGAATGGAAATAGGAGCACATCACCATGGACTTCATTGTGGGATTGCCTCGTTCTTCTCGAGGTATGGACTCTATTTGGATTATAGTTGACCGTTTGACTAAGTCTGCACATTTTCTGCCTGTTAAAACTATTTATAACGCTGATAGATTGGCTAACATCTATATGGTGAAATTGTGAGGCGCATGGAGTGCCGGTGTCTATTGTGTCCAGCGAGGGACTCGAAGTTTGTGTCAAGATTTTGGCGAGTTTGCACGAGCTTTGGGGGCGTAATTGAGATTGGCGGTGCTTACCACCCTGCATCGATGGTCAAACTGAACGAACTAACCAAACTCTGGAGGATATGCTCAGAATGTGTGTGTTAGATTTCCAGAGAAACTGGGAAACCTACTTGCCCCTAGCTGAGTTTGTGTACAACAACAGTTATCACTCAAGTATTGGAATGGCTCCTTATGAAGCTTTGTATGGAAGAAAGTGTCGATCTCCAATATGTTGGGCTGAAGTCGGTGACAGACCTTTGTTAGGACCGGAACTTGTGCAAGAAACGACCGAGAAAGTGAAATTGATACAACAGCGTTTGAAAACTGCACAGAGTAGGCAAAAGAGTTATGCTAATGTTCGAAGAAGAGAAAGGGAGTATGAAGTGGGAGACCATGTGTTTATTAAGGTGACCTCGATGAAGGGTCAAACCCGATTTGGTGTTAAAGGAAAATTGGCTCCAAGATATGTTGGACCTTATGAAGTTCTCGAAAAGATCAATCCGGTGTCCTACCGAATAGCCTTGCCTCCGGTGATGGAGCACATGCACAATGTCTTTCATGTATCGATGCTTCGGGAATATCTACGAGATCCACTCCATGTCATCGAGCCGACGCATGTACTTTTGAAAGATGACTATACCTATGAAGAAAGGCCTATTCAGATTGTGAACCGAAGGATCAAGAGGTTGAGAAATAAGGAAATACCGTTAGTGAAAGTTGATTGGCATAACCACGGGGGAACCTATGCGACTTGGGAAACCGAGGAAGACATGAGAAGGAGATATCCGGATTTCTTTCCACTAGACACGACATTGGCTTCAAGTGAAGGTAACTTGAGTTTGGGGACCAAACTCCTTTAAGGGGGGAAGACTGTAATAACCCTGACCTTGATTAACGCTAATGGGGACTTAATTATGCCTAATAATAATTAAGAGGAAATCCGGGGTTTATTTGCGTGTGTGTTGCATGAATTTTGTGTTTTATCGATTTGTATTTTAAACTTTAATTCGCAAATTGGAAGCCTTATCGGCACCCGATTTCGAAATTGATTAGTATTTTGGACTTGTTAGATTTATGTAATTTAATGGTGTATTTTTCCAAAATGTGATTAGGAATGATTAAATTAGATTAAATAATGCTATATTATTGAACCTAAGTATTTACCCTTTTGCCATTGTGAGTGGGACACTTTGTTTCATCTTGTGTGAGGTGTCTTTACACCATTTCATCATCCTTTTGCTAAGGAAAAACGTAGACAAGAAGGAGAGGAGAGAAAAACTTGAATTCAACAAGAGTCTTGGCTAGACACTAGGAGATTTGAAGGTGTATAGCAACATTGAGCTCCTAGGCTTGGAATTGAAGGTGTAAGGTAGGAATCCACCCTCTCACCATCCTCTCATTCATGTATTTGAGTTGGTTTTTGTAGGATTCTTGGTTAGATTGAAGTGTAAAGTTGGAAATGGGTTTAGGATGTTGAATTGAAGTCCATAACATACATGCATGTGCATATTCATGGAAATTGAAGTTGTTTTGTATCAAATCTCTACATGCATGTTCATGTTTTTGCTTAAGTCCATGAATTTATCAAAACTCTGGGTTAAATGATGCCTTGGATCATGATTTGAAGCTTTGGAATGCAATTAAACTCATGCATGTTTGTTTAACCCATGTTCTTGGAAATCTATGGCAATGGTGCTCACATGGACTCACTCTTGGGCAATGATTTGTCAAATTGGCTTTTGAAACTTAATGTAACATGTGTTTCAAGTGTTTCTCCAGGTTTTGGGCCCAAGAGGTTGAGTTTTTGGTGGAAGAATGCTTGGTTCGAACTTGGAAGACAAATCTGGAAATTCCAGATTTTGCTTCCTCGCTCGAGCGAGCCCTTTGATTTTGCAAGCTCGCTCGAGCGAGCATCGAGCGACCATCGCGCGTAGATTTCCGACAAGATCGTTCTTGTTTCATCAGACCGCTCGAGCGAGGGAATGCTCGCTCGAGCGAAGCCTTTGATTTTGGTGAGCTCGCTCGAGCGACCATCGAGCGACCATCGCGCGAAAAATTTCAACATCCAGTATTTTCTACTGTTTCATCAGACCGCTCGAGCGAGGGAATGTTCGCTCGAGCGAACCCTTTGATTTTGGGAGCTCGCTCGAGCGAAGGAAGGGTCGCTCGAGCGGGACCCCTGTTTTCAGCAACTTTTGAAAATGTTTTCTAAGGCATTTTTGCATCCACATTCCATCCTAGGCATTCCTAGGCCATGATTAGAACTCCATATTGAGGGTAAGGGGTTAGATACACACTTAGAATCATTGGTGTGAGTTTTGTGCATTTAGGAATGCGTATTTCAAGTGTGTATCCGTAATGTCTTATGTAGGTCACGTGCCGCAACCCGTTTGACCCCTTTGACTTCACCTATTTGTATCGACGCCCACTGTGAGTAATAACTCTGTAAAGTTATGTTCAACTTTAAGTATTTTCTGACTGATATGGTATGATCTGATTTATGAAATATTATGTTATGAATTATGAATGATTGTCCAACTTTCTGAAAAGTATTATGGCACCCTTAGTTCCAATGGCCCTCGCCCGTGGTAATAATACTGCGATGGCCGGCGGCTCCTCGCCTGGTAATAATATCTAGTGGCCGATGGCCTCGCCGGGGTAATAATATCTAGTGACCGATGGCCCTTGCCCGGGGGTAACAATACCGTGGCCGATGGATCTGTTAGCTAATGGGTGTACCACGTATAATCTTATGCAAAATATGAATATGAATATGAACATGTACCTGAATCTATTTCTGATTGGAAATCTGTATATGCATAAGACTGTGTTTCTGAAATAAACTTTGATTTCTAACTCTGTGATGGACATCATTCATTAAACCCCTTTACTCTGTTTATTATTCACTGGGCTTTCGCTCACAGTTTATTATATATATGTAGGTGAGCCGGCATAAGACCCTGGCCAAAGTTGATGGCCCTCCGTTTCGTTTGTTTTGATCAAGCCACCTGTTGCGCCTTCCGAGGAGGTTCCAGCTAAAGCTTAACCCCGAGGCAGTTTTGTTTCATGCTAGTCGTTGGTTGTGGTTTTTGTAAAGTTGGATCTTGGGACATACTTGTGTAAATATTTTGTACATATGGATGTTTCTGGCTAGCATGTTTATATATATAAATAAGTTTTAAATTTTCTGTCCCATGTATGTCATCACAGCTCATTGGACCTTGTTTATTTTGTTTTATTGCTTCCGCAGCCCCTTATTAATTGTTAATCTGTTTGGAGGCCGTAGGTAATCCACGGATTACTGGCCGGTTACATCGCTAAACCTATAGGGGCGGGTTTGGGTCGTGACAGTCTCAGTCAAAGCGGCTAACATCTGTTCCATACGGCCCATACGAGCCTCCGAAGATTCACCCTCACCAGTTCCCCTTGCATTGTCCATCTTACACTACAGATATCAAATAATATTAAGCATAGGCATAATCTTATTCATTTCCTTCAATTCATTTTATTTAAAAATACTTTCAAGTTTAATATTCAGTTGTATTACCACACACTCACACATGCAGATGGAATGCCCCTAACTCTTACTAGGACATCCTAAGCTCATAAGGACCTGTGTGTGCAGTATAACTCGTGCTCTGATACCACTCTGTCACGACCCAAACTCGCCCCTATAGGTTTGGCACCGTAACCGGCTAGTAATCTAAGAATTACCTATGGCCTCTGAATAGATTAACGAGTAGTAAGGGGCTGCGGAAGCAATAATATAAATTAAACAAGGTCCAATGAGCTGTGATGACATACATGGGACAGAAAATTCAAAACTTATTTATATACATAAACATGCTAGTCAGATACCCCAATATGTACAAAATATTTACAACTTGTATTCCCAAGATCCGACATTATAAAACACAAACATTGACCAGCATGACGACAAAACAGCCATGGCAATAGGCTTCAGGCGGAACCTCCCCGGGAGGCGCAACAGGTGGCTGACCAAAACGGAAAATAAGGCCATTAACTCGGCGGGTCTGTCTTGGCTCACCTACATATATATAGTAAACTGTGAGCGAAAGCCCAGTGAATAATAAACAGAGTAAAGGGGTTGTAATGAATGTGTCCATAGAGATTCAGAATTCATATCAAAGCCATACTTGTACAAATCATTTATAGAAATCAGAAGTCTTGCATAAATATGCGTGATACATTCATTAGCCCTCACAGATACAGTTGACCCAAAAGGGACGGCCATAAAGGCAAACAGTTAACCCATAAAGGGACGGCCATAAAGGCAAACAGTTGACTCACGTGCATGGAGACGATACAGTTGGCTCATGAGACGTACAGTTGGCCATAAAGGAACGTAAGGATCCATAAACAGTTGGCTCATGAGACGTACAGTTGGCCCATAAAGGGACGAAACAGAACATATTTGAGGCTAAGAATGTCACGAATACATTTCAAAAAACATTGGACAACCATTCATTCATACAGAAATATCATTTCAGAAAATAGATCTTGTTTCATTACACAGAAAGTAGATACAATTGAACATAACTTTACTAAGTTATTACTCACAGATGATTGATAGCTCTAACTAGGTGGGAAGGCGGCACTCCACTTGTTTGAGATGCGGGACCTATATAAACACACATTCATCGTACACACTTGAACAACCCTTCGAATAACGCATAACTTGTTTCGTTTGTTCTTAATGTGTTTCTAACCTTTAGTTCTCATTAAGGAGTCTTAAACATGACTTAGAAATGCCTACGATGAAATGAGGATGCAAAAGAATATCTTGGAAACATTTTCAGAAATTTCAGAAAAACAGGGTCCCGCCGAAAGCATATGTTTCCGCTTTCGGCGGACATCATTCTGATTCCTTTCGGCGTCAACTTCACCGCTCGAGCGGACCAAAAAGTACTGGATAGGTGAAATTCCTACTCGACGCCCGCTCGAGCGTGTCACCGATCCTCGCTCGGCGGGTGATGCCTGATGCAAGATCTTTGGGAGCTCGATTTTCCCGCTCGAGCGGCACTTCCCCCGCTCGAGTGGACGACCAAAATCTGGAAATTCCAGATTTGAGTCCTAAGCTCAAAACCAAGTTTTGATGCATAAATTTTGATCCTCTTGGGCTAATTTTCTGGAAAACATAAGTAAACTCATAGAGCAACATGTTACAAAGGTCAATTTGAGAAATCAAGGCCCAAGGGTGTTTCAATTAATCTCATTTTCAAACCCATTTTCAAGAACATGCTCCAAACATGACATGCATGAATTTTACACCAAATTAAAGCTTCAAAGCTTGTTTATTTGAGCTCATTTCTTTCAAAACAAGTTGAAAACATGGTCTACTCTCAAAATATGAACATGCATGTAACACTTTGCCATGA
The DNA here is from genome assembly GCA_025200525.1 of Camellia lanceoleosa. Classification (NCBI taxonomy): domain Eukaryota; kingdom Viridiplantae; phylum Streptophyta; class Magnoliopsida; order Ericales; family Theaceae; genus Camellia; species Camellia lanceoleosa. The sequence continues at coordinate 133,152,266 of CM045771.1, read as the reverse complement.
AAACAACTTAAAACTCAATAATACCAACATGCATGCAACAATTGAGCTCTAGCTCAACACTATTGAACCAATTCATGCCTTAACTCTACACTTAGACATGGATCATGCAAGAATTAACTTAGACACAACAATGAGGAGGTGAACTCCTTACCTAAGTCTTCAATTGAGAGTCTAGGAGATCAATAATGCAATCAACCTGTCACGACCCAAACCCGCCCCTATAGGTTTAGCATCGTAACCGGCCAGTAATCCTGGGATTACCTGCGGCCTCTGAGACAAATTATCATAATATTAGGGGCTAGCGGAAGCAAATAAGAATATACAACGACCATTGAGCTGTGCAGACTTATATGAGACAGAAAAATTTTAAACTTTTTATTTACATATATACACATGACTTGAAGCACCGAACAAGACAACATAACTTAAACTTTAAATTACATAACAATAACACTTAGCATATCCGGAACCTCCACGGGAGGCACATAGGTTGGCTGACATAACAGATTCTAGACAGAAGCCTCTAGCCTGGTCACGCGCCTGATCACCTACATACATAAATAATACAGTAAGCTAAAGCCCAGTGAATAATAACAGAGTAAAGGGTTTAATGAATGATGTCCATCACAGAGTTAGAAATCAGAGTTTATATCAGAAACACAGTCTTATCAGAAATAGAGTCTTATGCATATTCAGATTTCCAATCAGAAATAGATTCAGATACATGTTCATATTCGATTTCACATTCGTGTATAGATTTTGCATAAGATCATATGTGGTACACCCATTAGCTATCAGATCAGGTAGGTCTAAAGACCACAACAGGTAGGTCCGAAGACCACAACAGGTAGGTCCAAAGACCACAACAGGTAGGTCCGAAGACCACTACAGGTAGGTCCGAAAACCACAACAGGTAGGTCCGAAGACCACAACAGGTAGGATCCATATCTTGCGCGCAAGTAGCCATGGTATTGTTACCCGCAGGCAAGGGCCATAGGCCACGGTATTGTTACCCTCAGGCGAGGGTCATCCGGACTAAGGGTGCCACAAATACTTTTCAGAAAAACGGAACATTCATTCATTCATTTCCAACATATCATAGCTTTTCCAAGAATCAGTCATTTCCTATCATAGTATACTGAAAATACATAACATTGAACATAACTTTACAAAGTTATTACTCACAGAGGGCTGCAGAGGCAAATCAGACAGACTGGATATATCAGATAAATCGGGCAGATAATGGCACGTGACCTACACAAACATATAACATATACACACTGAAATACAATATTACTCTCTTGATTAAACTTATCCTTTCTAGTCTTTATAGTCCGAAGTTCTACTACATTTATTCTTTCTCAATTAAGTAAACTGGGTTCTTATTTCACATATTCTTTTGTTACTAAGTCCTTGTTTTCCAAATAGATTGATCCTTTACTTGGCTTATTAAACAATTACCACTAGATCAATGATTCATTCTTAAACTAACTAATCTATGTTGATTAGTAGCTTATTATTCTTTATTAAGTCATAAATTCCTTATAACATTATTCACATGCATGAAATTGACATCAAAATTACTAGTTTTATATTCTTATAAATTTTTCAACTAGTTTTCATAATCTTGGACTTAGCTTAATTTATAACCTCAATTTAATTCATAACCATAGATGCCCCAAAATATGTTTAATCTCAAATTACAAGTATGGATTAAAATCTAATTATAAAATCAACACTTTATCTAACATTAGGATTAATTCTAATTTTTCATAACTTGATGTTCATAAAACATTTCATTTTTCTCTTCAAAATATGAGATTGAATTAATCCAAATCCTTCAAAATCCATGATGTATACAATACAAATAGGTCCAATTTTATATTAATAACAAAATCAACTTAATTATGAATTACACAAATCAATTTCTTAGAAATTCAACTTAACTCAATTTTTAACCAAATATTTAATTTATAATCATAGATGTTCTAAAATGTGTTTAAATTGAACAAACCTTTTAAATTAAATCTCATGCATGGATTAAACAAATTTCTAGTTTTCATAATAAAATCAAAACTCATGAACTCATGATTTTAAAATCCTTTTTCCAAAATCAATGCACAATAAAATTACATATAATTTATGGAGCTTGATTTAATTATAACTTCGAAAACCAAATCCAAAATAATTAATTTCTAATTAACCTTCATAACTTGATCTTAGCTCCAATTCTTCATTATTTTACTAATTCCTCTTAAATCATGAGATTAAAATTAAAAACTCTTTTAAAGGAATATTTGCATGTACAAAACATTTATCAAAACCCCACAAATTCTACCTTATTAAGCTCCAACCATAATTAAACTCTTAATTTACACCAAAACTCAAATCACAAACTTATATTCTTTAAATTATGGATTAATTTCTTAACTTACTTTACATGCATGGGTTAAAAATCCAATTATGAACCCAAAACTTTATCTATCATTCTAAATTTTCATAAACTTGATTCTTATCAAACATTTCCTTTTTCTCCTCAAATATGAGCTTGAATAAATTTAGATTTTTCATATTTCATGAAATATATTGTAATTAGAGCATTAATTTGCTCATGCATGTAACATTTTCATGAAAAATCACCACATCAAATCCATAGAAAATAAGTTCCTAAATTTATTCCAAAATCATCCACATGCATGCAACCCATTTCATGTTTAGAACCCCAAATCCAAATTAGATTCCATAATAATCTTTATTTTCTAATTTCATCCCAATTATATAAAATTGAACTCAAATTTAACAAATTAAAAGGATCATAACTCATGTTTTTCAACCCAACTTGATTTAACATGCAAGATTATAAAAATCAATCCTAATATAATTACTTTCCAAATTAATTTCCATGATCATGAATCTAATTTAATTTCATCATCTTTTTACTAATTTCCTTTTAATTATGTGAAATTGAACCCATATACCTCTTAATTTCAGCATGTAAGTAATTTATTAACAAGATTAAGCTTTAATTTCTTACCCAAAACTTTCAATTTGATGAATTTCTCCAATCTTTATGAGCTTCCTCACTTTTCTTCACTTTGTTGTCTTGAATTCACATCTCCAAAGCTTCTCCAGCAAACCATGACTTCAACCCATTTTCCTTTTCTCTCTCTGGGTTTTGCATGCAATAACAATGAAGTTCTCTCTTTCTCTTTTCTAAATGTTGAGCCTCAGATAATACCTTAACTCACACACACACCTACTTCACTTCTTGGCCTCACATGGCACACGTGCACTCCTCTTAGGCATCCAACACATCCCATACACACACAAATCTGGTTTCTCAGTGCACCCACCAGACTTTCTCTGCACACACCCCCACATATATTCCTAACTCTAAATCATTATACAATTTAATCTATGGTTAGGATTAATTTAATTAAATAACACCTAGTCTTAATAAATTTCAATTAACACATCAGTAGATTAATTATAGCAAATCATAGATCTCTCATAATTTAATTAGTCTAGTCGATTTCCATTAGAGCCTAATTAATTATATTTAAATTTTATTAATCCGAATCAGATTTTTAATCAGACTCCCAAAATGCTCCAAATAATAAATCGAACTTATTTCCAACCTCAATTTTGGTTTCTTAAATCGTTTAGGCCTTCAATTTCTGATCAGACTCCAAGTTTCCGTCAATAAATCACATATCCAAATTAGACACTCCATAACTAAATTTAATTCATAATAATCACAATTCTCAATCCTCATAATTTAATCGACTCCAATTAGGACCTAATTAATCGAATCTCAATTTCACTAAACTGAATCGAATATTTAATTAAACTTCCAAATGGGTCCGTAATTAAAATTAAATTGATTAACTTCTCAATTTCACTTCCTTAAGCCATTTGGACCCTTAATTTCTAATTCCAAAATAAACCTTCATTAAAATCATATACGAGTCAGATTCCACAATTCTCATAAATCCCAAATAAATTATAATACTCGGCAATTAAATTTCAAATCCTCTTAATTTATCAAGCAAAATGTGATGAAAATCAACTCTCTCCCTTTTCTCTCTCTCTCTATGGCCGGTTGAGTTCTCAAAATATGGCTGAAGAAGTGATTTGATCAATATATGACAAGGCTCAATATTTTACTCTAAGTGGCCCACTAAGGGTGGCATGTTAGTAATTAAGCCAACTATTGTGATTTACCAATATTTAATCTAATTTAATCATGCCTAATCAATTTCTGGATAAATATATCATAAAATCACATAAATTCTAATGAACACAGAACATCAATCAATTTTGGGTTCGGCCGCCGATAAGGCCTTCAATTAACAGTTTAAAGTTTAAAACATGAACAGATATTTCGACACTAAACAGATAGAAACACATAAATCATGCAATACTCATGCAACTTAATTCCGGATTTCCTCTTAATTACTGTTAGGCATAATTAAGTGCCAATTAACGTTAATCAGGGTCGGGGTTATTACAACTAGAGCGTCTCCTCGGAATGCCAACCCTATACAGTTAACAGATTGAACACACACTAAGTTTCACATTTGGGAAAAATAATAACTAAATCCCTAAATTTGCCTCGGTGTGTTCTACATCCATATCCTCCTTAAGATGCCTTAAACTAGGCCTAAGAATGCCTAGGATGGGATGAGGATGCAAAGATGCACTTAGAAAACATTTTACAAAATTTGCTGAAAACAGGGGTCTCGCTCGAGCGAACATTCCTTCGCTCGAGCAGACATGCAAACAAAGGATCTCCGCCGGTAAATCCTGCCGCCGAGCGATCTGCTACAAGAAAATGCTAGATGCTCAAAATTTACGCTCGATGCTCGCTCGAGCGTAGGTCTCTTCGCTCGAGCGTACGTCTGCGCGCACCAAGATTCTGAGAGCTTGAAATTTACACTCGAGCCACCATTCCGTCGCTCGAGCGTAGCTCAGAGTAAACGATGGTCGCTCGAGCGTAGAATCCTCCAAATCTGAAATTTCCAAATGTGCCTCCCAAGCTCAAACCAAGCATTCTACAGCTCTAAACTCGACCTCTTGGGCCCAAATTTCTGAAAACACATCTAAACTCAATATACAACAAGTTTCAAAGCTCAATTTGTGAATTTAAAGCCCAAGGGTGAGTCAATTAAATCCAAATTTCAAACCAATTTTATGAACATGTTATAACGTGACATGCATGAATTTTAAACAATTTCCAAACTTCAATTCTGGCTCAAATGAGCTCAAATCTTTGAAAAACAAGATGAAATCATGGTTCCAAACCTCAACATGAACATACATGCAACATTTGCCATGAAATCAACCCAAAACTCTTCAATATAGGCGTGCATGTAACAATTAAGCTTTATATCAACACTTATTGAACTAATTCATGCCTTAACTCTACAATTTAACTTGAATCATGCAAGATTAACCTCAAACACACAATGAAGGAGGTCAATGGTCTACCTTAAGTCTTGAATTCAAGTGTAGAAGTCCAAAAATGTAAGAATCCCTTCAATTTTCTCAACCTCCAAGCTCAATCTCAAGAACTCAAGCTCTCTCTCCTATCTCTCTCTCTAATTCGGCTATGAACAAGAAATGAGCTGAGCAAAATGTTGCCTAAGTGTATAAAGGCTCAAATATTTCAATAAACAAAAGCCCACTCACAATGGCAATTTAGTAGATAAGGCAACTTATGTGTTTTACATTATTTAATCTAGTTTAATCATACAAAATCAATTTTCAGATAAATACACCCTTCAATCACATAAATTCTAATTAACACAGAACATTAATCAACTCCTGATTCGGCCGCTGATAAGGCCTTCATTTAACAGTTTAAACATAACAACATGAACAGATAATCAAATAGTCAAACAGATAGAATGCAAATTAACATATATGCTCGATCAATTGATTCAGTTTTTGATCAATCGATTCGATATTTCGATTACTTCAGTTATCAATCATAATCAGTCTCGATTTGGCGGTATCCAACAGCTTATCGGTAAACAGTGGTGAGGGTTGTTACATATATATATATATATATATATATTTTGACTTCTAATAAAATATTAAAGTAAAAATGAGTGCGAGAAATTTTAAGATGTAAAATTTGTTATAAATTAATAGTTATATATATGAAAAATATTAAGTAAATTTAGTTTGTGTTAAATGAAAAATATTATGCAAATTAATATTTCATATTATGTAAGTGCTTGATAATTGAAAGAATATTCTTGAATTCGTCAATTCACTTCAAATCGCAATTTGATTATTTGTCAATCAACTATTTAATTTATAAATTTACACTTAAATCATCCGAATCATATCACGCACACTCTTAAGCAAAATGTAATTCAAAAGCTGTGAAAAATTACACCATTCCATACTTGTGTAATTTTATTTTATCTATTTACTTACATGTAATTTCTCAAAAAAAAAAAAAAATTATTGTTTTGTTAACCATAAACGTTTGAGATCCTCAAAATTCATAATTTTGTCTATAATGATGTGATAAAATCTGTATCAAATTTAATTTATTACACACTTAATGATGATAGACTTAACTTTTATACTATATTATTATAAGGAAAAATGTCCGTAGCTCGGGCTACCGTGCTCGAGAGAAGAGAGGAGAGAGGAGAGGATCGTCCGCTGTCGCCTTCCGCCGTCTCGTCCGCGCCTCCATCGCCTGGCCACGCCGATCGTCAAGAAGACACGCCGATCGCCTGCTCGCCTCTGCCTGCCGCCACCGCCATTTTAATGGCCCTCCGCCTCCTCCTCCTCCCTCCTCCTCCTCCTCATCCCTCTCTCCCTCCTTCCTCCTCTCTTCCTTCTTCCTGGTCTTCTTCTTCTGCAAAAAAAAAAAATTAGAGAAGATAGAAGTGAAGTCGAAAATAAGAAGAAAAAAAAAAAAAAAAAAAATCAAAACGATGTCGTTTTGACCCTCGAGTCACATTCGGACCGTAGCTTTCGAGCTACCAATCACAACCGTTATTATAAATGAATTTATGAATATAAATGTATAAATGTTTAATATTATTGTGGATTGATAGCGACATACGTCCATCCTCAATCCATCTGAGGATTAAAATAATGTGATTGCGTGGCAGATCAATCTAACTAGACATATGCTATGCTAATCCATCCACGTCAGCTCCCGTGATTTTAGCTAAATATCTTGAGTTGATCCGAACACGTGTCCGAATAATGTTAACAGAGACGACTTCAGTAGCACGTGTCGTGATCCTACAAGTTGTCTGTCCTCTCAATCAAAAGGGGAAGGAATAAACCTTGGGAATTTAATTTTGAAATTTTAAAGAGAGTTCTAGTAATGTGGCAAAGAATGAGACTCACATGTGATATGATGTGTGTGTCAATATTTTTGTTTTTATTTTTTTTTCTTTTTTCATATCATTAAAACTTTTTTTAGAGTTTTAAAATTAAAACTCTTTATCATTGTTGAAGTAGAAGTTATTCGTTGATCCTGATATACAACCATGTAAGGTGTGTTTAGTTTGTGTTTTGAGATAAATTTTCAAAGAAAAATTTGAGAAGAAAGTCTAGAATTTTTTTTGGTTTGTTTGGTTGTAAATTTTGAAAATAGTTTTAAAGTTTGGAATGATTTGATATTTTATTGTAATTTAGTAGAAGTATAGAAGAAAGAAAAAAAGTGATTGATTGATTTATACGTAGGAAAGAAAAAGTAATTTTTGAAATTATTTTTAAATAATTTCTAACCAAACAAAATTTTGAATTTTTTTTTTCAAAAATTATGTTGTGAGAGTTAAATCAAACAAGATTGTAGTATCTCAGGCTTGTTCTGATTGATAAAAATAATAAAATTTTTGATTTTATATTAAATAATAAAAATATATAAAATTTGTGATTGGTGTAAAACAGGTGATGTGATTTCAGAACTAACCAATCATTTTTCGGAATCAGCATCCTCTCCTTCATTTATCTCCTTGTCTTTTTACTTGCTAGATCATTGGGTTTACTTTTGAGCCTAATTTTAATGATCTGAATCGTTCATATTTTAAAATTTATTGAATATATCATATCTGTAAAAAAAATTAAATTGATCAAATATAAAAAAACATGTGTTCAGAAAATTATTTATTAAATTTTTTTAAAAAATAATTTTTAGTTTGATAATCTGAATAAGTATTTTTTAATATTTAATTAACTTAATTTTTTACAAATATAATATACTTAATAAATTTTAAAATATAAATAATTTAAATTATTAAAATTGAGTACAAAATAATCCCAATAAGCCAACAAATAGAGAGGCAAACAGAAAGATCAAGGAGAGATCCTGATTCTATTTTTCGTACCAAAGACCTGCAATGGATATGAACGATGTCCACCTCATCACAACGCGTACGTCCCCCTCAGATCTCAACTGTCTATTTCTCCACAAAGTTTAGATGATCCGTAAGGATAAAAGCTATATAAACTCATCCTCGGTGACCTCGCTCTATTCCACACTCTGATTCGTTTAAAATAAAAACAAAAAAGAGTTGGCCTTAACTTCAGGGCCGTGCAGCTCACCGTCAATTTTTTTTTTAATAATTTGAATTATTTATTTTATAAAATTTTTAATAAATATTATATATAAAAAATTAATTTAATTTAATAATTATAATATTTTTATTTTATCAAGTTTGTTAAAAAAAATAATCATAAATATTTTAAAATATGAGACAATTTGGAAAGCTAGCTAAAAATTAACTTTTAGTTTTTAATTTATTTTCAGTCACATTACCTCTTATTTTTTAGCACATAAAAAGATAAAAAAATTAACTTTTAACCAACTTTTCAAATCACACATATATATCATTCATTTTTAAAAAGTGGATATCAAAATTTATTGTAAGGGTATAGCAAATGTTTCTAGGGCACAAAAAAATGACTTGTCAATCACCAAAAATTTATTAAATATAGTACTTTTTATAAATCTCAAAACAGTTTATAATGTTTTTGCACTTTTGGCCTTTTTAGGCCAGAGATTAAAAGTTATTAATTATTTTTACTTTTTACTTTTTTTTAGTCACATTATCTTTTTATTTTTTTAAAAAAATTAACTTTTAACCTATTTCTCAAAACAATCCTATCTCATATTCCTAATTAATATAATTGGGGCAATTGCTAGCATTTTTCTTAAAAAATAAAGAAAACAATTTTTTAATTGAATAATGTTATATAAATAAAATTTTTAATATATAATAATGTAATTCATTGTGTATTTGATTTTAAAATAAAATATTATTAAAAAAAACTTATTTATTTATTTATAATAATAATATCACATCATTTATTAATTTTTTTTGAGCGGATAAATTTTTCTTGTCAAATTTAGGAGTGGTCCTCATGCAATCAGAGAGTGCAGCATTTAGTGTGTAGGCTTGTAGGGTATAATTGCAATCTCTCATTTAGGGTTAAGAAAAAATTCGGGACTTTTTAGTTATTTTAATCCTTATAAAATAATTTTTTTTACTTAATAAAATAAAATATCACAACTAATTCATAATCACCCAATCACATCTAATTCATAATTATTGGGTGTTTGAAAATGACTTTTTTAGATTAAAAATTCACAAAAAGACAAAATAAGCTAAAATAACTTATAAGACAAAATAACACATCAAATCTATAATCATTTTATTTTTCTCTCACAAACATCACATCCAACTATAAAAAAAACTGACTATCTTACCAAACACAAAAATTTTAACATACTACAATAATTAAAAACTAAAATAACATACTAAAATAACAACTTCTCACAAATATCCACATTATATTTTTTCTTTCACAAAAAATAAAAGCCAAAACACCCATCCCAAACAAAATATTTTTAATCAAAAACTAAGAGTTGGTTTGGAATGTACTAAAAAAGTAAATTTTTTGACTTATTGGTGAATTTGAATTGAGTTTGATGTGATGTATTAGAGAAGTGATATAACTTAAATAAGATGATATGACTTAAGTTAGATAGTAACTTTTTGACTTTTTAACTTATTTAAGACATGCCAAATCAAGCCTAAAAAAACTAAAAAATCACAAAATCAACTCACGCTCCAAACAAATCCTATTTTAGAGATTTTTTACGCGGTTGGAGGGTATTTAAGTAAAATCAGGATGCGTGATCAGTCAGATTTGAATAGAGAAATCAACGGCCAGCTGTCATTGTCGGGTTGAGAAGTCACCGTCTTAGAAGTCTCTCGAAAGCCGAGGCTTTCGCGTGGGCTATAAAAACCTTCGATTCGAAACCCCTCAGCTCCCACCTCTCTCTCTCTAAAACTATAACAACTCTCTCTGTCCCTAAAGAAAAATAGACGCGCAGAGAGGATCGACGGTCGACTCGGAGAATTTCGATCCTGACATTTCTATCAATCGGCGAAGAAAATCGAAAGTTCGTTATTTGTGAATTATATATAAATCTCTCAACTTTACCTTGTTTTCTTCTTTGATTTGTATATTATTTTGTTGAATTTAGGTAATGATCTCGCCAAAACTCTGGATTATTAGTTTTGTGTGATGAATTAGGGACTGTTGGGCTACCGAGAGAGCTCGGGAAAAAGAGATTATTGTTTTCTTTTCTTATGGTTTTTCATCAACCGAGCTTGGTATCCTGTTGCATTTGATTTGGCTTTCTTAGGGACTGAGAGGAGATAATTGAATGCGTGTAGAAATTTCTGATTTTTGGGTTTTTTCAGGCATTTTATTTTGATTTTCAAGTTTTTTTCATTGGGATTTCCTTTCTTTGCTGTGTGTGTTCCTAGATTGGCAATTCGCAATTTTGTGTGCATCTCTATGCATGCGTAGCTCGACTTCATAGAATTATCGCTTATGATGATTTTTTTTTTATTTTTTTTGGTTGTTGCTGTTAATCTCACATTTGTTTGATGTCTACTAGCATGAACTACTACTACTAGGGTTGCTGTCTCTGTTTGAGCGCAATTATTTGTCTAGCTTTCTTGTTTTGTGTTTATTAGATTATTGTTAGATTCTAGGGGAATGCGTTCAATCAAATACCTAATTTGATATTTTACATGAATTTTGTGTTGTACTGGTTTGGATGCTATTGTTCAAGTTCGGTGCCACTGTTGTTGTGTTGGACTATATTCCACTGGGTTCTATAGGCCTTTGGTTCCTTGTAGTATTAGGAAACAATTGTACTTAAGGGGGGAAAATGAAAAATCTTCTTCCAAACTTTAGTGGATGAAACAATTGTACTTGAAGTTTTACCAGCTTGAATTCTGGACACGGGATGCTATTATTGCTTGGTATTGAGTGCCAATAGTTATTGTTCAAGTTGGGTGCCAATATCATCGTGTTGGAGAAAGAACAAAAAAATATTTGATAGATGTTCCATCGTGTTGGAGAAAAATCTTCTTCCAAACTTTAGTTGGGGCAAATCTTTTTTGCATTAAGTGCAATTGTTCGTTAGTATTTAATCATGTTGTCATTCAGTAGGGTAAATTCTTTGAAGCTCAACCCTGATAGAACTGAAGTGTCAACATAAACAAGGACTTAATGGAATTCTTATCAGATTGAACGATAGTAACTTGTTTATTTCATTCTGTTAATAACTCTTCTATATTTCTAAAGGATATGAAATGCACACTGCATCTGGATTCAGTGTACAGGATGCTTAGGGTCCTTGATTGATCAAGTAGACTTAGGTTTATGCTTTCAGTTCAGTAGTGGTGTCCATTTAGGTACTGGTAAAGATATATGTTCGTTAAACTTTGGTTCGTTAAACTTTGGTTCATTAAACTGTGTCAAATTACTCAAGGAGCTAAATTGCAATAATCCGATTCTTTCTTTCACCTGGTTTTCCCTTGGTCCACTTCTCATATTACAGTCTCTTTCCTTTCCTCTACCAGCTGCTCAGGCCATAGATCATTTTAACCTTGTTAAGCCTCCGTTTGGGAAGCAAGATTTGGGCTAAAACAGTCATATAAGACAAAATAAGTTATTTTAGCCCAATAAGACAAAACGTCACATCCAACCCATAATCATTACATTCTCTCTTAAAAAACAAACCAAAAAAGTCAAAAGTTCTTCCCAAACCAGATTTTTTAGCCCCAGGCTAAAATAGGCAAAAAAATCAAAAAGTCAAAAAATCAACCCACTTCCCAAACGGAGGCCAAGTATGGACCATGTGCTTGTGGATTACCAGTCTTTGAATAGGCACTGGAATTCTAGAATTCACAACGGCATATTTTCTCAAAGCCCCCATTCCCTTTATGTTCCGATCTCCTTGAAAATAGTAAAATCACTTGAAACAGCAATTGAAATCCATGCTACTAAAGACAAACTCCACTAATCTTGCCAAAGAATTCATCTTGTAAAAGTGGGGAATCTAGATCTCGTCGGATGTCTTTACTTTCAGCCAAGCAGGCTATGTTGTGGCTTCTACAAAGCAACCCAAACAGTTAGATAACAAGAGATGATTAATGTTGAAATGAGCTAGAATCTTCTGATTGAAGAGAAGCCCATGGAGGCTGGATGATAATAGAAGTTGTTTTGGGTAAGTTTCACCTATTGAAGAAGACATGGTGCAGAATCGCAGATCGAGGTAGGCTTGTCCTTTATGGACAATCAACTTAACTCATCTCTGCAATATCTCGCACTTTTTCCCCTGAATTTGTTATCACTTTTAGAACACATTTGATGTTGTGATCTATTGCTTTTACCATAGGTTGGGGCGTCCATTGGTGTTGTCCAATTTAGATGCGTTTGATCATCTTCTTGAAGAATCGATCATCCAATGGTTACTATGCCCAGCTGAAGACTTTGAAGTGTTTTTCTGCTTGGATGGGCGACTAGATATGCCTTTATAGGTTTTAGAATTTTTGCCTAACTTGTTCCCAAATGCAGGTGCTTTAGGCTCATAACCAGCTGCTAGGTAGTCTTTAATATTCATTCAAAAGATTAACCAGCAGGCGTAGCAGTCGATAGTTCTGAAGCTCTAAAATTTGTGCCCAAAAACCTCCAACACATGACCAGTGAAGAGCAAAACATGGAAGCGGCTGATTTTTGTTCTCAGCATTCTTATGGAGAGTGTGTGCCAACTGAACCAACATGCGATGCAAAAACCAGCAGCAGCACAGAACTGCTGGATAAAGGATGCATGCAGTATGGGTATGGTTCTTATCCGTTTTCTTCTTGTCTTTAATACAGGTTCCTTATAATTTTTTTGAGGAAAATAATATTTTTTTGTGCTTACTTTGACAGGTGTTCTCATTACCGACGAAGATGCCGCATTAGAGCTCCATGTTGCAATGAGATTTTTGATTGTCGTCATTGTCATAACGAGGCAAAGGTTTGTTCATATTAATTTCATACATAAGTTTGTTTTGTTTGTTTATATGTTTCTCTCCTGTAGAAACAATTGACAAGGACAGCCACATAGTAGTCACTGTACACATATAAGGAACTGGAGTTTATGGAAAATGGTAATTGTGCTCATATAATCTATGGAAGACACATTCATTATAAGCTATAAATTTATGAACAATAAGATAGAAGTACGAAAAACTGAATAAAATGTCAATTAGTTATGCAACTTTGGTTCTAATATTTGATCAATTATCCTAGCTCGATATGATGCTTATATACCTATGGATATATACGTAGGATCAGTTAGTTTGGCCATGTCTGATTGCCAAATAGACGAATTCAGTCATCAGCCATCTCGACATGGAATTATAATCATTTTCTTGTATCTTTTCTTGCATATGTTAGCATTTGGGTTCTTGATTACCAATAATGTACCTAATTGGGTTCAGAGCATTGTGGTGTGCTATATTGCATAGTTTTTGTCTCTTTGTTGCTTTTTAATATAAGATACTTCAGAACATTTCTGGAATCTGTTGTCATATGTATATATTGGTTTTGCAGAACAGTATCAATATTGATCAAAAGCATAGACATGACATTCCACGGCATCGAGTCCAACAGGTAGATCCTTGTACAGCTGCTTTTTCTCCTCTTTCCGGATCCATGCACTTCTTTGTCTTTGTCTCCAAATAATTACTGATATTTAACTTTTCTTTTTCAGGTCATATGTTCTCTCTGTGACACTGAACAAGAGGTGAGTCATTACTCATTGGGTTTATTTGCATTTTGTCCTCGTCACAAGCATAAAATTGGGCCCTGATTTCTAAACCAGGAACATCATATAGACCTGTTAGTTAACTGGTTTTGTAAAGGATGCCTTTTGACACCAAAAAAAAAAAAAAACTGGATTTTCTTTTGGATTGAGACTTTTTTTTTTTTTTTTTTTTTAAAAAAAACTGAATAGATTGAGACTTGTTAAAAATAGTTTTTTCATTATTATTTTTTAAATTAATTGTCTAATTATTGATGTATGTTTGCATTTTATTGATTAAAAATTGCAAATCTCTGACCTTGTTCTGTTTTTTTTTTTTGGTGCTGCTATAACCAGGTTCAGCAATTTTGTATCAACTGTGGTGTGTGTATGGGAAGATACTTCTGTGAAACTTGCAAGCTGTTTGATGATGATGTGAGTGGATTTTTCTTATCTTATGCATATCCTTATTTGCTTTATGTGAGAGGGAACTTGTATAGGAAAGCCTGATAACTATGACGCCACTATTGGCATCTTGAATAGAGTTGAACAGTGAAAAAAAGGGTGGCTAAAATGGAATGTCATTGGGATAAACTCTTCAACACACACACATATACAGGGACTACCTCATTGCTGAAGCACATGATGCTTTTACTTTTGAGTGGACGATGTGTGCTGATCTGACCATCATATTTTGTCATTTTGCAGACGTCAAAGAAACAATATCATTGCAATGGCTGTGGTATATGCAGGTATGAATCATTCCTTGTCTCAATTTAACATATGTTTTTAGCATCTGTGTTTGATATCTTGTTTAAAGTAACGAGAATAGTTCCAAACTCATGGATGTGAAACGAGGGTGAAGTTAAGTGCTTGGTGTCTATGCACAAAATTTCAAGTTAGTGGGTCTTTTTTAGTAGGAAAGCAATCGACATTGTGCAAATGATCAAATTTAACAAGAGTGTCTCCTTAAGACTAGGATTAATGTTGGAGGTCATTTCCCATTAGAGCAAGAATGTAAATAGTTAAAGATTGTCCTTAACACTCAATGCCTAAAGTCACATACATATTTTATTCTCTTGCTTTTGTTGCAGAATTGGCGGGCGGGAGAATTTCTTCCATTGCAACAAATGCCGTAAGTCTCTGTTCTTTCCTGTATTGGCTATATGTCATATAGGTTATTTGATTACGTTTATGTTAAGTATATTTTAATTGTTTGTGCTAATTATATTGTGGACATACCTTTTAGGATGCTGCTACTCGGTTCTTTTGAAGAATAGCCATCCCTGTGTTGAAGGAGCAATGCATAATGACTGCCCTGTTTGCTTTGAGGTATTTGACAGACATTATCCATATTTGCTTTGGTTCTTCCTATACTCCTAATGATTTCAGTGTTTTATGTTTTAGTACATGTCCACAAGCACATGCTAATCAAAAGCGGTTTGTGCAGTATCTATTTGAGTCGAGAAATGATGTAACCGTCATGCCCTGTGGGCATACTATTCACGAGAGCTGCTTAAAGGATATGCATGAACATTATCGGTGAGGGTCTAAAGAATTAATTCTCGGGTAAATGGTTTTGAGGAATATTTGTTTTTTTGTATGTATTAATTTACTTGGTTATTGAATGGGTATGCATGTCCTATCTGCTCCAAGTCAGTCTGTGATATGTTGAAGGTATGGGAGAAATTTGACATGGAGATTGCGGCTACACCCATGCCCAAACCTTACCAAAATAAGATGGTCAATCTCTCTCTCTCTCTCTCAAAATTCATTGGATATATTGCAGGAGGAGATTTACTAATGTGAATTTGGTGTTTCAGGTCCGGATCCTCTGTAATGACTGTGGAACCAAATCAGAAGTGCAGTTTCACACAGTAGCTCAGAAATGCCCCAACTGCAAGTTTTATAACACACGCCAAATAAGAGGAATTTGAATTGGAATGGTTACACAATTGATCGCTCGCCGATGCTGTTCACTTTGGGGTTCACCTTGTTCATGAAAGATTGAGTGACTCGTCCTATTACCACCACTTGTTTAGTAGATATTCTTGCATCCATCTATTTCCATTTTGTATTTTTCACATTTTTTTCAAGCATATTAGACTCTCTTTTACCTAATCAATTTTAGTGGAATATATTTCTTTTCTTTCCTGTATTGGCTATATGTCATATAGGTTATTTGATTACGTTTATGTTAAGTATATTTTAATTGTTTGTGCTAATTATATTGTGGACATACCTTTTAGGATGCTGCTACTCGGTTCTTTTGAAGAATAGCCATCCCTGTGTTGAAGGAGCAATGCATAATGACTGCCCTGTTTGCTTTGAGGTATTTGACAGACATTATCCATATTTGCTTTGGTTCTTCCTATACTCCTAATGATTTCAGTGTTTTATGTTTTAGTACATGTCCACAAGCACATGCTAATCAAAAGCGGTTTGTGCAGTATCTATTTGAGTCGAGAAATGATGTAACCGTCATGCCCTGTGGGCATACTATTCACGAGAGCTGCTTAAAGGATATGCATGAACATTATCGGTGAGGGTCTAAAGAATTAATTCTCGGGTAAATGGTTTTGAGGAATATTTGTTTTTTTGTATATATTAATTTACTTGGTTATTGAATAGGTATGCATGTCCTATCTGCTCCAAGTCAGTCTGTGATATGTCGAAGGTATGGGAGAAATTTGACATGGAGATTGCGGCTACACCCATGCCCAAACCTTACCAAAACAAGATGGTCAATCTCTCTCTCTCTCTGTCTCTCTCTCAAAATTCATTGGATATTTTGCAGGAGGAGATTTACTAATGTGAATTTGGTGTTACAGGTCCGGATCCTCTGTAATGACTGTGGAACCAAATCAGAAGTGCAGTTTCACATAGTAGCTCAGAAATGCCCCAACTGCAAGTCTTATAACACACGCCAAATAAGAGAAATTTGAATTGGAATGGTTACACAATTGATCGCTCACCGATGCTGTTCGGTTCACCTTATTCATGAAAGATTGAGTGACTCGTCCTAGTACCACCGCTTGTTTAGTAGATATTCTTGCATCCATCTGTTTCCATTTTGTATTTTTCATTTTTTTTTCAAGCATATTAGACTCTCTTTTTACCTAATCAATTTTAGTGGAATATATTTCTTTTCTCCATCAATTCCAGACCTCCCTCTCTTTATCATTTGCATGTTAGTTCTGTGGAAAACTTGTTATGAGATATTATTATTTGCTGGTAATTTACCTCCTCAATTTTCTTCAATAAACTAACTGCGTTTGGATCTCCACGTGTGCTAATGCTATGCATGTGTTAGCTCGCAGAGCTCCAAAAACAAAAAAAATGGAAGACAAATTACACCGTCTCTTTATGTATTACACCGTCTCTTTATGTTTTAGCTAGTTTTTTTATTTTTATCCTTTAAATTTATTTATTTTTTTTAAAATTTTTTTTATTTTACTCTTAAAGTTAATTTCTGATTAAAATTAAATAAAAAATTCACAATAATTGTTACAAAATATAAAAAATATATTATTATATTAAAATTTAAATTTTTATTAAAAGTGCAAATAATATATAATAAAATATTTTTATGTCACGTAATTGATAACAAAAATGTTTTAGACTACTAATTAGTGGTGGTTCTAATGATGTGGCAGTGGGTTCCACCCACTGTCACATGTGTTTTGTGTCTTGGTTTTTGTTTTTGTTTTTATTTTTATTTTTTCAATTGCCACTTCACTAGTGGTGGAGTTAGTGATGATAAATTAGTGATATGTAACATTGCTCGTAGGAATGGTCAAAATTAGAAAAAAATATACTTGAAAGCCCAAACTGAAAAAAGCGACTAAATATAAAGAAGAGAGTAATTTATTCAAAAAAAAAAAATTCCAACAAATTGCTGCCCACCACTTCTATATTCATTTAGTTTTTCTTCCTTTTTTTTAATTTCTCAACCAACACCCCCCCCCCCAAAAAAAAAAAAAAAAAAAAAAAAAAAAAAAAAAATTATGTTAAATTATAAAAAATTTAAAACAGAGAATAATAAATTTCATTTAAAAGTTAGTTTTTGTTAGGAATTCAAATCATGTCCAAATTCCTGTTTAGCATGGAGTTCTATTAGAATAAAAAATAAAAACTAAAAAACTAAAAATTAAAAATACTCTTCGAGTTTTTAAATAATTTAAGTTATTTTTATCTTATAAATTATAAACAGGATTTGAACTAAACATTTTGACAAAGATTTTTAAAATAAAACAAAAAATTAAAAGGAAAATGTTTTTTCCCCCGAAATTCCCCCCCGAATAGCCCAAAATGTAGAAGAGAGAGAGAGAGAGGAGAGAGGGGAAGAGGAGGATCGTCGCTCGCCGTCACAGATCGTCGCAGCTCCGCCGTCACCTCCGCCTCTGCCTCGCAGCCCCCGCCTTCTGCCCGATTTGTTGGGCCCCCTCCAGCCCTCCTCCTTCCTCCTCCTCCTCCTCCTCAAAAAAAAAATAAATAAAATAAGATAAAATAAAATTCAAAAACGACGTCGTTTTTTGAGTTAAGAGGATTCGAGGGGCTCAAATTCGAGCTCCCTAGCACGGTTGAAATTAAAAAATACTCTTCTAGTTTTTAAATAATTAACTTAAATTACTTTCATCTTAGAAAAAATTAGTCTAAAGTCCCTCTCCCATTTTTAGTAATGGAAGAGATCCACAATATTATTTTTTGATGTCTAAGGTCCCTCTCATCTATCACAGAGAAATTTGGTATATATCTCACGCTTTGTGCGTGTCTCTCTCGCCGCTCTCTTCCACTCCTCCAAGCCCCCAAACTCAACCTCCTTCTTCGATATCACTTTCTCTTCCAATTCAGCAACCTCGTTCATTGTTGTTTCTCTTCTTAAGCTTATTTGCCTTTGTTATTTCAATCCCACCACTATCTCTCTCTATCTCCCCTCTCTCTCTCTCTCTCTCCGATCTCTCTCTCTCTCTCTCTCTCCGATCTCATCATATAGCGATCCCGGTTTTTCCTTCATTTTTTTTTTTTTAATTGTATTCCGAATTCGGTTCCGTAGATGTGTTGTTGTCTTATTCCCGTTTTCATCATTTACTCTTTGTATATATACAATGTATAGAAGACTAATGCTAATACATTGAATGTGATGGATTTATTATGAATGAATCTTAGAGATGCATTATGTATCTATTATGAATATGTAAGATACATTAATTTATATAATGAATTCATTAATATAGAGGATGCATTATGTATCATGAATGTATGAGATACATTAATCAATTTAATGAAGTTCATTGAATGAATAACTTGAGAGTTTCTCTCTCTCCCTATACACCTTCTCTCTAGGTTTTCATCTCCCTCTAGTGTAAATCTATACTAAGTCCTTTGTAAGAAAGGTAGAGTGGGTTGAGGGCTTCATTTTAATCTGAAAGTTTGGCGATTTGGAGCACTTTGGTTTTTGGCCTTCATCTTCTTCATTTGGTCTCTCCATTTGAGGTAGGGATTTCCTTGTTCTTTTTCAATACTCCGTCTATAGATAGACATGTGGTAGTTTTGTATTGCATGAAAATCATATCCGTGTTGGATTTGTTTGAAAATCATGAGGGGAACCTAGGGTTGGTTGTTTGAGAATGGTTTTGTTATCATTGACTGTGGTTTGGACTAATTATTAGCATATTATTGTTGAAAGAAGAGAAAGCCCTAAATTATATTTTGATTTGGTAAAATAAAAAGGGTTTATGGTTGAACAATGTTGGTAAATTTCTATTGTTAATATGAGTTGTGTAGAAGGTGTTAACAGTTAAGGGAATAATTATGGTATTGGGATTATTTTGAAATGAACGTATTGAATCAAGTTGGGTTATGGCTTATTATCCATGGAATTGATTTTGTAAAATGAAGAGAATGTAATTGGTTTTGTAAAAAGGGAAAAGTGTTTTTGGAATAACTGATGGAACATGTTGACTTAAGAAAATTATGAAAGTTGATCTTGAAAATGGGAAATGAAATGTTAACTCTATGTGAGTCTCGGAAAATAAATTTGAGAATTGAACTATTGTATCATGAGTGTTGAATACACACATTTGGGGGTTTTATCCTTACCTATCGTACTAGTGTTGTTGTTGGGTTTAAGGTTTGCTTGAGAATTGAGTCTCTTTTATTAGGTGTACTGAATACATGCATCTAGAGGTTTTGTCTTTGGTCATCGGTGGAGGATGACATTGTTGTGTTGAATTGTGATGTATGCGTTACACTTGTGTTGGTTAAACATTATTGAATAGTTTATGTGTATGTATTGCACTTGTTATTTATGCTTTGTTGTATTGAAGAATTTGTATATGATAATCTCTTATATACATTGTATTGTGTGGGAGAAGATAGGGGATGTACTCCACAGTTTAAGGGGAAGATAGGGGATGGACCTCTAAACCGGATTTTGTTTAGGAGGAGATAAGGGATGGACTCCATTGATACAGCACTAAAATGTGTATCATTTGTGAAGTATAGAAGTGTTTTTGTTTGATATTGATACAGCACTAAAATGTGTATCATTTGTGAAGTATAGAAGTGTTTTTGTTTGATATTGATACAACACCAAAATGTGTATCATTTGTGAAGTATGAAAGTGTTTTTGTCGAGATTGATACAGTACTAAAATATGTATCTATGATGAGGTATGAAATGTTTAAAATGAGTTATTATCTTGCTTATCGCTTTGGCATATCCTTAGCTTACTGTGCATATAACCGGTAGAGCAGAGTTTTAATTGTTATCGTCAGTGTATCTGAGTATGTTATGGGTTGCGATAGTTACAGTTTTGAAAGGCCGAGCTGTCTCATTTGTGGATTATATACATGATTGATGATTTGTTATTTCCCTTTTATTTAAGGCATGCATGTATTGATATGAATGTGTTGGGAACAAACCAAAATGCCATTTTGAGATTTTGGAAAATGTGAAGGAAAATGGGGTATTTGTGAACATGTTTTCAAAAAATGTCATTTTGTTGTAAGTACGGAAAATGAGGGAAGAGTAATGGGCTTGGTGAAATTGTTTTTTTTCTAAAATTGTTATAGTCATGAAAGTTTGGAAAAATGGGTAATGAAAGGAAAAAGAAAAGATGAATCGCTTATAGCGTTGAATGAAATAATTGTTTTCGAGAAAAGTTTATATATATATTTTGTATAAACTGTCACATTATTATTCTAGTACGAGAATGAGTGTTCATGATCATAGCTATCTGTAAGTTGTTATTGTTGAGGATCATGTTGAGATCTCTACTGGACTATATGTTCATCCCACATTGTTGAATCTTTTTCAGGTGTTTAGCAGAGTGTGCTACAAGATTTGGATCTTCTTATTTGTTGGCCACGGGGCCTCTTTGTTGTAGGCGGAATGCCATATATGTAAAAGGGTCGCACCCTTAATTTGATTATTTATTGTTGTAAGCCTGAGGGCAATTTATTTAGAATGTTCATGTTGTATTTAACTTTCATTCGAATGAGAGAATTGTTGTTCATCACTTTTAATTGAACATTTGAGTTTATTTCCGCATGTTATCTCTGAAATTGAATTAAGTTAAGGAACTTGGTAATGACTTCGAGTAATAAAAATTAGGGTGTGACACATCACTTCACCTCCGCCATTGCTTGCCTCTCTATCTCGCTTTATTCGCCAAGACTACTACCGCCTCTCCTTTCAGATCAATTTCACGATGGATCTACCCTATCATCACCAAATCGGACCTCCACCGAACACACAATTCTGCCGATGGTTCACTCACGCTCGAGTTCGCCTCTGCCACCCTCGATTGCCAAAATAGTTAGGCATATATATATATATATATATATGTGGATCTGGTTTGAGTGAAAGTGGATTATATTGCTTAATGTTGTTTTTGCCTCTCTCACCTCCATCTCTGTCATGCATTTTTAGCTTAATTTACACATACGACATGAATTATATTAGATGAATTTATCATAAAGCAATTTTTGTTGCTTGTTTGAACTTTGAAAAATGATGGAAGAACAATCTTCAAGATTTTTTGTTCTTTGTTTAGTATTACATGATATAAATCTCTAGTGTTCTGATAAATCCAAAAATGCTGCTCATCTATATTTGTCTCATGGTGGACTCCCAGTCTGGTTGTTTAAGATTTTCTCTGAATTTCAATGAATTTCTTTGGGTTGAAGGGCGATTTTCTTTGAATTTGAGTAAATTTCTCTAGGATTGACTAAATTTCTCTGGTTTGTATCTATGATTATTGTGTAAATAGAAGGAGAAATTTCTCTGGAGAGAGGAAAGGCCCGAGAAATTTAAAATTTCTCTGGAGAATGGGAAGGATAGGGAAAGGTCAGAGAAATTTTCAAAATTTCTCTAAAAAATCCAAAGAAATTCTTCTTCTTAGAATTTCTCTATTAAGATTTTCTCTATGACAAAATAGGTAAAATTGAATCTGTTGTTCTATTGATTTGATCAATTGTCCCAAAGATTCTCTCAATCTAGAGAAATTACCTTCAAATCCAGAGAAATTTACAAAAAGTCAATGAAAATTCCCTTCTAATCTAAAGAAATTCACAAAAACTCAGAGAAATTTGAAATTTTCTCTGTAATGTGTCCAAAGATATTCCCTAAATCAAATTTTCTCTAGATTGATATTGAAAGACCTTAGACATTATAAAAATATTAAGTGTCCTTTATGTTATAAAATCATAATACCAGAGACCTTAAAAAAAAACCCCTTTATCTTATAAATTATAAGCAGAATTTGAATTAAACATTTTGACAAAGATTTTTAATATACATATATATGGACTCTAATAAACTGTATCAAATCCAATTATGATTACATGGTCAACCAAAATATCCAACAAGTTTATGAGCAATGCTTTGGTGGACTAGTGTTCAAAATGTGGATTGACAAAAAAGTTTTTAGCATGCTTTTGATGAGTTTGATAAATAAATAAATAAAAGCATGGGAAAAAAAATTAAATTTCTTTCTGTGAAATTTTCAAACCCAACATCTGCATAAACTCACTTTAAGGTAGAAAGATCAGACAAAAGAAAATTAAGGAATTCTCAGAAAGAGTGGGAATCTAGATTTTGATAAAAGGACTCCTAAACAGCCCCTGCAATAACTATTATCCAATTCTCAGAAAGAGAAGCAATTCCATCAGTTTCAATTTTGATTCCCGAGGCGAAAAAAAGGTAATAACATAACAACAAACACTGCTTAACAATTCATTTCCAAGACCATCGTCAAGAAATTAAACAGGCAAATGATTCTTGTATATAAAGGAGATTTATATTTCATCAGTCAACAAAACTCCATCTTAGAAAGAAATCAGGGGAGCCATAGAGATTTGGCTTCAACCTTTCTTGATATTAAGAAGTTTTATATATCCATGTCAGGATTATGAAAGACAACAAAACTGGCAGTCACAACCCAATACCCGCTAAGACCATGAACGATGAAACACAATCAGCGAAAGGAACAATGTACACGATGATCATCCATGGCTGACTCTGATAACAGATGCACATAAAACAGCTCTTGGTAAAACAGATGATCAAGTGGTTTTTACCTTTCGGGAGATGATCTCATCAATCATGGGCTTAGCGGCTAGGGGTTAAAGCAACCACAGATTATCCTTTTATGTAGCAATGAACAGTTTGGTTTCGGGAAATTCCTCGCTAGTGCTTGACTTGGAAGAGTTTTCCATTGCCTCCTCAATCAAAATCTCCTCTGAACGGCAATTCCAACTGCAAAACGCTTTCTCACCTCTGCAAGATATCGAAAACAATAAAAAACCTGGACTACCAACACCAAATCCTATCACAACAGCATATAAAACACATAATTTTTTGAGTGGTTTGTCGCGAACCTGTACATGTAAATATCTTCTCCCTCCAGCTTCTTCTTGCAAGAGTAGCAGAAGCTCAAAAAGTCACTGGAGGGGTACGGATCAGGGATTCCCGAGCATTGAATTGACATTGGCGGAGGCAATTGAATCTTCTGTTCTTTGTTCTTAGATAAATTGGTTAAATCATTGTCGTGACATTCCAAAATGCAGTCACCAAAAATATGAGTTGTTTTGGGGTTGGGACCATATGTTTTTACACAAGTATAATCCTCAGACAGCTCGATTTCACTTGCCGAGAGGGACCCAATAAAATCATGGGAAGAGGATATGGAAATAGGGGTTGGATTCAACTTTGTAGCCGATGAATCGCCTAAATTTTGAAGTGAACTCACTGGGTTTGTTCCATTTCCAGAACCAAAATTCCCAGTACTTGAATCGCTACTCCTGTTCATTAAACTGGTTAGATGTGACCCCCCAGACCTTCCAGAATCCAGTGAACAAGACAAAAATTTTCCAAATGGTTCGGGTTCGAATGCTGTTTCTCCAATACCAAACAGAACATTGGAGTTACCCATTTGAAGATTGGATGGTTTAATCATCTGGGTATGAGGAAAAACTCCATAGTTCTTTGGCAGTGACTTGGAAGCCTCAAAAGAATCAATCCGGGTATGAAAATTTGGGGTTTTAATCCTCATCTGGGGTCCAAAAAGAATGTTCTTGCTATTCGATGACCGGAGAAATTTTTCCAATTGTTTTGAGTCGTCATCAAGAGAATCTATAATGCTTAGACCTACTTTCCTGCAATCCCAGCTCCTGTGATTACCCTCATGGGACAATCTTGGGGACCTAGAGGGGTTTGCTAGATTTGATAAAACCCTAAAATCCAATGGAGAAGTAGGGCTTCTAACTGAATCAGATTCTGAAGCCTTGGGGCTAAACCCAACAAACAAACCAGGGACATTGAAAAA
Organism: Camellia lanceoleosa; assembly: GCA_025200525.1. NCBI lineage: Eukaryota > Viridiplantae > Streptophyta > Magnoliopsida > Ericales > Theaceae > Camellia > Camellia lanceoleosa. Next base: position 133,127,301 of record CM045771.1, on the reverse strand, counting down.
AGAATTGTTTTTGAGTTTTTGCTTTTGCCCCAAAACATCAGATTGAAAACAAGACTCAGGTATAGCAGCAGCATCACACATTAGGTGTCCCATGTGTTGATCTTTCTGATGTGATCTGGTCCTCTTCCTCAGCATTCTCAAAGCACCAAAAGCCCTTTATCTGAAACAAAATTAACAGTGTTTTACAAATACAAAAACAAAAACAAAAACAAAAACAAAAACAAAAACAAAAACAAAAAATCAATGTTCCAAGTTGAATAATGTATGAATGTGTTAATCAATGGACATGTGAAGACAAAGAACTGTACAAGAACATCAGACTCATGAGATGAATTGGACAAAGGAATAGTAACATCTAGATCATAAAAAAAGATAATTTATAAAACAACACATTTAAATCCAGAAATAAATTGCTTTCAATGGAATCAACCCAGATGAGAAATGTTTCTGATGATTCAAATAAATAAAAATAAAGATCCTATCGAGCTTGCATGAACTCAAGATAATATCAGAACTATTCACAGTAGTTGTAAATCCGAAAAACCCCAACCACCAACAAGAAACAGAATTAATTAATTTCAAAATCAAGTGCATAAAAGTAAAGTGATGAACAGTCTCCACACACAATAGTTGCAAATGCAGACAAAAATTTCTGAAGATCATCTTGAATCTTGATCATATATATAGTTGCATTTGGACTTGATTTTTTTTATAAAACCCCAAATCCCAAATGAGAAAACCCCTTGATCTTGATCATCTCTCTGTATACATATATAAATACATATTCAGACATAGATATTATCAACCTTCACTGATATATAACATCAGATGATCAAGATTTCAGAGAAGATACCCAGATGGGGAAAACTCCATGGATGCACATAAAAAGATGAACAAGAAAAGGAAGAGTGAGAAAACTAAGCTTGATATATACCAAATCTTACTCTCTGTTCCAAGAAAACCCAAGAAAAGAACTTGATGAGGAATGCATATCATAGGGTTCAGTGGGAATAAGGAATGAAATCTTGGAGAGAGGGAGAGAGAGAGAGAGAGAGCGATGGGAATGCCCACCTGGTTTTCTCCTCTGAAAACTTCACAGAGCTGATAGAGAGAAGAATAGCCAAATGCAGTAAACAATATAGATGTCTAGACAAGACAAGACCCACCTCTCTCTCTCTCTCTCTCTCTCTCTCTCTCTGTGCGCGGTGTGAATGTGTGTGGAAAACTCGTTCAGTACTCGTTTCACCTCTCCTCCTTACATGCATCAAAATCAGAGAAGCAGTGAGTGAGCGAGCTTCTCTTTTACTTCTCCTTCTCTCTCTCACACGTATTGTATACCGTATACAGTAGTATACCCTTTCTGAAAAATTATTTGATACATGTCCATATTCTTTCACCAATTCCGTTTGTGAAGATGGTTTGTGGTTAAAATAATCACAAAAGACAAAATAAGTTATTTTAATCATAACAAATAAAATATCACATTTAACCTATCATCATTACACTCTTCTCTTACAAAAAAAGTCAAAAAAATTAAAAAATCTTTTCCAAACTAAGTTTTTTAGCCCAGGCTAAAATAGTCTAAAAAAATTAAAAATTCAAAAAATCAACCCACTTCCCAAACCAACCCCATATGTTTTCATATTTTTCAATCATCTAATAGAAAATAAAAATGTCATAGATCCTAAATTTTTTACCAAACAAATGAATAAGCCTCCGTTTGGAAAGTGGGTTGGCTTTTTTTTTTTTTATTATTTGAGGCTCAAAAAAAGTTTGGAATGACTTTTTCGCTTTTGGCTTTTTTACTTTTTTGTGAGAGAAGAGTGTAATGATTAGATGACGGATGTGATGTTATTCTGTTGGCTCAAAATAAATTTATTCGTTTTGTGGCTCAAAGAGCCAAAAGAGCCCAAATGAGCCCTTCCCAAATGAACCCTTAAGGCTCCGTTTGGTAGAGCTTTGTAATTATGATTTGAGAATATGAGTTGTATTTTGAGTTTGTGTGTTTTAGAATTATGATTTGAGTGTAGAAAATTTGTTTGGTTATGGTTTTTGAATAAAGTGTTGAATTGAGTGTGGAATTGAGTTTTGAATTGAGTGTAGAATTGAGTTTTGAAAGTTTGATTTGACATGTGAAGTAAGAAAATTTGTTTGGTTATGAGTTTTGAAAAGAGTTTTCAAAACTTAATTCAAATTGTTATAACTCATAACAAAACACATTAATTTCACATTATTGAAAATTTTAATCAACACTCATAACCAAACTCTTTTTAAAATTCAATTAAAAAAATTTATTATTAACAAAAAATAACATTACTTAATTTTTTAATTGAAAATACTACAAAGGAAATAATTTTTTTTCAAAATAAATATTCAAAAAATTTAAATCATAAATATTTAAATAATTTAAATAATCTAAAAAATTTAATAAGTAAAAAATTAATTTAAATATTCAAAAAATTAAAATAATTTAAAATTTTAATATTTTAAATTTAAAAACAATCGACACTCAAATCCTAACCAAACACATAAAACAAAACTCAATTAAAAATTATTTTTAAAACTCATAACCAAACACATAACTCGAAATTCCATACTACTTTCACAACTCTACACTCAAATCAGAACCAAATACATAACAAAAAATTAAAATATTTAAAAATATTTTTATAAAATAGAGTTTGAATTTATTTTTATAAAATATTTTAAAATTTAAAAATTAAAATTGTAATATTTAAAAATTAAAATATTTTAAAATATTCAAAAATTAAAAAATTAAAAATTAAAAAAATCATAAATCTTAAAAAAATTAAAATATTTAAAAATATTTTTATAAAATAGAGTTTGAATTTATTTTTATAAAATATTTTAAAATTTAAAAATTAAAATTGTAATATTTAAAAATTAAAATATTTAAAAATATTCAAAAATTTAAAAAATTTAAAAATCAGAAATCTTAACAAAATTAAAATATTTAAAAATATTTTTATAAAATAGAGTTTGAATTTATTTTTATAAAATATTTTAAAATTTAAAAATTAAAATTGTAATATTTAAAAATATTCAAAAATTAAAAAATTAAAAATTAAAAAATCAGAAATCTTAACAAAATTAAAATATTTTTAGAATATTGATTTGAATGGAGTTTTGAAAAGAGTTTTGAATTATGTGTTTGGTTATGAGTTTTGAAAAGTAATGATTATGTTTTGAAATGAGTTTTGAGAAATGAGTGTAGAATTGTGATTTGAAAACCCTAAACAAACACAACACTCAAAAGTGAGTGTTGAACTAGATTTTGAAAGCTTTGCCAAACGGAGGCTAAATGTTTCACAATGAATATGAAATCCACATTTAATAAAAAAATTAATATTCCTAACATTATTCAATATAAAATCATAATATTTTACTTTTTTAACCAATCATAATATCTTAAAATGATAATGTTAAAAATTTTAAATATTTTATCAAAAATCTTATATAGAGATAAGAACCACAATTATATAAGATATTTGATAAAAGATTTAGAATTTCTAATATTCTTCATCATAAAATCCCTTAGGATTATATTTTCAAAATACCCAATAATTATCCCTTTTTTTTTGACCTCTTAAAAGACAATATGTGTGTGTGCGCGCGTGTGTAAAGGCTACTTATTTTTATTTATTTTTAAAATTTTATTTTAGGAGTGACTTATTTAGCTAAGTGAAAAACATTGAGGCCCCGTTCCATGAAACCTTCACATTATATTTCACACTCATTTTTAAGTATGATATTTATTTAGTATTTTTAAAAATTATTTTCACGTTTACTTTTAAAAAGTCCTTTTAAGATGAAAAAATTTAGGCTAACTGATCGTCTGACCGATTGATTGGAATAGTGTTCATTTTTTTTTTAGCATTTGTTATTTTTATATTACAAAAAAATATTTATGAAATTTTTTTAAATTTTTTTATGAGTTTTGAATATAATTTTAAATTATGTGTTTGATTATGAGTTGTAAGTTTTTGTATCAAATATCATATGTCACATCATTAAATTCAAACTCAGTTTAAAACTCTTTTCAAAACTCATAACCAAATAAATTTTTCACAATTAAATCATAATTTCAAAACTCACAAACTCAAACTACAACTCTATTTTCAGATCATAATTTTAAAACTCTACCAAATACTACCTAATTTTTCCCACAACTACTTTTGTAACATTTATCAAATGTATTTTTATTAACACATACAAGATTTATGCCTTGTTTGGAGTATTATAAAAAAGTCAAAAAATCAAAAAATTACTATTCTATTTAAGTCACATCATCTTATTTAAATTACATCACATCACTTCAAACTCAACCCATATTTTATAAAAAATTAAAAAATATATTTATTTAGATCATTTCAAATAACACCTTACTAGAAAGATAATTATCAAATCAACCCTTAGTATAGTTTTCTCTCAATTACGAGGTGTGTTAGAAGTAAAATAATTTAGAAAAGTAAAGTAAAAAGTAGTTGACAAATAATAAAAATTAAAAACTTTAATATGGTGTTAGCTAAAAAAAAGAAATGAAATATTTAATATATTTTAATATATTTTTTATACAAAAATCAAAGTCGTTTCTGCACATTTTATATACAGATTTTATGTGTAAGTAATATTTTTCATTTACATATAAGGTCTAGTTTTTTTTTTCTGATATTTTTGTCATATTTTGTAAAATTCTTTTGTGCACTTTATTTTTATCTTTTTAAATTTTGTTATATATATATATATATATGTTAGTATACTACATGTATGTATACATGTATGTAAGTACAAGTTGGGCATATATGTGTATAATTATGATTACTAAAATGGTTTATTTTTGGAAAAAAAAAAAATGGGAATCCTTTCAGTTCCAGCCTTAGTCTTTTTGAGGTGATGATTCATCACAAAACGACAAAGCTGACCCCCACTCTGACCCTTGTGGGCCTCCCCCTCTCCTGTCTGTGAGTCTCACTGTGAAAGTTTTTATTTATTGAATGATGAAAACCTGACTCACTTAACGTCCACTGCTCCCTAACCATGGTTAGCTTTGACTGAGTTAACGAGGCCGATTTGATCGCCCTCTCTCCTCGCCAATTTAAAAGAAAATGATTTGTCCCTTAAAAAAGCTTCCTAATTTTTTTAATGCCTAAAACGACGTTGTTTTAGATTTTTTTTTTTTGCCTTGATTTGAAATTTAAGGGATTGAGGGGCAAAAAATTAAAGAGATGTAGCACAATCCCAATTTAAACTATCACGTGATCTATATAAAGTTATTTTGAATATTTTTTTTATTTATTACAAAAATATATATATATATATATATAAAATTAGAGAAGTGGTCAAATAAGTCAATAAATTAATTTTTTAAATATTGTTAAAAGAGGTCATACTCTCCTCTCAATTAGAATTGTAAAAATCAAATTATTTGAATTCAATTTAATAAAAATCGATTTATCATTTTGAAGTAGGTTAAATTTTTAAATAAATCCAACAAACTAATATTTAGTTCAATAACTTTATGAGTGGTGTTTGGGAAGCAACATTCCAAATTTTTTATCTCATAAAAACTACTAAAAGACAAAAGTTTTGCAAAACCAAAAAAAACACATTCAAACAAAATATCACATCCAACCCCATAATCATTTCACTTTTTCTCTCACAAACATCACATCCAATCACATAAAAACCCAACTATCTTCCCAAACACTTAAAATTTTTTATCTCATAAAAACCTACATCTACTAAAATCTACATAAAAACTCACTTCCCAAACACCCACAAAGTAAGCAATTACACTCTAAGAAAATGGTTGAGTCCCTTGAGTCCCTTTCTTTTTTTTTTTTTTGGGTACATCGGAAAATAAAAGAAACAACACAAGAACTACATCCTAGATCCCTCCCTAGAGAGGTGAACGATGTCTTCGACTAGCAAAGGCCGAAGTTCCGTAGGTGGGTCTTGGACAATAAGCAACTCCGCCGGTTGGTATTCGCCTAATTTCGCCATTGCATCCGCACAAATGTTGGCGTCCCTTCGAATATCTTTGGATGGTGCAATCACAACCGCAGATGATGATACGGCGTCTTCCACAATGCCCAAAGCGCATCGCCACCTAGATCTTCACTTAACAACAACCACTTGTTCAAGATCCGCTTTCAATAATCACTTGATTGAATCCTCGTTGAAGAATGATGGTGAGCCCTTTGTATACCGCCCAAAGTTCGCTTCAAGGCTAGTGCATAACTCCAACTTGCCGAGAATCCACTAATCCATGACCCTCTTTCATCCCGAATACTCCACCAAATCCACCACCGCCACCTCTACGAAAGTGCTACCATCTGTGTTCAACTTAATTTTCCCTGCATTTGGGCAAGACCACTTAGTTAGACTCTTACATTTAGTATGAGCTGTGACATCAAGAGTAAAAGCATGAAAAATTTCTTTTGTATAATCTAAAATGGATTTCACACTCTCATAAATGTTCATAACTTTATGTTCAAAAACCCTTTAGTATGAGTATTATTGGGTTTAGAAATCCTATTTTGAAGTCTACTTCGAATGATCAAAATTATTTATTTTGTAAGATTTGTAAGAAAAATATTTGTACAAAATATAAATTGATCAAACATTTTTTTGGGTGAATATTGATCAAAAATAGGAACTAGATAATCAAATTACATTTATTTTTATGAAAAAATATATATTCTAAAAATTCATGTTTTTTTGTTGAATTTTTATAGCACAAATATAATCTAAATATATAATTATTGATATCTGATCAATCAATTTTTTTTTTTTTACGTGAATTAACTTCTTGACCAACCTTTGGGTTCTTTTGGCAAGTTGGTAATAATCTAATTTTTAGATTATTACTAACTTCCTCTCTCACAAAAAAGCTGATTATAATCTACTTATAAATTAACTTTTCACTAAAAAACTGATTATAATCACATTCTCAAAATAGGCCAAAATGAATTATTTGAATCACAAATAAACCCTAATTCACCAAAACTCTCTCCAGTCAAATCACCATTAAAGAGAGAAGCCATTTCTTTAATAATTTTTTTTTTTTTTTTAAATGTAATAAGCTAATAATGCTTTTTACAATACTTTTAGAAAATTTCATATTTACCCCTATATTTTGTCTCGATTTATCATTATATTCTCAAATTTTAAATAATTTCAATTTTACCTCCAAAATTTTTGAAATCGTGTCATTTTTACCCCTACCATTACATTTGAAACAAAAAACGTTAAAAAATATATATATTTTAATCTCTAATTTCAAAAGAAAGATGGAAATCAATCATTTTCTACCCAAACTCACCATCTCTCATCTTTATCCCATTTTTCCCTCTCTTCCACCCTTGCAAGTGCTGCTACCACCACCAACCATCACCACCACAATCACTCAATTCTCCAACCCAACTTCTCTTAAACCCAAATTCACTTACTCAATATTCTCTCAAACGCATATCAATTATCTATACACATATCATCTCTTCATCACCTTTATCAATTTCACCAACATCACCACCCAAACCACCAAGTACACAGCCACCGAACTTCATTACCGCCACCATAAGCATTACCATCACCATCACCATCACCACCACCTTTCAATACCAAACCTCTTTCACAACCAAGTTCTATTACCACTACCATCAAGCTCCACGATCACCATCACCGCGAGCTCCGCCATCATAGTCGGATTGCCACCACCACTATCACTAGCTCCGCTACCACCTAGAACCATACTCCACATCATGTTATGAGTAAAAAAGAAGAAGAATAAGGAATATAGAAGAGAAAGAAACAAAAGATGAATGTTTCGAAACTTTTGAAGTTAATTTTTAGACAACTTTTAGCATACCAAAACCGTCAATTACACAAAGAAATGAGAAAGTGAGGTAGTGTAGGACGAAATAAGAAGTGAAGTGAAGATAATAGCGAAAGAATGAATTAGAACCGTCAAGAATCGAAAAAAATATGACGTATGAAAGATGGCTCAAGGAAAAGTAAAAAACGAGAAGAATTTTTTTTTTTTTTTAATCAACTTTTGGAGTTTCAATTGTATGCAAAAAGAGGAAGAACGATACGTATGAGCGGTGATACGAAATCTAGGCCGTGAAGTGAATTCAATGGCGTAAAAATAAGACGAAACAAAATTATGACAAAAGAGATAAAATAGCTTAAAGTGATGGTGAGGAAAGAGGATGGGTTGAGTAAGAAATGATGAATTTGCATATTTCTTTTGAAATTTGAGATCAAAATATAATTTTTTTTGACGTTTTCCGTTTCAAATAATAACGGTAGGAATAAAAATTATATGATTTCAAAAAATTTGAAGATAAAATTAAAATTATTCAAAATTTGAGATCTAATTGGAAATCGAGGGAAAGTATAAAAATAAAAATGAAATTTTCTCTCATACTTTGTTTGACAAAAATGAATGAGCCGTGCTAGATCCCCGAAATTGGGGCCCCTAATCCCCCCGAAAATTGTAAAAAAAAAAAATTGCTCAAAACGACATCGTTTTGGGCATTAAGAAAATTAGAAAGGACATTTTTAGGAAAACAAATCATTTTTCAAAATGAATTTAGAGTTACTAAAAAAAAAAAAAAGGGGGAAATTTTGACAAGTTTGAGTGTTGGGCTCTTTTAGTTGGAGGTACACCTAATATGGCCACTTTTGAGTATCTTCACGGCAAAATTAAATCACATTCAATGCTACTATGTACTATTAGTACTAAACAATACTAAAATCGGCACATATATGAATGATATAGTAGAAAATGGATCTAACACTGATGTTTCTTATTATTTGTTTTATTTTCTAATTTTCTTGTAGTCTCCAAATGAAACCAACACCCCTCTCCCTTTTACAAAAAAAAAAAAAATTGAATATCAAGAAGAACATCTAATATGGGCAAATTACATATATCCCTCGAGGTTTAGTAAAATTATAGATATCTTCTTGAAGTTTGAAAAATTACAGATATTTCCCTTAAGATACTATTTGCATAATAAATTAGGAGACAAATTGTTATGAAAATATAAATCTCATGAGACAATTTGTTATGAAAATATAAACTTCAGAAAAATATCTGTAATTTCTGAAATTTTAAAAAAATATTTGTAATTTAACTAAATCTCAAGAAAAGTATATGTAATTTGCCCAATATAAAATAGAAAATGATGATGCAAATGGCAAGAATTAAAACCAACTAGACATCATAGTCGTAATGAGTCGGAGCTATCGGGCCATACGCTTAATGAGAAAATTAGTGTGGACAGGTTTTCATCTCCTCTTCTCATTCCAAGTATTTTTATTAAATATGTTTATATGTATTTAATATGTAATTTACTTTTCGGAAATATAATAAAAATAAAACATTTAAATATTATATTTAATTTTTAATTTTAGGCTAAGTTTGACAATCCAAAATTAATCCATCTTTTTATCTTTTTTTTATCATATCACCTCTCTACTTTTCTACACACCTTTTCGTAAAAATACAAAAAGTGCACTTATTTAGGTCATCTCAAACAACCCCTTACTTATTTATTTCTCATCTTATATTTTTTAACTCTCATTTTTTTTTTCTACTTTTGTTTTGGAATAATGATATATGTCATATGATAGATTTTAGGATAAATTATAATTTAACCCCTTGTGGTTTGCCTCAAAAACACGGAGCCCCCTATAGTTTCATTTGTAACACTTAAACCCCTAAATTAAACACCAAATTGTAAGTTTTGATAGATCCGTTTATTTAACCAGAGCGTGAGATTCACGAGCATGAAAATGTTACCAGCACTTTCTCCTGCCAAAAACATTTCACTTTTGGACCAAAACATCCATTCTCTCTCCCCTCATTATATAAATATGCAACAAACACATTGAGGCCTCTGAAATTGCCCAAATTATCTTAGGATTTCTTCCTCACCGCACAGTAAAACTAGCCTGCAATTCCACACCATCATCCACCCTCCATCTCCTTCTCATTTCCCTTTCCTTATCATTCGCTTCATCCAACAAACCAATGATACTCTCTTGACCGCCACACCATTCTATTCAGAAAGACTACAGCTAATATATATACACACATCTTCAAAAGCAAATCTCCAAATAAATTTGTGAAATGAATCGGACCCAGTTAGAATTAAAGGAAATTTTTTTTTTGAATTGTTCAATAAAAGTTGCAAATTATAATGCAAAGAATAGTTAGAACTTGAAATAGTTTTTACCTCACAACTTCATATTTTTTTGGTTTGAGGTATTGTATGTAGGTGGCTGCTTAAACTAGGACAGCTATGGCTACTTTCATAAAAAAGGGAAAAAAAAAAAGTGAGGAAGAGGGTTAAAAAAAAACCCAGTGGTGAGTGCTGAAAGTTCATGTTGCAAAGACTTGTCGTTGGTGTTGGTGGTCTCAACGTGCATGGTGGTGGTTGTGTTTGAGTTTAGTCCAGTCTGGTTTTTTGGCTGATTAAGCTTACAGTGTGTAGCTCATGTTGCAAAGAGTCTCTCTCTTTAGATTTTCTTTCCACGTGAACTTGCCAGAGAAGCACCAAATAACTATCCCACATGTACAGCAGGTGAATGCCACACAGTGGTGTGTCATTAGTGTATTCTGTGTTGTTAGACATACAGTTGTGTGTTATAGTTCACCACTTTCACCCCCATTTTCACAGTGAACACATCAGAAAACCCTCCATCTCCTCATTTTCTCAGTTTCCAATCACACCCAAATCCAAATCCAAATCAAAATCAAAATCAAAATCAGCAAAAAGTGAAAGGTCATCCTAGGAGAGCCGAAGCAGAACGATTACTCGGAATCGCCGAGAAACTCTTGCAAGGCTAAGATTTCAATGGCTCTCAAGACTTCGCGATCTTAGCTCAAGAAACCGAGCCCTTATTAGAAAGTCCCGATCAGATCCTGGCCGTAGCCGAAGTCCTCATCGCCGCCCAGAAATGGATCAACAACCACTACGACTGGTACTCCATTCTCTAAGTCGATTTTAGAAGCTTCAATTTGCTGTATTTGACCAGGCGTCACCGGTGATGAGGTTGTAAGATGGGGATGAAGTTGGTAGTGAAGCTATAAGCATGGTATCTAGCGTTGGGCAAGAGAGGAAGATGGTCCACGTGAACTTGCCAGAGAAGATAGAGAGAAAGAGAGATATATATAGAAATAGAGATACGAAGTGATACAAATAAAATGACTGAGTGGAAAATATCTAAGGGCATTTATGATTTTTTATTACTTCTGTTACGTCCATCCAAAATTATAGTTTAATATTAAGTTTAGGGGTTTAAGTGTTACAAATGAAACTACAGGGAGGTTTCATGTTTTTGGGGCAAACCACAGGGAGTTAAAGTGTAATTTACCCTAGATTTTATTATTGTTTTCACATCTTATACACAAAATTCATTATTTTTTTTTCAAATATGATAAATACATAACAACACTCTGTTTTTTTGTTTTTTTCAATGGTAAATTAGCAATGCACCCCTGAAGTTTGCTTAAAATACCAATTATCCTGTGACTTGGAAAATTACAAATATCTCCCTGTCAGAATTCTTTATTTAACAAAATTAATTGAAAAAGTAAAATTTCTAACTATTCACTTATACAATAACAAAATTATATGAATTATTAATTAAATAAAATTTTAACATTATTAAATATTATTAATTAATTTGATAATTTATCAATAAAAGAACTTATTTGTTATGAAATTAGAAACTTTAGAAGATATAATGTAATTTCTAAAATTACAAGAGATAATTTATAATTTAAGTAAATTTCATGAGGTGTGTCTGTAATTTATCATTTTTTTAAGATTGATGGGGTCTCACTTAACCTACTTTTGTCCACAGCACATGCCATGTTCATTTCTTTACCGGTGTCTTAAAAGAAGTTCAATAATAATAATTATAGTGATTATTAAGATTGAAGGCGACAATGTTTTTAAATTCATATATTCATTCATGTGAATCTTGTGTGCTTACTTACTTGTATTAAATTAATTGAAACACTACTGTGGATAATGTAAGGATAAATTACTAGCAAATTGTGTTAGTGAAAAGTACCATTTTTTAACTATAGCTACAAAATGTTTTATTACATATTTGACATGTGCTTGAATTTGTTACCATTACAAGAATAAAAATTTTAAATGCTAAATCACATAATTAAATATAACTTTTTCATTTGGGTTGGGATCCTTATATTTAATTAGTCTCATTATATATAAGAGAATTGTGTTCTATTATGTGATCAAATTACTTTGGAATTGAGGTGCCTGTTGTGCAGCTGATTAGGCCCACTCCGTCCCACTTCAACAATCCGAATACTTGCAAAAAAATTAAATTGATCAGGCATCATAGCCCTTTCATCAAATTATATTTGTATTCAGTTTATTATTAAAATCTCACTTACCATTCATCTTTTTAAACATAAATGTAGTTCGATAAAAGGACTATTGATATTTGATTAATTTAAATTTTTTCATGTATATGTTCTATTCGATGTACCAAATCATCGATGTAGGATTCGGAATTGACTTCATCAATTGTATAACGGTGACTGTTGTATATGATATATGTAAATAGAATAATTGTCATAAAAAAAAATAAAAGTGTAAATGTGGATGCTTTTATAAAGTCTTTGAGAGATTCAATATTTCAAGAAAGGTATCACAATTATACAAAGAACAAAACTCGACATTAACATAATGCTTTATAATTATTTTTCATACAGTCCACGTATTTTAGTCATATATATGAACTATGATCCAAAGTCTTCTCAACACATGTTTCGTTTGTTAAATTTATAACACATGCAATTCACTTACTCAAAAGAAGTTCAAACCAACACATTACATCAAGGGAAATTTCATTCTACACACTTTTTGTAAAGTATCATATGTATTTTTTTTTTTCAATCATCTAACTTGAAAAAAAAAAAGAAAAAAAAAAAAAAAAACTTGAGTTATTGATCATAGTCAAATTGAATTGTAATTAGCATCACTTTAAGACATAATAAAAAAATCACTTTAGTTGTAACTAAAGCTACCATAATGCATAATAAAAAATATCATAATAACGCATAACTAATCTTGATTTAATAATTTACTAGCCTCAACACTACAATAATCTAGAATCAAATACCACAATAGGTCGTGAACAATACCAAATTAAATAACTTATATATATATATAGTATGCACCATAGTATTTATTCACGAAAAATGCATAAATAAATTCAAAACATTACAAAATTCTATTTACTCGTAAAAAATATAAAAATATGTTAGTTAATATTTTTAGAATACTCATTCATAAAATTCATATTTATAATCTATACATGTTGCATTAATAAAAAAGACAAAAAAAAAAAAAAAATTGTTTTTACATGTGTTTATATTTTTCTTTTAACAATATATTAACACAAACTCAACTATAGAAAGTAGCACAAAATATTCATAAGAGTGTGAATGTCACAATTGTGTGAGGGTATTATCGACATTGTCCACACAGCTACAAACACTCATCCTTCCCAAATCGGCGATTTAAATTGAGTCTTCATACTCCTAACCCGGGTTAAGGGTCAAAACCTCAACCCAAGTCAAATTTTAACCCCAGATAGTGACACATAACGGCGTTTAACACCGTCAATCAACCGTTAACTAATAATTGGCTGTCACTTTCAAGTGCCACGTAACAAGGGGTTAGTTGACTTAACCAGAGTTAAAAAATCTCTAACCACAGGTCATCATGCCCTCTCTCACTTCTTTTGGCCTTTAATCGCTTTTAGGTACTGTACTTGTTTTGTCGTTTTGTGGGTGACTCGGCTTTTTGGTATTTTGTACGATCGCCACCTGTCCGCAAATCGTCGCGAATCCCCTCGCGAATCCAACGGTCGTAAGGCAAAGATTCCATCCTTCACAGTTGAACCGGTCACCGACCCGTGCATTTATCTTGTCCGTGCTATTCGTAATACGAATACTAACGTCTCCTTAAACTTGTGGGGCCACCGCACGGGTTCATGCACACGTGGCATTTCCTGAGTGGATTAGACTGTTCAATTTTATTATTTTTTATTAAGGATTAAATTGTGTTAATTAAACAATAATAATAAAATGGCCAAATTTGAGCATCAATAACAAATATAGCTAATAAATTAATTTAATGAGACATACATTTTAATACCTTAGAGCATTTTCATTTGATATGATGTGTTCCGATTGTTTTATTAAATTGAAAAATATTTTTTTCCCCCGAAATTTTCCCCCTGAATAGTCCAAAATTTAGAAGAGAAAGAGAGAGAGAAGAGAAGGAAGAGGAGGAGCTCTACTGCTGTTCTCTCGCTTAATCGCCGCTCATGCTTGTCGCCTCTGTCGCTTCTCGCCTCGCATGACCACTGCCGCTTCGCTGCTGCACTCTGCCTCTCTGCGCCACCTTGCCCTAATTTTGTTGGCCCCCTCTAGTTCTTTTTCTTCCTCCTTCTTCTTCCTTCTCCTCTTCTTCTTCTTTCTTCTGATTTTCTTCTTTTGAAAAAAAAAAAAATATCAAAACGACGAAACGACATCGTTTTAATTTCGGGGGGATTCGGGGAAGGTAGATTTGAGCTACCAATCACTTTTGTATTAAATTTGATTGGTTGTTTGGAGCTTAATGTAAATTTCTATCAAATCTTTTTTAATTCGGTTATCCACCCAGTTGACCGGACAGTCATTCATCTCGTCGTTCATCAACAAGCACTTGTAAAAGTTAATAAAATGTTAAACGCTTTTTTGATTTGATAAAAAAAAAGTATGACTCTCTTTATTTTATACCAATTTAATAAAATAATTGAAATACCATTTTTACTAAATTTCTATCAAATTTAAATTGGGCAAATTACAAACACCCCCCTCGAGGTTTGATAAAAATACAGATTCCCCCCTAAGGTTTGAGAAATTACAAATTGCCCCCTGAAAGTCAAATTTTCATAACAAATTAGGGGAAATTAGGGGGGAATCTGTATGAAAATAAAAACCTCAGGGGGCAATTTGTTATGAAAATATAAACCTCAGGGGGTGGGATGTAATTTCTCAAACCTCAGGGGGGAATCTGTATTTTCACCAAACCTCGAGGGGGTGTTTGTAATTTACCCATTTAAATTTGATGAAAGATATAAGTCTGAATTGATATCTTATATATCAAATTGTAAATGTAGTACTTGAATTCGATGATTGTAAAATTTCTATTGCTTAAATGAGCAATGTTTCATCAATTTAAATTTTTACTGACAATCTTATTAAAATAATACATATCATCAATCATTTTATGTTGTATCATTGATTTTTTAACAACTAATTACATTTGACCTCTTGTATTTTTGTAAAATTATTATACTTAAATTATTTGTAACAAAATTGCATATATATATTTTCTTATGAAATAAGAGTATCTTGTTAAGTATTATAATTTGACACGAGTAGTCAAGTATACAAACTCAACCACATAAAATATAGATGACACAGTTTGGTTTTGTATGTTTGGTTTTGTAATTAATTATGTATTCATAATCTTGTTGATAGCACGATAGGAGCAAAATGCTAAATTTTAGCACGATGTAAATTTTGCTTAAAATTTGTTGACATAATAGAAGGGTTTGTGCTATGATAAAAGTAAAATGATTCAACAAAAATGCCATGTCTGTTAAATTAATGTCAAGTTAATAAGTTTGACATTTTTCAGTATGACCGATGTTATATGCATCAATTAATACACTAACTAGTGTATCAATTAATGATGTGACATAATTTAAGATGTTTTTGATATTTGTAATTTGTATAATAAGTGGGGTCAACAATGATATCATATACTAGTTAGTACACTAATTGATGCATGTAACACAACTCTTTCAATATTGCTACACTAAATTATGTATTTTATTTGATATAATTTTAAATTAATTTAACGAAATGAAAATTTTTGTATTTACCTTTTAGAATGATGTGATAATTCTTTTTATCATATTCCACTAAGTATTTGAATATTAAATGGGTATCTCATTCAAAACACATTTGGTCACAACATGTTACAAAGGCTTGATCCCAAGACCTCAACCCAAACTCTTTTGTTTTTTTTTTTCTTCCTATCTCATCACTCTCTTTTTTAAATAGTTGCAAGACATTTTCAAAACACCCATCCATTGAGCAGTTATGGGATAATAATAAATAAATAAAAATAATATTGTGGAACTCTCAATTAGTATAGTGAAGAGCAAAAGTCAACATTTAATTTCTTGTATTCAACACAAGAAGTGGATTGTTGTCCTTAAAATTTCAATCAAAATGAAGTGTCATGATCATTTGTGCTCATGTTGTTCCTCAAGTATATTTCCTAAAGCACAATCATTTATCAACTAATTTTAATCCTAAAGTTTCAAAGGTATGAACATTGCTTGATTGTGACCAATTTAATTAACACAAAAATACATATATTTTGGAATAAATTACGTAAATAATTTTTATATTATTTATCAGTTTAGTTCCTACTCTTTCAAATTTAACAATAAATTACATCTATTACTCTTTTTCTAATAAAAATAAGTTACATGAAACGCTTGTGCTTGCAAGAACCAAACAATACAAACAACAAATTATAGAGACTATTGTCGTAATTTGTCTATCTTTTTCTTAATCTTTTTAGTAACAATTTTCACACTCTTAAGGTTAAAGGACAAAAAATAAAGTGTGAAACTTAAAATAGAATGGAAATATCATTTACTTTTTGACAAATCTGAGCACAAAATGTATGCCCTTTCAATTAGTTGCGTGTATGCTTCAAAATTGAATGTTTGATTTTCCATTCTAATGATAGAGTTCACTAGTATTGTCTATTACAAAGGCACTACTAAAACATTCGAAACTTGGAATGCAATTTGAATGTGTCTCTCATGTTTTGTGATGAGCTTTTGTAATAAATAGCGTGGAAAAAGATAAAAGCATAACAAGGGAAGAACTCACTTTGAGCACACAAAAGTGCAAACTTTAGGTAGATGTAGACTTTGTTCTTCATAACAAATTTTGTAAAGTAAAACTGTATGAAAGATTAAGATACGTGTGTTTAGCATGTGTCTCAAATAAACAATGCCATTTACATGAGTTAATTTTCACTTTTTAAATAAAAAACCATGTCTTTATCAATGTTTTCAAAATCGGTATTTGCTCAAGTGAGCTGGAAGTCAAAAGGATCGGTTTAACCGTGACGTCATAATTAATATTATATAATTAAAAAATATAACTATAAATTATAAATAAATAAAATATATATATAAATAATCAAATAAAAATAAAAATTGTTGCATAGTATTTATTAATAATATTTAATAAAGTCATAATTGATAAAAAAAAAGTCACTTATTTTAAAGAAATAAAATTTTTTAAACATTCCCTCCAAACAAATTGATTAAATGTTAGATTTAATTTTGGAGGGAAATGAAATTTTCAACCCTCCCTCCAATCAATATGTTTCAAATAATTTAATTGAATCGCACATAGAATTTTGTAGGTTCTCTTTGAAAAATATTTTCCTATAAATAGGAATAGACTTTCATAATCTTTTCAAGCTTTCAATGAGACTCTTTCTTATGAGAGGAGACTCTTGAAATAACAATTTTTAGTCAAAATTTTGAAATATATATATATATACCATAGTCAAAAGAACATCAATATCAAGATGTAAAAATTGATTTATATTGGAATATCCCTAAAGTTAAAACTAAAGAAATATATAAAACTAGTTTTTTACAATCCACTTTTAATGTTGATCTACAGGTCAAAACGGTTGAACAAGTTTATGCTCTAAGTAAACCAAGAGAAACTTATCAATTATTATCCAAAGATGCAATTCGAAAACATCTCAAAGCTGGTCATAATTTTATCCATTCAAGCTTAATTCAAGTAGGAATAAATCCATGAAAAAATTACCAGTAAATCCTATATGATAGAAAGTTAAACCATTTAGTCCTATGAATTTTCTTATGCACCATTTAGTCCCACTATTTACATCAGCAACATCAACTACATTATTAACATCATCAAAACATTAGCTACATTAGTAACATTAACAAAACATCATAAAAAAAAATATGTGAACAACATCAATTTGTAGATCAATTCCTCCTACAGTCTCAATTACAATGCAAAACACAAACAGAGCACATCAAATCGGCCAGCAATCATTGCAGACACCTCTCAACTTCATCATCATCATCATCATCATCATCATCATCCTTGATCCTCAAGAAACCACCGCCCTCACTACTCTCGGATTATTATCAATCATCGATCCTCACCCCCTTGGCCGTTCGCAATTTCCATTCCTATAAATACAAAATCAGATCTCCCATGAACTTGGGCATCCAATTCGTCCCGGAAAAGAAGGCCTATATAGTGGAACGATTCGGAAAATTCGTCAAAATTCTAAACCCAGGTCTCCACTTCTTGTTTTCCTTCGTTTACAAAATCCCCTATGTTCACTCTCTCAAAGAACAAGCGATCCCGATCTCCGATCAAACTGCCATAACCAAAGACAACGTGCCGATCACCATCGACGGCGTGCTCTACATCAAGATCATCGATCCAATCTTAGCCTCATCTAGATTGTCGAGGACCCGATAACGGAAATGCAGACCACCATGCGAAGCTAGCTTGGAAAAATGATGATGTATAATGTTTGATGATGTTTAATGTTTAATATTGATGATGATGTTTTATGTTTGATGATGATGTATAATGTTTAATGTTGAAGACTAATGTTTTATGTCTAATGTCTGATGTTTGATGTTGATGATGAATAATATTTAATATTTAATGTTTGATGATGTTTAATGTTTAATTTTGATAATGATGTTTAATGTTTAATGTTTAATGTTGATGATGATGTTAATGTTTAATGTTTAATGTTGATGATGATGTTTAATGTTTTATGATGATGTATAATGTTTAATGTTGAAGAATAATGTTTTATGTCTGATGTTTGATGTTGATGATGAATAATGTTTAATGTTTGATGATGTTTATTGTTTAATGTTGATGATGATGTTTAATGTTTAATGTTTGATGATGTTTAATGTTGATGATTTGATGTCGATGATGTTCAATGGTCATGAACATTGGGATAGGACTTAACGGTGCATAAGAAAATTCATAGGATCAAATGGGTTACAAGATACAAATTTGGGATTTATTGGTGCATGCCCCTTATAAATCCATTAACTCAACAAGGTAAAAATAATTCTATTTTATTATGTTTAAGAGATGCCCGATTTAATAATTATAATGCAAGTGTAATGGGTATGATAGAATCCAGCCTCCATAAAGGTCCTGTCCATTTTAATTGTTTTTCTGATTTTACTTTAAGTTTACGAGATCCTCACATATTAAAAGCTTTAACATTGAATATTCAACTATTTGGAGAATTTACTAATATGTTAGAAAGTGTTCATAACATTGCTTTAACTTACCAAATCTATTATAAAATGTATTAAAACAAATTTAAATGTTCAAGCTTTAACCAAAAGTCCAAAGGATAAAACTTTATTAATTCAAGGCAGTACCACTGCAACCAATATTACTATTCCAAAAATGATTCAATAGAAAGATATCAATCTTCCTGACGATTGGGTTACTGTCAATGAAAATTATTCCCAAAATCAACGATCTTCTGATAGTTAAGATATTCAACAATTTACTAACGGATCTGTCCATATATATATATACATATAAATATAAGAAAGAAAGAAAAGAATTAAAAAAAAAAAAAAAGGTAAAACAAGAAAAAAAAAAAAATCGGGCCAACCCTCTTGACCCAGTCCGGGTCACCGGTTTTGCCAGTTCAATCACCGGGTCACCGATTTTCACCGGTCTTGCTTACACTCCAGGTTTAGGGAGTTGACCGGACCGGAACAAGACCCGATTCCCGATCCAACCGGTCCGACCTCCCGATCCAGTCCGGATTTGAAAACATTAATCTTTACTATCACTATACAATGTATATATATATATATTTTTTTTAATCACAACAAACCAACTCCCCTTTTGTTTGGTAGGTGATAAAGTGGCTACAACCACATGTGAGGCTAAATAATTAATAATTATTTAATAAGTAATCATTAATTTTAATGTATATATAAAAAGTGTATTAAATGTATAAAATATTCATTGTTTAGTTGAGTTTTTAGAATTTATTTTTCTAAAAAAAATAGATTAATACCTAGTTTGATAAATAATAAATAATAAATAAAAAAGAAGAAAACACTCATTATTTTTGTATGATTTTTTTTTGGGGGGGTGGGGGTGGGCATACATTATTTTTTAAAATTTACAAATATATATTTGCTTTATCTAACTAGTTTCTTTCTTTTTTTAAAAAAAAATAATAATAAATCAAAAAACAAGTTAAAATCAACCAAACAGCTCCTAAATATTTTAACAATTTTATTATTAATGGCATAAAAAAGGTGCGTGGAAGTAGCAAAACCTAGGCTGTTTGGAATTTTACATCCAAAATACTTAACCATGAAAATTGTTCCTCCAATGGTGGACACAGATGAATGATATATATTACTTAATCATTAATATAATTATATTCTTAGTAGTTAATGCTAAACCTTTAACCATTATTTTATTTGGGCATGGTACATCACAAGTAACGAAAAATTCCAATGGTGTATAGATTAAATTAAATTAAATATAGATTCGTATATAATGTTATTATTATGATGCTAATATTTATTAATATTATTTTTATTAGTGTCCAACTCGAGAAGATATGGTGTTCAGGTAGTCGTTATTATATGATCTAATTTATTTATTTATTTTTTAATTTTGTTCCTTTTTGAGTAGGTATGATTCGAATAATTTTAAATGCTCGACTTTTTACTAAAATTTAATTATGCCCTATATATAAATAGTTATTAAAGTTAAAGAGAATATTAGAAGAGTCGAATAATTAATCTCCTAATAACGAGTAAGTTTTCATCAGTTGAACTAATCACATTAATTTTTTTGAAAGGAACTAATTAGTTATGATACTATAATATAATTTGGATTTTTTATAGGGCTTCTTGTAATATTCCAAAACAACCGTTTTGGGTCAAAACTTGAAAGAAACAAAAGGAGTAAAAAAAAAAAAAAAAATCTTTTCCTCTCAAAATAAAGTCTTAGGCAACTCTAACCACACTTACTATTTTTCAATAGCTAAAATATGAAAAAATATACTCTTTATTTTATCTAATTATTTTAGTTATTATATTTTTCAACCACACTCTTTATTTTAGATAATCATTTAAACTAACTTAATTAATTTTTAAAACAAAAAATACTAATTGCTGATATTTTACTAATATAAATTTGCAATATAATAAATTTGCCCATACAAACATACAAAACCTGTAGAATGAGGAGAAAAAAATATAAAATATAAAACAAGTTATTCCATAATTCATCAAATAAAATTGAAAGAATATATAAAATTGTTACATACACATATACATATATAAAATCCCAAATCCCAAATCCAAGACATAAATATACAAACAAATATATGTATATCTAGAATTTTTGCATATTTATGTCTTGGATTTGAGATTTTATATATTTTATATATGTATATGTGTATGTAGTAATTTTATATGTTCTTACAATTCTGTTTGATAAATTACGGAATAACTTATTTTGTATTTTGTATTTTGTATTTTTTTGTCCTCATTCTACAGGTTTTGTATGTTTGTATGGGCAAATTTATTATTATTACAAATTTATATTAGTAAAATATCAGCAATTAGTATTTTTTGTTTTAAAAATTAATTAAGTTAATTTGAATGATTAGCTAAAATAAAGAGTGTGATTGGAAAACACAATAGTTAAAGTAATTAGGTAAAATAAAAAATGTACGTTTTTATATTTTAGTTAGTGAAAAGTAAAGAATGTGATTGGAGTTACTTACATTGACTAAAATGCCTAACAAACTTTTTTTTTTATCCATCCTCTTAAAGATGTTCTTAGACACTACATGGAGCACTATATGCAATATAACACACAGGCTCCAAATTTGTTATAATATAGTAGGACAAATTATGTGCATCTCGCACTATGCAATTGAAAAAAAGTGAACATTGCTAAAGGCCAAGAAATCAACCACCCAAAAATGTCAAGATAAAAAATGTATGTAATTTAGGTTCATTTCAAATATGAATTTATAATATAACTGAATTTGAAGCACATATCCTTTTAGTTTTTTGACCTGTAACATTTCAAAGTCAACTCATGAGAATCATCCTTGTGCTTTTATGTGATAAATTAAATTGGTTTAGTTATAAGATATTAAAATTTTTCAGTTTCATTTGGAGTTGTCCTTTTTTTTTAAAAAAAATAAAAAATAAAAAAAAATTAATGTGTTTGGGTAGTTAGAGTCTCATAATAAAATTTTAATACATTAAGGATAAGTATAAATTTTTTTTAAAAAAAAAAAATTCTAACAAATATCACTATTATCAAAATATTAAATTTTAAAATAATATAATTTTTGATATAGATGTCGATTTTTAATAAAATTAATATTTTTATAATTCTCTTATTAAGATCCATCAAATAAGATTCATGTTGACTATGAATTTTTTTTTTAAAAAAATATTACCGTTGAAATTGATGTAAACAATAACAATAACATGTAACTCTGTTTGATAGTAACACGCTACTCTACTTCACAGTAACATGTTACTCTGACAGTATTGTTTAAAAAAGAAAAAAAAAAAATATATATATATATATATACATTTTATTTTGTCCTTACTCAGTTATGTGTTTTCTCCTCAGGAGGTTTATGAAGAAAAATAAATTGGACTGTCATTTTCACCAAATAACGGTCTAATAGAGTAGTTTTGACTAAATTTCCTTCTTTTTTTATAAATGAAAAAATTGATGTAATATTTAACTTTTTTAAGTGTTGAAAAAAAAAAATTGTAACCAAAAAAACTAATTTTATTTTATTTTGTCAGATTCCAAACAAGACCCAACGGCTAAAAAGAGTATTATAAGTAGTCAATTCTAATTATTTTTTTACACAAGGTATAACTGTGATTCCAATGCTTGACACCAATGAATGAATTGTTTAATTCTCAAATAATTATTTACTAAAATTACTTAGCCATGTTACATCATAGGTTACAACAAAGGGGAATGGTATAAAAAATAACTTAGGCATTTTTAATTATTCAATCTAATTTTTTTAATTTAATTACAGAGTACAATTAAATATCTATTAATTACTATTTAATAACCTGATATAGTCTAATAATTAATAGAATAATGCTATATGTACCAATTAATATACTAATTAGTATACTAATAGATGATGTGGTATAATTTTAGATGTTTTGAGTATTTGTAATTTGTATAATATGTGGGGTTAATAATAATGACATAACACTAGTTGGTACATTGGTGTGTACATTAATTGGTGAATATAGCACTACCGTAATCGATGACTTTTTAAAATAACATTGTTCTACCGTGAATAATTTATGTTTCTAATATTTTAATAATTTTTAATTTTGTATTATTTAATTTTTACATAATAATTGGGCTTGGTCATAATAATAATAGGGCTTCGGTCCAATATTTTAATTAAACAAAAGCCCAGCATAAACTCGGCCCCACTCCGCCATTTCTATGTCAATCGATGTTTATGGTGAACAAATCAGATGAATCTGATACATACTCATAAATTCTTTGTATTACAATGTTAATTTTATTTGTGATGAAATCTATGCATTAAGAAAATTTATTGTGTTTTCTTTAGAATAACTTCTTTCTTTAATTAATAAGAGAAAAGTTAGGGATCATGAAAATTTTATCATGAAAATGATCATGAAAGATTTATGATCCTTGGATTACCTTGATTAGTGTGCGGTGTTTTATTTTAAGTGTAATCTAAAGGTTACAAAGCTTTCATGATTATTTTCATGAAAGATTTTTCATGTTACCTAGCATTGAATGGGAAATCTTTTCATGAAAATAATCATGAAAAATTTATGATCCTTAAATTACCTTGATTAATTTGTGATGTTTTATTCTATGTGTAATTCAAAAGTCACAAAGCTTTCGTGATTATTTTCATGAGGATTTGATGATTACTATACAATAAAACCAAATTTAATTAGGACCACAATTTTTCTCAATTTTATCTAATGCATAGTACTTTCTTTGTTATAGAATTTGGTTTTGTAGTTGTGCAGTAACCATACAACATTGGGTTCTGTCTTGTCCTGTCAGTCTAAATACCTTGCCCTGTAATTTTCAGTTTCTGTGATTTGATCAATTTCTATGAAACAATTCTACACTTAAATTATCTTATGCTAGTTGTATGCGGTCTGTTCTGTTAAAATTACATTTGCAACCATTTTTTCAGAGACTCTGACTGATTTTGTTGAATTCTTGTTGGCCTAATTCTATTGGAGTTGTGGCAGTTTACTGGTCCAACATTGTTTCCAAAATAGTCTTCCAAAATAGATTATACATGCTAATCTTGTAGTATTCTTCTGTTCGATGCCCAAGCATTGGGTTGCAGATTTTCTTTATCATGGCACTCTATAGCTTGTCTTATACAAACTCACTCCATTTTCTGTTAGTCATGCATATCATACTTTCACAGATCAAAGCAATTGAAGTTTCAGTTGATATATACTCAATTTATATTAGTGCTCAAAATATAAACAAGCGGTCGTTCTCTCTTAGAGCACTCAATTCTTCCACTTGAGAGCCATCTGCCATGAGAATTGTGCTTCCTTTTTTGCAAAACTTCTTTTCTGCGGGAAAAAAATAATAATAATAATTTCATTTTAATCACTTAATTGTGTGGATGCTTCTTGTTCTCGAGTAAAACACGAATATTTAGGACTCACATTTTTGGTATCAGTTTACTAAGGGTATTTGATGGTAATTTCTCTTGAATCACTTACCTGCTAAACTCAGAAGGTCTTCTACTGAGTCAGGAAGGTGCATAAGTTTTCCTGTTTTATCACCATCTGTTGTTTTATCATCTGGATGATGCCCATGTATTATGACCCTCAGGGGAAGCGGGTGTGATAAGGGAGTAAAAGTTGTTGGTGTTCCTGCGAAATGATAGCATGAGTTTTTGCACATGAAGTTGGCAAATAACTTAAGCTTGTCTAGGCAGAATTTGTATCTCTGAACTAGACAAATTATTGTGGCTCTGACATCAAAATGTGCGTGGTTGTTAAACATATGCTCTGAGAGTGAGACGCTGAATTTTACTTTTGCACAAAAAGTTTCTCATTTACCTTCTTCTGAATGCAAGTGACCAGTATGATACTATGCAGTCAGGCTTGAGCTCACTAACCTTCAATAGTTGCGTCTCTACTGTAATTTGGCGCTTCGTGATGTTGTTGTCCCTCAACAGATTCTATATGCTGCAAGAACACCGTTATAAATGTCATTAGTTGTAGGTTTAATAACTTGATATGCCAGTTCTCAGATCTATGCTACAATTTACAACCTACGATGAAGAGATATTCAGTTTCCCATTGGAAAGACATGAAGACAAATGTTTCCCTGGATTTTTATGACTTGTATCTGAATGAGTGGATGTTTGAAGGGATGGCCTTAAATCTTACTCTCCAGATTTTTGTTCGTTGCTTAAAATTAACTTACACCAATATTTGTGCAATTTTTTTTTATGCTTATACATCGATTTTTTTTGCATATATTTATTTAATCTAGATGACAAGGCTAAAAATGGGGTTCATAATTTTGTGAAATCTGTGAAGTTTACTTGAAATTTTGTCAATTATTTTAAAAATTAAAAAACTGACAAGAAATTTTTTGGGGTTATTTTAGCTACCTTTAGGCTGATTATTAAAAATTAGCAAACATCAGAGGAAAATTTTTATCAAAATTCTGTAGTTGGAAACATTAACTCTTCTTTTTGTTTATACAGAAAAGTGAAATGCGTAGTGTGCTTTATTTGTTGCCATAAGCGCTCCTTCTGCCATGTTGAATTGGCTTAATTCTTGGATAGGAATATCTTATCAAGTTAAACTGATATGATAGTATTCGATTTTAGGTGACATTTATGTAGTATTAAAAACATTGCATCAATAGCAGCTCCTCTGTTAGACTAATATACACACTATTAGTTCTATTGCACACCCAAATCTATAGTTATTTCTGTCTTTTTGATTGTGTTGGATTGTATCCTGAACTCCAAGCATGCAACTTGATAAAAAATGAATGTACTAATTCCTTGCTTAACAACTTTCCTGTACCGTACACATCTAAAGTAAATTGTCAAATGTGTAAAATTTCAGGTATCTTTCTTTAGAGGCACAGGTAAACTCAGATTCTGATTTATTATTGATATATGTTTTATGCAAGTCTATGCCCAAGGCGAAGAATTACCTCTGTATTGAACTCATCCAACAAATCTTTTACAAATGGCATCTCTTCGAGCAACTCTTTCTTTAATCCTTTCAAATACTGAGCAAGGAATGCAGGTAGAGTCAGTCAGCATAAAAGTTTATTTGCATGTGAAGCTAATTTAAGGGTTGAGTGGGGAACTCTGATAGTGGAAACACTGGTGGATGGCCCATCAAATTCAAACCTCGCCACGTGATGACCTAAAAATAGTTTTCCAATGCTTAGAAAAAACAATTGCTTTTCAATTTTTTGGGCACTGTGTGTACAGTTTCCTGGGAGAAGTTGGTAGTTTAATCACTAACTTCTTGTGCTATGTACTTGTCAAATGTATCACTGATAATATCTAGAAACATGAGGAAATATAACATTTTTAAAACCTCAATTCTCAATAATATAAAAAAATTCCAGACCTGTATAAAGTTGGAGATGATTATCTTTCCATCTGGATTATGTGGCTGCACCATTTGCTTGAATTGATGATGACTAATCCGGATGACCTGAGAAAGCCTCTTCGTTCTCACCGTAAAAGGTTGTGGGATATTGAAAAGTACCCCTATTTCTCCTGCCATGTCTGCAGCCCCTAATTTTGACAAGAACTGGAAATCCCATTTGAACTAAGTTAACATTAAATACAACTCCTTGTTCTGTTAGTTCAATGATTCAGATGTAGAAAAAGTGAAATCACTAGGATTTATTTCAGCAGATAGGAGACTTTCATCAAGTTGCTCTCATATGAGATCATCTTGTGATTCCCTTCGTTTAATGGATTTTTTTCTAGTGAAATTTCTACATATTACAATTTTTCGATTGGAGTTGGTCATCCTTTGCCTTGCATGTTACATAGCATCTAGAAAGGTTACTGCTTTCCTATGACAAATCAAAACCATATGCAACGTAGCTGTGAAATGAAACCACAGTTACAGATTGGTTTTGGCTCTCCATTTTATTTTCTTTTGAAGTAATATGTTTTTGTGTGCAAGTAATTGTGTATGTGAGACTCAATGTGGGTTGATTAGTAGTTTCCTGTGCATGACATATTGTGAATCTTTGTAGAAACAAGGGCCTTGATTTGTCACTCAATGCAGAAGTTCATTACTAATTTCTTAGACATGGTCAATCGTGCATCTTCCGTTATTGTTTTTTCTGTCCTTTGGAATACTCATGCCCTGAACATACCTGCTCCATTTCATTGAAAAAAAGTAAAACCATACCTGGTCCGTGCCATTTTTGTATATCACGACATCCTGCATTTCAGATGGTCAGATTTTGCTTCTGGCAGTGTACATAGAATAACATGTGAAAGGAGAAGTAACCATACCACTGCTCCAGATACTAGAATGTAGAAATCCGTAGGTATCTCATTTTGTAAGATGATATCAACCTTTGGTGGAAAATATTCCGCTTTCATTTCGGACACCTGAGAGGAGAAGATGCCACAAGATGCTGCTTAATTAGATGACAATCTGGTAACACTGAATTTAGAATTTCCACATTGATTCTGGCTCCTGCTATAATGGACTCATTATGCATTTTGGATGTGTGTATAGACTGTCTATCAGATACTTCTTCCTTATGTAGGACATGGAGACATGATGTTTTAAGTATCTCAATTCTTCTAAAACGTTTACACTAAAATGTTATTGTATCATATTATGCTTGACATGGATGCCTCTAGCCTCGTATTTGTAGTATACATGGAACAGAAGAACAATTTAGTGAAACATCATAATGAAATGCTGGAGCTAGGAATTGTTTTCCCTTTCTCCCCCCTCCCCCCCTTTTCTAAACATGTGTGTATTTGACAAGGGCACTTCACCCTTCTTTGGAATATTCATATATTACCAACAATATATATATATATATATATTCTTAATAAACATTCTCTTGGCTTCAAGGAACACATAACTAATAGTTTGTCTATTATTATGTCATGTTAAGTCTGAAATAGTTACTTAACATTTTGAAGTGTCAATGTGCTAAGTTAATAATATTCTTATTGCTGTTATTGTTTTGTTGCTGTTAAACTAGGGTACTTACTATTCTATTGCAACATGATCTATAATGTGAAGGAGAGGGAAAAGATATTGTACCAGCTGGATGATAAGGTCTTCAGAAACTCCTTTGAAGAGATAGGCATTTTCCACAGTTCCATGAAAAAGATGCTGAGCGATACTTGATCTAATTGCCTTAGGTAGGTCTTCAAGCACTTCTTCCTGCTGTAATTCTGCTGTCCTAAATTTCAGTTGCATATTTGCCAGCATTTGCTCTTTCAAACTTTCTGGAAGTCGATTCTGGCTTGCGTATCGCAAAATCTGATTGATGGTGTCCCTCTGTAAAGCCATTATTAGATAATACTCATAATAGTGTAGTCTAGTAGATTGGGGAGGCACACTTCCGAAAAGAGAGAACCGTGACTCCAAAAGTCAAATGTGTTCATAAAAAGGGTTGTAGAGGAATTACCATGGCAAAGGTTCGGACTGCGCTGTGGACAATGAGATTGGTCATATTTCCAATTAGATATGCTGTTAGGCCAATGTTGAATAGCATATAGAAGATATTGAAAATCTTCTCTCCTGTATTCTCTGCATGTAAGTCTCCATAGCCAACTGTTGTGAGGGTGACAATTGACCAATATATGGAATAGGTGTATCCCACCCAGATGCTTCTATGTTCAAAATCTGGAACCTGAGCTCCAATCCATGTGTTCTCGAGTGATTTATGATGGACGGCAAGCCAGTAGTAGAAGCACCCTGCTGAGTGTACTGCAAATAGAGTCACCTGTGAAAAGTTATAAACAAAAGATTAAGAAGAACTCTATGCGTTGAGAGTAGTAGGCATTTAAGATTCAACATTTGAACAAGGAAAGTGATAACATGAAGAGGTAGTTTTATGAAACTTATTACTTACACATATTAGTTTGATATATCTTGTCCAAAAGTAGCTGAAGCGTGTATCTTTCTCTAACCTGTATAAAACAAGTTCTAACTAGATCAGATGTTAGTTCTGAAACTCTTGCAATCACCAGCATTTCATGAGTATGTTTGTGCGTGTGCATGTGTCTGAATTCCTGAATGTCAAGAAATCACTTTAAATTGATTGTTGGTGCATTGGCTTAATAATATTCTAGATGCAATTCTCCGGTTCTAGATGCAGATAATTAATTGAATGTCTTGAAATGACAGTTTTTTTGGATCACATTTGATTTGAGGCTTACATATTCATTGGCAACTAATGTGGAAATCCAAACCAGGTTATCACAGGTGCTATTACCTTAACCATCTGCTCTGAGGAGGACAACATGATCTGAGGTACGGAATACTAAAATTTGAAGTCAGACACTACAGTGCTAGGCAAAATTTCTTCTGATCATCTGTTATCCATTTAGGTTGTGTTTAGATCTTGGATTTGTGGAGGGAAAGGAAAAATAATGGAAAAAGAGAAAAATATTTAGCTTCTACTTCATTTCTCTTTTCCCGTTTCTTCTCCCTCCAAAAATCTAAGATCCAAACACAGACTTAGAAATTGCACTACGGGTTCTAATTATCCAATTGAAAGCAAATTACCCCATCCAATAGGTTTGAGAAGAGGGTTCAAACCTATTAACTTCAAAGTTGAGACTGGTGTAACAGCTGCATTGTCAAAATACGACAATACAGGATTTTGGGAGATGTCTGTCATGCATCGGATTGGTATTAACCATCAGTATTTGTTACTGTGAACTGTAAATTTGTGTGAGGTATGCAGAGTCTTAACATAAGAGAGCAAAATGTACCTTGTGAAGAGTTCACTAACACGTCTGAGTCGCCATAGCCGAAGCAAGTTAAGGAAGCCAAAAACTTCACCATGGTGCATTTTTCCAGTGAAGACCCGGTATATGGACTGAACTGGCAGAGTCGAGGCTATGTCCATTGGGAACCATAGATTTGTCACATACCTGAACAAGAAATCAATTGTTTATGTGGGTAATCTTTATCTGTGTTTTGTTGAAATATTTGTACCTATCCTGGGTATAAACTTAAATACTAGTCAGTTGTATTGGCTTGAGAAATAAATTATCAACTGCATGACTTGACTCTCTCTCTCTCTCTCTCTCTCTCTCTCTCAGACACACACACACACTTGCAGGATGAGCTGATGGTAAGTGTTAATATATATATAATATATATATTATGTTGGGGATCAGGGATCTCATCCACGACTTTTCAGAAATTATACTAAGGAGAAAAACACACACACCCAAAGAGATACCATATTTAACGTGGTTCGGCCTCAATGCCTACGTTCACAGGAGAGTAACCGGTTATCACTATAACAATGGAGAGATTACAGAAAGATTACAATAGAGGAGGAGCTTACACTCTCCTCACTCACCCACTCACCCGTCTCCCTCGCTCACACCTAGAGAGACGGTCTCTCCGCCTCACATCTCTCACTCTCTTTGGTTTGCTCCCTCTCTCAATTAACTCTCCTCTCACCCTCTCTATTTATACACATTAAGAGAAGGTGGAGAGGTTGGCTGGCCTTGTACATGGCCAGCTTGTTCTTTTACATGGCCAGCTCATTTATATGTTGCAGCACATGAGAAGAGATCACTCCCACATGGGGTGATACATATCCAACAAATCACCTCCTCAACCCATGTGAGGTGATCCACTGCACACACTGTTGCTAATCTTGTCATGCCTAAATTTCAACATAGTCTGCTTCTCCTCACTGAGACATTTGCACCCCTTGAAGCTAGAGATAATACACCAGAGATACAAGAGGAGGAGGAAATCTTACATCCTCAACTCAACTCACATCACTCTCTAATTTGGAGAGAGAGCCTTTGCTCCTATCTCCTACAGATATTTTCCACGGTTCCTATCTTGGATGCCTTCACTTGCTATGTTTGAACTTGCGTAACCAAGATATCTGACACCCCCTGATTAGATGTCCTGCACCCCCTGGTAGGATGCCCTTGACTGTCATGCATTACCTTGTAGGACCAGTCATTAGAGTAATAAAAAACTCGTCGTTTATTCCATTAACGTCCTTGGTTTTCTTTGCTCGGAGCTCTTCCTCTGAACTATCAGCCTTTGCCCTCTGCATTTCTGAACAACCTCCTAGCGTTCCCATACGCTCGTCGTTTGTGCCTTTGTAATCCCTGATTTGCTGTTTAGTAGATTGATGGTTGGCAGTATACAATTTTGCATAGTGCTTGCAACCATGGCTTCTGGTCTCCCTACGTCGAGCTCGTTTAAGAGATCCGCATCAACTTTATCCTCTGCTGCCATGGAACTCAAGAAACCACCATAGAGAAAAGAGACTTGCCACTCATTAGCACGCACTCTTGCGTTTTATCCGTCTTAATTTCTCTGTCTAGAAGTTCCTGTGAACTTTCAACAGCCCGTTGCTACACACTCTTCTCGCATCTTCTCTGCACTATATATCTGCACCTTGTATGACACTCATACATACCCACTTGTGCTTTTGTACCTCTATGCTTGCGCTCAGTATGCTCCTCTGCAACTATTATTCTAGACGTCCACGTACCACCAGTACCTACTTGTATACAGTAGCTCCAACAACCACAGTATTTCCCTGAGCTTGAATTGGTTGCCAAATCATCTATTCGTCGATGAATGGTCTTCTTTTCTGATTGAACCAAATCTTCCGATGAACTTCGGAGATAATCATCTCTGCAATCCACTGATCGCCCCTGACCAATCCTAATCTCCCTTGATCTGCCATTTGATCAAGTCTGATCTCCTTTGGTCTCCAATGATCTATCTTGATCTGTATCTGGTTGTCTAATCTAGTTACAATCTGTCCATTCTAACCTTTTCAGTGAATCCGCAGCGTTCCATAATATCCGGCAACCTTCCTTCGGCTATCGAAGATGACAAACTCCCATGTTTTGACAAACTTTAAAAATCGTTCAAAATTTCACTATTTTGACCTCACAGTTGTATCCGAAACAATCCGTTTAGCTAAGGACAACTTTTGCTGCACTTCCGAGGGCCTCACTGGAAAATATCCTGAAAAGTTAGACCACACCACAATTTTTCTGAAAATTCTAGGCCAAATTGCAATTTTCAGAAGGTTAGGGAATATTCCGTGTTCCAATAGAATATTTCGTCCACTGCACCTGACGCCGTCTGCCACTTTGATCTTCTTTCATTTTACAGAAATTCTCATTCTAAAATCTGACCGTACGGATGTGTTCGGAATACTCCAAATAGTAGGAAAACACTATTGGATCGTCAGAAACGGACTCCGAATGGCTTAGATCAAGTCAAAACATTTTGGACGCCTCAAATCTACAACTATACCTTAGCTGCATAGCACTGGATCACTATTCTTGGGGCTGCACCTTAGCCGCGAAGCACAGGATCACTCTTCCGTGTGTTGACGTGGCAGCGACATGGCGTTGAATGGGCTGCCACATGGCAATGACTAGTTTGCAAACATGGTAGACATGTGGCCATCCCTGGCTGACGTAGTGACACGTGGTGATGACGTGGCGCTACGCATCTCATCTTCTTCCTCTGCGACACGTGTGGCACGTATACACAACTAGGCAGGCGCGTCGGTTGAGTACACGGTGCGTGGTGGCACGTTCTGAGACTGGGACTCACGCGCCATCTTTAGGAGAAGCGTGAGAGCGCGTCTGGTGTCCTCTGGGGCTCTGCTTTGTATTTTTGGACTCCTCTTGTCGAGACCTTGCTCCTGGTATGCTCAAAACCTAATTTTGAGCAACTTGATTTCCGGGCAATTTCGAACCACACACTGTTTTTGTTCCGAAAATGACCGAAAAGGCTCTGATACCACTTGTTGGGGATCGGGGATCCTGCCCAAGACCTTCCCGAAATTATACCAAGCAGAAAAAAACACACACACCCAAAGAGACACCATATTTAACATGGTTCAGCCTCAATGCCTACGTCCACGAAAGAGTAACCGGTTATCACTATAACAATGGAGAGATTACAGAAAGATTACAATGGAGAAGGAGCTCACACTCTCCTCACTTACCCACTCACACGTCTCCCTCACTCACACCGAGAGAGACAATCTCTCCGCTTCACATCTCTCACTCTCTTTGGTTTGCTCTCTCTCTCTCTCTCTCAATTAACTCTCATTTCACCCTCTCTATTTATACACATTAAGAGAAGGTGAAGAGGTTGGTTGGCCTTGCACATGGCCAGTTCATTCACATGTTGAAGCACATGAGAAGAGATCACTCCCACATGAGGTGATAGATATCCAACATATTAGGTATTGATTTCCTAAATATATTAGGTATTGTCATAATTAGGTCTCTTATAGGATACTCTTTTTCATAGTTAGATTTTTAGTAGGATACTTTTTCTCAGCCTATATATACATCTATTGTATAGGACAATATATTCAATACAATTCATTGATTACAATACATATTATTTCATTTCTCTCTCTACTATTCTAACATGTATCAGAGCTATAAGTTAAGCTCTTGGTGTTTTTCACTTTACTGGCGGGCGGCAGCCTTGCCTTAGCCGCCCGTCGTACCTCAACCTATTCCGTTGTTATATTTTCCTGTCAATATCGCTTCGTGGTGATCTCTTCCTTTGTCCGTTGGTTTATTCCTACCCTAAATATCTCTATCATATTTTTTTTGTGTGCTTCTGCTCCACGTTGTCTTTCCCTCTGCTTCAACCTCAAATACGTTTCTATCATCAAACCTATTTGAGTTTGAGGGGGGTATTATACCTATATCCTATGTTACACGGACTTGGGTGCGGGTGTCGGATGTGGATGCATAACTAAGGATCGGACGATTCAAAATTAAAAATTGAAGATACGTGGATATGGATCCAAATTTGGATATGGGTATGTGGATACGTTAAATAGTTATTTTTTAAAATATATTTATTATATGAAAAACGAGTTTAAAAAGTTAAGAAATAACAAATTTTGTTAAAAAAATAACAAATAAAATATAAATAAAAAATATTTTAGACATAAAATAAATTACATTATATATGACAAAATAAATTATTTTTATTTTAGACATAAAAATTATAATATTTATAATATATTATAATATACAATTTTTTTGGAGTAAATATTAATATAATATGAATACTATTATATATTATTATATTAATATATCATTTATAAATAAAAACCAGAGAAAGAGAACGAAAAAAAAGAGAAGACAATCAAAGGAGAGAGAGAGAGAGAGGTCGAGACCAAAGGGGAGTCAAAGCCCTAGGGTGGAATCGGCTTTGGGATGTTGATTTTCAGATCTCCTTCGATTTGGTCTAGTTCGCGACTAGGGTTCGCACTTCGATCTTGCTTCGTGACTCAACTTGCTTCGCAGAAGTGAGTTTCAGTCCTCTTTCTATCTCTCTCTCAACAACTATTCTTCTCTCTCCTCTCATGTCAGCTGTGTCTGAGAAAACCATGCTGAATCCGACATATATCTCACACCTGCATCCATGTCGTGTCGTGTCGACACGGGTACTCTGTCCTAAACTGGCGAGTCCATGTAACACAGCCTATATCATGGTGAACATGGTTATACACCATGCAAACCACCTAAGTTGCCTCCTTTGGTGCACTTTCTAAGCCGTCTTCTTGGCACATAACCCAAGCCGCCCCCTTTGGCACACAATCTAAGCAAACCACCCAAGTTGTCCCCTTTGGCGCACCATTCAAGTCGCCTCCTGGCGCATAATCCAAGCTACCCTCTCTGGAACAACCCAAGCCGCCCCCTTTGGCACAGAATCCAAGCCGCCCCCTGGCGTGCTCAGTTATCTGTTGCCATCATCGTTCAACACGACGTCATAAGTTATGTATGTGCCACGCTTGCTGGTTCAACATCCAGTCTCTACAACGGTTCGACATGACCCCTTTAAATTGTCTCGACATTGATTCTGGTTATCTTCTACATCGGTTCGGCATGACCCCTTTAAACTGTCCCGATATTTATTCCAATTACCTCCTACAATGGTCCGACACGACCATAAACTGTCTCTCAGTATTAGTTCTAGCCAATTTCTACATTAGTCCGACACGACTTTTAATTGTCCTAGCATTAGTTTTAGCCAGTTCCTATAATGGTCCAACACGACCATAAATTGTCTTCCGACTTTAGTTCCGGCCTTTGATCTATTTTAAACACCCTTGCGCTCCCATTCGGATTTTGCAATCTATTTGGCTTTTATTTTATTTAGTTTTATTTCATGTTTTAGTTTTTCTCTCCAAATTCAAGAGGTTTATCCTCCTTGCGTTTGAAGGGAGATGCTAATATATATATGGTATATATTCCTATATATATTACATATTGATTTTCTAGATATATTAGGTATTATCATAGTTAGGTTTTTTATAGGATATTCTTTCTCATAGTTAAATTTTTAATAAGATACTCTTTCTCAGTCTATATATATACAGGCCTTCTATTGTATAGGATAATATATTCAATACAATTCATTGATTACAATATATATTATTTCCCCCCCCCCCCCCCCTCTCTACTATTCTAACAATAAGATTTAAGAGCATACCGCAGTGCTATATTCTTGTGGTTATCTACAAGGAGATAGGTCGATTTGTCCAAGTAAGCCACAAAGAAGGTTAGAACAATGTCAACGGCAAAGAAGGCATCCACGGCCAGATCAATGGGAAGGAGTGAACCGGTTGCCATCTTCTTGAAGGCGAGCTCAAAAGGAGATGACCATGCAGAATACACTACCAGCACCACAAGAAATGTTTGCCACCACCTGCATGACACTTCAAATTTAACCCTACATTGCACACTTATAGCATGAAAACAGGGGCTAATGTTTGGAGGTTAAAACTCCGCCTATTAAATTTGAGGTTGTATGTTCAACCTTGAGGGTAGCCATTTGTGTTGGAACTCGAAGTCACATGTATGGTGAAAAACATTGTCATGACACTCAAAAATGTGGATTCATATTGGAGATAGAAGGCTAGTTTTTGGGGTATAATTGGGACAAGAGGGTTTGGGCATGGTAATGAGTAAGAAAGAACAATTTTTTTTTATGAATTTTCGTGCTTTATTTTCATGTTCCAAGTCGAAGTTGTCTGAAATACTCGCACCAAACAGATGAAGGTAAGTAGTAGATGACTGAAAGGAGTGAAGGATAGAATAATAGAAACATACAATTTCTTATGAATATAGGAGGTGTAATTTGTGTGATTATACTAGTGTCATTTTTGCATGATAACATATTACAAAAGTGTGTTGGTTGTTTTAGATGGAAATTTGAGAATTTGAGTTGGTGGTAGAGTTATTGAATTTATTTCAAAATTTTAAAATGTGATATTGGAGTAATTTATATTTTGTTACAATAAATCTCAAATATTTTTTATTGGGTTTTGAGTAGAACAATGATACAACTCTCTAATTTTGGAGCTCTAATGATGTGGTAAGGAATAAAAAAATTATTAAAAAAAAAAAAAATCAAACCCAAAACATCACATTACAGTAGGGTCTACCCCTATTAAAGCTCATTAGAGCTCCTTTATTAGAGTTCACAATTATTTTTGTTTTGAATATCTCAAAGCCATGAATGTATTTGGGGCTAGGTGGGCCTATTTTGAGACCAACTTTGGTGATTCTAATAACTGTTCACTTTTTGTATTTCATTAAATGTAATATTTATGTAAAAAAATAAAGGCAATTGGATATTGGTACTTATATATTTAACTCACATTTATTTTATATTTATTTTTAAAAAATAAATGACAATTATAGTTTTAACAATAGTCATTTTATTTTTTGTAATACAAATGTGCTTCAAACATATAAGTATCAATGTCTGAGCATCTTAATTTTTTGCGTGAATATTATACTCGACGAGTCTTAAAAAGTCTATAATTCACTGAGATCAGCCTTAAAATAGGCCTACCAAACTCAAATACTTTTCTTACAGTAAATGCTCCCTTACATTAAGATGACCAATTTAAAAAAATTCAAAGATGTGCACTAACAAAGGACGAATTAATGCATGAAGTGTACTTATTTCTAGATAACAGCTGATATTAATAAGAGTAATGCTCGCCATTTTAAAAGTTTTATCAAAATTTTTACTAAATGTCTTATATGAATGCAGACCCACATTATGTGAGTCCATGTAAGTCCCACACTAATGTAAAATATTTAGTAAAAATTTTAGTAAAATTTTTAAAATTTCTAACATTTTTATATTAATAAAGTTGTTTGTCAATTTGTGGAGAAATTATTCATTGGCTCAGGTGCAATTCTAGGTGGTGCTCCAACTCAAGTGTTATTGGTTAAAACAATGGGTTCTAGTACTTGTTTAGAGAGATAATTGCACACTTGTCAAAGTCTAAATGATGTGGTGCAATGCTCCTAGGGCAATGAATGATTTCTCCAATTTGAGATTTGTAATGACCCTGTCATGTGATTGTCAATTCTTTCATTTTGAAAAATCTCATACTTGGAAGTGCTTAAAAATAATTTAAAAAATGTGTAGGTTTTGAAATTTCTCCGAAGAAAAATCTCAATTTAGAAAAACAATACTCTAGTCGACCAATGTTTAGAATAAGAAAGTTGTGATTTGTTGTCTATCCATTAGATCTGAATACTTAATTCATATGTATGCCGATATAATTATATGAAAATTTGTCTCGACATAAACACAAAACATGGAGTGCAATTGAGAAGAAAAGTTATATTGTTGAGTAATAAAATTGTGATTATTAATAAGATTCGGGAGTGATTTTGGTTTGGAAATTGGCACCTTCCTCTAACTCAAATGAAAAGTGACATTGCATTGAAAGATTTGAAAGTAATTTTGGTCTGGAAATTAACTCTCTAACAAGTTCACCCATTTCAATTTAACAAAAATTTACTTTACTGACTAAATATGGAAAGATTTCTAAATTATTACTTTTAAATAATTATTGATAACAGATTACTGCTTTTTCACTCAACTCAACTTTTTTTTCACCATTTAAAAAAATTAAAAAAAACCAAAAAATATCCGATAAATAAAAAATAAAGAAACTAATTGCAAATAAAAAATTGACTAAGGCAACCATTTTTATAGGGTAATGCTATATATTACTCTCTTTTCTTTTCTTTTCTTTTTTCTTCTTCTTCCTTTTCACATCCGATATTATTCTAATAACAATTTCTTACTAATTATCTTCAAATAAGGAAACTATCCTGACACATATAGCAAAATATAACAAAAAATGGGTGACATGGATTTTTTTTCTTTTCATAATCAATTTTGCAAGGAAACCAAAACATGCAAAAACAGGAAGAATTTTTTTTAAGTTATATGATGTACTGTAAATGATAGGATGTATGAAAAGAAAAAAATTATGCAGAAAAAGGAAGATAATTAATCACCGGTATCTACGATCATACGGCGCGATGACATATTTTCTTAGGTGCAGAGATCCTTCACCCACAACAGTCCCGAAAGCCGGCAAGAGGCTGCTTGAAACCGTGGCCAAGTTGTTGATATCATCGGTTGATCGCCTTCGATACAACAAGGGTACAGGTGCCCTTGTTTCCGATGACATGAATGCTAATGATGACCTTGTTTCCGATGTCATGGAGTAGTATTTTGCAATGCTCAAAAACTTAGAGAGAGAGAGAGAGAGAGGTGTCTAGTTCAAGTCCATGTTGTTATTGATTGAGTTCAATAGAATTATATGAGAAGGTGGTGTAGCCTCTGTTTGGGAAGATGAGGTTGGTTGGGTTTGACATTATTTTAATTATAAAAAGATAAAATAAGTTTTTTTAATCTAATAAGATAAAATATCATATGTAATTCATAATTATTATATTTTTTCTTTCATAAAAAATAAAAAAAATCAAATGAAATTTTTTAATCACAAACTAAAAAAATCAAAAAGTCAACTCACTTCCTAAATGAACCATAGTGATTTCACAAATCACATAAACATACATTTAAGATAACATAGTTGTTAGGTAATGAAATTTATTTAAAATATAAATTATCTCTTATAATTTTAAAAATTATAAATATCTCTTTGTTAGAATTTTTTTATTTAACAAAATTAATTAAAAAAATAAAATTTATAATTGTTTTTCTATATAATAATAAAATTATCTAAATTATTAATTGAAAAATATTTCTAACATCATTAAAAATTATTAATTGACTTGATAATTTATTAATAAAAAGATA
Organism: Camellia lanceoleosa; assembly: GCA_025200525.1. Classification (NCBI taxonomy): domain Eukaryota; kingdom Viridiplantae; phylum Streptophyta; class Magnoliopsida; order Ericales; family Theaceae; genus Camellia; species Camellia lanceoleosa. The sequence goes on along the minus strand of CM045771.1, from coordinate 133,087,602 downwards.
ATTTGTTATGAAATTAGAAATATCAGGGGATGAAATGTAATTTTTAAAATTACAAAAATAATTCGTATCTTAATCAAATTTTAAAAGGCATATTTATAATCAAAAATGATAGAGACTCCATTTTTTCTTGATTTCTGCAACTCCCACAGATACATGTCAGTGCGTGATAGAAAGAAAAAAAATGAAAAAAAAAATAAAAAAATTGATCAATTCCAATACATTGAGCATGATAAAGGTTTAAAAAAAAAAAATAAAAAAATCTCAACCATTTTACATTTATAATTTATCTTAATTTTTATTAAAAAAACTTTGACTTCTTGCAGGTGAAACAAAATTCAAAAGGCCGCAATTAATTGCTTTTTCAGTTTTGAAGAATCAAAATCTACTATTTAAGTTCACAACAAGTCAAGAAAACATTCATCACCTTCCCAACTTTGAGACTTTTTACCATGTGGATAGTGTCATGTATTTATGGTTACTATTGAAATAGAACCCAATAACGCTGAATTTGGGGCGGCTGCTGCGCTGGCGGCACACAGTAATCACTGTTGTATAATTAAATAGATTTATTTTAAAATTTATTTTAATAATTTAAATTATTTATATTTGAGAGTATGTCAAATAAAATATATTTATAAAAAATTAAATTAATCGAATATTGCTAATTAAATTAATTATGTATCTACAAAAATAAATGATAATTATAATTTAAAATATTAAAATTAATACAAATATAAATGGATAAAAGAGTTAATGTTATTTAAGTAACCTGATTTTTTATAAATATGTTTTATTCGATATAATCTAAAATGTGAACAATTTAAATTATCAAAACGAATATCAAAATAAAATCATAAGACTGTACAACAGTAACTATTACGCCCCAAATAGAGCAACCACCCGAATCCACTCATAAAATATTAAGCCTTTTTTTTTTTTACTTTGTTTTTTCTATCATGATTTTTTTGTAATGATTTTGTCATACCTTTATTATAACTAGACATATTAACAAAATACATAATTAAATTATTCAAATTAAAAATAAAGCAAAATGACATTAATACATTTTAAAATAATATAAAATTTTAAACATAAATTATTGAATTACCACAATAAAACTATTGCATAGAGATTCATTACAAAGAATTTTGATCTTTCCCTACCTTCAGTGGGACTGTGTGTGTACTATTTATGTGAAAAAGTAACATCCTCGAGCCTACAATTTACCTACTAAAAAAAAAAACCAAAAATTGAAAGAAGACTATTTTTTATTTATAAATTGCATATTTTTTTTTATTAAAAATGCTAGAGATCTTAAAAATTTTATTAAAAATTCTACAAAATATCTCACATAGATGTAGGACCCACATGGAACCCACATTATGTGGATCCTACACCCATGTGGATCTTACATCCATGTAAGACATTTGATAGAATTTTTGGTATAACTTTTAAGATCTCTAACATTACTCTTTTTTTTATGGCTTTTTCCTGAGAGAGAGGTTTCTCACTAGTCAAAATTAGATTGGAAGATATTGTTGGACCTCCGTTGATCTATTATAGAATCTATATTGATAATTCAAATGATTTAATGTGTAGTACTCATCGAGTACTTCAACCTTATTAAAAAATCACATTGATTGAATATTGATAGTTACTTGATCATATCACATTTATATTAACAGTAAGTATAGTTTTTAAAATAAATTATTTATACAATTGTGATCTGATCAAGTGAATATCTGATACAAATGTGATATGATCAAGTGATTATTAATATCTGATCAACGTGATTTTTATAATGATGAAAATACCTGACGAGCCTTACACATTTAACAATTTGAATCATCAATGTTGGTTTCGTGGTGGCTCACAGAGACCCAATAGCACCCTCCAATTGGGGTATGTAATTGGAGAGAAGTCTCTCCCTTTTCTTAATGTGTGTCATAAGAATATGAGTGATGTTACATGCACCAATTAGTGTACTAACTAGTGAACCAACACTAGTTATGACATTATTATTGACCACATTCATTATATAAATATCAAAAATATCTTAAATTATACCACATTATCAATTGATACACTAGTTACTGCACTAATTGGTGAATATAGCAATAGTCTAAGAATGTATATTAAGAAAGGCATTAAATGAATACAATTCCTTTTACAAAAATGTCTAAGACCATCTTTTTTTCTCACCCCCTTTGACCCCCTCTCTCTCTCATTGGTTGGATTTTTTTTTTTCCTTGTCCTCCAATCACCACCTACCACATGTGTGTGGGGGTGGTGATTGGAGGGGGTCTCTATCACTCCTCATCCTTTTATTTGTATAGAAAGTAATAAAAGATAAAACTGTTAGGATTTAAGAATTTTTTTTTCATAGAGACCATAGTACCCTATTTATATTTCTCTCAATTTCACTTAACAATTTTCCTTCTATTATTTATTTTATTATAATTATACCTTTTTTTTTTTAGTTTGCAACACATAGAGATTATATAATTCTAAATAAAGTATTTTTATTTATTAGGTTTATTATTTTTTGAAATAAATTGAAATGTATTTTTTTGGGTAATATTATAGCATCATTTTTTTTTTCTTTTGTTATAATATTACAGTATTAATGGATGAAAATTTAATTGTAAGTGAAAATTTTCAATCCATTTCAAGAAATTGTTTCAACTTAAATGAGTACTACTATTTTATGTGATTTATAAATTTATTTTTTATTTATAATGAAATATTAATGTTTTTTGTTTTTTATTTAAGAGGGTACCATCATTTTATTTTGTTATATTTTTATAAATAAGTCAATTAATTATGCCAAAAGTGGTTAATTCTAAAAGAGAGGGTATTTTTGTCCATGCACAAAAATATTTAGTTTTTAAAAATCATCATATTTATTTCTTACTAGTGTTTTGTATTCCTCGTACAAATGGAGATAATTATAGATATTAATTACAATAACATATGCCCTTAAGTAGGGCAGGCTTTGGGGCAAAACCCACAAAATAGCCGCTTTGGGTACCCAAAAAATGTTCAAAAAAAGGCCCCAAAGTATAGTAACTATTGGGGTATTCTATTTGAAGTAAGGCTGGTCAACGGATCCAACGACTCGTCCCACTCGCCCAGCCCAGCCCAGCCCGACCCAACATCAAATAGATGGATGCGTGACAGTTGGTGGACGGGTGCGGGCCCAGTTTTTGCATTTTCACGGATTCGGGTCAAGTGGCGGTTGATCCGCCGTTTCACCCATGTAACCGGACCCGCCCGCTTTGTCTCAATTTTTTTTTTGTATTGTTTTTTATTTGTTTTGTACTCCCTATTTTCTAATCTCATCTCATCTCACTCAGTAAACCTAACCTAACCCACCCATTATCTTCTTCGACAGACAACTCTCTCATCTCTCTCCACCCTTTCTTCTCAAAACCCTACCCATCTACCGACGGCGATAGCGACGATGATGACGATCTTCTCCATCGTCTGATTGACCAACAGCGACTGAAAGGCGATCGGCGATCTGTTCTGTTTTTTTTTTACTCCATTTTTTGAGAATCTCGGATCCCTTTCTTTGACTAAAAGAGGATCGTCGCCGATTGTAGTGGTGGTGACTCACCATTGGTGAGATTTGTTTTGTATATATATTTTTTTTGTCTTCTTTTTTCCTCTTTTTCTTCTCAATCTCTAATTTGTGTTTTTTTTTTTTGTTGCAGTTTCTAAAAGCAAAGAGGTGGTGAAATTCAGAGTGAAGAAGCTTACAGATAGACAGTTCGAAAACCAGAGAGAAAAAGCTTAAGCAGTTTGAAAACCAAAGATGTTTGGTTTCTTTTGCTTTTTCTTTGCAATGGATTTTGAAAGTACCTGTTTGTTGCAAATGAAATGTTTAGTGTTTACATTCTGTTTAGCCCTAAATTCTGTTCAATTTGTTGGCCCTAAATTCTATGATTTTGGACCCTTAATTTTGTTAGCCCTAAATTACGTGAATTTGAATTTGAGTTTCAATCTGTTATTTTTTATTTTTATTTTGTTACAGTTCTGAAAGCAAAGAGGTGGTGAGATTAGAGTGTGAGAGTTCTACACAGAGAGAGAGAGAGAGAGAGAGAGAGAGAGAGAGAGAGAGAGAAAGCTTACAGAGAGAAGAAGCTTACAAAGAGTTCGAAAACTAGAGGTCTGTGATTTTGATTTTATATCTGTGTCTGTGTGATTTCTATCTGTGTCTGTCTGTGATTTTAGTCTGTGATTTATATATATTTTGCTCTTCTTTTCTTCTCTTCTTCTCTTCTCCTCTCATGTTTTTCTTTTCTTCTTTCATCTTATTCTCTTCTCATGTTCTCTGGTATGTCACTCCACACTTTGGTATGTCTCTTGTTCTCTTGTATTCATTGGGTAATGTTTATTGGTTAATGAATTTTGTAATCATATCCAGTGTATTGATTAATACTCCACACAAATTGTTAAAGAACTATTTTCTATAACTGGATATTAGTTATTAGTTATCTAGTATATTGGTTGATGAATTTTGTAATCAAATATCCAGCTTGTGTTTCAACCAGTATATACTCCACACTTTGTTCTATAAATGAATTCAGGAACTGATATGCTAATGTTGAGGAATTTGGTGTTTGTAAATTGATTCAAGCAATCTGTGTTATAAACTGATTTAGGAACTGCTTGAGAAATGAATGATTTAAGAATTGATTTAATAGTATTACAGTGCTTCCACACAAAATTTGTGTTTATAAATTGATTTAGGAACTGAAAAGCAACCTCTAAGACAGGATTTTTTAGATAGTTCATTGGTTACTTGTTCATATTTATCATCTTTTTTATGTATTAGTCCTTCATGTATAACTTATGTAATAGTATTACTTGTTCATGTTGTTTTACTTGTTCATATTTATCATCTTTTTTACTTGCCTAGGTTTTTTGAGGAAGTGCACTTATGGCCACTGTTTATGGCCACTGTTGCCTAGGTTTTGCACTGTTATTACATTGATGTAAATAAATATTGGTTGTTTTGAGGAAGTGCACTGTTATGTAACTTATGTTATAGATGTGAATAAATATTGCATTGTCCAGATTTTTATTTTTATTTTTTTTGTATGTTGAAAATTTTAAAACTTTCAACCACCAAACTGATTCATATCTATCTGCCAATTCGCATCCGCTGGATTGACGAACGGATGCGGATTGATTTTCTCCAATCTGCCAATTTGGCGGACGAATGGTGGATTAGAGGTTTCATGGCCACAATCGATCCGCGCCTACCCCTAATTTGAATCAAAAAAATATCTCAGTACGCCCAATATAAAATTTAAAATTTTAATTCCTATTGTGATAACCCTGTTTCGTGTTATGTTAATTAATCTTAATTATGATTATGAGTAGACACCCCATTTTTGACCGGTCTTAAGACTCAGACGTCACCAACTGAGCGCTCGGTGATGTTGCATATCGTGCTCGTTCTGAGGTTTCAGAGTCTCGGTTGTGAGCCTTGCCTCCGCACTTCGGGGCTCTTTTATGCTTTGCCTCGGTTTGCGAACCAGGTCCCGTTTTCTCTGTTTTCTCTTTCCAAAGGGAGGGAGAGGTCTCGTAGACTATCTCTCAGTGGCCGTAGGCTACGTTTCGTGGTCGTAGGCCATTTTTTCCGTTTGGAGGCCAGTTTTCGATTTTCGGAGCCGTCGGCCGTGTGCCTCGGTTCGGGACCGCCTAATTACCTCCGTTTGCTCTGGTTTCTGGCACACACCTTGTTTCCTCTCCTTAGAGGGACACTATGGCCCGGGAGACCACCTTCGTGGTCGTACGCCACCTCCGGTGCTTAACGGCCTATTTTTGGGGCCCCAGACTGCACGTTTTGGCCCCCGAACCTTCGTTTTGCATTCGTCTTGGTCCATTTTTGGTAGGGACCCTATTTTCATTGCTAGTGAGGTGGTAGTATGGTGGGAGGCCACCTTTTTCCCTAAAAAATGAGTTTTCTCTTTTTCTCTCTCCTAAAGCCGATTTTTCTGACAGAAAGCTGGTTTTTCTCACTTTTGAGCCACAATTTCTGACTTTTCATACCACCATTGAGTTGTGCTCATCTAGGAGGCCACCAATATGGGTAGGTCGACCAGTAATTCATCTTGACCCTTTTGAACCTTGCTAAAAAGCTGATTTTTCTCTATCTTGGGTCACTTTTTCTAGTTTTTCACCATACAGCTGTATTGCACTCATTTGGGAGGCCACCTTTTTGGGGTGGCCGGCCAGCAATTTTTCTTGAACCTTTTGACCCACAGTCGGCCGACTGGAGTGGCCAGCCACTTGAACTGGCCGGCCTGCTTCTTGCTTTTTGCCCTCTCTGAATGCATCACAGCTGTGCCAGCTGTGAGGCAATTGGACCATCCTCCATATACGTGTATGGAGGATATGTGAGGTCTCTTTGAGATATTTTAGAGCCTCTCCTCTATAAAGGAGAGGCTTGGATTCATTTGCAAGGGTTCAACGAATTTGCTTAAGGCATATACCCTCCACCCTCCATAACTCATTATTCCAAGCTCCAAACCCTAGTTTTCTTGCACCATTTGCACACCAACCCTTAGCACCACACCTCCACTATCCATTCCAGCACTTTGGGACTGATTTAAAGGGGTTGAAGGTTCACCAACTTGGTCCAAAAGCTCCTGTTTTGTTGTGCTTCAAGGGTAAGTACCTATTTCCCTTAAACTTGCATTTTTTTGCTCCATTGGTTAGCCTTATTTTCAAGCATTTCTGGACTTTTTCATAAACTGAAAAGTGTCATATTTTGAGCTCCTCTTGAAGATTGTATAAGGACACTTTTCTTTTTGAGGTCTCCTACATCCTTATATGCTTTATCTCTTTGTAGGCCTATTTTGCATCATATCTTAGTCCTACTTGTGAGCATTTTTTAGATTTGTCATAAACTAGAAAAAGTTTCATTTTGATCTTATAAACATGTTTTTTTAAGATACTTTCTCTGTTTGGGATCATCTCCCCCCCTTTCATGCTTTATTTCTTCATGTTTTGAGCTATGCATGTGAGCATTTGCATTGACCTTGATTTGGCCTTTTAGCCACTGAAATCCAGCGGATTTTCAGTGGCTTAGATGTATCTTTGAGCTTCAAAATCATAGAGGGGTGACCCTCTCACCCCTCATTCTATTTACTAGCATTGTTGGCCTTCCAAAGGGACTCTTTTTTTCATGCATTGAAGTCATGTTTCAAGCCTTATTTTGTGAGTTTTAAGGTCTTCCTAAGCTCCGTCAAGAGCCCATTTTGCTATATTTTATGTCTATGATGCATGTGTAGAGCAATCTCATTCAAGGCCTTTTGAAAGGGGCCTTTCATTGTATGCTTCATTGACCCATTTCAGGGCCAATTTGGTGAGTTTTAGGGCTGTCATAATTGATTTCCAGAGTTGGTTTTTCCATGCTAAGTGTTCTTGTTGTATGTGTTGAGTAATCCCTCGCATAGCCCTCTAAAGGAGCTCCTCATTTTTGCATGCATTGGATGCATTTCAGTGGTTATTTGGGGTTTATTTGACATATCATGTTCCTATTTTTGGCTGGTTTACTGACCCCTCATATGCGTCATATAGTTGTAGAACAACTCATGGTTCACTAGCTTTCTTTGCATGCTTTATAGGCCATTGATTCTAGCATATTTTGGCCATGCCCCGAACTGATATTGTGCTTATTTTGGACTACCCTACCTCTGTTTTTGGGTCTCAAGGTCGAATGATGTCTATTTTGCATACTTGTAGTTTAATGCACTTGCCTATCTTCGAGTTTTGAAGTCCATTGCATGCATGTACTGAGTTATTTTCATGTTTTGAGCTCATTATTCATCACATTTCACATCTTTTTTGAATGCCATGTTGCCATGTTTTCATCTCTTTTAGTGTGCTTGAGAGTTGCGCGTGAATGCCTTGTTTACCGACCAATGCATGAGCCTCATTTTCATGCATGTTGAGCCATCATTTAGGGCCAACTTTCCACTATTTCAAACCTGCCTAGGGTCTTTTTGGGGTTAGTTTTGCCTTTGGTGCATTGTTTTGGGTACCTCTAGTGTAACGCACTTCACTAGTTTCGGCACCCGGGCCCTCTAGCTTGCATTGTGTGCCATGTTTGCATGATTCGGGACCTTTGTTTATCATATTTCAGTGCTGAAAATTGCATGTTTATATGCCATATTGTATCCCTTGCCATGATTTGGTAGAGTGGCATTTGATGCCTTAGGTTCAGTCCTCGGTATTCGTGCATGTGTGCATGCATTTCGGTTGTCTAATTTTCCTTTAATGGCCACTGATGTGAGTGTGGCTGAGGTCCACTCATATTGGCGTAAGTCCATCGTGCATTGTGTATGCCATTTCGGTCCATAGCATTGCGTATGCTAGGTTGCATGTTAGAGCATTGTGTATGCCATGTTACATCGAGCATTGTGTATGCCATTTCATAGCATTGCGTATGCTAGGTTACATGTTAGTCGCATTGTGTATGCCATCTCATTTGCATTGTGTTTGGGATAGGAGTTAGCCCAAGCACGAGAAACGAGGGACGTTTCGTACTTTGAGTAATGGAACATGTCTCAATTCCCGGTCGCTGACACTCCGGATTACCCATGATGGAGTTTAGGTCTTGTTGTGTTTTCATGTGCATTCATTTCACATCAAGTCGTGCAATTCGACTCCTCGGCCATCATGCATCGAGATGCGTGATTGGTGGCACGAGGATCGAGGTGTGCATACATATGTGAAAATACTTTGCCATGTCCTTTTCTTGCTCTTTGTTGCAGCAAATCAGAAATCAGTAGCCTTCTAGAGCTTTGCACAACATTCCGGCATTAATTGCAAATAGAGGCGAATCGGGACATCGCAATAGATTTCCGCGCCAAGCAACTCAAGCATGCATCATTCATCATTCGGAACAGAGCTGAAACAGTCCATGGCTTGCATGCTAATTTACTTGCTTTCCTAGATTAATTTGTTAATTAATTAGGGTTTTGTAATTATTCGGACCGTATTATTTATTCGGACCCTCCGAGCGAGGGCAATTGTGTAATAAGTGTGCGTGTGTGTGATGTATGTCTTCCAACCCCACGTCTTTCTCCCTTTTATTTACCAGCTTATGATGGTTAGTTTTAGGGCATGTTTTAATTAGTATCCTTATGCTTCGCATGTTTGCATTCATTCATCTGTCTTGTATGCACCGGGCTCGGCGCATCATACTAACTGCATTGTATTTCAATTCCGAGTTGAATACATGTTATCTGTAGCATCTCGCATGCCATCTTAGCCGAGCCCATTGTAGTTGCATTTTTGCATGTGTTGCATTAGGCATTCTTAGCATAGTTAGGACTCATGCATGATTTCTAATTAGCTTCTTTCTTTGGCTCGGAGTACTCGGTAAGTGTTTATGCTTTAGTATCCTTGCATGTGTATGAGTGACTGCCATGATAGCATGCTTACCATGAGGCTATATGCTTATGTGATATACCTACCTGAATGCTTGTGGGTGAAGGTTGGGTTATTTGGATTAGAACAATCTATCGACTGCGAGTTTTAAGCTCACTAGATAGTGGCAAAATCATGATTTCTTAAGCCCACATGAGAGTGGCAAATCCACATTTTAGCCTACTTGCTAGTAGCAAACTGTTTTCAAAACAAACATGAGATGTTTCGTTCCAATTCAGGCGATCCAGTCTATACTTGTATGCTGTGCGTATCACATAGTAATTCTAGGCTAATAACCGAAATAAGAACGCATAATGTTTTCAAAACTAGATATCATGGTTAGTAGAGGCCGATCTATGATCAAGTGAGCGGGGCTGCTCACGAAGTGACCTTCCCCAATCGTACCCAAGTTCCCGAGCCGAGGCAACTTTGGTGATGACGGACACGTGGCCTTAGGCAATGATTTAGGGTTTCCTAAATTTTCCCAAAATAAATATTTAGGTGGCGACTCTGTATCTGGCAAAGCAGTCCATGTTTGGCACTTCTTTCAAAAAATCTGTTTTCAAAAACGATTTGCCTGATTTGGGCTCTTTGATGATTCATCAGTCTTGCATTGCACTCTGCGAGATTAGATACAGGACTATGACATTGAGTCCTGAACTGTAATGAGCCCAATGAACAAAACGGGATTTCCTCCCGGGACATTCAGGGACGTCTACATTGTGATTATGTGCTTAATATAATTTTGAATGCCATTTATATGACTATGTGTGTGTTTGAATTTCTATCTGTTCACTGTAGGAAAAATTTGTTCGATTCTTTGCTATAAAAATTTAATTGAAGGCCGTAGAGGTGTCATAAAGAAGAATTGATTGTGTTTTTACGATTAGCATGATTTTTAGAACCTACGGTGAAATTTAATTGAAAAGTAATTCGGAGCGAATTAATTAGTATAATTGAATTAATTAAGCACCATTGATTAGTTCTAATTAAGTGTGATTAAGGAAAGCCTATATAAATAAGCTAAGTATGCTTAAGCTCATATTTTTTAGCTCAAATCAAATTCTACACTCTAGAGAGAGAGAGAGGGTGAACCGAATTTAGAGAGAGAAAGGAGCCATTCTTGAAGATTTTGCAAGAGAACTCAAGTTTTGGAAGGCTAGGCTCTAGAACTAGCTAAAATTGTGAAAGTTGAAGCTCCTAGGTGAGTAATTGAGCATAAATTCATGAGTTTGAGTTTGTAATTTTGTGAATTCAAAGTTAAATGGTAATCAAGAACAAGAATTAGGTTGAATTTGTGTATTTGAGCATGAAACATATGATCCATGTTGAATTTTGATTAAGATTCATGTTTTTAACCATCTTTTGCATCACTTAAGTTGAGAATGGAAGTTATATTCCACATGCAAACACAATTCATGGAGGTATAAATTTTGGTTGCATGAATTTGAAGTGTTGGAAATAAGTTTTGTATAATTTGAGTATGCATGTAATTAATTCATGGGAGTTGAGCTTCATAATGTTGTAAATTTAGTATTTGTATCATGTTAGAAGATGTACAAGTGAATTATGAGTCATAACAAGCAAGTTACATAAATTGGAATGCAAATTTGAAGTTTAAACAGAGTTCTGGAAAACCCAGAATTCGACTTGTCCGCTTGAGCTAGGAAAGCCTCGCTTAAGCGTGAATTTGTAGCTCCCAGAAGTTTTGTAGAGATTGCATGGTGGCTTGAGCGGCCGAATTTGCGCTCGAGCGTATCTTGCTTTGTATGACTCCTCGCTCGAGCATCAATAGTCTTGTTCGAGCGTAAATTACAAACAACCAGAACTTTTGTAGACCAAAGGGATCCACTCGAGCAGAGAGCCCTGTTTCAGAAATTTTGACAAGGCGTTTTATGTTTTGTTTTCTGTCCTCTTCTAAACACTCTTAGGCATGCTTTGAGCATTGTAAAGGACCTAAAAGGATAAGAAAGAGGCCTAAGAGAAATATATAAATTAATAACAAATTGAATCGCTTATAACCTGATATGTTATGAAATGTGTAGGGTCAAGTGCAAGGGCAAATCTACCGGCAGAACACTGTAAGTAATATCTTAATAAGAATGTATTGAAGTATGCTACTTCCAAATACTCACTTATGTATGAGTTCTACAGAGTTATTAAATTGAATTGGATATCCGTTTGATATAAATGATTGGGCTAAAGGCCGTTTGATAGAAATAATTAGGCCAAAGACCGTTTGATATGAATGATTGGGCCAAAGGCTGTGTGATATGAATGATTGGGCCAAAAGCCGTTTGATAGAAATGATTGGGCCAAAGGCCGTTTGACATGAATGATTGGGCCAAAGGCCATTTGACACGAACCAATTGGGCCTAAGGCCTCTTGAAAAGAATAAATTGGGCCCAAGGCCATTTAATACATTTGGGCCTAGGGCCATTTGATGTATTAGATAGAAACATGAATGGGCCTAAAGCCGTCTGATATGTTTGTTAACAAGTTTTCATTCATGTAACTTCCTTATTGATATTATTCATTGGGCTTTCGCTCATTCTCATTCATGTGTATGTAGGTGAGCAAAGAGACGTTCAAACCCAGCCTCGATGAAGACTATGAGAGGAAGTCAAGTTTTTGAGGAGTCAACCCAAATGTGTCACGCACGAGACTTTATTTTTGTTCTTTTTGTTCTTTTGTTACTCTTTTGCTATTTTGGTGAACACTTTGGATCACCTATGCATATGAGTTTTTGTTTGCTGACTGCATATCTGAAAGTTCCTGGATGTATATAAGATGTTAACTCTATTCATATGTGTGAGTTATTATGAAATATCTTTGGAATGATTTTGCTATACTATGTAAGCACAGCTCATTGGACAGAGTTTTTAAATATGCTTCCGTTTTGGCCCTTTTAATATTTTTAAAATTGTTTAAGGCCGTAGATAATCTCATGATTATTAGCCGGTTATGACCTTAATCCTTAGGGGCGGGATCGGATCATGACACTTATATACCTTAATGTGAATTTACTAATAAGGATAACACATATTAAACTCTAATTTTTTTTCCCCCTCATGGTACCTCCTAATCAATTATACGTATTTTTTTATTCAAATCTCTACACATTTTTCCCAAAAGATCAAAGTTATTTATTCTTCTTCTTCTTCTTCTTCTTTCTCCTCACTCCAAAACTCTAATCCACCTCACCAAAACTTACCATTATCATAAACATCATTGTTTTTTATTATTTTGAAACCCTAAATCCTTAAAGAAAGTTTGAACAAAATCAAACAATGGATGAGAGTAATAATTAAAATATTTTTTAAAAATAACCCATTAAAAAGGATGCAAGTATTCATATAAAAATCAAAATATAATTATTGATTTTTATATTTTTTTTTTGTTACATGTCCCACTAACCACGTTGGACTCCATTAGAGCTACATATGAATATCCTTCATAAAATAAACACATGTATAACTATAAAAAGTACCAGCAAATGGCATTAAATCTACCTAATACACAGTAGAGATGCACTGATAAATTTGAATGACAAGCAATATAACAGACTAAGATAAACATGGAGTTCTGCTCAACTTTATGTTCTTTTTGCGAGGAAAACAAAAAAGCTTTATGTTCTTTCTATTATTTTCTCCTTGCATATTCCGAGATTATTTTCTTTTGCGGCAATGTTTTCATTCACCAAAGCTTTGTAATTGAGATGGTAATTTATATTAATAAATTGGGCCGAGCTGGGTGTTGGGCCGAGATAAGCCCAAGTACGGAAGATAGTAAATGCACCGGTCGGAAAGGAGTACTATGGATAGCTCGGTTGCTAACCGGGTACCTGTATCTTTGTCGCGGCATGTCACGAGCTAGTCTGATCCAAGAGAAGACGAAAGTTAGGTCGGTCTAAGGTACTTTGGGGGGGAGTAGACCAGTCTTGGTGTGACACTAGTTCGGATGTGTTAGTCCGGTTTAGCCAAGCCATTCAGTTCAACCCTCTTATGGTTAGCTCGGTTGCAGCATGGTAAAGCCGAGGTAAGAGAGAGGAAAGTAAGGGCCGAACTAGGGGTTACTTCAGTCCTATTGAAGTTTGGTCGTAATGAAACTATCTCACTTGGTTTCAGCAGTGAGGGGGGTGTTGGAGGATAAGCATTATCTTCCAGGAGTATGAATCCTAGGAGGAGTCTACGCAAGGAGGAGTAATCCTAGAAGGACTCCACACATGGAGGAGTAAGAGTCCTACCAGGATTGTGCCACGCGAAACCTATATAAGCTCACCAATATCACCTTTGGAGAGGTAATGCAACTTTTGCTCCCTGATTACATTGAGCTTTTGCCTACTTGTCTTGCTTTATGACTTAGGCATCGGAGAGGTTTCCGGCACCCACCCGCCGGCTAGCTCACGTTTGTGTTTTCAGGTGATAAAGAGACGTCGTACAGAAGAACGCAGACTTGATCAACAGGATTATACGAGAAGGTATATTTCCTCCCTATACAATTGGCGTCGTCTGTGGGAAGTCAGACAAGAACAACCTCTTGATCAAGCTTTCTCTCGAACATCAATGGCGAACAACGAAGAGTTACCTCAGTCCGCCATCGACGGACAAACTCCAGATGGGGGTGCAAGGCGAGAAGACCTACCCTTGGTCGCTCCCATGGCGGATCTGGAGCCACCAAGACACAACCCCAGGAGGGACGCGAGGGGTCGAAGGCGAAATAATAGCCCTCATCCCTCTCGTTCGCAAAGCCCAGAAAGACAAAGGCGCAGGATTGATCCTCAAATTCTTGAGGATCGCGTCAGAGAACAGGACGAATTGATTCGTAAGATGGCGGCGGACATGGAATCTCTGAAGCGACAGATGAAAGGAAAAGAGGTGGCGACAGGAGAGGGGCGCAACAAGAAGACGCCCCCTCGCCACTCAGAGGGTCGTAGTAGGAATTCTACACCCTCTCGAACAGAGAACAGAAGCCTCAAGACAGGCGACGCGCAATCCAGATCTTCCGGGACTCGTCACTCCAGGTCCGAGAGGTCATACACTGAGGGAAGCACATATTGGCCCTCACATACACACCAGACAAGGTCCAGACAGACGGAGTTGCCCAGATCATCCGACCTACGATTCGTGCTCGAAGAGAAGGCACGATGGAAGGAGGACGCCAGGGCGCGCGATCCACACAGGGTTTCTGCCTTACAGCGGTTGGCTCCTCGGACGCATGGAAGCGTCGAGGTTAGAATGCCAATACCGCGTCCGGCATATGAACCAACAGACAAGGCGTTGGCGAGGCTGCAGACCTCACTATTCGTCCCAGCAATAGAGAACGTGCCCCTTCCGTCAGGCTTCCTACAACCCAAATTCACAACGTATGAGGGGAAGACGGACCCCTACTCACACTTTTGCCACTTTCGCCAGGTTATGGCTGTATACCGGCGGAACGAGGCCTTGATGTGTATCCTATTCCCTTCAAGCCTTGGCGACCTAGGCTTGACTTGGTTTGAGAAGCTTCCAGAGGGCAGCATAGCCTCCTGGGCGCAATTGGCAGAGGCGTTTGTAACGCGGTTCAGAACAAGCACAAAAACCCCGGTGGAGATCGACCAGTTACTCTCCATTGACATGGGCGACAAGGAGACCCTGAGGTCATACAACAGTCGCTACTAGGAGACATTCAACCAGATTGGGGACTGCCCAACTAACCTCGCCATTGCGCAATACAAAAGAAGCCTTCCAGTCGGGAACAGACTGAGGGACTCTATCACCATAACGCCACCCCTCACCATGGAGGCCCTGATGGAGAGAGTGCATCAGCACATCAGGGTGGAAGCGGATGGCGCTCGCGCCAAAGCAAAAACTGGCGCGACCACAACACCAGACAAGAAGACCTCAGCAAAGGTCAATGCGGTAGATCGCCAAAACCGAAATGAACGAGGCAGACGAGACAATGGCGAGGACCAGGACAAGAGATGGTTGAGAGTCCGCACTGCCATAACCACGATTTTCAAGAAACCGATCTACCGTATACTTAGTGAGATTCGAGATGAGCCTTTCGTCAAGTGGCCAGCCAAGCTAGGTGAGGCCCAGAAGGACTACGATGACAGATCCAGGTGCACCTTCCATAAAGAAAAGGGGCACCGCACTGAGAACTGCACGCCATTGAGGCAGCATCTGGAAGAGTTTGTGGCAGCAGGCCACCTGGACAAATACATAGAGGGAGGGGCACAACCAGCCCCCCAGGACCACAATAAACCCAATGGGATGCCGATCGACGCCCCGCCCCAAGGCGTCATCAACGTAATACATGGAGTCTATGAGCCTGAGCGGGTTTGCGAGCTCAGAGGTTCAATCAAGAAGGCTAAGCACTTAAGAGAGGTGCTAAGTGCCTAATCAGTCGTCAAAAAGGGGAAGACAGAGGCCACAAATGTCATGTCTTTTTCGGATAAAGACTTGGCGATGATTTATTGCCCTCACAACGATGCCTTGGTCGTCACTCTCCGAGTCAAGGATTTTGACGTCAAGCGGATTCTGATCGACCAAGGTAGTTCATGTGAAATCATGTACTATGAAACCTTCAAACAACTTAACTTGCAAGACAAAGACTTGGCGCCGGCCGTATCTCCCCTTATCGGATTCAACTCCATGCCTGAATGGCTCGTCGGCAAGATTATTCTCCCGGTCAGAGCAGGGAGTGTGACAAAGCAAGTGGAGTTTTGGGTATTGAAGGTCCCCTCCATCTACAACATTATCTTGGGCAGAACATGGCTGCACGCCATGCGCTCGGTGGCGTCCTCCTACCACTAGGTGATGCGGTTTCCTAACGACACCGGAGTGATAGAGAAAGTTTATGGCGACCAGATCATGTCAAAGCAATGCTTTGTGACAGTAAACGACAGCCGTGCTGCTAAAGGATATGTTCATTCGGTAGAAGAACCAGAGAGTAATGAACTATTCGCGGATGTTGGCAAAGCGGCCAGTCAGAAAGCAGTGGAGGACTTAGTTGAAGTCAGGATAGACGAGAAGAATCCGGATAAGTTCTTCTTACTTGGTTCATCGTTGTCCAGCACTGAGAGATTGAAAGTCTTAGAATTCCTGACCTCCAACATCGAAGTGTTCGCCTGGACCCCGTACGACATGCCAGGCATTGATCCCAACTTCATTTGCCACCAACTCAATGTCCACCCTTTTGCCAGGCCAGTCATTCAGCGCACTCGCAGATCGGCACTCCATCACGCCGAAATAGTGGCAGAGGAGGTAGGAAACCTGCTGGAATCAGGGGCAATCAGAGAGGTGCACTACCCCAAATGGATCTCCAACACAGTCGTGGTGCCAAAGAAGAATGGCAAGTGGCGCGTCTGCGTCGATTACAAGACAGTCAACAAAGCATGCCCGAAGGACAACTTCCCCCTACCAAGGATAGATCAATTGGTGGACCTAACAGCGGGGCACAGCAGGCTTAGCTTCCTTGACGCATACAGAGGCTACCATCAGATAGCCATGCACGAACCGGATCAGGAAGTAACATCCTTCACCACTCCAAGAGGATTATATTGCTACAAGGTCATGCCCTTTGGCCTATAGAACGCAGGGGCGACATTCCAGAGAATGGTCACAAAGATGTTCGAGCCATTGTTAGGCAGAACAATGGAGGCTTACATCGACGACATGGTGGTCAAAAGCAAGGATGCGGATGACCATCTAAAGGACCTAGATGAGATGTTCCAGATCTTGAAGAAACACAAGCTGCGCCTTAACGCTTCTAAGTGCGCCTTCGGTGTAGGGTCTGGCAAGTTTCTGGGTTTCCTAGTAACCAACCGGGGTATTGAGGCAGACCCCTCCCAAATCAAAGCAATTCAGGAGTTAGAAAGGCCTAACTCAGTGAAAGAGGTACAGCATCTCACCGGCATAGCAGCAGCACTTAACCGATTCATTAGCCGATCTTCAGACAGATTGCGCCCATTCTTTCAGTCATTAAAAGCTAAGTTTGAGTGGGACGAAGAATGCGACCGAGCTCTGGAGAGCTTGAAGGAGTACATGTCTTCTCCACCACTACTTGTCACCCCAGTACTTGGAGAAGAACTCTTCCTCTACTTGGCAGTATCGCAGCATGCAATTAGTGCAGTGTTGGTCCGCGCAGAAGGAATCCAACACTTGTCCATCTATTATGTCCGCAAGACGTTACTGGGCGCCGAAACAAGGTACTTGCCACTGGAGAAACTGGCATTGGTCTTGATGATGGCTTCAAGGAAATTGTCGCATTACTTTCACGCCCACACCATAGTTGTTCTCACAGCTTTCCCACTCAAGGCTTTATTTGAAAGGGCGAACTTTTCTGGGCGAATTCTGAAATGGGGCGAATTCTGAAATGGGCAGTAGAATTGGGACAGTACGACATCAAGTTCCAACCCAGAACCGCAATAAAGGCTCAAGCACTAGCAGATTTTGTCGCAGAGTTCACCCCTGGAAGTCATCACATCGCTTGATCGACTGGTAAACAATAGAACTAGGGATAGAAGTTGACGTCGGAATAACGCAACCCCTAGTACTGGTTACTCAGTCAGGCCCCAAGGCATACCAGAGTAAAGAAAGGGAGGAAGAGGTGAACCATGCTACACCAAGTCAGGACTCACCGACAAACAAAGACTTGGCGCAAACAGAGAACGAGGGGCAGACAACAAGTATAGACTCTGAAGAAGCCACCAGCAACGTGGAAGCTCCCAAGACATCATCCGATCCCTCCACCTGCTGGAAATTGTTCGTTGGAGAGATATGGAAGCTCTTCGTGGATGGAGCATCCAATAGGCATGGAGCAGGACTTGGCATAGTCCTCATCTCTCCAGACGGTCTAGTAGTGGAGTAGACAATCAACCTAGGCTTCCCAGCATCAAATAATGAAGCAGAGTATGAAACGCTTCTAGCAGGTCTCAAGTCGGCATTCTACATGAGGGCCACCGAACTAATGGTTTATAGCGACTCGCAGCTGGTGGTAAACCAAATATCTGGCGACTATGAGGCAAAGGATGACAGGATGGCCAAGTACCAAGACCTGGTCAGAACAGAGATAAAGAAGTTCGAAGTAGTGAGGATAGAACAGATCGGCAGAGAGGAAAACAGCAGAGTAGACGAACTCGCAGGCTTCGCTTCAATGGCAGACACCTCTGTCCCTCACCCACTATTAATCGACTATCTGCCTAGACTAAGCATTGAAGACCCAGAAGCAGAAGATGTATGTTGTGCGGAGTTAGGTCCTTCTTGGATGGATCCCATCATACTATTCCTAAAGGACGGCACCCTCCCGAAAGAGAAGAAAGAAGCCAACAGAATAAGAGCAAAGTCGCAACGATTTTGGCTCTCTCCATCCTTGGCATTATACAAGAGGTCGTTCTCAGGACCTTATTTAAAGTGTGTTCATCCCAGCAAGGTGGAAGCGTTCCTGTTCGAAATACATGAGGGGGTATGTGGCAGCCATCAAGGAGGAAGATCTTTGGCATACCGAGCTATTTCACAAGGATACTGGTGGCCGTACATGCAAGCAGATTCAGAGAAGTATGTCAAAAAATGCGAAAAATGTCAGAAGTTTGCGCACCAAATACACCAACCTGCCAGAGAACTACTACCATTAACTAGCCCGTGGCCTTTCGCAATGTGGGGCTTAGACATAGTAGGTCCACTTCCAACAGCACCAGGCAACAGGAAGTTCTTTCTTGCGGCAACAGACTACTTCACAAAATGGGTGGAAGCAGAAGCCTTGGCGTCAATCAAGGAAAAAGATGTGAAGAAGTTTGTTTGGCAGAACATCATCACTCGCTTCGGCATACTAAAAGCACTGATTTCAGACAATGGCACTCAGTTTGACGGCAGAATTTTCAGAGGCTTTTGCGAAGAATACAAGATAGAATTCTACAATTCTACACCGGCGTATCCCCAAGCAAACGGTCAAGCCGAGGCGCCAAACAAGGTAGTCTTGGACGGATTGAAGAACAGGTTGGAGAAAGCCAAAGGAAAGTGGGCAGAAGAGCTCCCTCATGTTTTATGGGCTTATCGCACCACACCACGGCGGTCAATAGGAGAAACTCCATTCTCCTTAGCCTATGGCATGGAAGCAGTCATCCCATTAGAAGTCAGACTCCCCATAATTCGGAGCGAAAATTTTGATTCAAACTTAAATGGCGAAGCTATAGCATTGGAACTTGACCTTGCAGAAGAAAGAAGAGACAGAGCATTGGTTCACATCGCCTCCTACCAACAAGAACTATCTAGGAAGAATAACAAAACTGTGCATCCAAGGCAATTCAAGATTGGCGATTGGGTACTTCGCAAAGTTATGGGCAACACATTGGTCTCAGGAGACGGCAAGTTAGGGCCTAACTGGGAAGGTCCTTACAAAGTGGTCGGATTAGCAGGAAAGGGGGCATACCACTTGGAAGATGAGGACGGCAAAGCAATTCCTAAGCCATGGAACACTGCCAATCTTAAGTTATTTTACTTTTAGCTTTTTTTTTTTCTCTCTTTAAGTATATGTAATTTTTCACTTCATCAATAAAACAAATCGATTCTTTTTTAGCATATTTGTTTTAGTAGAAAGTAGCCCTAGTAAGTTAGCAGCATTATAAACATAGTTGGCCGGAGCAACCAACTATGACCCCTCCTAAGCCCAGAATCAGGATTCAGGCTGCAGGACGTTTGGTCGGAATAACCAAACACTTAATTCTAAGTTGGCTGGAAAAACCAACTTAGAGGTTGGCTGGATTAAACCAACACTCTGTACTCTTCGGCCGAAGTAAGTGTATGGCTGAAGAGTGGTTGGCTGGATTAAACCAACACTCTGTACTCTTCGGCCGAAGTAAGTGTATGGCTGAAGAGTGGTTGGCTGGATTAAACCAACTCTCTGTACTCTTCGGCCGAAGTAAGTGTATGGCTGAAGAGTGGTTGGCTGGATTAAACCAACACTCTGTACTTTTCGGCCGAAGTAAGTATATGGCTGAAGAGTGGTTGGCTGGATTAAACCAACACTCTGTACTCTTCAGCCGAAGTAATATATCGGCTGAAGAGTGGTTGGCTGGATTAAACCAACTCTTTGTACTCTTCAGCCGAAGTAAGTTATATCGACTGAAGAGTGGTTGGCTGGATTAAACCAACTCTTGTTACTCTTTAGCCGAAGTAAGTTATATCGGCTGAAGATTGGTTGGCTAGATTAAACCAACTCTTTGTACTCTGCAGCCGAAGTAAGCTATATCGGTTGAAGAGTGGTTGGCTAGTGAGTTAGATAGCTAACTGTGATCACAGTTGGGCAAACGGAGGTATTGAACATTCATTACAAATGCACGCATACAAGAACAGAACCGGAGTACGTGTTGAAGAACATTTTTTTATTGAAATCAAAAGCAAGTACAAGTGGAGGGGCCGTAGCCCGGTTACAGATTCGAGACAAAAGAAAGAAGAAGACAATCAACGTAAGAGATCTTTAAATTCAGCATCAAAGTCATCAACAAGATCTGTATGCGAGTCCGGTGTTGGAGGGATACGCCCGAGCTGAGTCCTACATTCTGAAGCACATCGGTTCCGGTTATCAAGACATCAGTGAGACCCTCAACAACCGGCTCCAATCGAGCTGTTTGCTCGTTCGGTCGATCATTGACGGCTGGAGTGTCCGTCGACTCGTCCTCATCATCTTCTTCGTCATCAGATGACCCCAGAAATTGCTTCTGGAGATCGTCAGCGTAATCTTTCAGTGAGGCCGGAATGAAGTACTCGGGAGCGTTGTAGGCCTCGGTTTCAGGTCCACAACCGAGCTTCTCCACTGCACTTCTCCAGCCACACTTGAAGAATAAATCTTTAGGCCGCTTGTTGGGTATAGCCAGCTTCGGCTTCTTTGAAACCTTCTTTGGATGCGTCTTCAACCTTCTTCTTCAGCTCTGCTATTTCGGCGTCCTTTTTGGTTTCCAGATGCGCCATCTCCCACAAGTACTGGTCTTTCACCTCGGTCATGGCGCGCAGTTTATCACTGTTAGCCGAGGCAACTAGTTCGGTCAGACGTGCTACCTCGGCCTCCAGTTCGGCCGACCTCTGCTTAGACAGTGTTAGCTCGGCAGTCCTGGTCTCGGCTTCCCTCATTGCTTGCCTTGTTGTTTTGCGGAGCGCCATTATTTGCCCATGAGCTATTGTGTTTTTCTGAATGGCCTGCAAAAGAATAGTTCTTTTTTAGCCGAGCTGAGAGTTGGGAAAAGTTAGACTAATCAAAAGAGGACAGTGCTACTTACCAGGATCATGGACTTAGTGGAAGACCGGATGGCCTTCATCGGTTTAGTTTAGTTGTCATGGGTGCTCCATGTCTTTGGGAAGACACACGCCCCTGCCCAGGTTGAAGGCCAGTAAGTGATCCTTCTCAGCAACAACCGAGTCGCTGTCTTGGATATCTCGGTTGTTGAAGATGAAGGGTGGAGCCCATTTGTTGGTATCAGCCCGGTCTGATTGCTCCGGCTGGGGGCTCGGTACGAGGCTGGGTTGGGGGCTCGGTGGAAGGATGGTGTCATCTTCGTCAACCAAACGCTGCTCGGTCTCGGTAGTCCAGGCGCGCTTAGCTTGGCGAAAAGAGAATGGCTGTTGAGTTGGGAGAGCCACCACGGCTTCAGTTGTTTGGCCGGTTTGTGGCACCTCGGCCCTAGTTGTTGCGGTGAGCAGGGCCTTCAATTTGTTTTTCTTCGCCATTTCCTGTTCGGCTGTGAGTGGCACTAGGTTTATCTCGGGCAAGGTGGGGTCCGGTTCCGGTGCTTCCTCGAGAAGAAAGTCGGTCACCCTCGCTTTTCGGCGACCGCTGTAACGGTAGGTCGGCTCGAAATCGAGGAGTGTTGCCCAACTCCGTTCTTTAACCTTGAGTGCGGCGCGGAGTACTGCAAGGTTGGGATAGTTGTAGTTGGAGAGGAGATGAGCCTTATCTGCAAAAGAAGACAAGTGTTAGTCCGGTTCAGTATGAGAATCAAGTTAAAAGAAAAGGAGTGATAGAAACCGAAGTCTGTATACCGGGCTCCCCTTTTTTCCAATTTATTCTTCGGCCTGGGATTCGGGCTTGGAAGTCCTCAAAATTCCCAGACACCCAAAAGAAGTCATCGTCGTTGACATCTTTATCCGGTGTATGTTTTATGATTTTTTCTCGGCCACGGCGTACCCTTAAGTAGTAGCACCAGCCTTCGTTTTTGGATCCTATTGAGTATTGATGGAATAGCTCGGCTAGACCGAGGTTGAGACCGTTTTGGTGGTTCAGTGCGGCTATTCCCATTATTATGCGGTATGTATTGGTGGAAAGTTTGGGTAGAAGTCCGGGTCTGTCTGAGGAATTCACAGAGCAATGGCTGGACTGGGAATCTAAGTCCGGTCTCAATTATTGACTGGAGGGTGAAAGGGACGAAGCCTTCCTTACCCCAGGGGTCTACACCTTGTTCGGCCAGGGTGAGGTTTACATCGGTTGGTATGTGGTAGTCTTTCCGGAATTCGGCTAGACCTCCAGGGGTTTCTACCAAAAATCTGTATTTCCCCATTTATTCTATAAGTTATAAATAATTTATTTCGGCCGAAAGGCTGTGCTCAGAAGCTCGGCTTAGCGCGCAGACGTGTCTGGGCGACCTAAGTCTGCAAAGTGGAAAAACAAGGTGTTAAGCACAGATCATTGACCGTGCTACAAAAAACAGAGGGAGAAAAGACAAGTCCTATTTCGGTTACACAGGGTGCTACAAGGACCTATTTCGGTTTCAACGAAGTGCTTCTTATCTCAGCTCGTCAGGACGTCAGGTTATCTCGGCTAGCCTAAGGGTTTGTTACTCCGGTTAGGCATCAAGGGGCAGTTTTCTGGGTTCGGTTCAGGAACTCAGAAACCTGGCTTAGCCCCAAGGCTTAGCTCGGTGGAGAGCCAGAATTTCTAATTCAAGTGTGTTTTTATTTCGGCTAATGTGAATCAGATGGTGAATTATTAAAATTAATATCGTGTGTACATGTGCTAGTTCGGTTCCAATTTCCCTAAATCTTTGTATAAGGGAAAACAATTTCCTAGCTCGGTTAAATGTGTTTTGTGAATCAAATAAGTGTTCTATCAACTATTTTCTGATATTCGAGGAGTTCTTGTGAAGTTCATCCCAGAAACGAAGTTAAGTATGAAAAGGGTTTTTGCAAAATGCAGCATTGTTATGAAAGCAAAAACAAAGCAAAAGTTGAAAAAGCAGATTTGGAAAAGGCTTACCAGGAAGGGAGAAAGGCTGGAGGTAGAAGCAAACGTAGCAACAGCAATGGAGGGCACGAGCTCTTGTGATGCAAGGATGAAGAGCAATAGAGCAAGAGAGAGCAGAAAAGATGAATAGTGTAGAGTGGGAGGTAAAAATGAGGAATGTGTTTTGTGTAAAAGACAAAAAGGCGGGAACTATTCAAATTTTTCGGAATACGAGGGCGGCGCAATAGCTGTAGAGAGCCAATCAGAGGCTGCTACGTGTCTCTGGGAGAAGAAGCGTTTCAGTTGCTGCAAATTGAAGAGACGTTTTGACCGAACGTTCACAACTCGGCTTAAGTATGGCTCGGCTGGATAAATAGTTTTTTTAGCTCGGCTAGAGTGGCTAATGGATGTTTCTAGTTCGGCTGGAAAGGTTAAAACTCCAGCTCGGCTGATTAACGAGTAATTCCTATCATGCTTTGCAGATGGAATTAAGGGGCAATTGAGATGGTAATTTATATTAATAAATTGGGCCGAGCTGGGTGTTGGGCCGAGATAAGCCCAAGTACGGAAGATAGTAAATGCACCGGTCGGAAAGGAGTACTATGGATAGCTCAGTTGCTAACCGGGTACCCGTATCTTTGTCGCGGCATGTCACGAGCTAGTTCGGTCCAAGAGAAGACGAAAGTTAGGTCGGTCTAAGGTACTTTGGGGGGGAGTAGACCGGTCTTGGTGTGACACCAGTTCAGATGTGTCAGTCCGGTTTAGCCAAGCCATTCAATTCAACCCTCTTATGGTTAGCTCGGTTGCAACATGGTAAAGCCGAGGTAAGAGAGAGGAAAGTAAGGGCCGAACTAGGGGTTACTTCGGTCCTATTGAAGTTTGGTCGTAATGAAACCATCTCACTTGGTTTCAGCAGTGAGGGGGGTGTTGGAGGATAAGCATTATCTTCCAAGAGTATGAATCCTAGGAGGACTCTACGCAAGGAGGAGTAATCCTAGAAGGACTCCACACATGGAGGAGTAAGAGTCCTACCAGGATTGTGCCACACGAAACCTATATAAGCTCACCAATATCACATTTGGAGAGGTAATGCAACTTTTGCTCCCTGATTACATTGAGCTTTTGCCTACTTGTCTTGCTTTCTGACTTAGGCATCGGAGAGGTTTCCGGCACCCACCCGCCGGCTAGCTCACGTTTGTGTTTTCAGGTGATAAAGTGACGTCGTACAGAGGAACACAGACTTGATCAACAGGATTATACGAGAAGGTATATTTCCTCCCCGTACAGTAATATTGTTCAGCCCAAATATCAATAGTTTAATTTGGCAGCAGTCATGTTTCTTGTATAGAAAGGTTTTTGAAAAAATTTAGTTTATGAAATTTATTTATTATTTATTATTTACGTGTACCTTAAGGGTAATTTGGGAAAAGTCATAAGGGAACTTCGTTTGGAAACATGTTATTTTATCAATTTTTTAATTTTTTAGCTAAAATATGAGGTAAAAAGCCTCGTTTGAGATAGATTTTTTTAATTTTTTTCACTTTTGTAAGAGAAAAAATAAAATAATTATGGTTTGGATATGATATTTTGATTTATTAGTTTTTTAGCCTATTTGTCTTTTTGTGATTATTTTAGCCCATACTTTTTATGCCAAACGAAGCCTTGGAATGAATTTTTGTTTTTTACAGGAAAAAAAAAATGTGCAAAAAGTAGAGAGAAAATAGAATATTTGACTTTTTGGTATAGGTCATAGGGTTTTTGGTTTTTTTAGTAATTTTTTGACTATTAAGCTAAAAGTGTTGCATGCCAAACGAGATTAATTAACATAGAGTAGGTGTTTGGCATGCACTAAAAAAGTACACTTTTCTGCATACATACACTTATTTGGGTTACATCAATCAACATTTATTAATATCTTCTCTCTACTTTTCTACACATTTTTTTTATTATAAAAAGTCAAAAAATATACTTATTTAAACATCCCAAATCAGCCCAAAATCTTAAATAATTGAATAAGATATATTGAGAAATTTTGAGTACTTAAAGATTTTTTAGGTATAAATAAAATCCCTGTAACTATTGTTTTGGTCCAGAAAAAAAAAAAAGAAATAAAGGCGAACTTGAGTTAAAAAGATCTAAATTTGTTATGAGGCCCAATCTAAACAAAAAGAGCCCATGACTTGGAAACCTCAATTCATGTTTTAAATACATTTGAGGTTTAATTACAAATATAATAAAACCAATCACTTTGCTTGGTTCCTCTTTTCTAAAAATATTTTTTAGAAAATTTTATTTTCTTGTTTTTTTGTACTTTTTTGTTTTTACTAAATTTTTTTAATATTTTAAACAATTTTTTTTACTTTTTAGACATACCTAACATAAATATACCTAAAAAGTAAAAAATTTGTGAAAAAAACTTTTCAGAAATTCACTAAATATCAAAAATACAAAAATATTACGAGAATTTAGTACATTTTTTTTATTTTTATATATTTATTAATTTTTTAAAATATTTTTTCACAAATTTTTTAATTTTTAGATACATCTAAGTAAGGTACATTTAAAAAAATTAAAAAAATATTTACTAAAAACAAAAAAAAAATACGAAAACTAAAAAACTCAATTTTCAAAAAATTTAATTCAAAAAACTCTGATGCTTTTAATTTATTGATTGGTTTATGTAGGCAACAAGAATTGGAATTATTCATAATTTTATTTTTTTTTATATTTAAAAAAAAAAAAAAACTGATTGAGGAACTACCATACTTCTTAGCTTTTTTTGTATTGATTTTTTTCTTCTGTTTTTTTATTTGATGAACTATAATGGAAAGTCTCAAATTTGTAGTATAAAAATTGGATTTCAAGTCGTAATGGAGATGAGTTCTTATTTTTGTTTGATTAATAATTTTTGATGATATCAAACATGTCACTGTTCCTAGAAAGTATAGTTTTGGACATAAAAAAAATAAATAAATAGACGACTTAGTTTACTTTTTATTTGGTACTACAGCTTAATTTTTAATCGTTTTTGTTATTGTAAACTTTGTTATATATTTAAATAAATTGTAGTAGCCTTTTTATGAGTACTGTTAAATGCAAAAATGTAAAATAAAATTCGATATATAATCTTTTTATCATAATTTTTTTCATTTAATATATATATATAAATTCTTATATTTATAATTCGCTTTGAGCTCCAAAAAAGTTAGAATTGAATATTAACAAGACCCTTTGTTTATATAGCTAGAACAAGTAGACTTTATCTAATTCCTTTAGGTTGAAGAAAAATTTGAGTAATCTCATTATAGATCTACATCTTCTCCTGGGTAACAGATGAAAAATTAATCAATGTAATCAATGATCTTTGACCCTCTCTGTCTCATCTTTGGATTATGTCAATGTTTTGTTAATTTTCTATGCCATATTTTAATTCCACAATATATGAACATGATGATGCCTGCAATGTCATTTATATGTATACTTCATGGTCATGGTCATGTATGTGTCTATGACATTCTTTATTACTAGTTAATCTACACTTATCCAAAGATAATAATATAATCTAAAGACATCACAATTAAGCATATTTTCATTATAACAATTACTTTTTTTTCTTTTTTCTAGATTATACTTATATAAATATACATACACACTACATTCTAGACACACATAATATCTGTTCATATTAATACAATTGCTAAATAAAGATTGAAAAAAATGGCAATTAATTATTGTAAAATGAGATTTTTTTTTTTAATACTTAAATGTAGAATTTAAATTTTCAATATAGTGACGAGACTTTAAACATATATTTCATGACTAGCTTTTTGTATACCACCAAAACAAGAACAATAATGGAAATGTTTTTATATAATTATATATTGTGCTTGTTTGACACATCTTATTTTTAGCTATAAACTTATAGCTTAAAATAAGTTATTTTTGTGTGTTTGGTGTAACTTAATGGTGTAGATTATAGCTTTTTACAAGCTGATTTTTAACTTTTTCTTTGAGTGAGGGAGTAGTTGCTTTTCCATTTAGTTTAAACGGGAAGCTAAAAATTGAGGGGCAAAATTACTTAAATACCCCTCGTCAATTTCAACTATTACAAAAAACCCAAGTATATAAACTCCCTTTCTCAAAACATTATTCATTTTCTCATTGGAGAGAGAGAGAGAGAGAGAGATAGGCAATTTCCGACAGGCGATTTCCAGTGAACCTCTCTCTCTCTTTTCTCTCTTTCGCTCGCTCTCTCTCTTACGATCTACTCCGTCGTAATTGTCACGACCCAAACCCACCCCCTATAGGTTTTAGTATCATAACTGGCCAGTAATCCTTGGATTACCAAATGTCTCTTAATAAAATGACATATGGGGGTTGCAGAAGCAATTATAGAAACATACATTATCCATAGAGCTGTGATAACGAATATGAGACAGAAATTTTCAAATATATATACATATGTGTGATAACACAATAGTCTTACGTCATCCACATACACAAATGTAACCAAAAAGGGAAACTTGTCCCTATCTACAGATAAACAAAACAAACAACGAAAACATTCTTTTCAGGTTTACAAAACTTGACTTCATCAAAAGGAACCTTCTCGAGAGGCATAGTAGTTGGCTGACTCAAACACTCCAGGCAGCAGTTTAAGCCTGATCACGCACTTGCTCACCTGCATACATAAAATAAATAGTAAGCGGGAGCCTAGTGAATAATAACAGAGTAAAGGATTTAAATGAACGATGTCCACATCAGGTTCATAAATCAGATATAGATTTACAATCATGTTCTCATTTACACTTCATACAAAAATCAGAGTTTATGCTTAATCATACATGATACATCCATTAGCGTCATCATGCTTGTTAGTTCCTTAAAAGGAACCTCCGGTACCGGGAAACTTGTAACTTGCTTGAACTACTGTATTATTACCCTCGGGCAAGGTGTCACGACCCAAACCCGTCCCTATAGGTTTGGCGTCGTAACCGGCCAGTAATCTTTGAATTACCAAAGGTCTCTTAACAGAATAACATATAATTAGGGGTTGCAGAAGCAAATAACAATTATACAACATCCATTGAGCTGTGCATATTTATATGAGATAAAAAAAAAAAAAAATTAAACTTTATATACATACATTTACACATCATCATATACATATAGAGACTAGACAGAAAGGGACTTGGCCCTAAATACAAAATAAACAAAAATAAGAAATCAAAACTTGAACTTTATGTACATAGCCATAACCAGTTGACATACCCGGAACCTCCACGAGAGGCACATAAGTTGGCTGACAAAACAAAGTCCAGGCAGTAACTCTAGGCGTAGTCACACGCCTGATCACCTACATACATAAATAATACAGTGAGCTGGAACTTAACGAATAATAACAAAGTAAGGGGTTTTAATGAATGATGTCCATAACAGAATCAGAAACTAGAATTCATAACAGAAACAGATTTATATTCATTTTCTTGTTCAATTTCATACAGAAATCAGAGTTCATGCTTTGTTATACATGGTACATCCATTAGCGTTAACTTGCTTGTTAGTTCCATTGGGAACCTCCGGTACTGGGAAACTTGTAACTTGCTTGAACCATGGTAATGTTACCCCCGGGTAAGGGTCATCAGACCACGATATTATTACCCCCGAGTAAGGGCCTTGCTTATAAAGGCACGGTATTGTTACCCCCGGGTAAGGGCCTTGTGCTAAAGATGCCACGAATACTTTATAGAAATTTGGACAATCATTCATTCATACAAAACATTGCATTTCAGAAAACTAATCATTTCATAGCATCAAAAAATAATTAAAGTTAAACATAACTTTACAGAGTTATTACTCACGGATGGCTTCATTAGCAGATTAGATAATGCAGACAAATCAGATAGATCAGGCAAAAGATAGCGCGTGAGTTACACAAACCTATAAAATATACACTTTGAAACACAATATTAATTCTTTGATTAAACTTGACTTTTCTTATCTTTTTCTGTCTAAGTAGTCCGGAGTTCTACTATACTTATTCTTTCTTATTTAAATGAATCGGATTCTCATTTCACATATCCTTTCATTACTAAATCATTATTTTCTGAATAAACCAATTTCTTACTTGGCTTCTTAATCAAATACTACTAAATTAATGACTTATTCTTTTAATCAACTAATTAATGTTGATTGTTAGCTTATTAATCTTTATTGAGCCATAAATCATGTCTAGAATGCTTTGGAAAGAGATGAGAATAAAAATGTGAATTAAATGCAATTTTTCAAAATATGTTGAAAATAGGATTTTCGCTCGAGCGGACCTTTGTTCGCTCTGCAAAGCTTTATAAAAATACTAGTTGGCCTTAATGTTCGCTCGAGCGGTGACTTTTCTGCTCAAGCAGCTAGCAAATTTCTTGTGCTTTCAAAATCAACAAATAATTTCCAAACACATTTTCAAAACTTAAACTCTTACATGAACCAATTTAAACATGTAATTTTATTAATAAAGATGAACCCATGACTGATTTTCCAATTTCTAATACAAATATCTCTTTGATCATTAAGATTAAAACCAATAATTTCATCAATGTAATAATTCCAACATTCTTCTTTTTTGTTTTATAAAACACAAATTAAAGCTATAAAGCCCTTTCAAAATATTTATATGTAAGAAATTTAAATCAAAATCAAACTAATTTTTTATTCTCAAATATAAATTATAATTTATTTCCATGTTGATTAACCTTAATCATGTTCATGAATTAATTCTTTAATTACTCCAAATTACATGCATGTAGAAATAAGATTCAAATTCATATAAGACATTCAAAATCAAACCCAAAATAGTTTAATTTCTAAGTTAATTTCCATAATCATGAACTTAACTCATTTTCTTGCTAAATTATTTTTGTTTACATAAAATTGACTTCAAACTCTTTTTTATCTTCCTTCAAGACATGAAATTAAAATTATAAACTTCTTAGATAACCATTTGCATGTATGGAATTGACATCAAAATTACTAATCTTATATTCTTATAAATTTTCTTCATTCTTCTCTTCAAAACATGAAATTGATCAACTTAAATTCTTCAAAACCCATGATGCATGTATAAAACACTTATCAAAATCCAACCAATTCTATTTCTTCTTGATTTTCAAAACATGAAATCAAACATGTGAGCCATAATTTTGTTTTTAAAAACATGCAAGATATATATACACTCTTATGTTATGCAAGATCTTCAAAACCAAGTTCAAAATGATGAAACATGAGACATGCAACATGGATGTGAACTTAGTTTACTATTCATCATCTTCTTGACATTTCTTAACAATTTCATATAATTAATCCCAATTACTTCATGAATTCAACCCTTAGTTGATCCATTTACAAGAAATAAGAACTAAAATCTTACTTGGAATCTTTAGCTTGAAAAGTTCTAGCCAAATTTTCAATTTCTCCTACAATTCTTCTTCTCTTCAAAACTTGGAACTCACTCTCTCTATAGTTGGTCTCTTTCTCTCTCTAAAGTGAGCTCTCAGCACAACTAAATGAACAACTCATCTACAACTCACCAACATATAACACAACACCTCTTCACACCACACTAGCACATGTGCACTCTTCTTGAATTCCAACACATCACTTACATACACACATAGAGATTTCTTAGTACACCCACAGAATTCTCAGCACATCCATACCCACAATTCTAGTTTGTTCCATAATTTAATTTATGTCTAGGATTAATTTAATTAAGCATCACTTAATCTTAATAAATTTTGATTAACACAAAATTAGTTAATTATAACTAATCTCAAATCCCACATAATTTAATTAGTCCAATTGATTTCCATTAGAGCCTAATTAAATATAATTAAATTTATCAATTCGAATGAGATTTTTAATTAAACTTTCAAAAGGCTCCAAATATCAAATTAAATTTATTTCCATCCTCAATTTTGGTTTCTTGAATCATTAAGGTCTTCAACTTCAGATTAAATTTCAAAACCTTCGCTAATAAATTACATACTCAATGAATACCTTAATTGAATGCCTCATAAAGAAATTTAATTTATAATGACCTTAATTCTCAATTTTCATAACTTAATTAACTCCAATTTGGACCCAATTAATCAAATCTCAATTTTATAAATCCGATTCGAATATTTAATTAAACTCCCATGTGGTTCGATATTCGAAATTAAAATTGATGATTCATTACTATCTCTATTGTCATCAATCATACACTTTAATTCACCGATCTATAATTCATATACTCCCACTAGAAGATTATTCCAAGGGATGTTCATGATTCTTCATACTTTTCAAATAAATCAAAATATTTCGCTATTGATATGTTAAATTCTTCAATTTGAATTTAATAATCAATGCATTACTAATAACAAATACAAATTCTTAATCTTTCAAATCTATTGACAATAATAGTTCTGACATTATTCCAATGCAGTTCGTAATTCATTATTTCTCAAAAGAACAGTTTTTTAACTTTCATTGACCATGTCAAGGTTTGTAAGTTATGCATA
Organism: Camellia lanceoleosa; assembly: GCA_025200525.1. Classification (NCBI taxonomy): domain Eukaryota; kingdom Viridiplantae; phylum Streptophyta; class Magnoliopsida; order Ericales; family Theaceae; genus Camellia; species Camellia lanceoleosa. The sequence continues at coordinate 133,055,410 of CM045771.1, read as the reverse complement.
TAATGTAGTATTCCCAAATAAGGTTTCACATGCTAATCTATCATAGAAATTTCCGAATTATATGGAAATGTAATCTCATATTAATGGTCTCAATTTCAAATAAACATCTTGGATACCAATTAATATAAGTCAGTTCAAAATAGAGGGACACCGCGGATTCATAATAGAAACGTATCAGAGTCATAACAGAGGCATATTTCACAGAAATTCGTTGAGTCCTTTGTACGTAAACTTTACATACTTCTTGTTAAATTAAGATTACTATTTTTGACAATTTTTCTCATACTATCATCTCAAAGTGGTGATTCAATTTCACAACAGGTCTACATTTCACGTGGTCTCATTAACTTTCGTATTTATTTAAGACCACACTTATATAAATAATTAAAATTACATTGTCTTTATGCTTAATCCAATTTGTAGACCTATATAGATATACTTTCTTGAGCCATGTAGGCTTTCAACTTCTAATTCCAAAATAAATCCTCAATAGAATTATATACGAACCAGTCTCTATAGTTTTCATAAATCTCAGATTAAATTGGAATAATTGACAATTAAAATTCAAATCTCCTCGATTAATTAAGTGCTAATTACTATACGTGGTAGGGTCGTCACACAAGGGCCTTGAAACCACGGTATTGTTACCCCCAAGCAAGGGCCTTGTACTTGTATACCACGGTATTATTACCCTTGGGCAAGGGTTTTGTGCTAAGGATGCCATGATTACATTTCAAAAACTTTGACCATTATTAATTGTACGAAATATAACATTGCATAAAACTGATCTTAATTCATATCATTCAGAAAATAATTAAAGTTAAACATAGCTTTATTAAGTTATTACTTACAGATAGCTCCACTTGTAGAACAGACAAATCAGATAACTTGGGGCGCGTGACCTACACACACACACACACAGATGAAACACATAATGAAACACACTCTCGGTCGCTTCTTAATCTCTTATCGAGTCTTAATCATGGTTTAGGAATGCCTAGGATGCATTGTGGATGCTAAAATGCACTCTAACACATTTAACAAAACTTGCTGAAAACAAGGGTCACGCTCGAGCGCAATTTTTAACGCTCAAGCGGACATGCAAACATGTGAGGGATCGCTCGAGCGCAACTTCCTTCGCTTGAGCGCTCTGTAAACTTTCCAAAAGTACTGGTTAGGTGGAATCTTCGCTCGATGGTCGCTCGACTCTCGCTTGAGCGTACGACTCAAGCCTCTGCTCGAGCGCGACTTTTGCCGCTCTAGCGGTTTGCAAAACATACAACTTTTGGGAGCATGCATTTCACGCTCGAGCAGACTTCAGGTCGCTTGAGCGGAAATGCAAGATCACAGAGTGTCCGCTCAAGCGCAGATTCTGACGCTTGAGCGGAAGTGTAGAATCTGGAATTTCTAGATTGCACTCCTAAGTTTCAAACTTGAATTCAAAGCCATTAAACTCAACCTTTGGGCCCCAAAACTTGAGAAAATGAGTCCAAACTTGGAAAATATAAAGAATTGAAGATTATTTCATGAATTTAAGGTCCAAAAGTATGCCAATAATCCAAAACGAAACCCAAATCTTTGAAAACATAACATTATACATCATGCACGTAAATGTGTAAGTTTAAAGCCTTCAAAACATGATCAAATGAGACAAATTGATGGAAAATGAGACGAATTCTCAAAAGTAAGGTAGAATGATAACATGCACGTGAGAATTCGTTGAAAACTTCCTTAAGATGCCACGATATAGACATGCATGCATGATATGGCCTATATTCTTTCATTTTAGCTCTATTCTAGCATTACACAACTTAATTCCTTGAATTCATGTGCTAAGTACCCTAAGTACACAACTAAAGGCTTGATTTCTTACCTTAAGTTCTCAATTCCTTGAATTTTAGTGAGTTCTTGTTCAAATTCTTCAATTCCCCTTAATTCTCTTGCAAATTCCTTTTTTGAATCCTTCTCCCTAGTCTCTCTCTCTCTACATGTTGTTACCCAAGATGATGGTAGAAAAATGTGCCTATTCATCTATAAGTGGCCTATTTATATGCTTGATTAGTTTATGCTAGTTATTTGTAATTGAGCTAAGCAATTGACTTCAATTATTCTAATTTAATTCATTCCGAATCTACCATAATGTTCTAAAATTTCAAATAACACGTATACGAAGTTAATTTCTGAATCAGATGCTGATAAGGCTTTTAATTTATAGAATAAAACAAAATCAGAGATAGATATTCCTACACAGAACAAATAGAAACTCATATAACACCTAACACAAACGTAATGAATGCAAAATTTCACCTTAATTATTTATTAAACATTTTTAATAATGAATTTACGTAAATCAGAGGTTGGGATTGTTACAATAACCTCCCATCACCACCGCCATCGCAATCGCAATCGCGATATGAAACCTAACCACTGCCATTTCTCTCTCTCTCTCTCTCTCTTTGACTACGTTGTTCTCTGGCATTGTTTGCCACCGTGAAGATCGACCTGTGCTCTCTCTTTCTCTCTTTGTGATCGCGATTGAGATCTGAAACCTTAACCACGGCCATCCTTCCCTCTTTCTCTTGATCTACGTTGTTTGTCACCATCGTCGTCGCCATCGCGATCTCGATTTGCATTGATCTGCGTTGAAACTCTAGCCACTGGAGATTGTTCGCCGGTGGCGTTGAAACCCTAGAAAAAAAATTGAAGAAAAAGAAAAAAAAAATCAATATTAATAATAATTTAAAAAGAAAAAATTGTATATTTTTGAAGAAAAAGATAAAAATCAATATTAATTAAAAAATCAATATTAATTGGTATTAATTATTAATAAATTAATATTATATATTTTTGTAATGAATTAATTATTAATTGATACTAATTAATAACAATTGTTGATTATTAATATTAATTGATACTAATAAAAGTTAATTATTAATATTAATTGATACTAATTAATAATTTTAGTATTAATTGAGACTAATTAAGCCATTAATTGCTACTAATTAATAATTTTAGTATTAATTGATACTAATTAAGCAATTAATTGATAATAATTAATTTATAATGGAAAAAAATTGTTACAATAATACTTCCATTACATTTTTATCAAATATATCAATTTTTGTATTAGTTGATACTAATTAATACTAATTATATTAACTTTTATTAATGAAATAATTTTTTAAATTAACACTGAAAAAAAATGACAAAATTATCATTTTTATATCATATAAGGGCAAAAAGGACAATTATACAATAAAAAACTATTTTACACATTATCAACAAAACACTACTCTAGTTTAAATTCATAATTCCACAGTTGCACCAAACAAGTTAACAACTTATGTTCACAGTTATAAGGTATAATCTATAATTACTTTCCCACAGATCTACCAAACGGGGTCATTCTCTTTATCTCAAAATATTAATTTCTTATTTTATTTTTTATTATCTCAAAATATTAGTCTATTTTTAAAAATTAATAACTAAAATAACATAAATTTTTTATATTGTCTTTCTTATATATTTATGAACATTAATATTTTTAAAATGTAATAATTATACTATTAAAAGATAATTTTTTAAAGTTAATATTTTTAAAATATAATAATTGTATTATTAAAAAAATTAAATCTTCTAAAATAAATTAATAATTTGGGACGAAAGAGTACGTGCATGTTACTTCTTATAACAAGAAGTTGACTTTCTCGGACAGCTTAAAAAATTGGTTGGCTTAAATTAGAAAGGAAAAAAAAAAACATTTGTCCTTATTAGGCAAATAGTTTGGGATTTGGGTATGGATGATGATGTAATAGCATTGAGTGATTTTTTATTTATTAATTTATTTATATAATTTTATAATTTCAAAGATTGGAGCTAAAACTCAATGAAGGGGCAGCCTCTGAATAGTTTTTTTTTTTTTTAAGTAATACTAAGCCCTCGTTTGATAAGTGATAATTTTAGTTAAAAAATTATTAAAAAAATTAAGAAATTAATAATCTATATTAAAAAGTCAAAAATTTTTCTTTCTTTTTACTTTTTGTATATTTTTTCATAAAAAATCAAAAAATCATTCTAAATATACTAGTTTTTTTTATATATATTTTAGTCAAAAAGTTAAAAAATTACTAAAAAAGCCTATTCCCAAACGAGATCTAATAATACAAGTGTTTGTTCGGATGATTGAATTAAAATAGTACACTATAAGATAAAATAAATTAAAATAGTTAATAAGATAAAATGTTACATCTAATTTATAATAATTTCACTTTTTTTTTTTTTTTTTCTTTCACAATCATCAAATAGCTAAAAAAAAAACTAAAATAATTAACTTCTCAAATAAGGCCAAAATAAAAAAATTATATTGAAAGGTTGATATTTATTTTAAATGTGAATGGCACCATAATATTTAATCCTAACCATTCATTATATTTTATGTGAATCATTTTGTAACACCCCCCCCTTTTTAAATTTCTAATATTAGTCTAGATATTGATATGTATGATAATGAATATTTTATGTGTACTTACTATAAATTTAAATATCAATATTAAATTAAAAAAAAATTAATTACACGTTGCACCTTTGGTAATTTAATTTCAATTTCACTTTAGTCCTTATAGTTTTAATTTAAATAACTTGGTTCCTATAATTTAAATCTAGTTTAATTCCGTCAAAATTAATAATTTTGGTACACTTGTCAATTTTAAGATTTCAATTTGATTTTTTAATCTAAATTAGAGGTTAAAATGAGCAATTTTGGGACATTTGTCAATTTTAAAGGTGTACATGTGGACAAAATTAATAAAAATTTAGATTGAATGACCAAATTAAACTAGTTTTAAAGTATAGGGATCAAATTATTTAAATTAAAATAATAGGGATTAAAATAAAATTTAAGTTAACTATAGAGGTGAAAAGTGTAATTAACTTAATAAAACGAGTTGAGTTGGACAGGACATTGGGCCACCATTTGGGCTTACAACCACATTGTATCATCTACAATCCACATCATTGGGCGTGAAGCCCATTAGTTTTTTTTTTTTTTAAGATTGTGTGAGTCCAGTCTCATAAGCAAACCGTGCTTAGGGTCCGTTTGGGAAGAACTAAAGTGAGCTTTTTTGGCTATTTTAGTCACAAAAAAAAAAAAAATTACATCAAACCCATAATCATTACACTCTTTTCTCACAAAAAAAGTCAAAAAAGCCAAAAAATTCTTCCCAAACCAAGCTTTTTAGCCTAGGCTAAAATAGCCAAAAAAGTTGAAAAGCCAAAAAGCCAACCCACTTCCCAAACGGAGGCTTAGAAAGTAACCCATAAGGAGAGGGGCTTGTTTGGGAACTTCGCTATTTAATTTTTCTTGGTTATCTTAATTTGATGGATAAATTGCAAACACATCTCTTGAGATTTACTTAAATTATAAATTATCTTATGTAGTTCTAAAAATTACATTATACCCCTTAAGATTTATAATTTCATAATAAATAGGTCATTTTATTAATAAATTATCAAATTAATTAATAATTTTTAATAATGTTAAAATTTTATTTTAATTAATAATTCAGATAATTTTATTATTATATAGGTAAATAGTTAAAAATTTTACGTTTTCAATTAATTCTGTTAAATAAAAAATTCTGTCAATGAGATATTTATAATTTTTCAAACCACATAAGACAATTCGTATTTTAGACAAATCTCAGGAGGTGTATTTGTAATTTACCCTAATTTGATTAAAATAATTATATTTAGAAATTTGATTATTATTTTTTTATAATTAATTTGATAATTATAAGGAAAAAATAAAATAATTATAAATTGAATTTAAGATTTTATTTCATTAATTATTTTAAACTATTGTATATTTTAACCAAATTCGAGAGAGAGAAACTAACCCTAGAAAACTAAAATCTAACCTAACCACGATCACTGGTAAAAATGTAATAGGCGGGAAAAGAAAAGAAAAAAGAAAAAAGAAAAAAAACCCCCCAAATTCACATATCGATTTTTCATTTTCATTCCCAGCCTTCGATCTCCCTCTCTCTCTTTCTCTCTCGAACTCACATTCTCTCTTTACACTCTCCAATTCTTCTTCCATCAACGCGTAGATTCTTCTGCATTTTCAACACATCTCTCTCTCTCTCTCTCTCTCTCTCTCCCTACAGAACAATGTCTGAAAATCGCCGGCGAAAGACGCCGACGGTGGCCGTCGGAGGAGAAACTCGAGAAGACCTAGCAATGGTGTCGGAGTTGTCGCCAACCGAATCGGAGCTCGCGCGGCTTAGGCTTCGACAGCGATGGGAGTTTGCCTCCGTTCTTAATTTTTTGCGTGTAAGATCGCGTTTTTGCGTTTGTTTTCATGTTTAACTATCTGTATACATCTATACAAACATGTGTGATTGTAACTGTGTATGTTTATGTATTTTCTGTACGTAAGTATATGTAGGTACTTTAATCTATATAAATATCTGTATATTTTGTTTTTGTTTGCAATTGTAAATCTAAAATTTTGAGCTTTTTGATGAATGAGAAAGATAGGTTAAATTTGAAAACTTGTTAGTTACTAGAATTTTAACTGTTAACAATTTTTTAGGCATTCTCGGATAGCAAAAGAGCATGACAAAGCTTCAAGTGTTAATTTTTGTGCTTTATATAATAGTGTAGATAATATAGATGCTGCATATTCAGGTTTCTAACACATTGATTTATGTAAGTTTCTATGGTGTATGTGTATGGTTAGGTATTTGTATGCTGAAACACATGTTTGATGGGTTTCTGAACTTTGTGCAGGTTTTTGAGCCTGTTATTGAGAGTAAGATGAAGGCTTCGGCTGAAGATATTGAGACAGCTCTTATAACACCAAACAATTTGCTTGCTCAACTTCACATAATGCTTTTGAAGGTTTTGGTCTCTTCATTGTTGATGAACTGATAGTTGATTTAATTATTTAGTTGAAGTTTTTATTGATTTGTCTAGATGTGCATTAATGGATGACTATTTGAAAGTATGCAACTGTGGTATGTGTGATGAAGAGGAAAAGACTGAGAATTGAGATGTATAGGAAAATTTAACCCAATTGTGTAATTACTCTTGAAATTCTATTGTTTGTTACTAGATGATTACAGAATAACTCAGTTGAATATGTAACCCTGTATTCAGTCAATTTTGACATGATTACAGAGATAGTTGGCAGTTCATACTCCATATCATTTTAAAAAAAGTGTTTTTTGGCAAGTGAGCTGTGTGATTTATTGAAAAAAAATTAAAAGAATGAGATGTACAATGTCAAAGGGGGTATACCCCTGTATACAAACTGCCAAGCTGCTGCTTAACAAAAACAAAGGACTAAGAAGAATGCTAGATGTTACAAGAGATGCTTCACTTTTCAATGATAAGCCTAGTAGTTTCAGTGTCCTGGACCACCTTGAACTGAGTTGCTTAAATTCAGATAGCTTCATTTGAATAGCCTTAGGCATTTGTGTGTTGCACGTGCATGTGCACGCTTGAATTTACAATGTGATTCTAGAAACATTTAAACATGGTAAGGCATTTCCTTGTACTTATATCTGCATGCATGCCAATGTTTTCAAAAGATAGCTGACCGATGCATACTTTTTTTGTGTGTTTTTGACGGCTGAATACAGATAGTGCATGTGCATCCATGTTTAGCGAGTGGGTTTAAGATTAGGTATCTATTATTTGTTCAGTTTTTTTACCCTATGAACTTTAACGTTCCATGTCATTAAACTTTCTCAATTCCATTTTCAGTTTTCGTATGTTTTATTTTGATCTACTAAGTTGCAATTTGTCATTTTGCATGTGCATGCTTGCATTTACAATGTGATTCTAGAAGCATTTAAACATGGTAAGGCATTTCCTTGCACTTATATCTGCATGCATGTCAATGTTTTCAAAAAAATAGCTGACCAATGCATACTTTTTTTGTGTGTTTTTGACGGCTGAATACAGATAGTGCATGTGCATCCATGTTTAGCGAGTGGGTTTAAGTTAGGTATCTATTATTTGTTCAGTTTTGTTACCCTATGAACTTTAATGTTCCACTTCATTAAACTTTCTTGATGTAGGAAATTTATGTATTGATAATATTGATTGATATTCAATCTCTTATGTTTACAAGACCAAATGACACTCCTTATATAGGAGATATTACAAATATCATCATAATCCATTAAACCCATTATATATCACTTACATATTATATATTTCCACTATCTACCATTATATATTTCCACTATCTACCACTATCATATTATACACATTATATATGTCCACTACATTGCCACTATCAGATTATATACATTAACAGCCCCCCTCAAACTCAAGGGGGTTAGGAACTAACCAACTTGAGTTTGGAGAGAGTAACAAAACAGGAAAATAATCTGACAAATAAAATAAAAGTGGATAGGAGACACTGTATGGTCGTGTCAGACCGATGTAGAAGACAGTTTATGGGGTCATGTCGGACCGTTGTAGAAGATAGTTTATGGGGTCATATTGGACCGATGTAGAAAACAGTTTACAAGGTCATGTCGGACCGTTGTAGAAGACAGTTTACGGGGTCATGTCGGGCCGTTGTAGAATACAGTTTACGGGGTCATGTTGGACCGTTGTAGAAGACACTATATGGCTGTGTCGAACCGTTGTAGCAGAGAACCGAAAGCAATGTCGGAACAGTTTACAGAGTCTTGTCGGACCCATATAGGAGCTAATCGGAATCAAAGTCGGGACAGTTTACAGAGTCTTGTCGGACCCATATAGGAGCTAACCGGAATCAATGTCGGGACAGTTTACAGAGTCTTGTCGGACCCATATAGAAGCTAACCGGAATCAAAGTCGAGACAGTTTACAGAGTCTTGTCGGACCCTCAAAAGGCGTGCCCAATTTTATCAAAAGGCATGCCATCAAAAGGCGTGCCATCAAAAGACGTGTCATCAAAAGGCGTGCCCGACAGCCATCAAAAGTCGAGCCATCAAAAGGCGCGCCGAGCGGCGCGCGATACGCGTGTCTGCCTTGCCTATTTAAACCAAGGCGAGGCTGCCGCTGATGCAGAGCAAACCAGCTGAAAAACTCGTCGTTCTCTCTGTAACACTTCTGAGAGAGATAATCTGTAACACGCTGTTGCTCTGAAAATGGCTTCTTTTTCTCGCCCCGTTACCCAGAACATAGCCTCTTCGTCCCGTGGTCTTACTCTCTTTCCCGACCTCAACGAGGCCACAACCCAGAATATAGCCCTTGAACCTCAACCAAGTGCCCCTGGACCAAGCGCCCCTGATTTTACGCCGTTGAACTTTCCAATGTTGTCAGTTGAGCAGAAAATGGCTGCTCAATCTGATATGGAAGCCAATCATTATACTTTGAGGTCTTGTGTTGAGATAATGACGGCGGTCAACAACCTGTCGCACCGGCTTCAGAGTAGAACAAATGAGGTGCAGCAGGTAAAAGCCCAACTGGCTCTGCTCCAGCGCATGTATACGGATGCTCGAGTAGAGATATGTGTGCTGAAGGCAGAAAACAAGGAACTGAAGCGGAAGGCCACCGTGATGCTCAGATTTGGAGATTCTCCATATGTTACAGTTGAGGAGCAACGGGAAGTGAACGTACTAGGAGGCGTGGGAAGCACTGAGGCAGCACCGGCAAGAGATGCCCAAGACAAAGGCAAGAAGAAGAGAACAGCTGAAGAGGCGAAGAAGTGAGGCCGGTTGTTTGTGGTGGTTATGGGTTGTGGTTGTTTTGTTGTTGTTGGTTTTTTTTTTTTTTTTTGTAAAATGGTGATCGGGTTTGATCCCCGGCATGAATAAAATAAGGTTGGTGACATGACTGCAATTGCTTTCTCTTTTTGGATGACCCAGATTTCTTTTTCTGAGTATTCCAATTCTTGGAGAAGAAATCAAAGCCAAATGGTGGTGGAAGGGTTGTGTAGGGTATATGTGAGCGGGTTGGACATTATAGAAGACAATAAGATGTTGGGGCCAGCTCACATATGCTACAGGTGGAGTAAACTAGAAATTCCTGAATCTGCCTCTGGTAGTCCGCCGGCGTAACCACTGGTTCTCCGATGATAAACAAGACCAAAGCATGCATAAATGGCGTGGAAGGATCATCAGGCAATACTAACAGCAGTATTGCAGCTAGAGGGACAGCTGAAATGGAGCTAATCTGTGCAAGAATTATTCTCCCAGAATTTGGAAAGCGTTGGGCAAGGATATCCCCCATCCTTCCTCCAAACAGATCACCAAGTGAGCCAGCCTGTGAGGTACCAGTGAGCATGTTCTTGATGAAATTGTCAAGGAAGTGTCTTCGTACCTCAAGAAGGTGAGATATAACCCTGACAAAATCCCCTTCGTCCCAATCTCTGGGTTTGAGGGTGATAACATGATTGAAAGGTCAACCAACCTTGACTGGTACAAGGGCCCACTCAAAGAAATCAGATAAACTTCCAGTTAAAAGTCTGTCAAAACCATGCAGAGCATCCAGATGCGGTCCTTGGTTTGGTTTGGACACAAGTAGGTCTTCCAGGGCAGCCCTGCAATGCACCAGAAGATACTTGAGAACATCAACTGCCATGTTCTGTGCATTTCGTCTTTGGTCACGGAGAAGAGATATTAAAGGCTAGTTTGGCATGTACTAAATAAGCCAAAAAGTCAAAAAGTCACTATCTTATTTAAGTCACATCACCTTATTTAAATCACATCACCTCTCTAACACATCACATCAAACCCAACCCAAACCCAACCCAAACCCACCAATAAGTCAAAAAGTGCACTTTTTTAAGACATCCCAAACCAACCCTAAATTTATACAAAGACAGCAATTGAGATCAGTATCAATATTGCTGGGACAGAATATTATTCGCCTGTAGGCAACCAATAACTGTAAAACAGTACATATATTAACCCCTGTATCTTCTTGTGAAGAGTACGGGGACAATCTCCTCTTTGGTTCAATTTGCAAACCCATGCATGAAAGAAGATTGTCCTCTCCTATGGTGATCAAGAATGATGGAAGGAAGCAGTACAATATCATACGATTTGTATTTTTCAGAATTGCATGTATATAAGCATCAAGCTGCGTGCTTCCAAATCCGATAGATAGGAGTCCTTTTCCAGTAGCAGCAGCTGTTTCTTCAATCCGACCATCTTTGTTTGCCAACTGTAACATAGACAATAAGAATTTGAAGCAAGAAAAATTCAGTCAGTTTACAATTTCAAGGAGGGAGAGAGGATTTGGGCAGTGATGGGAAGGTATGTGTAGAAAATAAGCGGAATAGGTTAAGGTCCGGCGGGCGGCCAAGGAAAGAATGCCGCCCGCCAGAAGGCGAAGAACACTAAGAGCTTAACCTATAGCTCTGATACCATGTAGGTAATTTATGTATTGATAATATTGATTGATATTCAATCTCTTATGTTTACAAGACCAAATGACACTCCTTATATAGGAGATATTACAAACATCATCATAACCCATTAAACCCATTATATACCACTTACATATTATATATTTCCACTATCTACCACTATATATTTCCACTATCTACCACTATCATATTATACACATTATATATGTCCACTACATTGCCACTATCAGATTATATACATTAACACTTGATCTACTAAGTTGCAATTTGTCATGTTTATATGCTGGGCTACTAGATGAAGATTTCTTTCTTCTTTTAAATTATGCTTCTTTATAACTGTTGACAAGTTAGATTATTACTTAACTGCATGCCACTGTGCCACATATAAATCTCTCTTCCTAAAAGTAGTTAATGAAGTATATGCTTTAATGACAATACAACATAAGTCATTTTTTAAGATAAAGGGTTTAAGGAAACTAAACTGGACAAGCATGTGTTGGTGGAGATTAAATAGAGATTTTGTTCATAATTATTTGCAAAATGTCTTTTGGAACTGATGACAATTGAAACAGTACATGACAATCAATTGGTTTGTTATCTTCTTGTTAACAGGAGTTGCTAGTTAGCTGAGTACTCCTAATAACTCCCAGTGATGAGACAAAGCAGGAAATTTTTTCCTCATTCTCAAGGTGGATTTGGTAGATACTATGGGGAGATGAGTGTGTTTAGAGTAGTGATAAGGTTCTTAATCTTTTGCTAACAGCTAAATGAATGTGGCTTATACCCTAGTGAGAAATGAGAAACTGGTAACATACATTTATTGCAGTCATGACCTGGCCCACCATTCTGGAAGGAATGGAGTAAGGCCGGCATTTATTAATGTTTATGGGGCAAACTAGTCATATTACTATTTTTTGTCTACACTGAAGGCAGAGAAGAGAGCCCCTGTAATGGTGGATGCAGTATACTTCTTTATTTTTTACATATCCTACCTTGTTCTATTTACAGGCAAGTTGGATGCAGATACCTGTCCTTGTGCCATCCAATTCACTATATTTTTAAGTTTTTGTTGTTGTGAATCTTAATTCTTTTTCTTTTTTTAATAACCCTTAATCCCGTAAGAAGTGCTTCTTATATTAAGTGCTAAGTATTCATCAAGAGAAAAAGGACAATGGTACTCATAAGAGTTGGTTAAGTTGCATTTGTTGGTCAACTCGAGATCTCATTTGGCAGCCTGTTTCTCTAAGCTGAACTTACTGAAGTTATGGTTGTCAAACCGTAATAATGATTTGAAATCCCATTCACTGAAGCTTCTTCAGCACCTAGGTTATACACTAAGCAACTTGGCACTGTTCCCTCCTGCAGGGGGAAATACTCCAATTAAAAGAATCATTATAAATATCATAAAAGCCAAAGCTTGTTTTGATGTGTTACTCACTTGTCTGCAAAATTATGAAGCTATTTATTTTCATAGCTTTTGATGACACATGATTGTCATGTAGAATGGTGCGATTACCAAATTCTCCAAAATGCTACGAGTGAAATTTAGAGTGAGATAGTTCCTTCAGGTTGTGAGAAGTATATGCATTTCAAATGCTATGCAAATAATCCACTTAAAAGAATCGTTATATACATCGTAAAAGCTATAGCTTGTTTTGATGTGTTTCTCAAATGTCTGCAAAATTACAAAGCTATTCATTTTCTTGTTTATGGTGATAGTTAACTTTTTCATCTGTTTATTATCACTTATATAACCTCACTTAAATGCTTGTCAGGGAATACCGCCAATAAGTAAAGCCTTGAATGGTTCTGATGCTTGGGTGACGGTGCTTTGCAAGAAACTTGCTATGTGGTGGCCATGGGTTGGTCATCCTAAATCTTGATTGATTACGGAGTTTACTGTTATTGCTTCTCTATAAATGCATTCACACTGTTACTATTCTTTGTCCTTTTGTTGCAGGTTGCTGAAGGGGATATTCCACTAACAGCAGCTAAGGGGTATTTTGTTTTTACCTATTGTTTAAATAGGTGTCATTCATGATGCTATGTAGACTGTAATTTGGGGCATGCTGGCCTTTTGTTGCTATTGATTGTGCAGAGAGGAGATACCCAGATACAAGGAACTTGATCCAACAATTCGTCTACTACTTTTAAAAGCACTTTGTGAAATTCGAGCAGATGTAATTATCCAACAACCTTCCTTTTTCTGGTCAATGTGCCCTTCTGATGGCCATGATGTCCAGAGGATTCTTTGATAGTTTCTTTTAAAACTTTTCCAAAATTTATGTTGCTTACTTGGTACAGTTGAGAATGGGTTTCTTTTGTCTACAGCAAGATGATACAGTGTCTTATATTAATGATGCACTAAAAAATGGGACTGAAATTTCTTCTTTCCGGAAAGATAAGATAGGGGGAGATGGAAATGGAACTACATACTGGTAACTTTTTTACTGTGTGTATTCTGATTATAAATATGAGCTCGGCCAATGTTGTTAACTTCTAGTATGTTCATGGTAGGTATGATGGAAACAAAGTTACTGGTTATAGGCTATACAAGGAATTAAGTAAGTTTGAATCCATGCCAAAAGTTAAGGGCAAGGGTTTGCCGACAATCATTTCTGAGTGGGAAACACTAGCAACTAATCTCGAGGAATTCCGCAAAGTTGTGGTAAGATTTCAATTTGTGTTTTTTTCTGACACAACACAAGTTCTTTCAGAAACAAAGTTAGAAGAATAGCACTTTCTTTAATTCCCGAATTGAGCTTTTCTCCAAATATGGAGCTTGATAGGCTTGTCATCTCCACCCCCCTCCCGCTATACAGAAACATTCATTCCTCTCAATTATGTTTTTTGGGTAATGACAGGATGAATTTTTGTCTAGTAAAGCTAAGCTGGAAGTTGGTGTTGGTAAGACTATTGAAGTTGATGTCATTCCTGTTCTTGAGAAACTTCATAAGGTAACTCTCTCAAATCTTCTCATAGAATAGTAAATTTAATTTGTGTTGGCTTCGGCAACTGTGAATCTGATATATTAGACACTTCAGATATATCTCTTGTTCGTATGGGTTCTGTGTGGTGCACTCATTCTTTCTTTCCTCAACAGAACAAAGAAAGGGCAATGAAGAAACAACAAAGGAAAGAGATACTTTCGAATGGCTTTTTTAATCCTGGGATTACTCGGTCCTGCCGCAATCGTAGGCCTGTCAATTATACATTTGGTATGATGCAAAATTTTGCTTAAATACGTGTATTTTCTGGTCCATGACTCTAAACTTTAAACCGATGTGCAGATGAGTATGACAAGGCCATTGATGAGGCTATTCAACTCACAAAGTAAGTGTTTTTTTAATCTAATTGCACTTACTGTTTATATTCTAGGTTTACTCTCACGTGGCATGGCATTCTTGGGCCTTTATGCTCTTTGCTCAAATATCATTGTCAAGTTTGATACTAAAATAAGGATTTATAGAATAAGAATGATATAGGTTTTGTTTTGAGGATACATTCGATGTAAAGTACAACCGAACACATAATCTATTAATGTTCAAATGGAAGAAAGTGACTTGGTTTTAGTTATCTCAGAAGTCATGTTTGGCAAAAATGGCAGTAGCCATGGACTGGGATGGGTTGGAATGCAATCACATCGGTCCAAGTTTAGCCTGACCTTGATAGTCCTTGCCTGCAAATAATTGAGCCTGGACCAGGCATTGATTAAAAAATAATGTATAAACATAAGGCATACCTTAACCATAGTATTGTTAATCATACCTTAAATTTGACTTTTGTACAAAAGACTGTTATTTATACATTTTATTTATCGGAATATGGCTTCTGCTACATAGACGGTGCTGAGTTTTTCCTTGTCTAGAGTTCAGAACTTGCTTCAGTAGGGTGTACCTTCTTCTATTCTTGGTAGAAAGTGCACGTCTTTGCTTTTGGCTGTATTACCAGAAATAACAAAAATAAATTTTCCATTATCTGATACTGAATTGGTATTTTTTTACCTCTGGTAGATTTTGTGAAATGCTTTGCATCTAATGTATCCACTTAGATTCTCGACCTTGATATCAGGGGTCCTCTTGCTGATTTTACCTTAATTTCTGGTTCAGGAAAAGGAAGACTACCGAGGAAAAACATAATAGTGTCCGTGGAAAAAGAAACAAAACTGACTCGGATGGAGGCTCGGACACAGAAACAGATACAAGAAACCATTCTGTTGATAAACATGACTCCAATGCGAGTGACACTGAGAGTGACGAGCTTCATGGAGGTCACGATGAAGATTATGAAAAGGACGATGGTGATAGTGATCAGAGTAAGGAACTAGCCGGGACTGCCAACCATTCTGATTTGCAAACCAAAAATCTGGGTGCAAAGAATAGATCGAGGCAAAGACCTACTCGCAATTCTGCGCTGGAATCTGCTGTTGTTCCTGATTCAGAAGATGGACATTCATCGGATGAGACAAGCAACGGGATGTCAGGCAGTGAACATTCTGAGTCTGCTGAGCGCGATGATGATAGTGATGGATCAAATGCTTCAGATCAGGACTGACTATATACGTCAGTTCCCATTAGGTAAAATGATTTCCTTCATTTTTGTATTACAGCAAGGAAATCAGTGGTTTCTGGAAATCATGTTTTTTGAATCTTTGGTATGTATAAAGGTGTAATGATGTCAACTTGAGAATTGAATTCATTTTATAACCCACAGATTTCTTCTCTCAGTGCTCTAATTCATTTGAATTCTTTTTTATTTTTTTGTCCATTGATTAAAATGATAGGTGAGTTGCAAAATAAGATTCATGGACTATGTTTGTGAAGTAGAAATTTTGGAAACTATCTTCTATTGTGTTTTTCAAAATTGTCCACTGAAAAGCAATTTTTTTAAGTGAAACTAATTACTTTAGAAGGTTTTGAATTTAAAAAATTGAAATGTCATAAATTGTGAGAAAGAACAAATGATTTATTAATTGGATTTGTAATTTTTATATTATGTTACATAATTTTCTATTAACATAATATTCAATAAATTTTCATGCGTGAAAATATGTGTGATCTTTGCTGGTATGTTCATAGTTTTAGAAAATTATTATTCACACCCCACTGTTTGTTTACCATTTGCACTTCATCTTTTGTCTTTAAAATAAAATAAAAATACACGGATGATATAATATGAAAATTTTATAAAATTGAGTCATTAAAAGCACACAATTCTTAAATTTAAATTTTTTCAAAATCAAGTTTGGACTTAGAAGTCTAATCCTAACTTAAATACTGTTATTGACGCAAGATTTTTCAGAAGCCCTCACACTTGTTATACACTTGTGACATTTTGCCATTTCTTTTTTTTGGAACGATTTGTTTGGAGAATTTATTGTGTTTACAATTTTTTTTTTTTTCATTTCCGAAGTGATCTGCATCAATTTTTCTTTTTCTTTTTTTTTCAAATATTTCATGCCATAGTTATAATGTATTTTGACTTTCTACACAAGAAATGCAATGACACACACATCACCCACAAGCATAAAAAAAAAAAAAAAAAAATCTTCTAAAACATTGTCTTATAACAATCTCTAGCCAGAGATTAAAGGATTGACTATGTTTATTAAGCACTATCTTATAAGGCCTGATTTTGATTCAAATATTACCGTTACAGCCTTTCCTTCTTCAAATTTTCTCTAACCAATTCTATATATGGATTTAAAAGTATAAAAAAAGAAAAATGTTTAGTGATTCAAATTTGCGTGGCTCGTATGATTTAAATGTGTCAAAATGATATCGTTTTACACTCAAACGATGTCATTTTGATTGTTTCGAGTAATTCGAATCATGAATTGCATTGTTCATAAAAAAAACCTCTATCCATTTCAATATCATTTTATTCATTTGTCTTATGCTTTTTCAAGACAAGCATATAGTTCACACCACTACAAGTCTCTTCCTCCAACTTCTAGGCGATGGAATTTTACACAACATTGTCGATATCTCATCAGAAATTTGACGTAAACCCACCACCACATCCACAAAAGCGCGCAAGACGTACTTATGGGAGCTCTTCTCATTGATATCCAAGTAGCAAATCAAGAGATCTTGCATGTAGTCCCA
Source organism: Camellia lanceoleosa (assembly GCA_025200525.1). Classification (NCBI taxonomy): domain Eukaryota; kingdom Viridiplantae; phylum Streptophyta; class Magnoliopsida; order Ericales; family Theaceae; genus Camellia; species Camellia lanceoleosa. The sequence goes on along the minus strand of CM045771.1, from coordinate 133,037,929 downwards.
GTCAACGGTCAGATTTTGTTCTAGTCTGGATGCCACCATCTCCACCATTGATTTGTAAAATTCATCGTACGGCTCTGATGAGTACAATGCTACCGCAACGCTGTCCTCACGAGTTGGAGCATTGGAACAGGAGCTCATACGTGCTTCTTCCATGAGTGAACTTGAGCCATCAGTGGTCACAAAGAAACGGTGGGACCCACGTAGGTCCCGCAATGGTGGGTCCGCCATGAACATCAACCTTGGGGAGTCAAATAAGACTCCTCTCGGGGACTCTATTGGACGATTGATCGTTGAAGAAGTACTGTGGCCATACGATTGGTGGCGATCAATGGTGGATGATGGGGATTTACGAGTGGGTGGAGAGGTATTGTGACTTGGAGGGTGTTGAGATTTGGGTTTGAGTTTTTTGAGCCTGGGAATGGAAATATGAAGATTTATGGGCATTTTCTTTTTACCAAAAAAATAAATAAATAGAAATGTATTGTTGTCTCTACTTCTAAAGAGCATTGTTTGAGTGAAAATGAGAAATTGAGGATGCTTTTATACACAAATGGGTGTGAGGGTAGTGAGGAAGTCATTAAGATGTTCAATAATGAATATATCTACTCCCATTAGGATTAGACTTGAAAGCTGATACCATTGGACTTGTTTTATGGCATAAAGAAGTGAAATAACAACCTTGCAACATAGCTAATTATTGGTTGTACTAGTTTTCTACTTGATGTGTTTTTTTTCAGTCTGCTCAAATTAAGAAAAAAACAGAGATTAGAACTTGTAGTTTTAAGAAACTAATTTGACTAAAAAAATATTGGAAAATTTTTTAGTGGTTCTAGAATAGTATTGTGACATGTGTACGTGATACTCTTAATTAATAAAGTCGTGTAAACGGAAATGAATGTGTCAATCTTATCTCTTAATCTTATCTCTTATCTAATCAATAAAGTTAGACAATATATCAATATTTTGAAGTTAATTGAAATCAAATTTAAGAAAATAATCTTAGTAATAACTAATCAATGGACGTAAATGAGTTTTCTTCCTCTCCCTCTCCCTCTATTTTTTTTTTTTGTTTTTTTTTTTTTCAAATATTGCTTTTGTTAATTAGCCTTTTAAGGGTTTCAATTAATAAAATATTAAACAATTATATATTTCTCAACTACTTATATTTATAAATAATAAAAAATTACAATCATTTCATATAGGTTAATGAGTGTCATAAAAATTAGGATAAAAAAAAAAAAATTAATGATGGACAAGTCTTTAATTAACTTTCATAATAGAGTACAAGTAAACCACCAACTAAAAACATGAGTTTTAAATGTTCATTTGCTTTTTACAGATAATATTTAGCTGCCAGATTGCCAATGCACTCTGTGTGGTAGCAAATCTCAACATATAATGAGGAGGTTGTTCGAACAAATAAATTTCCATGGGTGCAAGGCATTTAAAATCTTGTGTTCATCCTCTTATTTAGGTTGAAATTACCGATTTAAGTTTGGAGACTCAGGTCAACGGTTTAAATTTTAAATTGTTATCGCCGCTAGTGGTTGCCAACGATTTTTTTGTCATTGCAGCTTTTCTGACAATGACAAATTTTTTGGTGATTTTATAGTGAGTTGACGATGTTGATAAACAATGATTGATAGTAGTATGTAGAGGTAAAAAAAGTACAATGGTAAAAATAAAAGAAATATTAATTAAAATAATAATCTGTACTATTATATTTCATTAACATGTCCTTAACATTAAAACAGATCAATCACTGAACTTAAGCATATACACCTATAAAAGTGAACTTGTCACATTTTTTTTTTATAAAAGTTTTAGGATGATCAATTTTTAATTACGTTTTATTTATCACATCTAATGTGACACATGCACAACATTGAACAATAAATCTTATGTGAAATTTTCTATTATTCAATCCTTAGAATTAGATTAGAATTACTGGTTTTCTTTTGATAATAAAATTTTATATGACATAATCAATTAAATGAGAGCAAGTTTTGTCAACCAACAATAGAACTTCAATTCTTGACGGATGTACTACTTTTCACAAGTTTAGGTATATCATTTATAGGCCTCATTGAGATCAGAATTCAAGTTTTAATCTGCCAAAACAGCAAGACAATAAAAACAAATAAAACTCAATTACTTCAAACAAAGGACCAAAAAAATAAAAAAAAGGGGCAAATTTTGATGCAATGGTAAATTTGCTTCATTAAAGCACAACTTGGCAGCACAACATGTTCTGAGGAAAGGTAACACGAGTGCTATTGGGTTAGCTAAAATGGGTACCAACCATGACGAGGCCTATTATATCTACAGTGGTGCGTGTATAAATTAAATTTATAAATAAAATAAAATATGTAAAAAATAATTGTAAAAATTAAATTTCAAATTAAACGCTTATAGAAATACAAATCGAGACTTGTGTTGGATACAATCTCCTTAAAGTAGATTTTGTTCTCGTTCCGGTGCCTCGAGATTTATCGGCGTCTACTTTTCATGATGCAACGACTAACACTTGATTTTATAGTAACACTAGATTTTATAGCACTATAAAATCAAGTTTAGCAAATCAAAACTCTGTTGTAACTCTTACTTTTTCTTCCTAAAAAATCAAATGCAGAATAGATACAGAAACACAAAGACGAATAGAAGAAGAAAGACAAAAATCTGATGGAAAAATCTGATTCAAGAATTGCTGGAATACAAGCTTTATATAAGAGGAATGGTGGCTTTTCTGAACATACAGAGATCTGTTCAGACAGATTGAACAGGTACAAACCTGTTTGAACAGATACAAATTTAAATTCAATAGGTATGAACCTGTTTTGAACCCTTTGAACCTGTTCGGGTGGGTCTGAACTCGTTTGGGATCTGTTTGGGTAAAGGAAAAATTCTAAACCAATTTATTTTGAATTTTGAAACTAAAATTAAAAATGAATAAATAAATTATAAATGTTTTTGGCCCAAAAAGATAAGTATTTGGCCGAACAAGCCCAACTCAACCTCACACCACACATCTGCGTCCAAGCCCGGTCGGCCCGTCCGCCTAGCAATCGACGGCGCGTGCACGTGGTCTTTGTTTTAGGTCCAATGGGTCTACCACACTTTACCCATTTTTTTTTTTTTTTGGATCGGCAAAAGAAAAGACTTTATTGATGATAAGCACATACAGAGTATGAAAAGATACATTAATAAAGAGGAGCTTGGAGCTAAAAAAGCTCCAACCTCCTAGTTGGTGAAAGACCAACGAAAAGAAATAAAAATCAGAGAGAAACAAAAAGAATGTAACTGAAGAGCCCATCCTCACAAAAATGCATAACAGGACAAGCAGAGCACATAATGCAGAAACTTCACAAGCTAACTTCAGGAAAACCAGTGTAACTCCAAGCCAACTTCAGACCATACACCAAAGCACATAATGCAAAAACTTCACAGCAGAGCAGACAAATTAGCCTTCCCAAAAACTCCCCTATGATACACTATTCCACACCATTCCATATTTAGCAGCAGGCAAAAAGACCATAATACATTCTCTTTACAGCAGCATAATCTAAAGTTGAGAAATACAACCCATACAACTTTCCTAAGTTACAGCAGCTCCACCATCTCTATTCACCAGCACCAAACCACATACAGCCCATCATTAGCATCAGCTACAGAAGTTGATGCTCACCATTGTTTTCCAATTTAACATCTAACACGGCAGAATTAGCAGCAACCAGAGCAAAGCAGTAGTCCAGAACAACCAGACCAACACAGCAGAGCAGTAACACAAGGCCAACACAGATCCACACTAGATCAGCCACCATTCCTGAGGCAAACTAAGACCTGAAGTGTTACAAAATAAGACCTAACGTGATATTGACAGATAAAGCATTACAGCTTTCCTCCCAAGAAAAATCTAATTTGCACCAAATTATACATAAAATCAGTGATGGAAAATTGGAAATCCCTTGAGGTAGATTTCAGCCAAATTGCAATCCTAACGGTGATAACTTCATGTAACTCTTTCAAGTTTGGTTGGATATCTTGAAAAAGACATTCATTCCTGTGCTTCCATATGGACCAAAGAGCTACCAAAGGGATTGCATTTCAGATTCTGTTTTCAGCTTTAGTGAAGTTATTCCCAGCCTATCATTGCAATAGCCCTTCAACAGATCTAGGTGTCACTCAATGAGTTCCCCACAATTGCAGAAGACCTACCCACACTTTCCATACCATAGGACAGAAGATAAATAGATGTTCTACTATTTCTTGGGCTTCCTTGCAGAAAATACATACAGTTTTAGCACTGGCATTCAATACTCCTATTTTGTGTAAAAAAACACAGGTTTTTACCTTATGTTTCCAAGCAAGCCATCTAAAAAATTGGACTTTAGGGGAAAGGTACTTAACCCACACCAATCTGGTAGAACTCTTTAATTCACCATGCTGTAAATCAGTTTGTTTATATAGGGTTGAGACAAAGGATTGCCCTAGTTTAGTTGCTAACCAAACTACCTTGTCCGAAGCATGCAAGTTCAAATTCAACAGAGGACCTGATCTGATAAATTAATTAAGAGTGTTAAGCTTATCTTGTTCCCATTGAAATAAAGCCCTCCTAAAACTAAATAACCAATTATTAGAGTTTTCTCTTTTGACAGCATAGGCCCTGAGAGACCCATCCTTATCATTAGATAATCTGAACAGTCTAGGAAATAACTCTTTAAGGCTAACTGTTCCAATCTAGCAGTCATGCCAGAAGCATACTCTACACCCATTTCCCACTTTAATCTGAAGATTAGTTACATAAAATTGCAGGATGTTGGCCCTTTGGGTTGCTACTACCAAAATATCTCCCCAAATCTTGGAACATCTGCTGGCTGCTTGAGGATCTGGGAGCCATTTCCCACCTTCAACTTTGTATTTGCTACAAATCACCTTCTTCCACAAGGCTGTTTCCTCATTGGCAAACCGCCACCACCACTAGATTAATAAACATACATTCATGTCTCTAATTCTTCTAATACCCAGCCCTCCTTGGTTGATACTTTTTGTTACCTCTTCCCATTTCACTAAATGAACTTTTCTCTTTAACTTAGAGCCACCCCATAGGAATGAGGCTTGTAATTGTTCAATTTCTTTTGCTATCCCTTCAGGTATCTTGAATAAAGAGAGGTAATACATTGGCAGGCTTGATAACACTGCCTTAATCAGAGTTAGTCTACATGCATAGAAGAGAAATTGCCTCTTCTAACCAGCAAGTCTAAGCTTTATCTTCTCAATGACAAGTTTCCAACTCAGCTTCCTATGAGGGCTAGCACCTAATGGCAAGCCAAGGGACTTCAGTGGCATTGACTTCGATTTGCAATTTAGCATGGAAGCAAACTCACTGAGTGCAAATGCAGAGATACCAAAACCACAAACCATACTTTTGTGGTAGTTTATCATAAGCCCTGATGCAATTTCAAAACACCTCAAGATCCTTTTTAAATTCAACACTTTTGAGCATTCAGAATCACAGAATAATAAGGAGTCGTCTGCAAATTGAAGATGAGAAACTACTATTTCATTAGCTCCAAATACCACTCTTTTCAGTAACCCCAACTCCCTAGCTCTTATAAGTAATATGTTCAACCCTTCTGCAGCCAGGTTAAATAGGAAAGGAGATAATGGATCCCCTTATTTGAGGCCTTTTTGGAGACTAAACTCCTTAGTTGGTGAACCATTCACAAGTATTGAAATTCGAGCTGAGGAGAGACATTCTTTCATCCAAGAAATCCATTTGGATCTAAAGCCAAAGCTAGATAGTATTGAGAACAAGAATTCCCAGTTGAGGGAGTCATAAGCCTTCTCAAAATCAATTTTGAACAACAACCCTCTTTTCTTGGTTTTTTTCCACCCATCCACAATTTCATTTGCAATCAAAACTTCATCAAGTATGTTTCTTCCTCCTAGGAATGTAGATTGAGCTTCACCAATTACAGCTGGCATTACCCTTTTTAGTCTACTTGCAAGAACCTTGGTGAGTATTTTGTAAGCTGATCCAATAAGGCTGATTGGCCTATATTCATTTAGATTAGTTGCATTCACTTTCTTTGGAATAAGTGTGATGAAAGAGCTATTCAACCCATTGGCCAAGCTGCCCCTCTCATGGAAATCTGACGTAAAGAGCATCACATCATCTTTGAGTACCTCCCAGTGTTTCTGAAAAAAGATTAAGTTGAAACCATCTGGACCTCGAGCTTTATTGCCATTACAAAGTTTGACAGCTTCCCAAACCTCTTCTGCTGAAAATTCTGACTCCAACATATAAAATGAATCACTGTGCCTGACATTCTTGAAATCACCTCCTATCACAGGTCTATGCCTCAATTCTTCTGAAAACTACTTTCTAAAGTGTTAGGAGGTGATTTCAAGAATGTCAGATCCTCAATCACCCTTGACCATCATCCTCGACCACGATTGGTTCCTCAATCACCCCATCACCAACAGCAATGGAGTTGAGGGCATTTCTATTTTGTCTACTAGTAGCCATGACATGAAAAAACCTTGTGTTCCTGTCCTTTTCATATTCCAATCTAATCTTGACTTTTGCAACCATGCCCATTCCATCATCCTACTCAATCGCCACATTTCATTCCTTACCTCTCTTTTTTGTTTGATTTCAGCATTCTCCAGAGGTCTTAGTTCTACCCTCAGATCTAAACTATTTAGCTAATCTTCTGTGGCTTTTAGTTGAGTGGCAATATTGCCATATACCTCCATATTCCACTATTTTAATGCCATCTTTAGGGCCTGCATTTTTCTTTGCAAAATGTACCCATCATTCTCTTGGAACTATAAATCTTTCCAGGTATTCTCCATAAAAGGTGCATAATTTGGGTGTAAGATCCAAGCATTCAAGAATTTGAAGGGTTTGGGACCCCAATCCCTCTCATCTTCCATGAGTACTATAGGGCAATGATCTGAGACCAACCTGGGCAGTCCCCACAGTTTGAATTTGTATCTCTCAATCCACTCTGGGCTAAGTAGAAATCTGTCAATTCTACTCCATTTGTTTCCATCATGGGCATTGCACCAGGTGAATTTTCTCCTTATCATTTGCATATCAGCCACCTCATATCTGTTTATGAATTCTTTAAACTCTTTCATACCCCTATCCCTCCTTGAATTTTCTATTCTTTCCCCCAGATTTGTGATCTCATTGAAGTCACCTCCACGACACCATGGTTTTGGAAAAAAGGTCTTCAAATTTAAAAGGGACTCCTATAATTTCCTTCTCTTTATGAGATCATTTGGAGTATAGACATTTAAAATAACATAATCAAAGGAGTGCAGAATGGTACCTGAGAGCAGAATGAAATTTCTGTTACTACAACACTCTGAAAGTTAAAAAACATCAGGATCCCATATGCATACCAAACCACCTGCCACACCCATTGTATCCATAACCATGGATTCCATCTTTTCTCTTGGCCATAAACTTCTAATCACCTGGTTGGACATGCTTGACCTTTTTGTTTCTTGAATCAAAGCCATATCAATTCTCTTATCAAATAGCAAGTTCTTAATCTTCTCTTCTTTTCAGGTCTTTCCAACCCTCTAATATTCCAGCTTAATAACTTCATAATGAAACATTTTCAGCTCTGCCATCTCCCAAATATTACTGATTGCAGGGTAGCATCAGTCCCCCCCTCCTAACCTCTCATTGTCATTCTCCTCCAATTGTACAAATTTCTTAATAACTTTTGCATCCTGCCCTTTGAAGTCAATCCCCAGACTTTTCCCCAGAAATAATGTTGCTTGAGCCTTATGTAGTTTATCTGCTTCACCGTTATCTTGACTGTTCCCTACACTTGGCCTTTGCACAGCTGTTAATTTAGGCACCATGGTTGTCTGTTGTGCCCTGCTTCTTGCAGCCCCCACACTTTATCCATAACATCACCCTTCCACAAATTTGGATAGCCCTTGGGGCCCATTCCAAGTATCCCAAGCTAAGGTATATAAACCCATTCAAAACCTTAAACCTTTCTAATGTGGGACAAGCACATTTTACAAATGTGTAGGAAACCCATCTAAAGCCATTCTATGAACCCGAAAATGCACGTTGAATTCTCATTCATTCAGAAATGGTTTTGAGCAACCAAATACACGGTTTTATTCACTACGCGGCATTAAACATGAACCCAATGAAAAACGTTAATAATAACGCTTGGGTCCCACCTTAATTAATGCTCAAAGTTAGCAAAAAATAAGGTTTTTCTAAAACCTCCAAAGCCCTCCAACAATCCCCCACATTAATGGAATTTACGATAATGGACATGCAACAAGATGTAGACAAAGAAAGAGTACATTAAGAAGATACACCACATCGAGATAGGTAGCTTTTGGCTTTGAATCTCTTCTGGTGAAAGCCTATCGGACTTACTGGCTAACCAATGGACACGATGCCTTGAACTGTTTAGCTGTTTGTGTAAGCCAAGACAATAGACTACACATAGTATATCTGTAGACACAGTTTGGTTCTTATGATTGTGTTCATTTTGGCCCTGAACAACGTCTGGTAATTCATGAGTGCTCTAGCGAATTTAGCTTTCTCAATTCTCACAGAACTGGCCCAGTTCACACTCATATAGGTGATTTCTTATTAAGAGTATCCTGCAATACCCCCCTTGGATGTCCAAGCTATAAGAATCATTAAAAGCAAAGCTTATCCTACTAACGCTATAGGCATCACTCTTTTTATCATAGAAATGGGTAGGAGTAAACCTCCTTAGTGATACGTGTAGTCATCCATAATTTGGTTGTCCCTTTGAACCTAGATCTTGGGATCTCCAGTCAACTAGGTTGGGTTGCCATTATGACGACTTTTAAGTGATAGGCTTTAATCCTATTCCCCTCGATAAATGGTACACTTGCTCTTTAGCTAGCCCTTTAGTCAATGGATCTGCAATATTCTCCTTTGACTTTACATATTCTATGGAAATTATTCCATGTGAGAGCAAATGCCTAACGATATTATGTCTTCGACGAATGTGTCGAGACTTACCGTTATACATATGATTTTGTGCCCGTTTTATTGCTGCTTCACTATCACAGTGAATGCATATAGCTAGCACAGGTTTAGGCCACATTGGAATGTCTTCTAAGAAACTACGAAGCCATTTTACTTATTCTCCTGTTTTATCTAATGCGATAAACTCATATTCTATTGTCGACTTTGCTATGCATGTTTACTTGGAGGATTTTCAAGAGACTGCAACACCTCCCAGGGTAAAGACGTATCCACTAATGGATTTTGAGTCTTTAGCTTCTGATATCTAATTTGTATCGCTATACCCCTCAAGTGCTGTTAGATATTTGGTATTATGTAAGCCATAACGCTGGGTATGTCTTAGACACCTAAGTACCCTAATTATCACTTTCCAATGATCGGACCCTGGATTACTTGTGTACCTACTCAATTTACTTACGGCATAGGCTATATCTGGCGTAGTGCAATTCATTAAGTACATGTAGCTTCTGATTATTCCAGAGTACTTTAATTGTGATATGCCTGCACTTGGATTTTTTGACAAATGAATACTAATGTCAACATGTGTTTTAGCAGGATGGTCGTCATGCTTTCCAAATTTCTCCAGAATCTTCTCAACATAGTGAGATTGAGATAAAGCATATCCTTCAGATGTTCTAGTAATTTTTATTCCTAGAATTACATCTGGTACTCCCAGATCTTTCATGTTAAACTTTTTGTTCTACATTTTCTTTGTAGATTTAATCATGTCATTATTGCTTCCAATAATGAGCATGTTATCTACATAAAGACAAACTATGGCATAGCCTTTGTTTGTGCTTTTAACATAGACGCATTTGTACATTCGTTTATCTTAAAATCATTCGAAAGCATAGCGTGATCAAAATTTTCATGCCATTATTTTGGAGCTTGTTTTAATCCATAAAGGGATTTGACAAGTTTACAAACCTTTTTCTCTTGGCCAGGAACTTGAAACCCTTCCGGTTGTTCCATATAGATTTCCTCATCTAACTTGCCATTCAACAAAGCTATTTTAACATCCATTTGATGTATTTCCAGATTATACAAAGCTGCAATAGCAATCAACATGTGAATAGAAGTTATTCTTGTCACTGGTGAATATGTGTCAAAATAATCAAGGTATTCCTTCTGCCTGTATCCTTTAACAACAAGCCTAGCCTTGTATTTATCTATTGAATCATCTACTTTCATTTTCTCTTGAATATCTACTTATATCTAAGAGGTTTACACCCTAGTGGAAGATCCACCAGTTCCCAAGTGTGATTTTGCAGTATTGATTCAATTTCACTATTCACAACCTCTCTCCACAATGGAGCTTTAGGACTTGACATTGCTTCCTTGAAGTTTTGAGGCTCATTTTCTAACAGGTATGTCAGAAAATCTGGACCAAATGATTTAGAGATCCTAGCCCTCTTGCTATGTCTAGGTTCATCTGCTTCATTATCATTTTGGTCTTCACTGTTACCCATAGCAGTATCAAAAGTTCTTTTATTTGAACTTGTCCTTTCAATTTCCTTACTAGGAAAAAATTTGTTCAAAAAATGACGCATTGTAGACACCCCATTTTTTACTGCCTTTAAGACTTGGACGCCACTGATGGCTTACTTGATGGTGCATGCTATCTTGTGCAAAGGGTTCAATTTCTTCGGCAAGGAGAGCGGCAAATCCCAACCTCACACCCATTTTTGGACCAAAACTATTTTGACCAAAAAGATTTTAGACCTTAAAACCCTCTCTTTCAAAATATTTTTGAAATTTTGTTAAATGTTGTGCTTTTCGGTAAACCGAGCAAGGACAAAGTGAAAATGAATTAAAGAGAGGTGAACTCTTTGAAAAATATTTCAAAACACCTTATTTAGGGGTTTGGGGTTGAAAAAAAGAGGAGAGGAGGGAAGAAAACTAGCTGAGGAGAAGTTAGGCACTTGGAATTTTGATGTGTGGCTTCCACCATTGGAAATAAGACTTCTAGGGTTTCAATTTAGGCTGAAGAATGACCTGCAAAGAAGTCCAGATGAAGGAGATACTCCCATTTGAAGTTGGGCCCAAAGAGCAGATTTTTCTGGCCAACCAGAGGTGGAGGTTGCTGGTCATGAATGGGATTTTCTAGCCATGTGCCAGCCATGAATGGCCAATGCCAGCCACCTGCCGCCCAAAAGTGACCCTTGCTTGCCAACAATGGACATGTGCCAGCCATCAGTGATGGCTTGCCGGCCATTGATGCAAAAAGGCAGTTTTTGTGTTCCAGCTGTCCCTTTTGGGATATTTTCAACCTGAGCTTGCATTCTTCTATATATAGAGAGCTTTCTCTATTGTTTTGGAGGTTAGAACATTTGAGGAAGAAAAATTTTGGGTGCCTCTCTCTCTACATTTCTCTTTTTTTTTTGAACCTTTATGCATAAGTGCATACAAGTGTAGATACACTTCTCCTTTGCCTAGACATCCTTGACCAAAGTTGGTTATCTTTGAGCTGAGGTTCTAGAAGGTCTTTTTGGAGCTCTTGAAGGTGATTTTGCTTGGTTTTGTTGCCTAAAATTGTGTTGTGCTTCAAGAGGTATAACTCTCTCCCTTTAAGCTTGTATTTCATACTTGCTTTGCCATCTTTTTCCACCATCTCAAGGCTGGTTTTGGCATGTAAAAAGTTCTGTTTTTTAGTCCTAAAAGTGCTGGTTTGAGCCTTTGTGAGTTAGGGGGTTGTCCCCCCTTTTGGCTCTTTGGCTTGTTAAGCTTTTGCACAATTTCTCATCACCTTCAAATCAAAATTTTTGGGCCTTTTTACCACTGAAACTCAGAGGTTTTTTAGTGACAAAAACCATGTTTTGAGGTCCAAAATAAGAGGGGTTGGCCTTCCTTCCTTGTGTCTTATTTGCATGAGTAGATAGCCTAACATGTAAGCATGTTTTTCTATCATTTTATGACTTGATCTCAGCATGTTTTTGCTACTTTTTTGACTTGTTTTGCCTATGTTTGGGACTGGTTAAGTCACTTGAGGCTTGCTTTGTATGCTTGTAGTGCAATGGTACTTAATAGACTAGTTTGTGCTATGTATTAGCCCCTCATTCTAGCTCTTTTTAGCCTACTTCAAGCATGTTTTAGGACTCCTTTAAACTGTTTTAGGACTGTTTTAAAGTGTTTGTCCCTTGTGAGCTTTGTATTGCATAGCTATAGTGCAAATGCCTTAACTAGCTTAGTGATTTAAGGCCTCTAACATGTTGTGCATATGTTGCTTTCATGTTGTAGCATCATTTAGCATGTAATTTCAGTATATATAACTCTGTCACACTCTCACTTGTTTCACTTTTTCATTGCTTTTGAGAGTTGTGCCTTGAGCCTTATTTGTAGCCTAACATGTGAGCACATTTTTCTACCCTTTTGTACTACTAGCTGAGCATGTTTTAGCCACTATTTTGGCATGTTTTAGCTCTGTTTTGAGTTGGTTTGGTCATTTGAGTTTGATATTGCATGCCTCTAGTATAGTGCTCTTCACTAGTTTAATGCTTTTGGCTTTTGAACATGTTATACATGAGTTGCTTGCATGTTGTAGTATTATTTTTCATACCATTTCAGCACTGAAATATTTGCAACCTCCCTCATTTCTAAACTTTTCCATTAGTTTTGAGGGTTGTGTTTAAGTTTGAGATAGAGCTTGTGCTCAATGGTTTTAATCCTCTTTTGAGGGTTTCTACTAACCAAAGGCATGATCTCTCTCATGTCTTAAATCACCCTTTGGTTGACCCCTCTCTAATTAGAGGACTTTCACATTGGACTAACCGGTTAAAGAATGGGTTGGTAATGCTAAAATGAGTAAACAAGAATTGAACAAGTAAAACATAACCAAGATAAGCACGTTGTGTTTGCATTGCATTGTGTTCAATCGAACGTCATATTGAACACAACGTAGATTGGTTCATTTCATACTCAAAGTGATGAAATGAGCCAATCTCCTTTGTCTCCATTGTCTTTGATCATCCATGGTAAGGTAGTGGTCTAGAGTCTTGTTTTTGTGCATTTATTAAAAGTGTACAACTTGGATCTTTGGCCATCATGCATTGAAAATGCTTGATTGGTGGTTTTGGATCCAAGAATGCCACTCCTTTGATGTTTTGAGATGATAAAGAGTGGTATAGTACAAACATATCCTTGGAAAACCCTTTCTTTTCCTCCGTTTGTGCTTTGTTGCAGTGTGACAATTCAAGATACACGATGGTGGCGATGCTTCATCCTTGGTGGCAAAGACACCTTTTTAGCCGATATGGTGGCGCAAAGCTCTCATGGCGGCGAGCACTGGTGCATTCCTCAGCATTGGATTGGTAAGGTGGAGCAAAACGTTCTTGGAGCAACCCTGCAAACAGAGTCTCTCAAGAGCAAACTGGAAGGCGTTTCGGGGCGAAAACCGAGTGCATGCGTATTCAATTTCCTAGATGTCACGACCCAAACCTGCCCCTATGGGTTTAGCATCAGAATCGCCAAGAATGTCCGTGATTACCAAAGGCACCTTAGATAAAAGAAGTATTACAGAGTATAGGGGCATGGCGGAAGCCAAAACAGTAATTAAACAATGTCCAATGAGCTGTGACAGTCTATATGCAAAAAGACTTTTTATTCATATGCACATTCATAATGAAACAGTCTATACATATGTACAATCATTCAGAACAGGGACCTAATCCCTATTATAATGTAAGCGATGCGATTACTTTCAGGTTTATACAATATTACAAAGCAGTCTGCGAGCAGATGGAAACTAAAACACCCCAAAGCCGTAGCTTGAACGGGCTCGGAACCTCACAATGAGGCACAGCGGTCGGCTTTGACAAAAGGGAGTCTAACCTACGCTCCTAGCTCCGGTCTGGTACCTGGATACCTACACATATATATAAGCAGTGTGCTAAAGCCCAGTGAATAACACAATGCGTAAAGAGGTTAAGAATGAATGTCCTTTCAGTATTGAAAACAGTCAATTAATTAAGTATATTAGTCATTCAGTCATAACAGTCATGTGGGTACATCCATTAGCAGAATAGTATAGTAAACAGTAGGTCTTGAAAGACCGAGCAGTCAATGATGGCCATCATAACAGTAAACAGAAGTTCCAAGATAGGAACTAACAGAGATCTCTGTAACAGTAGCAGTAACAATAACAGCAGTTGCTATGGATGCCACAATACAGTTCAAAATAGAGGACATACATTCATTCAGTTAACAGTATCAATTCAGAAACAGTACAGTTTAACCATTCAAAAGATATTCATATTTGAACATATCTTTACACAGTTGTTACTCACAGAGTTTTGTGCTACAGATAAGCTAGAGCGCGTCCTCAGATGCCAACTCTACACAGTTTACAGGATGAACACACACTAAGTTCACATTCGGGAATCAAAGACTTAGTCCCTACTTAGACTCGGTGCGGTTCTACATCTATATCCTCATTAAGATGTCTTAAACTAGGCCTAAGAATGCCTAGGATGGAATGAGGATGCAGAGATGTACTTTAAAAACATTTTCAGAATTTTCAGAAAAACAGGGTCCAAGCGTGTCTTTCCCCGCTCGAGCGGTCTGCAAAACATGGCAAAAGTACTGGATGTGTGAAAATCACGCTCGATGGGCGCTCGACACCTGATCGAGTGTGTGACACAAGACTCCGCTCGAGCGTCCATTCTTTCGCTCGAGCGGACTGTAAAACAATGCAAAGTGCTGGGAGCACGAATTTCACGCTCGAGCGCCACTTTTCCCGCTCGAGCGTGATTCCAAATTCTGGATATTCCAGATTTGAACCTCAAGCTCAAAACCAAGTTTCAATGCATCAAATTCGATCCTTTTGGGCTAATTTTCTGGAAAACACTTCAAGACTCATAATATAACATGTTTCAAGGCTCAATTTGTAAAATCAAAGCCCAAAGGTAGTTCAATTAAACACAATTTCAAACCAGTTTCATGAACATGATGTACATGCAACATGCATGAATTGGAACAACTTCAAAGCTCAAATACATGCTCAAATGAGCCAATTTCTCTATAAACAAGATGAATTCATGGTCTAATGCAAAAATATGAACATGCATGTACCAAATTCCATGTATTCAACCTCAAAATGCTAGGATATAAACATGCATGCATAATTCAAGCTTTAACTCACCAAATTAAGCTACTTCATGACCTTAATCTCTAGACTTCCATATACCATGCAACATATGACTTGAATACAACAATAAAAGGTTGAATGTCCTACCTTAGGTCTTGAATACAAGATGTACAAGCTCAATTATGCAAGACTCTTTCAATCCTTCTAAATTCCAAGCAATTCTTTGAAGAACACAAGGCTTTCTCCTAACTCTCTCTCTCTAGTCGGCAATAACAAGGAAATTGGCTAAGGAAAATGTTTTGTTTGAATGTAATAAGGCTCAAATATGTTTAGATAGTGGGCCACTAGTGTGGCATTTTGGTGAATTAAGCTAATTAGTGCAATTTATCAATATTTAATCTAATTTAATCATACCAAATCACATTTTAATTAAATATGCCATAAAATCACATAAATTATAATGATCATAAAACACCAGTCAATTTCGGATTCGACCGTCGAAAGGCCTTCAATTTGTAGTTTAAAGCATAAAACATGGATAGATAATTTAACAGTCAAACAGATAGAAATGCATTTAAACTAGTACATTCAATCAGTCAGTTCAGTATTTCAGTCGATTCAATTACTTATCATAATCAATCTCAGTTCAGCAGTAATCAGTGGTTAACCAGTAATCAGTGGCGAAGGTTATTTCACTAGAGCAGAGTTGAGGCAGTGTAGTTAGTGCTTTACATGTTTAGTTAGCATGAATTTGTAATTTAATTAATTAGTTTCTAATTAGTTAAGTGTTGTAATAATTAAGGAGCTTGGTTTAACTATTTCTTTATTTTGTTTTGTAATAATTAGTCTAATTAGTTTAATTAGATTAGTTTAATTAGCTTAGCTTAGATTAGTTTAACTTATTCATTCTGACCTTCCTTCGAGAGGGCACAATATTGTAATAAGGGTGCGTGTGTGTGTGCATGTCTTCCAACCCACTTCTTTCTCCTTTTTTACTTAACTGCTTTTGATGGTTAGTTTAGGGACACGTTTTGATTAGTATACCTTATGCTTACATGTTTGCATTATTCATTTGTCTTGCATGCACTGAGGCTCGGCGCATATTTCAAACTGCATTGTATTTCAGTATTTCTTTGAATACGTGTTTCAAAGCACGTTATCAAATTGTTGCATGCATATGCCATCTTAGATAGCCGAGCCTATTAATGTCATATTACATGTGTTGCATTAGGCATCTTGCATAGTTAGGATCATGCATTGTTTCTAACTAGCTTTTTGTTTTGGCTTGGAGTACACTATAAGTTTTTACGCTTTAGCATACTTGCATGAGTGTGAGTGTTGCCATGTTTCGCATACTTGCCATGAGGCTATTTTCTTAATTGATTAACTGCATGAATGCTTGTGGATGAAGGCTTGTTGTTTGAATTAGAACAGTTCGATGATTGTGAGTTTTAAACCCACTTTGCGAAGTGGCAAAATGATGTTTTAAGCCCACTTGAGGGTGGAAAATCCGTGCTTTAGCCCACTTGCGAGTGGCAATTTCAAACACTTTTAAAAAACAAACATGAATTGTTTTGTTCTAATTCTCGCAATTTAATTTATACTTGTATGTGTGCGTTACATAGTAAAGTTAGCTAATAACTGGATAAGAACACATAAGGTTTATAAAACAACATATCATGCTTAGTAGAGGCCGATCCTTTGATCGGGCGAGCGGGGGTGCTCATTTCAGGACCTTCCCCTCTCGTACTCAAGTTCCCGAGCCGAGACAACTTTGGTGATGATGGACATGTGGCCTTTGGCACGAGTCAGGGTTTCCTAAATTTTCTAAAAATAAAATATTTAGGTGGCGACTCTGTAATCTGTCAAAGTAGTCCATTTTTGGCGCTTTTTGATTCAAAATCAATTTTTCAAAATGATTTGCCGGATTTGGACTCTTTGGTGTTTATCAATCTCATATTGCACTTTGTGAGATTAGATTCAGAACCGTGACAGGAGTCCGAACTGTAAAACCAATTCGCGCCTCTCCGAAAGGAGCACGTGAAGAAAGTCGAGTCTACAGTTTCTGGCGATTCTACTAGGGATTTAGAGAACTTGACTCGAACTCATAATATGTTGTTTTATCTACATTTATGTGTTTCTTTGCATTGCATTTGCATAGATGCGCCTAAGTCATAGTGTTTGCCATCTGCTATTCCTGAGCGGTTTGTTGGAGGCTCACTTGGAAAAGCTTGCCATAAGGCTGGCTAGTTGCAGACTCTGCCACGATGGGAACACAAACCTTGGATCTAGACTACCGCTATAACGTTTGATCCTCCTTTCACTTCTTGGTGTTAGGAGCGAGTGGTATATTAGGTGGTCTTGCTGAGGCATCCTTTTCAACCAATTGACCTAGTTGCATATCGGAAGCCTTAGAGACTGTTCCAAACTAGGACAGGTTGCTCACCCGAATGCAGGATTATTTGAAACCGCATGTGTGCGTAGCGAACCCCTAGCTCCTGACGAAACTAGGACAGGGTAACCCTACTCCATCATAGGGGTGTCTTGGTTCTCTTTAATTGGTATGTGCTTTACAGTGAAACTGTACAGGAATGTGCATATCAGTTGCCAAGTTGGTATCTGTTTTGGGGCAGAATTCAGTAGAAAGTACAGTCGTTCAGTTGTGATCATATCCGTTCTAGTGAAATTGGGCTGAGATGTTGTCTGTTTTCTTTTTTGCAAGGTAGTCTTGGAACTATAGCTTTAGAAGGTTCCAATATCCCCCGAGTACATTGGACTTGTGTTGATAGACTTTGTTAGGTCAAAAATTTAGTTCAGAGACAACCAGTGTTTCCTTCGCCAGTGGTGGGGCAAAAAGGGCCAGATAGGGCTTATTGGTTCAACTGATCCGACAGTCACCAGTCATATCACCTTTGTTCAACTTAGTAGACCCATGATGGCACAGAGTTCGGAAGAAGTTATGGCCATAATAGCGGCATTAAACCAGGGAATTGCCATGCAGAATGAGACCAATGCTGAAATGCAACGCCCATCTGGGGCATCTGCTACACATCCAGTCTTGGGACCCCAGTCGAACTTTGACCCACTTCTGCCAGCTGAAAATTTGCATGGTTCAGATCCCTGAGAAGGGTTGGCTCAGGCCCGAGTTTTCAGACCCTTGGTACAGCCTAATGAGAGGCTTTATCCCCTTGATACTACTGATCTCGATTCGACCTCGGTGAAAATTGCGAACCTGGAGAAGCAATTCAAAAAGGCACAGGGCCTTAACTCCATTCTCGACATTGGGAATGGGTACACCGAGGCTGCCGTACAACTCCTAGACAGATTCAAAATGCCATATATTGACCGTTTCGATAGGTCTAGAGATCTTATGGTACATATCCGGCTTTTCTTGGATGTTTTGAAATCGATGGGTCTGACTGAGCTGCAGAAACTCTCTCTGTATAAAAGAACCCCGTCGGGTGCAGCAGCCACTTGGTACATCGAGTTGGAGGAAACAGTGAAGCAAAACTGAGAAAAGTTGGCTGAGGCCTTTGTCGATCAGTATTCTTACAATACCCAAGTTGAAATGACCATGCAAGAGCTTGAAGTAACCCACCAGAACCCAACAGAGCGTTTTGTGGAATTTGTTGCAAGGTGAAGAGCAAAGGCAACACAGATGACAGATTGCCCTTTTGAGAGGGATCAAGTGCGGATAGTAGTGTAGAACCTTGAGCCTGATATGCTGCAAAAGTTAATAGTTGTTCCACTATTCACTTTCAAAAGTTTGCATAACTTGGGGGTTCAGATTGAGAATGCGTTCAACAGAGGGATTATTCCCAGAACAAGTGAACCAGTAAGGAGGGTTTTTGCCGGGAGTACCAATGCTGGCGGTAGCACTATTCCTAAACCCACCAAAAACAATACAGTCGCCACAGCCAACCCTTTTGCCAATGCCAACCCACAAACAGCCGGCCCAACTTGAGCTCAAGGCAGAACTTTCACCCCCTCTATATGAGCCTAACTGGTGCACTAAAAGTCCTGATGGAAAGAGGATATCTCAAACCCCTCGATCCTCAACCTCTGCCTGACCCACTCTCTGCCAGACATAACCCCACCAAATACTGCGTGTATCATCAGTAGTGCGGCTATGGCACCGATTATTGCTACCGCCTTTGTCATGAGGTCCAAAATCTCATTGACAAACAGACGATAGCTCCACCTCAAGACCCCAATAACCAAGTACCTCATCCACATCTCAACCTCATCCATACACTACCACCCACCTACAACCCCAGTATATACACCCCGACCCATTTACCCAAGCCTGAGGTGTTTATCCTAGAAAGCATGGACTTATGCATGATGGATGCACTTGAACCCTAATTATCTCAAACCCGTGAACCCACTACTTCTAAGCTAATGAGAATGAATGAAGATCTTCAGAGAACAGTGGCAGATTAAGCCTTTAGGGTTTTGGCTCCATTATTAACCACATCACATGCCAGGAATTTCATGCCAAAAAGCTCTCCAATCTTGGGACAGGCTGTATTGGAAGAAGGCCAATCCCTTGACAAAGTGGAGGCAAGTGGTAAGAACAAGGTAAGGGCAGGCATTAGTCCCCATGAACACCTTCTGTGGGCTGTTGAGGCTTTGAAGGCTGAAGGGCTGAACAAACAACAAGTGCTCGCAGTTGTTGCAAAGACTGTGGATAGCACTTTTGTCGCTCAGGATGAGAGCATTCTGAATTAAGGGGCAAGCCAGGAAAAAGAATGTTGTACCAGAAACACCCCTTTTAGCTCAATTCCTACACTCGGAAGAGATCATCAAACCCAGTTAACACCTGCCAACCCCTTTGCTGGTACATCCATAACTCCACAAACCTCGAAGTACCAACCCCAGGGCCAGAGGGTCTTCACCCCGCTTTACATGACCTTATCCAAGGCTCTTCAAATCCTTATAGGGCAAGGCCATCTCACACCCCTTGAGCCTCGGCCTCTCCTGGATCCCCTTCCAACTAAGCATGATCTGGCCAAGTACTGTGCCTTCCATCAACAAACCGGTCATGGCACTGACAGTTGCTTTCATCTTCGCCATGAAATACAAGATCTGATTGATTAAGAGGTCATCGTTGCACTAGGTCCTGCAAAGTCTATCGGTATTGGATCGATAAACTTGGGAGATAATATGATTATGTGATCGGGGGTGGATGAACCACCTGCTGATGGCGCTCATTTTACTCCAGATATGGTGGATGGCACACACTGTTTTGAGCAATTTGCGAATGCTGTTTACTTCACTTTTTGACTTGGGTATTGAGTCAGTCTTGTTGTGTTGTATTGAGTCAGTCTTTTTGTACTGAGTCAGTCAAGTCTGTCTTATTGTATCGAGTCAATCCTGTCATGTTAGAGTCGAGTGATTTCGGTGGTGTTACCTCGGGCATCGCTTACTTGTTTTGTGTTTGTCTTTTACACTCTTTCTTTTGAGTCTGTTTCTTTCATGAAGCCAGTTGTGCCAGAAGATTTGAATGAAATGGCAGTGCTTTTCACCTACTTTTCTGTGCCTTGAAATCATTGTATTGACCTAAGTTTTTCAAAACTTTTCTAACACTGTGATGAAAACAAAGAGGGGGGAATTCCTCAGGATTTGCAAAAATTTGATCAATAGAGAGAAGAGGCATACTAAGCCCTTAATGAATGAGATCATGTTTGTTAATGTGAGTACTAAGAAAGATCCTAGCTTGATCCAGATTGGTTCTACATTGTCTTCAGCGTGAGTGACTCGTAGCTTTAAAGATTTCAAAAACTGTTTTGCGTGGTCCTGTGAAGACATGTGTGGAATTGATCTTGAGATTGTGTAGCATAGAATTGCTCTCATGCCTTAAGACTCGACTCCTTTTGCTTTCAAACCTTGGACTTTGATTTAGAATGTTCAAAGGATCAAATAACAATATGAGGCTTGTATGGCTGGATCGAAAGTAACCCTTGAACTAGGGGCAAGAGAGTCAGATCAAGAAGATCAGATGTTATCAAAGGAAGCTTGCAAAACTAGATCACAAGCATCCCTTGAACTAGGGGCAACAAAAGGTCAGATGAGCTCAAAGATTCAAAAGATGGGTTATTCCGCAAACCAATGAAGACTGGCAATAAAGCTAAATTTCAGAATGGAGAAAAGAAGAAAGTTTTTGCTAAAGGACAATCGAGTTCCTATCCGCAACACTAGGGGCAATTTTTGACCTGGTTGGATGGACTCCTACATCATCAGTGAACAACAGCCATTCTCTAGGATTCAGATGGCTTCAAGATCTCAAAACTGATCAACATGGGCAAGTTAAAATTTTCTATCCTTAAGAGGCTCGCTGGGCTGAAAACCCGGAAGGGTGACCCAGGCAAAAGTTAGAGCAAATGAAAAAGAAAAAAGAAGAAAAAAACAAAAATGAAAAAAAATGAAGGAAATAAAAAAAATGAAAAGAAAAAAAAAAGAAGAAAAAGAAATGAAATGAAAAGAAAAACAGAGCTCGCAAGGTTGAAAACTCGGAAGGGCGGTCTTGACAAAATTTAGAGCACAAAAGAAGAGTGCTAACACCCGAGTGAACCTCAACCCGGAACTACATCAGGCCTGATTTCCATGTTTGGGATACGTAGGCAACTTCATCCTGAAGTTTGGCCCTAACCATTTTCAACCTGTTGGTCTCATCCATGTTGATTGGTTTATCCTTGTTCAACTCGGCTATCTTATCCATGTGCAAATTGGCTTGTCTTCGTGCTCATCTTTGTTCAAATTTGGTTGTCCTATTCTGTTAGAAGATTCAGTTGCAAGACAATTCAAGTTCAGATCTGAGGTTGTGCATCTTGAGAGTAGATTCCGTATTGGCTGAGCAATGGCCATTTGCAAAAACAGTTTTGAGAATTTTTAATGAGGTTGACTAATTTTCTCGAAATTTTTTCCATTTTTTCAAAACTGGACCATATCTTGGACCTAAAAAAGGAAAATTTTCAGTGCTCATAGCCTGACTTACATGATTTCAAATAAGAAAATCGAATAAACATGTTAATCTAACTCTCATATTGGTCAAAATTGTTTGTTGAAAGCTAAAACAAAAAATGGTCAAAATGATGAACTAGGAGCACAGTTGAGTCAGGTTTTCTGTCTTTTTCCCGTTGTCAACATACTTGCCAAAAAGGGCACCATTCTTGCCAGAAAAGGCACCATACTTGCCGGAAAGGGCACCTTGTTCGCTAGACAAGGCACAACTGAAGCTAACAGTAAAGGGCCGAAAGCTTTCTCATTCTCCAAACAATGAGGTATCAAGCCAAGTGTGAAGCATGAACTGGAATGGAGTAGGATATTCCACTTCCTCATTTGGACAGGTCTGATCACATCCAAACTGGCCGAGCGCATCATCAATCGATGTCAAGAAGAAGGATCTAGTAGAATACTAGGGGCAAGAGCCCGCAATTTCCTGTTTATCCATCAACCACCTAGGGGAGGGATAAAAAATAAGAGAGATTGAAGAATAGAGAGATGTGCGCTGAGAGAAAAAGTGAGGAAAGGGCTTTTAAGAGAAACAGAGATTGAGTGCCAGAGTGATGTGAGAATCACAAATAAGAAAGGGTGGGAAACAATATCCAGCGAAGCTGTGGGCTCCTTATGAACTGAGAGGTCTTTCGCCATTAGAACACGTTCGATTGGTGTGTTTGTTGTTTTTGATTCTTGTTTTGAGTTGTTTCGAGTGTCAATGGATATGTTTAGGTTGTTTACCTTTTGTCTTTCCCTTTGTTGAGTCGTGGTGTGTTGTGTTCAGTCGCAAGCTCAATACCCAGTTGGGAACTCGTTTCTCAATTTCAATTTCAAAAATAAATCGTTTTGTGCTCAGAGTGCTATGTCGTTCTCCGCATATGTGAAAAACAGGATTTGTTCTTTCATAAAACTGCAAGGTTCAACCTAGGTCATATGAGACCAATATAATAAGGACCTAACTGAAACTATATAGATTCCAGTCTGCAAAGCAAAAGAAAAGAAGGAAAATTTGGAGCATCTGAGTTTATTTCACCTTTAGCAAATTCCGAGATTGCATTCCGAATGTAGCTCTTCAGGCCTTGTTAATGCTTACCTCTACCTTAAGCTCAAGCTCATACTTGCTTCAAGCCAGAATGGCGATCAGAAGTGCTGTTCCTGAGTACCATTTCCTGCCAGAGACATCTTGGCTGTGTTTGCAATGAGTTCCTAGGAGATCAACTGGAACGGTAGAAACTGGAGTTTGAAAGGCTGATGCCTAGAACACAAAGGTTTGGAATTTCTGAATCTAAAGTTTGGTTTAAATACCCAGGGATGTATCCTCGGCTTGAAATCTATATGGAAGCCCCATAGGTTGAGGTAGTGTGTATGCACCTCAATTCTGGATACTGAACAAACCTTGTCTGTCACCCTGTTAGAGAATAGGGAAAGTTATGAACATGGCCAGGAAGAAAAGTAGTACCTGTGGTTTGAAAGTGTAACCAAGAGAAAAGCGGAAGATCCCCAACAGCATAAGGCACGATATTATATGTACGGTCTATTTAGAGGAATTCCAGGTAAGATCATTCCTATCCTTTGAACTTCCTTGCCCTGGTTAGAAACATTCAGGTATGCCTGGTGTTTATACCACCTTGCTTTGGTTAGAAACATTTGGGTACGTCCGGTGTTTATACCACCTTGCTTTGGTTAAAAACATTTGGGTACGCCCGGTGTTTATACCTTCTTGCTTTGGTTAGAAACATTCGGGTATGCCCGGTGTTTATACCTTCTTGCTTTGGTTAGAAACATTCAGGTACGCCCGGTGTTTATACCACCTTGCTTTGGTTAGAAACATTCGGGCTTCGGATACGCCGGTGTTTATACCACCTTGCTTTGGTTAGAAACATTCGGGTACACTCGGTGTTTATACCTCCTTGCTTCGGTTAGAAACATTCGAGTACGTTCGGTGTTTATACTACCTTGCTTCGGTTAGAAACATTCGGGTACGCCCGGTGTTTATACCACCTTGCTTTGGTTAGAAACATTCAGGTACGCCCGGTGTTTATACCACCTTGCTTCGGTTAGAAACATTCGGGTACGCCCGGTGTTTATACCACCTTGCTTTGGTTAGAAACATTCGGGTACGCCCGGTGTTTATATCTCCTTGCATTGGTTAGAAATATTCAGGTACGCCTGGTGTTTATACCTCTTTGCCCTGGTTAGAAACATTCGGGTACGCCCGATGTTTATACCTCTCTTATTGGTTAGAAACATTGGGTTGTGTGCCCGTGTTTATACCCCTTCCGGTTAGAAGCATTAGAACGTATTTTGACGCTTATACCACTCTGTTTTGGTTAGAAACATTGGAACGTGCTCTGATGTTGATACCACCCTCCGTGTTTACACCACTCTCTGGTTAGAAGCGTTGGATCGTGTGCCCGACGCTTATACCTCTCTTGTTGGTTAGAAATATTGGGTCATGTGCCTGATGTTTATACCATTTCCTTGGTTAAAAGCGTTTGGAACATATTTCGACACTTATACCACTCTATTTTGGTTAGAAACATTGGGACGTGCCCCGATGTTTGTACCACT
Source organism: Camellia lanceoleosa (assembly GCA_025200525.1). Lineage (NCBI taxonomy): Eukaryota > Viridiplantae > Streptophyta > Magnoliopsida > Ericales > Theaceae > Camellia > Camellia lanceoleosa. Next base: position 133,013,228 of record CM045771.1, on the reverse strand, counting down.
CTTCGGTGTTTACACCGCTCTCTTTTCCCTCTCGCGCGTGGCGCGTTAGGACGCTTTGGTTAAATGCATCTAGACAAATTCCAATGCTTATACTGCTTTTATTTTGGGCTGCGTAATGTTTGGATGTGTTTCACTTGTTATCACTGCTTCTTTCCTCGCGTGTGCCACGCGTTGGGATCTTGTTTGTCGCCTCGGGTGCGCCCGACGGTTGTTGTTCTTTACCTTTTCTGCTTGATGCGTAGTTAAGATTGCATAATTTTTTTACATCCTTTCTGCATGAAATGTGATTTGGTTCATGTTTACTTGCTTATGTACGAGTTTGCTGTAGCATTTCTTTGCATAACATTTGCATCTAGATGTTTCATTACAGCCCTCATTGCATGATCATGAGTTATGTTTTCCATCGTGCATATCATTTGCATCTTGCCCATGAACTAAGCTGGTTTGATTCCTTGCAAAGGGATACGTAGGCAGCTTGTGGGCGTAACCATTTGTTTCTGCATCTGTATTTTGTTTGTTTGCCCAAGTCTTCGGCCTTGTCAAAAATAGGTCATCTCTAGGTTTTGACATTTAGTCACGTCACTTCATGACTTCGAGCTTTGTCAAAGAGGGGTAACTATAGACAGCCCATTTTTGGCTGCCCTTAAGATGTGGGTGCCACTCATGGCTTACTTGATAGTGCAGGCTATCTTGTGTGAAGGGTTCGATTTCTTCGGCAAGGAGAGCGGCAAATCCCAACCTCACACCCATTTTTGGACCAAAACTATTTTGACCAAAAAGATTTTAGACCTTAAAACTCTCTCTTTCAAAATATTTTTGAAAAAGTTCCTACGATGTTTCGAAACTCGCATTTTGTTAAATGTTGCGCTTTTCAGTAAACCGAGCAAGGACAAAGTGGAAATGAATGAAAGAGATGTGAACTCTTTGAAAAATCTTTCAAAACACCTTATTTAGGGGTTTAGAGTTGAAGAAAAGAGGAGATGAGGGAAGAAAACTAGCTAAGGAGAAGTTAGGCGTGAATCCGGGTAAGATCGAAACTAAGTAGTTTTCACTAAAAGAGGCATAACTTCTTGCACACTTGGAATTTTGATGTGAGGCTGCCACCATTGGAAATAAGACTTCCAGGGCTTTAATTTAGGCTTAAGAATGACCTGCAAAGGAGTCCATATGAAGGAGATATTCCCATTTGAAGTTGGGCCCAAAGAGCAGATTTTTCTGGCTAACCAGAGATGGAGGTTGCTGGTCATGAGTGGGATTTTCTGGCCATGTGCCAGCCATTAATGGTCTATGCCAGCCACTTTCCGTCCAAGAGTGACCCTTGCCGGCCAACAATGGACATGTGCCAGCCATCAGTGATGGCTTGCCGGCCATTGATGCAAAAAGGAAGTTTTTGTGTTCCAGCTGTTCCAGTTGTCCCTTTTGGGATATTTTCGACCTGAGCTTGCATTCTTCTATATATAGAGAGCCTTCTCTATTTTTTTGGAGGTTAGAACATTTGAGGAAGAAAAATTTTGAGGGCCTCTCTCTCTACAATTCTCTCTCTTTTGAACCTTTGTGCATAAGTGCACACAAGTGTAGATACACTTCTCCTTTGCCTAGACATCCTTGACCAAAGTTGGTTATTTTGAGCTGAGGTTCTAGAAGGTCTTCTTGGAGCTCTTGAAGGTGATTTTGCTTGGTTTTGTTGCCTAAAATTGTGTTGTGCTTCAAGAGGTATAACTCTCTCCCTTTAAACTTGTATTTCATACTTGCTTTGCCATCTTTTTCCACCATTTCAAGGCTGGTTTTGGCATGTAAAAAGTTCTGTTTTTCAGTCCTAAAAGTGCTGGTTTGAGCCTTTGTGAGTTAGGGGGTTGTCCCCCATTTTGGCTCTTTGGCTTGTTAAGCTTTTGCATCATTTCTCATCACCTTCAAATCAAAATTTTTGGGTCTTTTTACCACTAAAACTCAGAGGTTTTTCAGTGACAAAAACCATGTTTTGAGGTCCAAAATAGGAGGGGTTGGCCTCCCTTCCTTGTGTCTTGTTTGCATGCGTAGATAGCCTAACATGTGAGCATGTTTTTCTACCGTTTTATGACTTGATCTCAGCATGTTTTTGCTACTTTTTTGACTTGTTTTGCCTCTGTTGGAAATTTGGTTAAGTCACTTGAGGCTTGCTTTGTATGCTTGTAGTGCAATGGTGCTTAATAGACTAGTTTGTGCTATGTATTAGCCTCTCATTCTAGCTCTTTTTAGCCTACTTCAAGCATGTTTTAGGACTCCTTTAAACTGTTTTAGGACTGTTTTAAAGTGTTTGTCCCTTGTGAGCTTTGTATTGCATAGCTATAGTGCAAATGCCTTCACTAGCTTAGTGATTTAAGGCCTCTAACATGTTTTGCATGTGTTGCTTGCATGTTGTAGCATCATTTAGCATGTAATTTCAGTACATATAGTTCTGTCACACTCTCACTTGTTTCACTCTTTCATTGCTTTTGAGAGTTATGCCTTGAGCCTTGTTTGTAGCCTAACATGTGAGCACGTTTTTCTACCCTTTTGTACTACCATCTTAGCATGTTTTAGCCACTGTTTTGGCATGTTTTAGCCCTGTTTTGAGCTGGTTTGGTCATTTGAGCTTGATATTGCATGCCTCTAGTGTAGTGCTCTTCACTAGTTTAATGTTTTTAGCCTTTGAACATGTTGTACATGAGTTGCTTGCATGTTGTAGTATTATTTTTCATGCCATTTCAACATTGAAATATCTGCAACCTCCCTAATTTCTTAACTTTTCCATTTGTTTTGAGGGTTGGTTAACCTTAGGGTTGTGTTTAAGTTTGAGATAGAGCTTGTGCTTAATGGTTTTAATCCTCTTTTGAGGGTTTCTACTAATCAAATGCATGATCTCTCTCATATCTTAAATCATCTTTTGGTTGACCCCTCTCTAATTAGAGGACTTTCACATTGGACTAACCGGTTAAAGAATGGATTGGTAATGCTAAAATGAGTAAATAAGAATTGGACAAGTAAAACATGACCAAGATAAGCATGTTGTGTTTGCATTGCATTATGTTCAATTGGACGTTATATTGAACACAAGGTAGATTGGTCCATTTCATACTCAAAGTGATGAAATAAGCCAATCTCCTTTGTCTCCATTGCCATTGATTATCCATGATAAGGTAGTGGTCTAGAGTCTTGTTTTTGTGCATTTATTAAAAGTGTACAACTTGGATCTTTGGCCATCATGCATTGAAAATGCTTGATTGGTGGTTTTGGATCCAAGAATGCCACTCCTTTGATGTTTTGAGATGATAAGGAGGGGCATAGTACAAATATATCCTTGGAAAACCCTCTCTTTTCCTTTATGCTGCTCTCTGCGATGTGGCAATTTAGCACACTGATGGTCAATGGCTCATCGATGGCAGCGAAGCTTCTTCCTTGGCCAGTAGCACACATTTTTGGCCAGTATATGGCCAAAGAAGAAGCTCTTATGGCGGTGCCACGGTGCATTCTCAAAGATTGGATTGGTAAGGTGGAGCAAAAAGTTCTTGGAGCAACCCTGCAAACAAAGCCTCTCAAGAGCAAACCGGAAGGCGTTTTGGGGCAAAAACCGAGTGCATGCATATTCAATTTCTTAGAGCAGAGCTGAGGCAATGTAGTTAGTGCTTTACATGTTTAGGTAGCATGAATTTGTAATTTAATTAATTAGTTGCTAATTAGTTAAGTGTCGTAATAATTAAGTAGCTTGGTTTAGCTATTTCTTTATTTTGTTTTGTAATAATTAGTCTAATTAGTTTAATTAGATTAGTTTAATTAGCTTAGCTTAGATTAGCTTAACTTATTTATTCGGACCCTCCTTTGAGAGGGCACAATATTGTAATAAGGGTGCTTGTGTGTGTGCATGTCTTCCAACCCCACTTCTTTCTCTTTTTTACTTAACTGCTTTCAATGGTTAGTTTAGGGACACATTTTGATTAGCATGCCTTATGCTTACATGTTTGCATCATTCATTTGTCTTGCATGCACTGAGGCTCGGCGCATCATTCAAACTGCATTGTATTTCAGTACTTCTTTGAATACGTGTTTCAAAGCATGTTATCAAATTGTTGCATTCATATGCCATCTTAGATAGCCGAGCCTATTAATGTCATATTGCATGTGTTGCATTAGGCATCTTGCATAGTTAGGATCATGCATTGTTTCTAACTAGCTTTTTGTTTTGGCTTGGAGTACACTGTAAGTTTTTACGCTTTAGCATACTTGTATGAGTGTGAGTGTTGCCATGTTTCGCATGCTTGCATGAGGCTATTTGCTTAATTGATTAACTGCATGAATGCCTATGGGTGAAGACTTGTTGTTTGAATTGGAACAGTTCGATGATTGTGAGTTTTAAGCCCACTTTACGAAGTGACAAAATCATGTTTTAAGCCCACTTGAGGGTGGCAAATCCGTGCTTTAGCCCACTTGCGAGTGGCAATTTTAAACCATTTTAAAAAACAAACATGAGTTGTTTTGTTCCAATTCTTGCAATTTAGTCTATACTTGTATGTGTGCATCACATAGTAAAGTTAGCTAATAACTGGATAAGAACACATGAGGTTTATAAAACAATATATCATGCTTAGTAGAGGCCGATCCTTTGATTGGGCGAGCAGGAGTGCTCATTTTAGGACCTTCCCTTCTCATACCTAAATTCCCGAGCTGAGGCAACTTTGGTGATGACAGATACGTGGCCTTTGGCACGAGTTAGGGTTTCTTAAGTTTTTCAAAAATAAAATATTTAGGTGGTGACTCTATAATCTGGCAAAGCAGTCCATTTTTGGCCCTTTTTGATTCAAAATCAATTTTCCAAAATGATTTGCCGAATTTGGACTCTTTGGTGTTTATCAGTCTCATATTGCACTTTGTGAGATTAGATTGTAACTGCGATGTAAGTCCAATCAGAGGACCAATTCGTGCCTCTCCGAAAGGAGCGCGCCAAGAAAGTCGAGTCTACAGCATTCCTTGACTCAATAATAGTGTTTACATGCATATCCGGATTTTCAGATCTATGAACTAAAAACTATATGCATTACTATTATTTGCATAAGCAATGAACACACAATCAACGGTTTTTGATCCTATCTTAGTCGTTTTGGGACCAGGGACTGTCACCTTGGCCAAACACCCTCACACTTTGAGGTAATTGTAGGTAGGTCATTGACCTTTCTATAATTTATAAGGTATTTGATTGAGTTTCTTGTGGAGTACCCTTTTAAGGATAAAGTTAGCAGACAAAATCGCCTCTCCCCACAAGTTCTGGGGTAACCCTGAACTAATCAACATGACATTCATCATCTTTTTAAGAGTTCGATTCTTTCTCTCAGCAACTCCATTTGACTGAGGAGAATAGGGTGTAGTGGTTTGGTGAATAATACCATGCTTAGAACAAAATTCCTTAAATAGTGCATCATACTCAGCCCCTCTGTCACTCCTTACTATCCTAATAGTTTTGCCAAGTTGATTTTCAATCTCAAATTTATATTGCTTAAAAGCTTCTAAGGCTTCATCTTTACTTCTCAATAAGTAAACATAGCAATATCGAGTGCAATCATCAATAAAAGTAATAAAGTACTTTTTACCTCCTCTAGTTTGAATAAATTTTAAATTACAAATATTTGTGTGAATTAAACTTAGAGGTTCAGTACTTTTTTCTAATTTATTAAATGATGCCTTAGTGAGTTTTGCCTCAACATAAATCTCACATTTATGATTAGGATCAAACTCTAAGTTTGGTAAACATTCTGAAGCAACAAGTCTACGCAAATAATTAAAATTAATATGTCATAATCTACCATGCCATAAAAAAGAAGACTCAACAATATAAACAAAAGATGTGTTCTTAGTATTAAAAACCATATTAGGTACAATAGTTATTACATTGAGCTTAAAAAGCCTATCACTCATATAACCTCGCCCCACATACACTCTTGGAGAGTACAACCATGTCAGATTCAAAGACTAATTTAAACTCATTCTTAATCAATAATGACCCAAAAATTAAATTTTTGCGAATTTCTGACACATAGAGTACTTTGTTAAGAGTGAGTCCTTTCTTCGAGGTCATTTTCAGCACGATCTTTCATTGTCCTTCCACAGTCGAAGTGGAAGAGTTTTCCATAAAAAGTTGTTCTCCACTTTCCATCATTTTGTAGGTTGGGAACGTTTTCTTATCTACACAGATATTGCGGATTGCTCCAGTATCTACCCACCACTCCTTGGGATTGCCAATCAAATTTGCTTCAGAGACTACTGCAGCAAGATTGATGTTTGACACTCCATCGGAAAGATCGGCTATGTTGGCTTATGCTGGCTTTTTGCTTGAACTCCCTTCGTCCTTGCAAACGTGACAATCCTTAGTGCGATGTCCATCTTTGCCACACACAAAACACTTGTCTTTGAACCTCTTGTTGATCCCTTTGTTGATCTTACTAGTAGATCCTTGTTTGGGACCATTACCATTATGCTTTCGCTTCTTGTTGTTGAACTTTGACCCTTGTCCATGTTCCACAACATTTGCTTTAGTCTGCATGACATTGTAGCACTTGTACCCTTTTAAAACTTTTGGGAAGTGTATTTGAATCCTTTATTTTATTTTGGGAATCTTTGGTGTTGTTGTATTTTAGTTTTGGAGGAGTGCAAATTGATTTAAGCTTGTTGGGATTGTTCGTTCATGCTTGTTTACGTTGAAAAGTTGTTTGGGAACTTAGAAATCTTGTTCTGGGGTCGACACCAGTCTTGGTGGTGTTGACATCTGCCTTTTATTGTTGGCCTCAAGGGTCGAAACCAGTCTGGAAAGGGTCAACACCTTGTCTGTTGCACTCTTTGCTTTTCTGTCTGAAGGGTCGACACCTGTGTGTAATTTTCAACTTTTTGGGTTGGTTTGGGCCCTACTTTTAGGGTTTTTGACTTGTCCTTTTATTTGACTTTAGGGAAATTTTCTACTACTATAAATAGACCCAAACCACTTTACTCTCATTATTTTTTCCTCATCTTTTCCTCTCAAACTGTGATTTCTCTCTTCTTCTCTCTAAAACTTGACTTCTCTCACCTAGATCTCTAGATCTACTCACCTAGAGTGATCTTTTCACCATGGTCCTTTGAGAAAAATTGTAGATCTCGTCAATGGCTTTCTTTTGGTCCGAATAGTTCGTGGTTTCGTCGTCGGTAAATTTTGGGTTGTCATCTCTTCGCTTCAAGAGGTAGGGATTTCCTTGCTCCTTTCCAATACCTCGTCTATAGATAGATATGTGGTAGATCTTATTGCATAGAAACCATATTCATTATAGATTTTCTTGAAAGCCATGAAAGGGGATGTAAGGTTTGATATTTGTGGTTGAAATTGTTGAGTTGTTTGTTGTTTGGGTTAATTGAGGAAATGATTTAATATGTTTGTGAAGAGAGGAAGGAAAGCCCTAATTTAATATTATTGATTTAATGGATTTAAAAAGGAAGGAAGATGAATAATCTTCATATTTTGCTAATACGGGTTGTATAACTGTGTTTATATCGAAAGAAAATAAAAAGAGAAGTAACAATGGTGTTGGTATTGTTTTAGACTAATCAAGTGAAGTTGAGTTGAGTTATGGTTTGATACCAATGGAATTGGTTTTGGAAAATAAAGAGGATGGATTTGGTTTCGGTTTTATGTAACGACAAGAATGAATTTTTAGAAATGGTTGGAGTTGCGTAGATTGTAAAATAAAGAAAAGTGGTCTTTTTGAAAGAAAATGAAATCATCACCCTTCGTAAATTGATAATGAACTTGAGGTCGTATTTTGGAACCTTTACATATTATCATTGTTATTGGACTGAACGTCTTGCGAGAATTGGATTGTTATTTTCCTTGCGTATCAGATGTAGAATTGGATATTTGTCATCTCTCATCTATGGAAATATAGATAGTTTATCTATTTTGGAGATTGTATATCTGTTTAGAAATATTTGTTCTAGGCTATCGGTAGAGGATAGCTATGACTGTTATAGAAATTGCATGATGATTAGGTGAATTAAAACTAATATCTTGTTGGTTGTCATTGAATATGACCATATTTTAAATACATTGTATATGTATGATGTTGGGAGGAGAAAGGGAATGTACTCCATATTTGGGAGGAGATAGGGGATGAACTCCATTGAATTAAGTTGGCTTGTGTGTTCAAGGTAAAAGTCTCGAAAATCGTACGTATATAGATACATAGGTGCCGATTCCCGCAAACGAAATTTTCGTAAAATGGCAAATTGAAGCGTTTGTGTGATAATTGTGTTGATCTGAGAACCACTGAGTTATAGCCTCAGTTGGGTTGTCTAAAATGTAATGAAATGGGCTCATGAATTGAGATGAAATAAATTAACTTGAAATGAATTGTCATGTAATGAAGTAAGACTAAAATGGCTTGATGTGTATCTTTGGCCTAACATTTCATTATGGAAAGGTGTATCCTTGTTTTACTGTGCTTAAGGTAGTCAGAGCAGAACTTATTTATCATTATTGTCTCGGTGTATCTATGTATATTATGGGTTATGATAGTTATGGTTCTAGAAGGCCGAGTTACCTTATTCGTTGAATAAATAGCTGTTGGTTGCTTGTTGTTTTCCCTTTGTACTAAATGTATATATGTACAGATATAAATGTGTTGAAAACAAACGTAAGTACTGCATTGAGATTGTGAATAATGTGAAGGACATCGGATACTTGTGAACATGTTTCAAAAAGGCAAATTAGGTGTAAGTCCGGAAAATGGGAGAAAGCGTAATGGGCTTTATGAAATTGTTTTCAGGAATTTGTTATTGTCATATGAGTTGTGATAAAAGGTAACAAGAAAGAAGAAAAACAAATTGCTTAAGTTGTTGAACGAAATGAATGATTATGAGAAAAGTTCTTATATAAGTATATGTCTGTATAAACCGTCATATTACGTATATGTCATGATTTAAAGCATTCATGATCATAGCTATCTGTATGTTGTTATTGTTCATGATCCTATTGGTATCCCTACTGGACTTTATGTTCATCCCACGTTGCTAATCCTTTTTTAGGTGAACGTTGAGAAGTGTTTCAAGATCGAGGATTTTCTTTACGTATGGGCCACGGGGCTTTTTATTTGTGTGCGGAATGTCATTAATGTAAAGGGGTTAATCCCTTTCTTTTAATTTAAAAGATGTAAGCCTATGGGCAATTTAAATTTTTTTTTTTTAACTCTTGTTGCATTCATTTCATATTCGAATGAAAGAACCTTTAATAATAGTACTCGTTATTGTATTGAATTTCTGTGCATGATCTCTGAAATTGTGTTATAATAAAGGATTTGGTAATGGTATCCATTGACATAAAAAGTGGGTCATGACAACTTGGTATCAGAGCGAGCTGGGTTTGAATACTTTGGGCTCATGGGCAGTGGCGGAGCCAAGAAATTAAATCAGCGGGGGTACTTATTAATTACAATATTAAGATTTTTTATAACAATATTTCACATAAATTTTTACCATTAACTTCAAGAAAGATAAAAAAAAAAAAAAAAAAAAAGAAAAAGAAAAAAAAAGCAGTGTGTTTGGTTTTGGTTTTAGTTTTTTAAATTCAGTTTTCTGAAAACTAAGTTTTTTATTTTTCGTATTTTTTTTTTATTTTAGTGAATATTTTTTAAATTTTAAACAAGTTTTTTTTACTTTTTTAGATGCACATTACTTAGATATGTATCCAAATAGTAAAATATTTGTGAAAAAATATTTTAAAAAATTAATAAATATATAAAAATACAAAAAATGTACTGAATTTTCATATTATTTTTATATTTTTTGGTATGCAGTGTGTTTTTTAAAGATTTTTTTTCACAAATATTATAATTTTTAGGTATATTTGTGTTAGGTGTGTCTAAAAATTTGCTTAAAATATTAAATAAATTTGTTGAAAACATTAAAATAAGAAAAATAAAAATGTAGAATTTTTTGAAAATTGTTTTCTAAAAACTAGAACGAAATAAGCTAAATATTATTTGTAATTAGTGTATCATGGACAATATTAAAAAAAGTCATGAATATAAAGTTTTAAAATAAATTATATAATGATAAAATAATTTTTTATACAAAATATGCGTAAAAATTCAATATAATAATTATACCACGTCATCATTAACATGTGATATCACCAATCAATAGCAAAGAAACACATAGAGAATGAACGCTACATGTTAAATATAACTAATAATTCAATAAATTCTAAATTTTCATTGAGATTAATTATGTTTGCATATCAATAGTGATAGACATTACCATTATATTAGAATTTTCATAGATAATAATATCTTAATCACTTTATTTTCAATCAAAATAATCATTATTATTCTTATTATTTTAAAAATGTCATTGACATTTAAAATAATATTTTTATAAATTTTTTTATTAAAAATATTTTCTTTATGTTTGCTTTAAAAAAAAATATCCAAAACCTAGAGGGGGCACGTGACCCCTCTAGGCCCTTGTTAGCTCCGCCCCTGCTCATGGGGAGTGGTTTTTACCGCATCGGGTTTACTATGCTTGGTGAGGACGTTGCATATAGTTAGGATAAATGTTAGGATTTATATGTTGCATTTATGTGAGCATGAGATTAAGTTTCTTGGATAGTACTTATAGCCGGTGAACTTGTTTTGAGGTCTTATCGGAAAGACGCCTGATCAACGTGGTTTCTGATAGGAATTCTTTAAGAGTTCCGGGATGAGTGTCTATCTTTGAGGACTTGATTCGATTATGTGTTTAGGTGTTTAATTGTTTTATACGTAATAGAAATTGCATGTTTTGGGAGGCAAGCGTGTCGTGTAGCGTAGAGATGGTGAGTGCGTTCCTTAGGAAAGGTCATTGTGTTGAATACTAAGCTTGGTTTTGGTTTTGGATTTTATAAGATGTCTACATGAGGGAATAGAGATCGAGTTAGGAATAAGAGTGCTGGTAGGGGCACAATGGTTCCTTTAGCACCTGTCATTGCAGCATCGGTTGTCAGTGAGGAAGTTGCACGCAAGATTGTAAGAGCAGTGCAAGAGGCTCTAGCTCTCAATAAGGTTGACAACAGGCATACCCTCAAACTTACTATGGAGTTTCTTTGCTCCAGTCTGCTAGAGTTTTTAGGGGAGAGTAAACCGTTGGAGGCAAAGGATTGGTTGGAACAGATTATCAAGACTCTTGATATGCTCAGAGTTGAAGATGAAGGATTGAGGGTCTTTTTGGCGACTTTTCAGTTGAGAGGAAATGCGAGTTATTGCTGGAAGAATTACCATACTCTAGTTGAAGAGGCGGCCCATGGGGAGGCCGTGGTTATGAGTGTTGGTCGGGTTAGGGAGAAGGCCACTTTGGCGACTCCTACAATTCATAAGCACTCTAGGCTTAGTAAGAGATGGAGGCGAGCGCATGCTCAATTGCAGGCTCAGTCCTTGTCTTTTTCAGGAGTTTCGAACTCGAAAATTAGGAGGCCTAGTGTCACGACCCAAACCCGCCCCTATAGGTTAGCGTCGTAATCGGCCAGTAATCCGTGATTACTAAAGGCTTGTTTAACAAAAATGATAATAATACAATATAAAGGGGCTGGCGGAAGCCAATCAATAATAATACACATTGTCCAATGAGCTGTGAGGGCCTGAATGGAAATAAACTTTTATATACATAGTTATATACACAAACACTTGTGTCCATAAAGCTCACATACACAAGACAAAACACAATGTAGGGAATTAAATCCCATTATTAAAAACAGTATTAACAAAAATCACAAAACATTCATTTCACTTGACCAATATCAAAGGGGTGAATTTGAACCACCCCAAAAGCCTTGATACGTGTTGGTTCGGAACCTTGTGATGAGGCACAATAGCTGGCTTGACAAAACAAGGGTTTAGGTTAGCGCCACTAGCTTTGATCCGGCGCTCGATCCCCTATATATATATAATAAATAATGAGCTAGAACCCAGTGAATAACATATGTGTAAAGAGGTTAAGAATGATGTCCTTACGGTCTTTGAAACAATTGATTTCAATAGAATATTTTCAATTAATATCTTTTTGTCAATCAGTCATTCAATCATTCGATTCAATCGATCACTTTCAATCATGTTCGTATTCATATAGATCATACGTGGTACATCCAATAGCAACAATACAATACAATAGGTCTTAAAGACTGAACACTCAATTGATGGCCATCATACAATAACAATAGTTCCAAGATTTGGAACTGACAGAGATCTCTCAGAATAATAGTGATAACAATATCAATAACAATAACAATATGCTATGGATGCCACAGATACAGTTCAGAAAATAGGATCTTCATTCAATTGATAAAAAGTATCATTTCAGAAAACAATATAATTCATCAATTAGAAAATAAATACGATTAAACATATCTTTACAGCAATGTTACTCATAGTGGGCTTCTTGAAACACGTGCTAAAATGCACTAAAGATACGGCGTCCGACCTAAACAAACAAATTTAAACACAACGATACAATTACATTCAATCCTTGGCCAATACCATTGATTCTATTTTTTACTTATTCAATTACCATTCTTCTTTATTTGTGCGGTTCTAATGTTTCTTTCATTCATTCTAATGCACTCATGAGATGCAAATGATTATAAAAACATTTTAAAAACTATGCAAACGAAGGCCCAGAAAGGGAAAAAGTGAAGCGAAAAACAAAATCGGGACTGCCCTATTGGCCGTACGTGCGGTGGCCTTGGCCATACGAGTGGTGGTCCAGTAGAATGCTCCCCTGAGTTCATGAAGGTTGGATGCTCGAGCAGTCTAGGTTGAAATGTTGGTCGAAATCTGCTCTGCTGAGGCAGTGTATTTCCTTGCAGATTCAAGTTTATCTTCTTGTTATTTGTTCTCAAAAACTTAACTTAACACTTTAAAGAAACATATTTGGTTTGGAATACAATTCATGATTTCAATTCACCACTCAAATCCATGTAAAGATTCAATTTCTTAACCTTTAATCCAAAGTCATTTACTATCCAAGTTGAGCTCTAAATTGTAATTGCATGGAGCTTCTTTCTTTGATTTTTATGGAGTTTCCTCCTAAATTTAGAACTTATGCAAAACAACAAAAGAATGAGCATGTAATTCAAGAATTATGCCATGCATGTAGCTATCTTAAGTTATATTTCTCATTTTGTCCATTGAAAGTCATGCATGTATTACCTCTTCATTGTATGAGCCAAAATTGTAATTCCTCATCAATTATGCTAATTTAAACTTCAATCTTTAAAGATGATGGGTAAACAAGTCTCTACCTTAAGAAATTGGAGAGGAAAAACCTACCTTGCTTTGATGCTTATGGAGGATTCAAGACAGGACTTTAATTTCTTTCTGAGTTCTTCTCTTTTCCTTTTCTTCTTCTTGAGCTCAAAGCTCTTTCTTCTATTCTCACTCTCACTCTCACTCTCTCTCTCTCTACGTGTATTCTTAGAATTCAACAATGACCACCACATACCCCCTTACCTAGCAAATAAATGAGTAGTTCTAATATACTAATAATTTATTTCCTTTTCAATTTTATGAGGAGGGTTAAAGCTTAATTAGTCTCTAATTAATTTTTATACATTGAGAAATACAAATTCAGTCAATTAAATCAAATTCACCTAAAATAAAATTAGGCCTAATCATATTATGATCTTAAGTACACTAGATTAAATTATACTAATATGAATTAGGCTCTAATTCGTATCCAATTATTTAATTCTAACTTGTTAAAATTAGCGAATCAAACATGTTTAATTTTCACTCTAACCTATCTGTTCAAACAATACAAGTCAATAAATCTCACAACAATCATTAACACTTAATCACATAATAAACATATAGGAACATAATTAGTAGTTCCAATTAAGGTTCAATTCAATCACAGACAATTTCAGTAAACTGAATCAATAATGGCTCTATAAATTTCCATAAGCCCATTCATGTACTCAATTTCAATTTGTGTATCCAATATGATTGTCAATTTCAGTTTCAAAGTTGTAACCTTAACATGTAATTTTCCAATTCGGGCAGATATGCACAAATTAAATTACTTCGCACTTAGTTCAATTAGAATGAACACATAATTAATTAATTAAAATCATGATTAGCAAGTCTGGGTTGTCACACCTAGTGAGATTCAGGCTTCAAGTCAGTTGCAGAGTAGGAAGCCTTCTGTTTGTTTTCATTGTGGTCATTTGGGCCATGGTGGACATTTCTGCCCTTTGCGTGTGAATGCTTTGGTTCTTTCAGAACCTAGTCGGACTCAGTCTCTTCAGTCCAGTCGAGGGTGATACCGATACCAGACCTGTGTAGGCCAAGCTTTGAGAGCTTCGTGAGGGTCTAAATTTTTTAGTTAACACAGTAGTATTACCTTAGAGAGGCACTTTTGTATTAGAGGCTGGTGATTTACTTTGTGAATCTTTTGTTGTTGATCGATGTACTGTTAGGTGTTGATATACCGTGATTATGTGTTATATATGTATATGTATTCTTGTTTGTTTACTCTCATGTATTGGGGGCATGCAGTGAATCTCGAACTCTCTTTTATATGTGTAATGAGAAGTGGTTCATGGATTGATAATCTTAACAGTGTTGTATACGTGTTATTGTCTTATGAGATGGTTATGTAATGGCTTGTAAGCCTTGTTTTGTTTGGGAGTTAACTATTAAAAACGGGTGACCCGTGCATTAGTGTAGTTAATGGTGTTGTGCGATGAGAATGAAATATAAGGCTTGAATGTGTTGAGTATAGAGGAAGGTGACATTAGGATTTCGGGGTAGTGACGATGGTAATTGTGAGTGTGGTTTAGTGTTTTGGCTCGTTGGTCAATGAGTTTGTTGTGATCCTATCAATCTTGTTAAGGGTAATGTTTGCGTTGTTATTGTTATGAGTTGGTATGGGTTTGCGGTGTTATTAGATATTGGATGGAGCTTACAAATGTGAGGAAAATTTAGTGGTTAGATACTAGAGGTATTCTTTGGAAGGAAGTAAGGTTGTGTGCTCGGGTAACGAGTGTCGCATTGGTGAAAATCCTTTTGTGTCCAGAATTGGGTGATTGTCGTTGACCATATCGGTCTTATGTTTGAGAGGTGAAGGAATATTTTCCATGTAGGCATATGAGTGGTGGTCTCTTTGGAAATGATGGTGGTATGGCTAAATCTTGAGGAATCTGGTGAGATTCAAAGAATATGAGGACTTGTGTGTGGAACTCCATCTTGGAGCAAGTGGTGTTGGGTTGCATGTCGGTGTTTAGTACCAAGTGTAAAGTTTTATCGAGCTAGTTAGTCAATTGGTTGATATCGGGGTTTGGTTAACACATAGTCACCTTGGGAATAACTTGGGCTGGTGTGCGAGGTTGTCAGGTTGTGGGTACATTAGAGTGGCTTGGCGAGCAATAAGTTTCGTGTATGTGGTTGTGAAGCTTGTATGTAGATTGTCTTGAAATTGTGAAAAATCCTCTGGCTGGGCTAACGTATTGTGAACTTTTCATTTTACGTGTGTTGTATGCCTCGTGTAGCTGAAAATTTATGATGATGATGTGACGGAATGGAATTGCAAGATTGTGGATTCCTTTGTTTGGTGTTTGTGCCTTATTGTGTTAATAGCACAGTTGTAATTTCTATTAATTGTTATTATAGAAATGTTATGTATGTGTTGGTTGTGGAATCACTGTAAGGGTGATGGGAGTTATTGGGTGACTGTGGAGGTTCACCAATTGTCTTATGTTGAGAAACGAACTCAGAAAATGAATTTTTCCTTGTGTTGTAGCCTCATATGACAATGTTGAATTATAATGTTTTGGATTTGATCTAAGTGATTATAAAAGAATTCGATGCGTAGTTTATTTGATTTAATAAGCGCTAAATTTAACAAAGTATGATAATGTGAATGATTCGGTGTTTTGAGTAACACTTTATTTTATGGTTGGAAGATAGTTGTAAAAAAAAAAAAAAAATTGAAATTGAAATTGAAATCGAGAACGTATTTTGGTTGGGGAAACCTTCAAAGAAAATGAGAAAATATGGAATTTTTTTTTTACATGGTTGTGTTGTTCATAGGGACCAATGCTTGCCTCATCCTTGTTCTTGCCATTTGCCTCCACTTTGCTAAGGGATTGGGTCGCTATATAAGAGCGGAGCCTAGCTGTTGTCGATATGTCATTGCCTAGACCTGGGATGGCTTCAGGTTGGCCATTTTCAATTGCAACTTGCCCCAAGATTGGGGAGCTTTTTGGCGTGAAATTTCTGGCATGTGATGTGGTCAATGACAGAGCCAAAACCCCCAAGGCTAAATTTGCCACTATTCTCTGAAGATCTTCAATCATGCTCATCAGCTCAGAAGTAGTGGGTTCATGGGTTTGAGATGGTTAGGGTTTGAGTGCATCCATCATGCACAAGTCCATGCTTTTTGGAATGAACACCTCAAGCTTGGGTAAATGGGCTGGGGTGATGTATATACTGGGGTTGTAGGTGGATGACAGTGTGTGGATGAGGTTAAGGTGTGGATGAGGTACTTGGTCATTAGGGTTTTGAGGTCCTTTTGGCGAAGCCATGATCTCTTCGGCAATAAGATCCTGAATCTTATGGCGGAGGCGGATACAGCGGTTCGTATCATGACCGTGTTGTTGATAATAAGCACAGTATTTAGCTGGATCATATCTTGGTGGAAGAGGATTTGGAAGGGGTTGGGGTTCTAGGAGTTTTAAGTATCCTTTTTCTCGCAGCATTTTCAAAGCTTAAGAGAGACTCATGTAAAGAGGATGGAAATTTCGGGCTTGGGGCCGATTTGAAGTGGTTGGTTTTTGGTCATTGAAGGAAGTGGTGATCGTGTTTACTTTTGAGCATGTCGCAGCTGTGCTACCATTAGTAGTAGCGTTGGAACTGTGAACAACATTCTTCTTCAAAGGTTCATCATCTTCCACAAAGATCCCTTGTCTGATGGGATCCTTGATTTGAACCCCCATTTCATGAAACTTTGGGAAGGTAAACAAAGGTAGAACGATCATCTTCTGCAGTAACTTGCCATGCAGATTTTGAACAATCATCCTGATCTGATCTTTGTTGGAAGGCCTTGTAGTCATCATCGAAGCCTTCGCTCTCCATCTCATCACGAACTCTAAGAAACCCTCATTTAGCTCTTGATGGGTGGCTTCGAGATCATGAGTTGTGAACCCGATCTGTGTGTTGTAGGAGTATTGAGCAATAAAGGCCTCAACCATCTCTTCCCAGTTTTGTTTCATAGAGTCCTCCAATTTCATATGCCAGATTGCGGTTATCCTAGACATGGTTCGGCCAAAGAGAGATAACTTCTGGGCTGGGGTCAAACCCATTGGCCTCAGGATATTAGAAAACACACGGAGGTGCACCATTGGGTCTCCAGAGCCGTCGAAGCAGTCGATATGTGGCATTTTAAACTGCTCCGATAAGATAACTGGATATTCAATATAACCATCCTTTAAATCTGAGATGGAGTTCATTCCTTGTGCTCGTTTGAATAACTTCTCCAGTTTATTGACCTTGAATGTAGTTGGGTCAACCTCAAATTCAAATGGAGCTTCGGTTTGATAGACAGGAGCTTTAGAGGCCTATTCTGGGATTGGCTCCACCAGATTGCCCTGAGTCTCATGGACATTAGCAGTATGGGCAGTGGCTCCGGGTGTCGGGTTACCCATGGGAGGTGCATGAGATGTAGAAACCACGACCTGCTGTGGCTGTTGTTGTTGTAGTCAGGTTACCACTTCGGCCTGACGAGTTGTGACCTCGGCTACCGACGAAAGCGCTATCTTAAAGTTTCAATTGTTTGTTGTAGGTGCTGTATGAGTTCTTCTACACTAGATGGGGGATATTATGCCATTTAGATCGGCGTTTGAACTCGTGCTGAGTGAGAAGCAGATGACCGTTCCCGGACCTGATTGGACACTGGTGAACTGAAGGGTGACTGCTGTAGACCACTACTGAATTCTGCTTGAACCTCCTTCGTCTTGTAACCGGTGGGAGTGAGGTAAACATAAGTTGCTTCTGAACAATCTCCGACCTGACAAAGTCTATCGACATAAGTCCAGAGTACTTGGGGGATATTGGAGCCTTCTGAAGCTATGGTTCCAGGACTATCTTGCAAAAGAGAAAATAGATAGCATCTCAGCCTGATTTCACTAGAACAGATATGAGCACAGCTAAGTGATTGTACTCTTTACTGAATTCTGCCCCAAAACTGATACCCAGACTTGCAATTGATACATACATTCCTGTAGAGTTTCACTCTAAAAGCACATATTAAGCAAGTGAGAGTCAAAACACCCCTATGATGGGGTAGGGTTATCCTGTCCTAATTTCGTCAGGAGCTAGGGGTTCACTACGCAATCAAGTGGTTTCAAACAATTCTTATATTCGGGTGAGCAACCTGTCCTAGTTTGGAACAGTCTCTTTGGCTTCCGATATGCGACTAGGCCGATTGGTCAAAAAAGGTACCTCAGCAAGACTACCTAATATACTTTTCACACCTAACACTGAGAAGTGAAAAGAGGATAAAACGGTATGGCGGTGGTTTAGATCCAAGGGTTGTGTTCTCATCGTGGCAGAGCCCGCAACCGGTTAGCCTTTTGGCAAGCTTTTCCAAGACAGCCTCCAGCAAACCGTTCAGGAATAGCAGATGGCAAACACTGTGACTTAGGCGCATGATGCAAATGCAAATGCAAAGAAACACATAAGTGTAGATAAAACAATATATCATGTGTTCGAGTCAAGTTCTCTAAATCCCCAGTGGAGTCGCTAAAAACTGTGGACTCGCTTTTTTCTTGCGCTCCACGTTTCGGAAAAGGTTGAAAAAAAGTCCTCACAGTTCAGACTCCCGCGGTTCTGAATCTAGTCTCACAAGTGCAATGTGAAACTAATAATCACCAAAGAGTTCAAATCCGGTAAACCTTTTTGGAAAATCGATTTTTAATCAAATAATGCCAAAATTAGACTGCTTTGCCAGATTATAGAGTCGCCACCTAAATATTTTGTTTTGAAAAAATTTAGGAAACCTTGACTTGTGCCAAAGGCCACGTATCCGTCATCACCAAAGTTGCCTCAGCTTGGGAACTTGGGCACGAGAGGGAAAGGTCCTGAAATGAGCACCCCGACTCGCCTGATCAAAGGATCGGCCTCTACTAATCATGATATGTCATTTTATAAACACATGTTCTTGTTCCAGTTATTAGGCTAACTTTACTATGTGACGCACACAAGCAAGTATAGACTAGCCGTAAGACTTGGAACAATTCAATTCATGTTCGTTTTGAAAATGGTTTGAAGTTGTCACCCTCAAGTGGGCTTAAAGACGCGGATTTGCCACCAAACAAGGTGGGCTTAAAACATGATTTGCCACTAACAAAGTGGGCTTAAAACTTACATTTGTTGAATCGTTCCAATTCAAACAACAAAGCCTTCATCTACAGGCATTCAGGCAGTTTAGCATTTAAGTACATAGCCGCATGGCAAGCTTGCGAAACATGATAACATGACAATCACACTCATGCAAGTATGCTAAAGCATAATACTTACCGAGTACTCCAAGCCAAAACAAAAATTAGTTAGAAAAATGCATAATCCTAACTATACAAAGTGCCTAATGCAACACATGTAATATGCAATTAATAGGCTCGGCTACTTAATCATGGTATTTGTAACACTTTGATAGCATGCTTTGAAACACGTATTCAAAGAAGTACTGAAATAACAATACAGTTTGAATGATGTGCTGAGCCTTGGTACATGCAAGACAAATGAATGGATGCAAGCATGTGATATGCTAATCAAAACATGTCCCTAATCTAACCATCAAAAGCGATTAAATAAAAGGGAGAAAGACGTGGGGTTGGAAGACATACACACACACGCACACTTTTTACAGCATTACGCCCTCGCGAAGGAGGGTCCGAATGAATAAGCTAAGCTAACTAGCTACACTAATTAAGCTAAGCTATTATGAACCAAAACTAATTAATTACTCTAGTTAACTAATTATTACAAACCGAATTAAACTAATTAATTACAATACGAATTAATTAATTAAATAATTACAACACTTGCATGAATGAATTAGCTACAACTAACTAATAAAGCAATTAAACGGCCTCAAGGGACGAGGGATGCATGCATGCTCAGATTCTCCTCCCGAAAATGCCACCGCCTTGCCTTTGTAGCCCCTGTTTGTACATGCTTGAACACCAACAGTGCTGCCGACTTCCAGAACACCTCTGCTCCAACTCAGGAACATACTTGTGCAAAAATTCATTTCTGGTCGGTCGGCTACCAATGGTGGTCGGTGGTTATCGCTGGTGGTCATATTACACATCGATGGTTGGTCGGCCATCCCTTCCTTGAACTTCCTTTTTTGCTATAACAGAGAGCAAACATAGACAAAGTAGTGTATTCTCAAGGAGTGTATATACTGCTACCCTCTTTATCATCACACAAGCTCAAAGGAGTGTAGCTCTTAGCCCTCAAACCATCAACCAAGCATTTTCCATGCATGATGGCTAAGGAATCAAGCTTGTACAAGTTTAATGAATGCAAAACAAGACTCAACAAAACCATAACCCTTTCATGTATGATCAAGGGTGATGGTGACCAAGAAAAGTTGCACGTTTCACCACTTTGAGTATGAAACGTCCCATTTTTCTCGTGTTCGAATTAACGTTCGATTTGAACACATGCAATGCAACACAAAAGATGCTTTACCTTGCCTCTTTTACTTGTTCATTTTGTTTACTCATTTTAAATTACCAATCCATTCTTTAATCGATTAAGTCCATTGGTGAGTGTCTTCTAAAGCAAAAGAAGTGTCAACCAAGGGGTAGTTCAAGGCATGAAGGAAGCTTCATGCCGTTGGTAATGAACGCTCAAAAGAAGATTAAACCATTATACATGAGCTTCAACCTTAAGCTTAAACAACCTTAAGGTTGAAACAACCCTCAAACAAATGAAAAAGTGAAACAAAGAGGGAGGTTGCAGAGATGTTAAGTGCTGGAATTAGGCATGAAAAAGCATTTAAAACATGCAACCAAGACATACAAATGATGCTCAACGCCTAGAAACACTAAGCTAGTGAAGGAAATTACACCACAGCTATGCAATACAAAGCTCAAAAGCAACAACCAGCCCAAAATTGATGCAAAACAGCCCAAAATATAGCTTAAAACATTTTGAAATTAAGCTAACACAAGCTAGAATAATAGGCTAAAACATGAAGCATGCTAGACTAGTAAGAAAAACACAAGGAGGGGAGGCTACCTCTTCCATTTTTGGACTTCAAAACATGTTTTTATCCACTGAAATAGCTCTAAAAAACAGTGTTTAAAAGCTTGGAAAAAGATAGCAAAAGGGTGGGAAACATAAGGGCAAAGGCCTCCAAAATAAGGTACAAAGAATGGCTATCAACTCCTCAACCTTTAATGGCCTTAGGACCCAAGCTTCAACCCACAAACACAGAGTTTTTATAGCCCAAAATCAATTGGAAAACATGCTGGAATGAAGACAAGAGTAGCTAGAACAATAAGCTAAAACATGAGATTACACTACAACTATGCAATACAAGCCTCAACTAAATTAATCAATCCAAAACAGAGCCAAAATAGGTCAAAATAGTGGCCAAAACATGCTGGACAAAAGCTAAGTTAGGCTAGAAAAACAAGCTAACTTATGAAGCTAATTAGGTATGCAAACAAGACATAAGGAGGGGAGGCTAACCCCTCTTATTTTGGACTTCAAAAGAAGGTTTTTGCCACTGAAATAACTTTGAGATTCAGTGGTTTAAAGGCCTAAAAATTTTGATTTGAAGGTAAGGAAAGATGGCACAAAAGCTTAACAAGCAAAAAGACAAGAAGGGTGGACAACCCCCTAACTCAAATGGGGCTCAAACCACCAATTTTAATTCTAAAAACCAGAGGTTTTTTCAGTTCAAAACCACCCCAAAAATAGTACAAAAAGATGGCAAAAACAAGTATAAAAAACAAGCTTAAAGGGTAAATGTTGTACCTCTTGAAACTAAGCACACTTTAGGCACAAATGAGGCACCAAATCAAGCTAAAATCACATTCTAAAGCTCAAAGAAGGTCCCAAGGAATCTCAGTCCAAAGATAAGCAACTTTGATCAAGGATGTCTAGGCAAAAGAAAAGTGTATCTCTACTTGCATGCACAAAAAGACAAGAGAGAGAGAGAGAAATCTAGAGAGAGAGAGATTTTAGAGAAAGAGGCTCCCAAAATTTCTAACCTTGCAATATGAGAGATATGGCCTCTATATATAGAAAAAAGAGAGCCATGGTCGAAAATATCTGAAAATGGGACAGCTGGAGCAGTGTGATACAGCTGGAGGAAAATATCTGCAAAATCTGAGCTTTTTGGACACTTGTGGCCAACGGGCCACTACTGGTGGCCGGTTGGCTACTTCTAGTGACTGACGGCCACCAGTTGTGGTCGACAAAATGAATTTTTGGCAGACACATGGCCGACAAGCTTTATTTGTGGCCGACAAGCAAAAAACTGGTTTCTGGCCCGACTTCAAACAGGCATATCTCCTTCATCTAGACTCCTTTGTAGGTCATTATTGAGTCTAAATTGTATCCCCGGAAGTATTCTTTCCAATGGTGGAAGCCTCACATCAAAATTCCATGTGTTCTAAGAGATATCCTTCTTTTAGTGAAGACTACTCAGTTTCGGTCCTAACTGGATTGATGCCCAACTTCAACCAGCCATAGCTCCCTCATCCGGACTCGAATTTAGGAGATTCTTAAATGCAAAATGAAACCCCAGAAGTCCACTTTCCAACGGTGGTGGCCTCATAGCTGAAATCCAAGTGTACAAAAGGATAGGCCTGATTTAGCGAGAGTTGCTCGACTCTCACTTAACGGTTCATACCCAACTTCTTCCCTAACTTGGTTTCTTCCCTCTCCTTCAATTTTCTTCAACTCCAAACCTCTAAATAAGATATTTTAAAAAAAATTTCAAAGATTTCACGTCACTTTCATGCATTTCCACTTTGTCCTTGCTTGGTTTACCGAAAAACGCAACATTTAACGAAATGCGAGCCTCGAAACATCATAGAAACTTTTTCAAAAATATTTTGAAAGAAAAGATTTTAAGATCTAAAATCTTTTTGGTCAAAAGGCTTTGGTCCAAAAAGGGGGTGTAAGGTTGGGATTTGACGCTCTCCTTGCCAAAGAAATTAAACCTTTGCACTGCACACCTTTCATCACCAAGTAAGCAATCAGTGGCGCCCAAGTCTTAAGGGCAGTCAAAAATGAGGTGTTTACACTGTCTAACATAGAAATAAATAAAAACGAAAATCTACTTTAAGATTGTTATCCCCACAGTGGTGTGTGTGTCTAAATTAAATATATAAATAAATAAAAAAACAAAATAAAATATTTAGAAAATAATTATATAAATTAAATTCTGAATTAAACGCTTACAGAAATAAAAGTCGAGGCTTGTGTTGAACACAATCTCAAAGCAGATTTCGCCCTCATTTTGGTGCCTTGAGATTTATTGATGTCTATTTCCTAGGATGCAATGACTGACACTTGATTTTTCAACACTATAAAATCAAGTCTGGCGAACCAAAACTCTGTTGTAACTCTCACTTTTTCTTTTAAAAAATTAAATGTAGAATAGATGCAGAAACACAAAGACGAACAGAAGAAGAAGGATAAAAATCTGATGGAAAAATATGATCTAAGAATTGTTAGAATGCAGGCTTTATATAGGAGGAATGGTGGCTTTTCCAAACAGATAGAAACCTGTTCAGACAGATTGAACAGGTACAAACCTGTTTGAACAGATACAAATTTAAATTCAACATGAACCTATTTTGAACCCTTTGAACTTGTTCGAGTGGGTCTGAACCCGTTAGGGATCTATTTGGGTGAAGGAAAAATTCTATACCAATTTATTTTGAAACCAAAATTAATAGCAAATAAATAAATTACAAATGTTTTTGGCCCAAAAAGATAAATATTGGGCCTGACAAGCGCAACCCTACCTCACACTATGCACCCGTGCCTAGTCCAGCCTGCCCGAACGACGTATGCGTGGTTTCTGTTTTGGGTCCAACGCAACCTCACACCATGCACTCGCATCCAAGCCTAGACCCAGCCCAGGCCAGCCGACCGGATCAGATCGGACGGATGGACGGCGGCACGCGTGTGGTTTTTGGTTTTTGTTTTGGGTCCAATGGATCTAATCCACTTTACCCATAACCTCACCCTTCCACAAACTTGGGTACTCCTTGGGGCTCATCCCAAATATCCCAAGCTAAGGTATATAAACTCATTCAAAACCTTAAGCCTTTCCAATATGGAACAAGCACATTTCACAAATGTGTAGGAAACCCACCTAAAGCCATTCCACGAACCTGCCAACGCGCGTTGAATTCTCATTCATCCAGAAATGGCTTTGAGCAACCAAATACATGGTTTTATTCATTACGCGACATTAAACATAAATCCAATGAAAAACGTTAAAAAACAACGCTTGAGTCCCACCTTAATTAATGCTCAAAATTAGCAAAAAAATAAGATTTTTCTAAAACCTCCAAAGCCATTTTCCAACAAAGCCTTGATCGTCATGGAAGACCTCCCAGACATGACCTCCTAGATGAAATCCGAAGCAGGTGGTAGTTGACATGGTTGGCCAAAGCTACCCAAGAACCCGCTTGGGAGAATCTTAGGTAGTGTTTGGTTTAATTTTAGAATTATGATTTGAGAATAAAATTATATTTTGAGTTTATGAGTTGTTGAATCATGATTTGAGAAGAGAAAATTTATTTGGTTATGAATTTTGAATTGAGATTTGAATTTTTAAAATAAGAAAAGTTATTTTGGTTAGAAGTTTTGAAAAGAGTTTTCAAAACTTAATTCAAAAACTTATAACGCATAATTAAATACACAACTCAAAATTCTATTCAAAACTCATAATCAAACTCTTTTTAAAATTCAATTCAAAAAAAAATTTATCGAAAAAAATAAATTTTTTATTTAAAAAATTCAAAAACTTCCGAAAATATTTTTTTATTTAAAAAATTTTGAAAATATTTTTTATTTTTTTTTCAAAAAATAATTTCTATATTTTAAAAATATCAAAAACAAAAATAATTATTTTTTTTCAAATAACAGGTGGCAATTGTAAAAATAAAAAATAAAAAATAAAAAATAAAAAAACTATTCCAGTCAACTGGCCGAACATCCGGGAGGATGTTAGGGCGGACGACCGGATATATCAAAAAATTCAAAAACTGTCCGAGAAGATGTCCGCGTGAACGACCTAGTAAACCCAATTTCAAAATTCAAAATTCAAAAACTCATTCTACCAAACATGTTCTGAAAAGAATTTTCAAACGTGGGTGTGGGATCAATTTTTGAAAACTATATCCAAACACAACATTGAAATAGGAGGATGGAATTATAATTTCATACCTAAACCAAACACAGTCTTAATTTTCCTTCTAGCATTTTGTTCCTGTATTGCTACTATGTTGGGGGATTTGTTTAAAAAAAAAAAGTATGATTTGGCTGGTATGGATTTAAATAATGAAAAATATATTTTCACCTGCTGAAATAAAATTGTGTATATTTGATTTTTCTAGACTTTGTAGTGATAAGGACCTCCCATTTAAGACTTTAAACATTTTTTTTACCATAAAATTGTAGAGCTTTTCTTCTTATTTCTAGCTATCAACAAGTACATCTAAATTTTCTTAGACTTCAATAATAAGAGTTTCGTACCTTAAGACTGTACAGACTTTTCTTCTCATCTTTTAACTATTTTAGATAAATTTATTTTATTTTATTTTTATTTTATTTTTTATACAATTAATGTAGAAAGAAAATAGGGAAAGAGAGAGAAGCTGCACAACTGTAAAATTTAAAAACAAGAATCGTGCACTACTCCATAAGGACAACCTTTTTATCTTCACATTGTTAAAGAGTTGAAACTTGCTAATTATAATTGCAATTTTGATTGGTAACTCGAATTCTTGTGCACACAATACCCTTAATTTCCATTTTAAGTAAACTGTTTTTTTTTTTTTTTTGCCTTGCATTTTTTTTTTCCTACCCAAAATGGAATTTTCGGGGGATTCGGTGCGGAGCTTTTCGAGCTCCCACCCATTACACTTATAATTGAAAATGTGCATCTAAACTAAAAGAAAAAATTTAAAAGTAAGAAGAGAGAGCATAGAGGTGTCAGGAGGGCCGAGTGGTCTAAGGCGCCGGACTCATTTGGAGCTTTTTTTGGGCCTACCTCACAGTTATATTTTTTTATTTGGAGCTTTTTTTATTTGGGCCTACCTTACTATTAGACTTGGGATGAGGGTTTTACATTTTTTCATTTGGAGCTTTTTTTGTTTGGGCCTACCTTACTATTAGACTTGGGATGAGGGCCTACCTTAAGATTTGGGCTTGGGATGAGGTCCAATCAGTTTTGCGGGCTCACTTACAGACACATCGTTTAAAAAGCTGAGCCCAACAAATTGTAAATTCAATATTTGGGGGTGATAAACTAGCAGCTTGGTTCGACAACTTACAGAGTTTTAAAAAAAATTTAAGTTTGATTTATTACACTTTTAAATTAATCTCAAATATTTTTTTTTCGAGTCCACCTCAAGTAATTTGGTATTTGTATTTAATGTTAAAACAGTAGAATTAAGTTGAACGAATTATTAACTATTTAAATTTAATTTACAATTTTTAATGAATTCTAACAATACATTCAAGTTTAATTAGACATGAACTTTTAATAAATTGAATAAAAGTGGAATTTAAATTGTTTGATCCATTTATCACTTTAATAAATAAAATAGTCATTTCCAAACCCTGCCTTGTTCATCATCTTCGCCCTCTCAATCTCATCATTCAAATCTTTCGCCACATCAATCCACCGGTATTCCCTCCCTCCCTCCCATCTCTCTCTCTCTCTCTCCCTCTCTCTCTCTCTATGTATATATATTTATATATGTATAATTATCAGATTGTTAGCTCAATTTTTAACTAAAACGAAAAAAAAATGATGCTTTTTTTTTTTTTTTTTTTTCCCCTTCTATGGATTTGTTACATAAAATTGATGTCCTTGTGA
This sequence comes from Camellia lanceoleosa, assembly GCA_025200525.1. Classification (NCBI taxonomy): domain Eukaryota; kingdom Viridiplantae; phylum Streptophyta; class Magnoliopsida; order Ericales; family Theaceae; genus Camellia; species Camellia lanceoleosa. The sequence continues at coordinate 132,986,090 of CM045771.1, read as the reverse complement.
TAATTAATATGTTGAAAAGAGAAAGAAGAATAGCTGCTTTTGTAAAAACATCTCTAATCATTCATCCGACATTTCATTAAATTTGAGTAAAAATCTGGCCTTTCGACCGGTTGGTCATCCGTCTAAAGTAAATTTTCATTAAATTCATCCCAAAATCGGTTGTCCGGAGCCAACACTTACCTACAAATTTGATGAAACAATAAAGGTTCTCTTTATTTGATGAAAAAAAGTACCACTTACCAAACTGATGAAACAGTTTGAGTACTATGTTCATCGGTTTTTCATCAAATTTAATCTGATGAAGGATTGGAGATGATCTAAATCGACTATATGATTTTTATAGTAATTATTTGAGGCCTAAAGTAAGTTGTGGCCAAAAATGGTTTAGAATTTGTGAATTTATTTTTTATTTATTGTTTTTTAGCTTCGCAGGGGATTGTTTTAGTTATAATTTTGATGGGTCATGAACACTTGCCAAACTGGTCAAGAGAAACCAAGTTATTGTGCAATTGTGATTTCCATTTTAGAAGAGTTGGTGGTGAACCCATGGTCAATTCAATGAAATTTTTTAATGAGGGAGCATTCTATATTCTAACACACAAATGCTAATAATGTGGAGGACTTTAGTTTGCTTTTGCTAAAATCATGATTTTTCTAGTTGAAAACTGCTTGAATGCTTGGCAATCCTAAATTGAGCAACTTATTGCACCGACTTTCAAAGTTCAAAGTTCAACAGGTGGTTTCAAAGTTCAACAGTTCCCGTACTTTCAAGTTTGAACTTGTTCGCCGATATTCCTATGGCTTGCAAGAATTTTGGAATTTAGATGCTTATGTTTCTAGTACTTTCTTATGGCCTTGTAGCTAGTTTCCTTTGGTCAAATGAAGAATGAGAAACAACAGGATTACTTAGACCTTTTAAGACACTAAATCTAAGAGCAGAAACCATGACCCAAAAAATGGCGGTATTGGTTGAAAAACCAAGTAAATTTTGTGTTTGTACGGGTGCAAATCCCACATGGAGCCAAAAACTATGTGCTTATATCATATAATCATTGCACTAATAGCTTGTGAATCAAATGAAGGTTGAATCACTGAGGTAGTGAAACTGTGTTTGGTGGGGCCACTTCTGGATGGACTATGAATCAATGAGTTTAATGTTTATGATGTTCCTTAATAGCTACAGTTTGCTTCTTTTGCTGGATTGAAAGCTGAAGATTATACCTTGTGTAAATTATTTGCTTGGTGTGTGGTAGGGAAGTATCTTATGAATTTGTATAGATTGCATAGCAGCTGTTAACTAAATTTTATTGGTTAAAATAATTGCAATCCATTTGGCAGCTGGTTACTTACAATTTAAAATATGCCTCACAAATGTTGTGGGAGATTAATATCTGGATTTTTATGCAGGCTGTATTAGAAAATCTTTAGGATTTCATGTATTAGATTGCCTGGAGTATAGTTTATGCTTGGAATTCAATTTCAAACGTCATGGTGTGGCATGTTTTGTACTTCTTTGACTTGTGTTTTAATATATTTTTAATCCACTTTCGGTTTCAATCATTAATCTTGTTGATATTGCAGTTTCATACAACCGTGAGGATAAATCCTCTAGTTCTTTGTTCCTGAAGGTTGCCTCTGCCAATGAATCTGGCACCATTGATCGTGGAAGTAAAGTGCAACCATTTTTGCGCAAATGTGAGACAAACACTGAAGCTTTGAGAGTTCTTCCTTGGGAAGTCGATGGCAGAGTAGAATCATGCTGTGTCTCATCGACAGTTCAAAATACATCGATTTCCACTTCTGACTCAGATCATCACGTTGAACCACATGTCTATCAGAGTAAATTTTTCACCCCGAATCAAATAAGTTGTGCCATTGCAGCGTCAGAGAGTACCCGCATTTATTGTTCTCTACCAGCAGCCATTTTAGTAGTACTTTCTCATGTCGGATTTCCTGTACTGGGCAGCCACATCATGAAGAGCACCATATTTTTCAGGCCTTTGCATCTAGTTTTGCTTACCAATATATCGATTGTGCTAGCACAGCTACTTTTAGGAAAACAGAGACGGTTGGAGCGGATTGAGCAAGAAGCAAATAGTGTCCCTTTGATTGGTGGGTATGGTTTTGCTGAACAAGTAGGCAAGGCATTGGAGTCAGGTTTGGTGTTGCAGAACATAGTGGGTGCAATGTTCATGGATTGTAGTGTGTATGTGGTCGTTGTTGTATGCGGTCTCTCCCTTGTGCAGAAATTCGGCTGGTAGGATATTTGGTTGAATAATTTGAATCATTGGCCCTTGATGAGCTAGTTCAACTCCTTGTCTAATGAATGTACTTTCACTCAGGTTTCTTCCTTTCTGTGTAATATATTTTGTATAAGGATTTGAAGGCACCTCCTTTTAGGCCTAGTCATGTATAACATTTATCTTTAATACTATTTACTTCTCTTCTGTTCAAATAAACCTAGTTCAACTCTGCTTTGAATAGACTTTAGTTTTCAATTTCTGTACATTTCCCCCCCTAAGCATGGATTCAAGTTTATGTAATTTTCTTTAGGTTTCAACTTTGTGTTGAATTCGGATTTGAAGGGACAGTTTTGTAAATCAACTTGAAGGGACACTATCTATGTTATAATTGGAGCTTCTATTTGTATACCACATATCTTTGGGTATTATTTAGTAGTCTCGAAACACAATATAACATTGCTTACGTGATACTCTAAACCAATTACCTAGTTAGTGTGTTATGATTTTTTTATTGGCTGGGATTAATATATAGACAATGACATGATATTTATATCTTCTCAATTCACATCATTTTTTCAACTAATTATGATCATGCTCCTTGAGCGAATTTCTAAAATACCCTCATCTTCTATTCCCACATCCCCCATCATCTTCTACCTGAAACCCAACCACCACCCCATCCTCACGATGCCAAAAATTGCCTTTGCCACCATCATTCCCAACCCACTACCAGCATGCCACCATGGAAACAGGTAAGAGACGTAGCTAGGAGGGAAGGGGCGCCAGTGGTGGAAATGGCGGCAGGAAGTTGCAGGTGGTTTTAAGCAATATGTTAGGGTCAGGGTTAGAATATTGGAAATTAATTTATTATGGAGAGTAAATGGTGTGAATTGAAAAAAAAATAATAATAATAATAAAATAAAAAATGTGTGTTTGGTGTTTGATTATATTTTTTATTTTCATTTTTTTATTTCAGAAAACATGAAAAACTTGTTTTAAAATTTTTAAAAATTATTTTCACACAAAATAAAAACGTATATGATTTTTTCATTATTTATTTTGTTAGAAACCACAACACTACAACTAGCAATGTTCAAGCAACTCATTTGGTTCAACCTCTGCATCTCTCGAAACAGCTCAATTGCTTCGCTAGCTCTACTATGATTCGCTGATCCTCCAATCATTCTACTCCATCAAATACCATCTCTTTCCGACATTTTATCAAACAACTGCCAAGCTTGATACAGTCTTCCGGATTACCCATACAAAGTCCACTGCAAAAACCCATTTCTATCTGCACAAAAGCGAAACCATTGATCAACAAAGATTGCCACCGAGGTCTCGATGGATTCTATAATTGTTAGTTAATAATACACTGAATTTCTGTTTCATTGATGATTGAGAGGCAAACATTAGCTAAGCTCCTGAGGAGCTGTTCAAAAAATTGGTTTATTGATCAAGGACTACAAGCCCATGCAGCTGTAGTGAAATTGGGATATGGGTTTGACATGATGCTAAGCAATGACCTTATAGACATGTATGGAAAATGTAGTAGAATGGACATTGCTTGTGCTGTGTTTGATAGAATGCTTGAAAGAAATGTTGTTTCGTGGACTGCATTGATGTGTGGTCACTTGCAGCAGGGTAATCCCAAAGTGTCGTTACAGCTTTTTTGTCAAATGGGGTATTCTGATGTTGATCCCAACGAGTTTACTTTCTCGACAAATTTTAAAGCTTGTGGGTTTTTGAGTATTCTTGAGAATGGAATGCAAATTCACGGCAACTGTGTTAGAACTGGATTTGAATGGTATCCTGTGGTGGGAAATTCTATTGTGGACATGTACTCGAGATGTGGAAGAATTAGCGAAGCAGAGCGAATGTTTGATCTAATGCCAGTTAGAAGCCTCATAAGTTGGAATGTGATGATAGCAGGATATGCCCTTGAAGGAATGGGAGACAAAGCATTACTTTTGTTCCAGAAAATGCAAGAACAAGGAGAAGTGCCAGACGAATTTACACTAACAAGCTCTTTGAAAGCTTGCAGTGGTATTGGTGCAATTCGGGAAGGAAGTCAAATTCATGCTTATTTGATCGCAAAAGGATTCCCGCTCTCTGTTCAGACAATTATAGCAGGTGCGCTTGTTGATCTGTATGTGAAAAGTGGGCACTTATTCGAAGCACAGCAAGTATTTGATCAAGTTGAACGGAAGAGTGTGATATCATGGACTGCCCTAATTGTGGGTTATGGTCAAAAAGGAAATCTAATGGAAGCCATGGATTTGTTTGGGCAGCTTAGGGAAAGTAGCATTCGGGTAGACGGTTTTGTTCTCTCGAGCATGATAGGAGTGTTTGCTGATTTTGTTCTGGTAGAGCAAGGGAAGCAAATGCATTGTTACACAATCAAAGTTCCATCTGGTTTGGACATATCGGTAGCCAATTCAATTGTTGATATGTATCTGAAATGTGGGTTAATAGAGGAAGCAGAAAGTCATTTCAGTGAAATGCCTGAAAGAAATGTGGTTTCTTGGACCGTTATGATTACGGGGTATGGCAAACACGGTCATGGCAGAGAAGCTGTACAACTCTTCAAGAAAATGCGGCTAGATAATGTTGAGCCCGATGGAGTGACTTACTTGGCTGTCCTCTCAGCTTGTAGCCATTCTGGACTAATTGAAGAAAGTCAAGAATTCTTTTCAAGATTGTGTGAGGATTGTCGAATCAAACCTAGAGTAGAGCACTATGCTTGCATGGTTGATCTACTTGGTCGAGCCGGACGCTTAAAAGACGCTAAGAGACTTATAGAGAACATGCCGCTAAAACCAAACGTTGGGATATGGCAGACATTGCTTAGTGCTTGTAGAGTACATGGGGAGTTGGAAATGGGGAGAGAAGTAGGAGAGTTACTGTTCAGATTGGATGGTAACAATCCAGTAAATTACGTTTTGATGTCAAATATCTATGCTGATGCTGGCTACTGGAAAGAGCGTGAGAGCGTGAGAGAATTGGTGAAGTTGAAAGGGTTGAAGAAAGAAGCAGGACAGAGTTGGGTTGAGATTGACAAGGAGGTTCACTTCTTTTACAATGGAGATGAGACGCACCTGCTTACAGAAGAAATCCATGAAGTTTTGAAGGAAATGGAGAGAAGGATAAAAGAAGAGACGGGTTATGCTTACGAAATGAGATTTGCATTGCACGATGTTGAAGAGGAATCAAAGGTGGAGAGCTTGAGATTTCACAGTGAGAAGCTGGCAATTGGGTTGGCATTAGTTCACAGTGGGATACAAAAGGGGGGAAGAATGATTCGAGTTTTCAAAAACTTGAGAGTTTGTGGGGATTGTCATGAGTTCATCAAGGGCTTGTCAAGGATTTTGGACAAGGTCTTTTTGGTAAGAGATGCCAATAGGTTCCACAAGTTTGAGGATGGGTTTTGCTCTTGCAGAGATTATTGGTGATTCAGATTTGGTTTCTCTAATGGCTGAAATGCAACTTTGGGGAAGCCTTGCAGTTTTGCAGACGGATACAGTCCCATGTTAAGTAGCAAAGAGAGAGTGAATTGAAAGCTCAAAAATTATAAGAGGTGAGGAAACTTCTCTCAGATGCCAGTGGTATTCCTTCTCTCCCTCCCTTGCACACGTGCGCACAAATACACACACAAATCACATATGCATTTCCATCCTAAGCTCCCAATTTATCAGATCAGAATAACGAGCTTACGACTTGGTTTACAACTTAATTTATAGTTTTCAATCCATTGAAACAGAAGAATGATATTAACGGACCAGATATTTAAAGAAATTTGGTGCTTCAATGAAATTGCAAATAAATGCCTTGTTTTTATTCATGGATCAATATGATGCTCAGGTGTAAAAAAAAATTCAAAATATAAGAACAAACCATAACTAGACACCTGTCCACCCCCTTTCATTGCTCCATCTTTAATTGTGTGCATTACATTATAGATTACCCATGTAAGATTTGTCTACTAATCCATCTCACACTGATCAATATATAAAAAGGCCAAGAATATTGCTTTGATATTGATCATGGTAATCTAAGTGGGAAATATGTATGGCTGTAACGTCTAAACTGAAGACTCGCATCTCTATATACTGTTGACAAAATCAAATATATTTCCTGAGTATGTTTTGTGCATTGGTTTGTTCGACTTTAGTTGTTTTAGAAATTTGAATGTCTTTTCCTTGCACAGATATATCAAACTGTCAAAGACATTATGTATATATCAACTCAATTTTGATTGCTTTGATTAATCAGAAAGGCAAAGCATATTTTCACGTACAGATATCCATATAATTTTACATAAAAATTATATGAATATCCAGTACTAACAGTGCAGATCCTCAGGTATGGACATTTGTGGTTGATGGATCTCGGACAGCAGCAAAGGGTAGAGCTGGTGCAGCATGGGTTTGCCACAATGAAGAACAAGTAAAGGTTCAACAAGAAGTCACAATACACTATCTTCCCTCTCCATTGGTGGCAGAAGCTAAAGCTTGTGTGGATGCACTACAATGATCATTGACTAACATGTGTGTTGGTATTTCACAGATTGCCAAGTCTTGGTTAATATTTTGAATGTCAAATGTGAACCATATTGGAATATTAGTTGCACAATTAATTATTGAGCACATAAAAACTATCTGTAGGTTATTTAATGTTTTTATGTATATCTAAAGTTTCTAGATCTGTAATTCCGCCAGTCCATGAGCTAGCTAATCTGTAAACGCTGATACTACATAATGCCATATAATTTTCTGTTTCCACAAAGGGGACGAAAAAAATCTTCAAAGCACTAGTAGGTTATATTTTCCCAATAAAATACACCAACTTCAAGTTTACTTGTTATCCTGCAATAGAGTTTCTGTTTATTATCCAAACAGGGCACAATAAAGCAATGCAATTTATAGATAAAGGCCAACAATTCAAAACCCAGTGAAGCAATAGCAGATATCCAGCAACAGCATTTCATAAGATCACAAAACATCTGATGTTAGAGAAACACCATCTATATGGCGGTGGTTAAAAGTCATTATTTCTACCAAAAAAAAAAAAAAAAGGAAAAAAGAAAGAAAGAAAAGGAAATAGCTATGATTCTCAGCCTCGAGTTCTTGAAATAGTAAAACTAAAAACCTGAGCAGAGAATATATAAATTATCCTCATCCCTACCACACACTATTGGGGGTATGGTGGGTATGCAGGTCCAGCTGCAGTACTATAATCATACGTACCACCATAATTTGTCTGTCCTGCATAGGGTCCCTGCAATCCATATGATCCACCTGTCCGAGGCCCAGTAGCTCCGATGTCTTGAGTAGCATATGGGTACTGTTGAGGAAGGGCAGCAGCAGGGCTTTGAGTGAGAGCCCCACCATACCCCGGTCCATACGAGGCTGCTGTGCCGGGACCACCCTCATACACGCTGTGGCTGGCGGCATAGTTGTATGGTGAGGAAAATCTGCCAGCTGCTGCAGTGTGATGTGGCTGGGGAGGGGGGTTCCTGGGCCGGAAAGATGGGGAGGCATTAGAAAATCTCCCCGCCTTGGGTGGCCGGTGAGATGGTGGACCACCACCACCCCTACTGCTGCCACCGCCACCTCCATGGGCCCGCTTGTTAGAGGGCTTGCTTGTGGATGCCGCACTCTTCTTCTTTTCTGCCTTGATCTTCTCCAGCTGCGTAACTCGCTTCCTTAGGCTGTCAATGCCGAACTGTGATTCAAGCTTGTGGTCTTCCACACATTTTATGATAGCTTTGGTGGCATTCAACTCCAAGTTGTTGGCCTCTTCCTGAAAAATCAGAGATATATAAAAAGAATTTAACGACTTTCAAATTTAGTGTCAATGCACAGTACATATAGTTGATGACAATGCCAAAAACACAAAACAGTTCGGGCATTTGTGCAACCTATGCATATAAAGTGTTCCATTTGTTTTAATGAAGTGATTGTGGCACAAATTCGATCCTCAATTACAGCATCATGTCTAAATATTCTAAAATTTATAGAATGAAAAAATCAAAAATAGTCTTTTGCAAAATGCTGTGAGGGGAGAAAGAAAAGAAAAACAAAAAACTAGACTTGTTTCAAATGAGAAGGAAAATGTCATTATGGAGTCCAAAACTTCCATTATTTATCAGTAATGGCTTTCAACAATAAATAAATAAAGAAGATTCAGTTCAACGCACCACTGCAGCCATGCCAAAGTTTCCTTTCTTTGATATGTTATTGGCATTTTTCCTGCAATTTCTGAGACATGTCCTTAGTAGCGCAAGTGGAGGAAACTGCTCTGTTAAGCCAGACTCGGACACAAAATAAATAGCCTCAATCTCCTTCCCATTCTTCACCAACTCATCAATTATATCTGAGCAAGAAAGCAGATGAGTTTCATCACGATATTCAATCAATCAAATTCAATTTCAATTTCAATTTAAAAAACTAAAAACAGTGCCCCTAAAATAGGGGTTTAAGGTTACACGATTGTTAATAGAAAGTATAAAGCTCGATCCACCAATTCTTTGCCAGTTTTCAAATTTATGCTTATTCACCAAAATATACAAGTGTGTGTTGATAATCACAAAGAAATTAAACTATAAAAAAGGTCTCAAATATAAACAAGTTTGATATGGTGTCACCAAGATCACAAAAAAGTAATAATAATAATTTCAAGGTGAAGATTAACCCTCACTCATTTATATCACGAGCAAGTTCAAGCAAGTCTGTTTCAGCCAACCCAAATTTGAGCTTCAGTAGCCTCATTTTTATATATATCGTACAAGACTGCTAATTAAGCCAAGTCACATGTCATTCAGCTTATCAGCTTAGCACTTTTTTACCATAAGCCAATCTTGAGTAAGACTAACAATGCTGGTTAACAAGCTCAAGTAGATTGGTTCTCCTAGCATGTGTCACAAATGTCAATGCATTTCTTTAAAGTTCCAGATACGGAGTTCCAGATATGGACTTCATGTTTGATTGTGAACTCAAGTGACTAACATGGTAGCTTAACTTTAGGAAATCTTGACGTACTTTATTAGAGAATCGGAGTATTAAACTGTCCAAAAGGACAATGTGAAAAGGAGCACCAGAACAATTTCTGCAGCTTAAGTAATATAGATCTACCTATTACCTTGTAAATCTCTAACATTTACTTGACATACAGAAGCAGTGAACAAAGCACATCAATATAGAACTTCTACTCAATAAGATTCCAGAAAATTTTGGCATGCAAACTATCTACATCCTTAAGCAAATTAGTTGTGCTTATTTAACATTTATTGACTCATATTATTAATAAATTTTATGAATTGTACAAAAAGTTGAACCTGAATAGGAGAGAGATTTTAGTGCAAACAGTTCATGTGCTGCTGAAATGATGGCACTCACTTCATTTGAATTGTTTATGCACACTTGAAATTTTTTCTAAGGTGGTTCCTACAGCAAGTGCTAGGTGAAAAGAAAAAAAGAAAAAAAGAAAAAAAAATGACAAAGGGTCAAAAATGGTAGAACTGTCTTTCCTTCTCAAGCTATGATGGAGGTAGCGATGATTATGGAATTAGGGCAATATTGTTGGTACTTGGTGGTTATGTAGGCTAGTAGTGCTTGCAACAATCAGCAAAACACCTACCTCAGCAGAGTCCCTCCTTTACCTCCGCCGCAATCTGCCCAACCCCACCACCTCTTTCACCGCAGCCACCCACCACAAAAACCCCCTAGCTGATTGGTGGAGAGAGAGATATAGAGAGAGATAATTTACCAGCCAATCATGGCCACCACCATTGCTCAGCCATCACCCCACCAGCCACCAGTACTGGGGGCAAATTGTCCAACACCTTATCTTCACCAAATCCCCTGCTCCCAAACACCAGCAGCGACAAACCATGGCCATCACCACCACACAGCAGCTGGTACCAGCTAAAACCACAGTACCAATTGCACTCTCTACCCTCCACCTTAGATACACAGCATAACGATACACAGCATAACAATACACTATTGCACAGCCACCACACTAAAACCCAAGGCCACACCATTCACACTATTGCAGTGGCACATACCACACAGCCACAGGATATCACCCACAACCATGGACCCCCCACTCACGGCAACCACTGCATCCAGCATACATGAATTGCACCGCCCTGCAACCTCCCACTCATGGCACAACTGCCAACCACCATGGCAGCCCATTAATTCGCAGGGTATGTGTGGCTATATTTCTATGATAAACCAACTTTTTTGCTTATATGGCCTTTAATTCACAGGGTTAACTTATCACTCCCACCAACATTTCTCCGTTCAAAACAAAGAGCACATGTACATAAATATATTTTCCTGTGTATGTATACTGAGATTCCGTATATAAATAAATAAAAATGTAACGAGGTTTCAGATGGAGATGAATACCTTTCATTTTGTCCCCAAAACCCAAAGCCACTGCAAGCTTAGCCATGTCCCTCCTCGCCGCAAATTCCACAACCAATTTCCTCAAATACTCCTCCTCAAACTTCTCCTTCAACCCAAACCCAACCACCATCTGCAAAAACATGGTGGCCTCCCCTGCCCCAACCCCGCTCTCTCCGCCGCCCATCACTCCCCTCCACTTCTTCAAAACAGCCGCCGCCTTCTCCCTCACGCTGCTCGCCACACCACCATTTCCACCACCGCCCGGCTCCACCAGCGGCACCGCCACCTGAATCAACATCCCACAAGCCCACCTCCTGTCCGCCATCCCAACCTTCCCCTCCACCTTCATCTCCACAAACTCCTCCACCGTATCCAGCACCAGCCTCATCGCGTCCACCGATTCCTCCACCGCCGCCGCGATCTCCGCCCTCAGCGCCACCGACTCCTTCCTCTTCGCCAACAGAAACCTCACCAATCCCTTCGAATCCATCCTCCGGCAACACATTCTCAACACCTCCGACAAACTCCTCTCTCCTCCGCCGCCCTCAGCCTTCTCGATTTCCGAAATCGCCGCCTCTTTCTGCTCCTCGATGCGGGCCGCGGCGGCGGACTCTCGCTCTGGAATCGAATTCTCGCGATTTTGGAGGGATTCAAGGGTTTGCTTGGTATTGGCATCGAAGGCTTCGATTTGGGAGTCTAGGGTTTTGGATTTCTGAGAGAGAGATTGTTCTGAGGATGAGAAATGGTCGGTTAGGGTTTTATGGAGCTGAGTGATGGTTGTGAGGAGGGTTTTGCGGCTCTCGAGCTGGTTGAAGAAGTTTTTGAATCGATCAGTGTTGACTGCGCAGTCTGTGGTCATCTTGATTGGTGGTTTGTTTGTTTGTTTCTCGGGAAACACTGAGAAAAAAAAAAAAAAAACCCAAAGCAACAAGGAAATGAGAACGTCGACAGAGAGAGAGAGAGCGTGTGTGTGCGTGTGTGTGTTTTCAAAGAGAATCGTTACAGGGGAATAGAACGGCGGTAAGGTGCATCGAGTCCCTGAAAGGATGTGTTTGGCAAATTGGCAGGTAGATAGAAATAAATAAATAAATCTCTCTCTACCGGCATAATTTCGACAGGCTCAATCCAAGCAATCTGAATTTATTTTGAATTTTTTTATTGATTAAGATATTTTTAAATTTGGTATAGATTTGAGTAAAAATTTAAAAGTATACATTAAATTTGAGCGAATTTGGACAAAGATATCAAATAATCCAAGCAATCCGAAATTTAAATTATACATATATAGATATATAAAAATATTAAATATATATATAAATTATTAGTTATTACGTGATATTAAAGTAATTTAAATTATTAAATCATATTGAATATATATTATATATACAAATAATATCAAATCTTACTTTTTTTATTATTTATTTTCACTCATAAATTGTAAAAACTACTATAGCGAGATCTTTCTTATATTATATAAATTATAAAAATATAAACAAAGTCAAATTTTAATAATTTCATAACGTAGCAGTAAAAAAAAAAAAATTTAAATCAAATTACTTACAATTCGGGCAACTCGAGCAATTCGGGTTTAACTCGGATCAAGCTTGAGCAGGCAATCTCGGGTTACAATTCAAACCTGGGCGGGCCTGGGCAAATCTCAGAATAACTTGGGCTGGTCTTGGACAACCTCCTAATCCGACCAAACCCGCTCGAGTTGCACCCCCCTCTCTCTCTCTTTCTGATAAATTATAAAACATTCCTGAAATTTGATTAAAATACAAATCACTCTTGTAATTCTAGAAATTACATTATATTTCTGAGATTTTTAATTTCATAACAAATCACTTATTTTATTAATAAATTATTAAGTCAATTAATAATTTTTAACGATGTTAAAAATATGTTTCAATTAATAATTTAAATAATTTTATTATTACATAGGAGAACAATTATGAATTTTTTTTTTAGTTAATTCTGTTAAATAAAAAAATTTAATAAGGGAATATTTGTAATTTTCTAAATCACAAAACATAATTTATATTTTAAGTAAATCTCAAAAAATATATTTATAATTTACTCTTTTTTAAAAAATGTTATTTTTGACAACTGGTTTTTATAAAAATAAAAAATGACCTACTTTAGAAAGTGTTAATAGTTTGAAATTATTTAATTACGAGAAAATGTATAAAAATTAAAGAGATAATGTGTCTGTTTGGTGCAGCTTAAAAGCTGCTGAGGCCTCGTTTGGGAAGCATCATTTTTAGCCAAAAAGTCAAAAAGTTACTAAATTAGCCAAAAAGCCAACAACCCATACCAAAAAGTCAAAGATTCTCTTTTCTCTCTACTTTTTGCACATCTTTTCGTAAAAAGTCAAAAAGTCATCCCAAACATACTAGTTTTTTTGAGTGACTATTTTAGCCAAATAGCCAAAAAGTTACTAAATTAGCCTGTTCCCAAACGAGGCCGTTTAAGCTATTTTGATGTGTTTGGTTTAGTTTATAACTTATAACTTATAACTTTTTGAAAGTTAGAAATCAGCTTATTCTTTGAGTGGGGCAGGAGATGCTTAATTTATAAATTAGAAATCAGCTTATGTTCATAGTTATAAGCTATAAACTGTTTAGGTATAAACTATAAGTACTTTTTCACAACTTTACCAAACAGGGCCAATAAACAGGATCAATATGACTCAAACAAGTCAAAAAAAAATCATTAAACCGACTTATCAATCACTTCCAAAAGAGGCCTAATTATTTGTACAAATTTTTTTCTTCTACAAATTTAAGATTCAAACATCCCTTTAACATTGCTAGCAAAGGAGACAAAATTATTTTTCTTCCCTTTTGTTATAGCATAGCCAACATCCAATTTCATGGACATCCTCAAATTTTATGATGTCCAATTGAAATAATATGAAAAAACAAAAAGTCATCACATATAATACTTTTGATGTCCTTAAATCATGTGATATGAGAGAATTAAGAAATAGAGAATTAAATTAAGAGTTGTTGTGTTAGTCGAAGAGCTTAAAAAGTATAAGGAGTCCTTCTCTAAGTGATTCCAGTAATAGAAAGACTATAAATGAGGATAAAAAAAGAAAACTCAAAACAAAATTTCATTACTTAAAAAGTGCTAAAGAAAAATTTTGAATCCTTTTGTTGTGTTTATCTTCTGTAAGGTTAGTTTGTTTCTTGGGGTACTTACGTGTAGATCATAATAAGTGAACTTATTATTTAATCGGTCCTATGAAAAAAATGTCACAAAAAAGTCACTAATTATAAGTTTTAACTACAATTTATAAAAATCATGACAAAAAAAATCACTAATTACCAATTTTTTGCGACATAAAAAATTGTCACAAAAAAAATATTTTTAACAATAATTTTACCAAGACTTATTTCCAATAGGACTTGATGAGAATTAAACCCAACTATTAGGACCTATTGATAGTTTACTCTTATTTTTTCCTTTGAGGGATCAGTTTGTTTTTGTTTATATTTGTTCTCCCTATAAAAGATGTGTATTGAATTTTATTGTATATTTTTCTTTTTTAGTTATATTATGACTTACTTGTCCAAAAAAAAATAAAAAATAAATCAGCACATTCAATTTTTTTACATAAATCAGCAAAATACTGATTTCATTTCTTGTTTTTGATCAGAGTAGTTCTTATTCAACCAATATCCATGATGAAAATAAAAGCAATCAAGTTACCATGACTCATAATACTAGGATATCAGCTCCAAAATTACAAAAACATATAAGAGCTACAAAACTGCAAAATCAGGCAGTAACAGTACTAAAAAAAAAAACACAAAAACCAAAAATAAACCCAACATGACAAGCTTCAACACAGCTATGACCGGGCCTTCAACGCGGCTCACACTTAAGAATTAGCAATCAGCTGCTCAAGAACATCACTATGCAAGCCCTCCCCATCAGTATCTTCGACACCTTGCTCGATCTGCTTCTGTTTGCCCGACCATCCATACATCTGTCTTCTTGCATCCCTACGAGCCGCCCTCTCAGCTAGTTTCAATTCTTTAAAGCCCTCTTCAAACTTAGCTTCATCCTCGGGTGAAAAGAAAACTACCTCCATTTCCCCAAGCTCTTTGTACATTTTCTCAATTTTGGCTTTCCAGAAAAGGCCCATCTCTGTGTCCATCTTGTGATATGGCGTTTTCAGCAAGTACTCATCGATCCCACCTGCCTTGTCTATGCAACGGAGTGCATGGGTTGTTACCTTTACACGAATGTGTCGGTCTAGGATGTAACTGAAGAGTCGCTTCTCTTGTACGTTTGGTTTCCAGTTCCTCCTTGTCCTGTTACCACCATTGCACTAAAGCCTTGAGAATAATAAACCACTCGTTTTCTTTTTCAATCAATGAATGACAAGAGAATTTGAAGCATAAAAATAACCAAGGAGAAAATGTCTAAGCTGTCACATAAGTTTCACAAAATATGAAGAGACTAAACAATATTTCTTCCAAAAGTATCATCCACGGCGGCTAGTACATATAGAAACTAGCAATGATTTCATATAGTACAAGTCATTACGTATCATATGTAACTCGTCTAATTCTTGTTTAAATGAAATGGGTAATCGATGGATTCTAGGAGTATGTTGTTTACATTCAATTCCTCCAAAGAATATCTCCTCAGTTAAATACTCTTTCTTTACAGGCATGTCAGAATTTTCATGGCAAATGGGAGTTGGAAGGTACCATCTATGATTCTATTTTGGTATAGCAGAGCAAACACGGCTTGGAATACTTTTGCAGGTCCGTGAAATCTGACATGAGAAAACTTTCAGTTTCTTTCTAGGCATTTGGCTCTTCTAATCTTAGTGGCACTGATTTTATGAGATTGGCAGGCCACATCTTTTCCTCCATCTTCATGAATTGCTACACCCTCACATAAATTATGCAAAGTCCAATTGGGCAGAAAGCACCCATGGGAATTCTGAGCAAGTGGGAGCAGCAGGTGTTTGAAAGGACAGCTAAAAGTCCATTTTATTCACACAAGTCAACTTAGTGGCAAAGGATTTGATCTCTTTACTGGGTTTAAAAAATAAAATAAAATAAAATAAAAAATAAAAAAAAACTTCGATAGTTCCATCATTACTAATTTCATTATTAGTAGAGAGATAGTCAAGGGAACTCTTGATTTCTTCTTCGTCTTCATCTTCTTCTTCTTCTTTTTTTTTTTTTTTTTTCTAATTAAAAAATTTGAAAGAGAACTATCTATCCAACAAACAAAAAGATGATGGATGATCACCAAATTCTAGATCCATGAATTGAATATATGTGGGCACCAAGGAAAGCAATTTTGGGGTAGATATTCAAATCCACGTTGCCAGTATAAAATTCCTTCCAATATACACACACATGTTGTGAATTGTCCAGACACTAGAAAACCTAGTGCTTCTTGTCCTGTCTATCACTATTCATATACAAATGTATGTATATACACTATGCATGCATGTGATCTTATGCATCGGAAATAAAAAAATAAAAAAAAACCCCCATGCCTAGCCCTAAAACCCATATATGTATATATATATGTACGTATGAATACATACACAAATGTTTGTTGGATTCTTTATAGAACTGAATAAATGCTCTATTAATGCCTGTTTTCACTATCAGTAGTAAAACAATACATGCATAATAGATGTTTCAATATATCTATATTATCCCCACAAGCAAAGGATTGTCATAGTTCCCAAAAAACATTTGGGAAAAACAATGATAAGAAAGGGGTCGATTTAGGCTCGTTCCCTTTGACTGCATAGCTGCACCTACAGAAATGTAAATCATACTCTAATCCATGTCTAAATTCAATGTTTTAGCATCCAAACAATGCATTTTAAAATATGTACACACAAAATGTTTGATTTTAATAAACTCTTGGATGGTTCTGAATGGTAATTGAAGCAAGCAAATAAAATCTACAACTCAAATCCAAATCCAAGATTTTAAAAGCAATTGTATTTAGTGATAGGAGGAAACAAGAATTATCAGTATTTTTCCATTTAAACAGAGGAGAAGAAGGCAATGAGTACAATGAAAAAGTTTAGGGTAGATTTATCTCTCAAACATTTTCAAACCTTGAGATGACCATCACTTTTCTCCAGAAAGATTCTTCACATTTGAAGTGTAGCAGTCATTTTCCTTGCCTATTTAAAGCCAAAACAAAATACTTTCTTTTTTTTTTTTGATAAGTGGTTAAATTTATTAGAAAAGCATCAAGAAGATGCAAAGAATACAATGAACCTAGAACTTCTAACCAATAACATTATCCAAAAAATCTATGAAAACAAATATATCCGGGTCGGCCTATGACTCCAACCAAGTGCATAAAGTAAGCAACAATCGATTCTCAAGCCAAGACACCGAATGAATAATCTCAAGAAACGTCCGTCGATTCCTCTCCAACCAAAATACTTTTTCTTTGGTTGGAGACCTATTAGACATAGATTCAAATTTTCATTATTTTTTGGATTCTTAGAGTTTTGGTTCCTGGTGGTATCAAAAGGGCACTGCGTCAAACTATTCCATTCATCTCTCAATGTACATGGGCATATCAAAATAAGATTTTAAGTTTAATTATTAATTCCTTCTGCAACCAACCTACCCCACTTCTTATAACTAATGTGATTCGTTTATTTATTCTCATAATACTACTGTTTCACACTGTTGTAAAACAAGTTCAACAAAAGATATGCTCTGTGGGGAATGGGATATACAGGAAATAGAATTTGAGGATGAGAGTCCTATTCCTTGTTAGGAGGGAATGATTCTATATTACTCATCGAGTGTTTAAATAATTCTATGTAGAGATATATGGGTATAAATATAATGTATACTTTGAGTGTACAACGTAGGCACCCTGCTTTGGTTGTTGTTTCCTAAAAGATCCGAAGATCCTGATTATTGTTCCCTAAGTTTCTACATCACCACAAGTGCCTTCACACTAACAACACTTAAAGTTTCCATGTAACCTAGCATGTGATCACTTATGCCAATGGGGTCACTCATCACATCAAAAGAATATACAAGCAACATTAGAGAATACCCAACTAAACAAAAGGCGACAATGCAAGTTGGTATGTGCCTAGCATGCAACAATTTAAGTAGATGTGGATGCCTCCTATACCAGTAAGGATATGAATACAAAGGAATCATGTCCCTAGAGAGAGAGAGAGAGAGAGAGGCTACCCCCACCACAAAAACTGGGAAGAGCAAATAACCTAGCAAACCAATGGGAAGAGCAAATCAGCTCTTCCCAGTTTTTATTTTTTCCTATACATAGTAAGCTTCACCTTTTATGCAGAGGATAAAAAATGACAATTAAAAATAAAAACAGAAATAAAAAGTAAAGAACAGAGGTTGGTTGAAGTTGCAAACAACATTTGATGACTACCCCTTTTCTATTTTATACTGCTCTTCTCATTCTAATTTTTCCTCTATCTGTTCTTCATCTCTACTTAATGGCCTCTTTCCTCACGTAACTTAAAGGCAATTGAAAGGTTTCTATATGTGGCCTGTCACTTGTTCCATGAACAGAAGCATTCCACCACGTGAGATTTCAACCCTACTTTCATCATTCACCAAATGTGTTCACCTTTTCAAATCACCTCTTTCTTTTGCTCCATCAAATTGTGATTATTCTAAAAGTCGAGGGTACATAATTTCCAAATTTCATACTATATCAAACTCTAGTAAATAAAAAACTTGATCAAACTCAGTTTTCATTCATTAATTTAGATGGGTAGATTTAAGTCCTCTAGAATACTAGAAGTTAGAGCCTAACCAAATACTCTAGTGCATTTCCCTCATTCTTGGGTGTCAAATAGACAACTTCTTTGGTTGCCTCCCTTTCCCCTTCAACTTCTCTTCTTCACTGGTTTCTACTAGTTCTCTTTCTCCTACTCGATCTCCATGTTGTCTGTTTATATAAGTCTATATATAGCACTGCTCTTTTTCACACTCTCAATATCTCTCTTGCTCCAAAATTGTTCTTTCTATCTAAAACCCTCTACCAAGCCTCCTCCCAGTGCCCCAAAATTGCTTCCATAGAAAAGATGGAGATTTTCAAGTCAACTAGAAACTGATTCTTGAAGCCTACTAAGGAACTAACCACCAAGTGCAAACAAAAGGCCTCAGGACCTCACTTGCATCAAAGGCAAGAGCTTTGGAAAACTTCAAAAGCCTCCCAATTCCAGTTGAATACCAAATCCCCTAGATCTTGGAAAGGTATACCCAAATAGATTCACCAATCATTACAAAAATAAATAAATAAATAAAAACACACCTAAACCTCCTTAGTTACCAATCTATAACTACCACCTAAACCTTGTATATATAGAGATAAAGATATGCCATGAAAGATTACCTATAATTATAAAAACCATAAACCCACCAAATTTCTCCAAATTACAAACCTTCAGACAGGTGCAACCACATCAACATTCATAAATGCACATATATAGATATACATATATATGTAGAGAGAGAGAGAGAGAGAGAGTACGGACTTGTTGCCACCGTCTTCACTGACGCGGTTACCGAACTGGATGTGGCGGCCGGCGAAGATGCCGCGGTGGGCCCTGCCCATGACAACCTTGGAGTCAGGTACGCATTTCTTGAGTGATTCCTTCACCCCAGGACCCAAGTTCTTCTCTCCCCCTATCTTCTTCATTATCTTTTTCACATCTCCTTCGACCTGAACGCCATTCTCTCTCTCTCTCTCTCTCTCTCTCTCTCTTCAATTCTAAGGGTTTTGAAGAGATTGAATTGCTACGAAGAACAAGTTGTGTACTTCTCTCTCTGGTCTGCAATGTTCATATGAGCGAGAGATATGCTTTAGAATCCACTTCGTTCGGAGTCGCAGAGCAGGGTTTTGGAGGAAGAGGAGGCTTGTATAATTGTGTTGTACCCGTTGCTACTCTATGTTGTACCCTAAATCATTTCTCATTCTCAAGTTTGTGGTTTAACCTGTGTTCTTTGATTGACAAATAAAAACAGTAAAAAAAATTAAAAAATAATGGAAAATGATTTGGAGCCCTAAAAAGAGATCCCCTAATCCCCTTAATTTCCTGTTTTGGAAACTGTTTACTTTTTTTTTTTTTTTTTCTTACTTGATATGGAAATTAGGGGGATTAGGGGATGTTTTTAGGGGATGTAGCATGACCGAAAAATAATTTGGTGAAAGTGTTGTTCAAGTTACTTCTTATTTTTTATTTTTCAAAAATTATTTTTAATAGTAGGATTTTATAATTTCATACCAACTCACCATTGTCAACTCAAAAATTATTCAAATTTTTTTTCTTATAATTTAAATTTATTCTATTCACACAATACAAATATTTTACATGAACCCACACTATATAAATTAATTTATATCACGCTATTCCCCACTCAAAATTTTTTGAGTAAATTAATGTGAGTCCTTAGATTAATTCTTTTTCCATAGCCGAATTGTAACCCTCAACATTAGTCACTTCAATAAGTATAATAGTAATTTTTTAATTTAAAATAATGATAAATTTACCTACATATTTTATAATTTTAAATATTTAATGGATAGAATCTAAATTCACTAATTTAAAGTTGAAAATGAGTGCAGTTATTAAATAATAATCAAGTTCGAATTCATTTCAACAATTGAAAAAAAATAAATTATTTAAATATTATAAATATTTATATATATACATAATATTGTTTTAAAACCAAGTTGATTTCTACCAAGTTAAATTTGTTTTAATTCAAACGCAAAACATATTTTTATTAATCCAGCTTAAATTTAGCCCCAAGTAAAATATATAGTTAAATGAAAACTGCAAATCACCCCAAGGCACAAGGCCCCTACTTCGGGTTAAGTTTATCAAACAATTAGCTACGACAAATTATTCCCCAGCATCTTCAATGATTACTTTTTTTTTTCGTCAAATTTAAATTTGATAAAATAAGTACATTTTTTCTACTCTAACTATAACATCAAATCCATATCAAATGAAAAGAAATCTAAAACTTTCATCAAATTGAAGGAAATTTCAACATTTATCAAATCTTTACATATAGTCATTGAGACTTCACCGTATATTAGACAACCGGCCGATTATCCTCCCGAAACATCCTTCTACTTGCAAAGTTGCCAATTGCTGCTCACAAAATTATCCATTACCAGTTATCCTCCCCGATCAATTGATTAAAGGACATTGCAGCTAACACGATGAACTTTCCCATGCCTTCCAAATCAGCTGCAACATATAAGTCTAGCTTATGCAAAACCGTTATACATGTTGACAAATCACCCCGAATAATATTTGCTTTTCTGATGAGTTTATTGTTTGAATATAGTTTCAGAAGCTAGGTACTGAATTTTCCTTGGCTGCATTGAAAAAAATATTAGGAGCCAATATATGTTTTGTTTTAAATCATGTCACGAGCCATTTAAAAATGATGTAAGGGTTTTCACCAACAAATGTGTTAATTAACTATTTAAAGAAGGTCATAGAATTCAGAATGTCGAATATATTGCATCTTTATACAAACATAACACTCTAGACACAAGATGTTTCTAACTTATGCAAATATGTCTAACCTCCATAAACTCCAGAGAAATATTTTAATATTCTGTTCCACTCATTACGTGACACAATTACATTCATTGATTCATTGCCTTGATGGAGGACGATCATTTTCGACAGGGTTGGGTCCAGATGGTCTTTTATGATTCGTCTTCCCTTCAACCTGCTTGACATTATTCGTCTGTTCAATTAGATATTTATTCATGTAGAATATATTTTGCACTATATGAAATAGAAAGGGAGAGAATACTCTTTATACTTACCCAAGCAGTGAAAATTTGTCCATTAGTGCCTTGATCCGAAGTTTTGTAGGTCCGAGCTTGAAATCAACTATACATGGATCGCATTAGCAAAGGTAAGCTTCGTTAGCATTTCTGCTTCTTTAAAGCAATTCATATATTATGTTTATATTTGTTTTCTTCCCTCTTATTTTGGTTTAAACTAAAAAGACGTTATAATGTACTTTGCAAATGAAAAGCATTACATTCGATAATGAATAGGAAGAAGACCGGTGTCTTGTCTCGATCGTGTAGCTTGAACCTTGGTATGGCATTGAAATCTTTGTAAGTAGAAGCCATAGTAAGAGAAGATGGATTAGAGTCTGTGCTCTCCTCATCTGGGGCTTGAGCTTGAGCTTTGTTTTCAATGTCAAAATGGGATATAGATATTGAGAGTCTTTGGTCATAGTGGCTCAAAAAAGAGAAGTTGGAACATGTATATGTTAGGTAATGATGACTAAACTTGAAAAAACATGGAATGTTTGTTAATGGTGCTTGGGATACTAGGGCTACAAATGAACCGAGCTATTCATGAACAAGCTTGGCTCGGCTCGTTAAGGGCTCGGCTCGGCTCGTTTAGTAAACGAAACGAGCCAAGCTCGAGCTCGAATATTAGGCTCGTTTAGTAAACGAGCCGAGCTCGAGCTTGCAGAAGCTCGGCTCGTTAAGCTCAGCTCGTTTATCTTTATTTAAATTATATAATAAATATATTATTTATATATTAAATAATATATAAATATATATAAATAATATATATACATTTTTTATATATTAAATAATATAAATAATATTTTTTATTTCAATATTTATATTTAAATAATATAAATAATATTAAAAAAAATTATCGAGCCGAGCTCGAGCTCAATAAACGAGCTCGATAAGTAAACAAGCCGAGCTCGAGCTCAGCAAAGCTCGGCTCGGCTTGGTTCGTTTGCAACCCTAGATACTACTTGAATGAAAATTTTGAAAGTTAGTTGAGTTTGGAACTTGGTTGTACCAAAATAGAATGTCACCATTGGAGTGGTATAGCAAAAAAATGGCTTATTTTATTATTTATTTATTTATTTATTTATTTTTGCACTATAGCATGCCAAAAAATGGTTTTTGCCTTGCGCCATTGAAGATGCTCTAATGGCAAAGTGATAAATTTGAGATGCCATGGATGCTCTGCTTTTCTATTAAAACTAACTATTGTTTTATTTTTATTTATTTGTTCTGTTCTTTTTCCAGCAATTTTAGCAATCTGATTCATAAAATTGAATTCCCAATCCAAGTAAAAGAAATCTGATTATTGTTTTTAGATAACTATGAATGGCAATATATTAGATATAACAACCACAACTAGCTGAGTCCTATTTAATGAATTAGGAATCATTTAGAAACTCAAATATCATGAATACATATATAAGTAATCATGAATGCAAGGGTGTCATCTATGGTTTACTTTTCATTTGGATTGTATTTCTAAATATGATCTTACAATATAACTTGATTTTGATGTATTGGTTATCTCCAACTATTATGCTCCCAAAAAGACAGATTTGGAATTTGGAGACCATCTTTTGGTTTGTATTCTTTTTGCTCCAGAAAGTACACTAAAGTTTGCTCCAGATTACACTAAATATGATCTTACAATATAACTTGATTTTCATGTATTGGTTATCACCAGCTATTATGCTCCCAAAAAGACAGATTTGGAAATTGGGGACCATCTTTTGGTTTGTATTCGTTTTGCTCCAGATAAGTACACTAAAGTTTGATCAATTTAATAGTTTGTCATGACTCAAGCTGGTTCTCATTGAGATACTCAACATAATATTGACTTGACCTAAAATCTTGTTTTCTATATCCTTGTCCATAACAGTTCTTATGGGAACTTAACTTTAATAGAAACCATATTTATGCAATTTTATGGTGGTTGGTGACTAAAAATGGCCCAACAACACATGACTTTGTTGTGACCTAAATTGGTTTTTGCATAAATGCATTTGTTTAGGTTTGTCAATTTTGTGTATTTTTGTTTTAGGAAAGTTCTCACTTATCAATTCTGATTTCTGATTTCTATCTTCTTTGTTTGTAATGGTAAGTTTCTACTCCTTTCGGTATCTAAATTTGAGTGAACTCAAATTTGCTATCTTTAACATTGCATATTTTTCTTTATTAATTTCATGTTTTACAAGGAATTAAATTTGATTACATAACTTCCTAGTGGTGCAAGTCACCTTGTACAATAGATAGACCTACCATGTTACACCTTCTTGGTGCTTTTAGTAGATTGCCTTCCCTATGAGAAGCAAAAACTACATTGTTGGATTAGATTTATAAACATAATTTTCTAGAAGCTTGAAGACATCGTAAAACAACATATGTGAATATTTTTGTTTTATTTACTTGTTATTATCATTATTTTTTTATATAGCTCTGGTATCTATGTGATCCATGGTTCAAGAAATTGGCCAGTACATACCTGTTTGTGGGCCCTCCAATTTGAATACACCCCGGTTTACTGTTGGGATAAAAAATTGCAATACGTATCACTCTGAATTGGAATTTGATAGCGAATCATAGCCAAACCCGTCTGGTTCGTTAGACCTCTCCCCTACCATAGTTAAAACTGACCATGGATATGGCTATTTTGTTATGTAACTTTGTGAACAATGCAGGTGATAGGGTGTCATATAAAAACATTGATTCATAATTTTAAAAACATGATTCATTTTGTGGTTTGGTTTAGTTTGCAAACTTCTAAGAGTGTCTTAATTGTTTCCCTCATTCTTGCTACAATTCATGCACACACAAATTGGTCTTCCTTTTCATTTTAGTTTGATATTTTAACATTGTAATCTGACACGGCTTCTTGATCCAGATCCTTACAATTAATTATTGTTCTGTGCTTTTGATCCTTCCAGACATATACCTAACAGTTGTTTTGATTGATTGGCAGAATGGAATGCATTCTCTTTGTCCAGATGTGTGGTCCGAGCATGGAAGGTGGCTGTTGATGTCAATGATCTGTCTCAATCCTTCAGCATGTGTAAGTTTGAAACAATGATCATACACAAATACACTTTTAGGATGTGGTTGGTGTCTCATTAGTTCTCATTGAACAGATTATGTATTATTTTACTTTTAGTCACCTATACGAATGAGTATTGAGATGAAGCCTTGAAATCATTGTAGCCAGAATAGATGTATGATAATATTGAGATTTTACTAGCGATTGACAAATCGTGATGAGTATTGTCTTGAGAGCTCTTCATGACTAGGTAACTCTCTAATGTTTATCACATTTTTCTTCTCTAGTGTCAATGAAGATGAAGGAATGCGGTAAGTAGATTAGGCGGGAAGGAAATTTTGGTTTTAAATAATTGTGTCCCTTTCTACCTTAGGGAGCTTTGGTGTTTGTGATCTTGTGACGAGAGTCCTTTGATGAAAGTATAAAGCTTATTTGTGACATTGCTGCTTCCTCATAATAGCAACGATTATCTGTTGATAGAGAATTACTTGATATGTCAATTTTTGGAAATTTTGAATTTGAAAACTTTTTAAAAGCATGGTGAAAGGTTTGAGTTTAGAAACTAAGTATACTCAGAGCTATGTACTCGTTATGAGTTGGTAAGAGAGGGTGTTTGATGTGTGGATGTCAAAGTATGTCTTTTTATATTTATCTTATGATTGGATGTCATTTAAATTTTGTGCACTTTTAGCTATCCCAACTTTGATTTTTAGCGAAAATGTGTTGTAGAAAGTTATTTGTCTTTTAGGGACCAAATATCGTTGTCATTAAAAATGTCATCATTTTGTTTTTCGCGACCAAATTGAGACATTTTATGACGAAGTATTAGCGACCAAATGTTTAGTCTTGTAAATTCAAACATTTTGTGACTATAAAATTGGTCGCTAATTGTCATTTTCAGCGACATTTTCAAAAATTTGTCGCTAAAGACTTTTCTAGATGCATTTTTAGTGACTTTTTTAGTGATGAATTTAATTTTGTCACAAAAATCATTTAGAGACCAAAATAATGGTTTTAGGGACCAAAATAATTGGTTGTCAAAAGTCTTATATGTTGTAGTGGAGGATCGGAAATATCATGAACTGGAGCTTTCTTGGGTTTTTCCATTGGCAATGAAACAATACCTTCGATCACCTTCGTGGATTTTGGGATCGATATTACGGACAAGAGTCTTATTGCTAGATATTTCATAGATCTCACTAGCAACATCACTTTGTTGCATATTGATCGAATTCTAAAGGCCAAGACTTGCTTGGCGTCTCTTGAAGATAAATCCGATTGCTTTACCCCACCAAACAAGCCTTTAGCTTGTTTTTCATACGTAACCTACTCAAGTAGAGGTGGTATACGTACAATGAAAATATATCTCTGTCAAATTTCCAGCGAATATCGAATAGATAGCATATTTCCCTTCAATCGTCAGATCTATCATTCAAACACATGTACTTAATTTTAATTTTAATGGAAGAAGATATCATTCACAGAATGAGTGCAGTCTATCATAGATGGTGAGCTTAGTGATAGAATCTACTTAAGAAAGGCACAAGTGGAATTAGGAAGACATTTATATAAAATATGAGAACCCATAATATCAGATAATTAGGATGAAGCACAAAACCACTCTCCAAAGACAACCAATGTAAAAAGTTAACCAACAAAACGTAAACAGGTTCTTAAACCCACTCCCTAACAGCACTCAAAACGTGCTACCCCCTAATCACGAATGTCAAAATATATGAAACAAACCAACGCGATTGTCAATATATATATTTTTTCGTCACTAACACCTCCCCATATCGATAGTTAATTCCAACTAATATTTGAGCAAGAGTTACGAGTATCATCTGTAAATGGCTAGCAACATTTTCTCTTGTCGACCATGGTATGTTCATCAAGTCAAGATTTTTTTAGAACCAACTTCTGCCAAACAAAGATGAAAATCATCACCTTTTAGAACACAACAGCCGAATAACAGAAAACCAATTAGATTGCAAACAACTGTAACTACAGAGTTGCACCTAGGAGGTCAAGGGTTCGAATTCCCTTCACTTGCATGTGGGTCTTCTCTCCCACTTAATTGTAACAATTTACCAAAAACAAAAACAAAAAGAAAAAAAAAAACAAAATAGAATCAGTAGGACTTCTAATTCCCACTTTAAAGGAAAGGTCATAATAAACTCACTATCGAATCCAATCTGATTTACAGCTTTGATAAATTTCTGATGCAGATCGACAGTCCAAACTACTCTAGCTTCTTCACTGAAGAAGGATCAACAAAGTCTTTGTCGTCATGCCTGTTTTCAGCATCTTTTCTTTTCTTTCCTGAAGTCAGGTCCCCTCCACCGAACAACTGCCGATCATCAGATTGGTCTGATCCATGTCTCATCATCTGAGTTTCTTCATAGCCTTTGTTAGAATAGTAGAGAGAGAGAATAACATGTATTGTATTGAACGATATGTCTTATACAATAGAAGGCTTGTATATATAGGCTAAAAAAGAGTATCCTACTAGAAATCTAACTATGAAAAAGAGTATCCTATAAGAGACTTAACTATGGCAATATCTAATATATCTAGAAAATCAATACCTAATATATGTAAGCATATATACCATATATACGTTAACATCCCCCTCAAACTCAAGGAGGATAAACATCTTGAGTTTGGAGAAAGAAACTAAAATATGAAATAAAACTAAATAAAATAAAATAAAAGGCAAATAGATTGCAAAATTCAAGCGGGAGCACAAGGGCGTTTGAAATAGATCAGAGGCTGGAACTAAAGCTGGGAGACAGTTTATGGTAATGCCAAGACAATTTAAGGTAATGCTGAACCGATATAAGCGATTTGGAACTAATGCTTAGAGAGGCTTTATGGTTGTGTTGTACCATTGTAGGAACTGGCTGGAACTAATGCCATGACAGTTTAAAGGGGTCATGCCGAACCGATGTAAGAGCCAACCGGAATAATTGTCGGGACAGTTTAAAAGGGTCATGTTGGACCGATGTACGATTTAACCGGAATCAATGTCGGGACAGTTTAAAGGGGTCATGCCAGACCGATGTAGGAGCTAACCAGAATCAATGTCGGGACAGTTTAAAGGGGTCATGCCGGACCGATATAGGAGCTAACCAGAATCAATGTCGAGGCAGTTTAAAGGGGTCATGTCGGACCGATGTAGGAGCTAATCGGAATCAATATCAGGACAGTTTAAAAGGGTCATGTTGGACCGATGTAGAGAACTGATGAACCAGCAAGCGTGGCACACACATAACTTATGACGTGGTGCTAAACAATAATGGAAACAAATAACTGAGTGTGCCAGGAGACAACTTGGATGATGCACCAAGGAGCGAGTTTGGTGGTGCGCCAGAAAGCAACTTGGATTGTGAGCGAGAGAGGGCTCGGGTTGTGCGCTAGAGAGTGCGGCTTGGATTGTGTGCCAGAAAGGAGGGCTTGGGTGGTGCGCCAAAGGGTGACTTAAGTTGTGCGCCACAAGGGACGACTTAAGTTGTGCGCCATAGGAGACGACTTAGGTGGTTTGCATGGTGTATAACCATACTCACCATGACATAGTAATACCCTCCCTCAAACTCAAATAGGTTGGAAGAGAGAAACCAATTTGAGGGTGAAGTAGAGGAAAATATAGAGTGGAGAAAAAAATGTATTGCGAGTAAAAAAAATATAATAGAGACATTTGGGATAGGAATAAACAGCGGACAAAAGGAAGAGATCACCACGGATCGATACTAATAAGAAAATATGACAGCGGAATAGGTTGAGCTCCGGCGGTCGGCCAAGGCAAGGTTGCCATCTGCCGGTGAAGTGAAGAACACCAAGAGCTTAACCTATAGCTCTGATACCATGTTAGAATAGTAGAGAGTAAGAGAATAATGTGTATTGTATTGAATGATATTCTATTGAATGAATTGTATTATACAATAGAAGGCCTGTATATATAGGCTAAGAAAGAATATCCTACTAGAAATCTAACTACAAGAAAGAGTATCCTATAAGAGGCCTAATTATGGCAATACCTAATATATCTAGGAAATTAATACCTAGTATATGTAGGAATATATACCATATATACGTTAACAGCCTTCATGACCTTCAGTATATCTCACTTCATGTATCCTCTTTCTAAAGACATGTTGCCATCTATGACGTAGTTCTTTCATTCTTATAGGCTTGAGAAGATAATCACATGCCCCATGTTGGACACCTCTCATTACTTTGCTTGTTTTCCGTCACAGACATCCTTTGCAAAGGCAAAAGAATGTAAAAGCGTTAGAAATAAAAGTTTCAATGGACATGAATGGAAGAGAACAAGAAAATCTAGCAATCACAACAAAGCTTCAAATATTAATCACAAATACTAGCGATGGCGGAAGATCCATCTCAAGACCAACATGCTCAAGAAGCTTAAACCCATCCATGTCAGGCATGTTGACATCACTGATTACGTTGTCAAATCCAACTTTTCTTTCACAAAGTGGGTTCAAACCCTCTCTTTCCAGACAACATGTAGTCATTGAAACACAAAAAAGTAGCATAGAAAAATTATAAAATGTCAGCAAGTACAGACATTAAGCATTTTCATCACCAAAGAAATGATGAAAGAAGAATGAAAGAAAGAAAGAATAATGTCCGTCAATAAAGATCATTAAGCTAAACAAAATGAAATATGTGGAGGACATGGGAAGTAAATCCACATCTTTTGAGATCAAGGATGCTTGGTGTTCATCCACAATCAAGCATTTCCACACCAAAGACAAGTTTGTGATAGTTTGATCGATATGTTAGATGGTCTATGGTCCAATATGGCCCACCCCAACAAACCGGGTCCCCTTGGGCTTCAACCCAAAAGGCACCTCCAAATTAGAAGTGTCATGTGCCTTCTTATAGACTTCAAATCTAGTTTTAATTTGTTTTTTCTATTGCAATTATAGTCAAAATTTTCTACATAATTAACATGTTTTCAAAAATCATAAATTTTAACTATTAACTTAAATGAAATAATGAAATTGAAACTGAATTAAAAATATAAAGTCCAACATTATTTAAATTGAAATTATAGTGATTAAAGTACATCTAAGTAAAATTATAATAGTAAAAAGTATAATTTATCTAATCGAAACCATAGTGATTAAAATACATTGAAGCAAAACTATAATGGTAAAAAGTATAATTTTATTATTTAATTATTGGGAATACATTAATATCTAGGGGATTTTTTTTTAAGATCCCTGGTATTAAGATTTTATAGCATAAAGGACACCCAATATTGTCATAATGTCTAAGGTCCTTCAATATCGATCCGAGAAAATTAGGACCAAGAGAAATTCTCGAAATTTCTCTGAACCTCCTGTAGATTTTCTCTCCAAAGAAATGCAGAATTTCTCTTGCACTTCAGAGAATTTCTCTGAACCTCCCATAGATTTTCTCTCTAGAGAAATTTCTCTCGAGAAATTCAGAATTTCTCTGAACTTTCCAGAATTTCTCTGTGTTTTTACTAATTTTCTCTAGTTTGCTCATAATTTTCTCTGTGTCTTTGATCAAACCCAGACGGTAAGCCATTTAGACAACAACAAACCGAGAAAATTGAACAACCACCATTTTGACTAATTTTCTCTGAGTACCAAAGAAATCCAAAGAAAATTGTATAAAGAAAATTTGTGTAGCTTTGTGTGGCTCTATCCAGAGAAAATTGTGTTAGAGACAATTTGTGTGGCTTTGTGTGGCACTATCTAGAGAAAATTGTATAGAAAATTTATGTGGCTTTACGTGGCTCTATCCAAAGAAAATTGTGTTAGAAAATTTGTGTGGCTCTATCTAGAAAATTGTGTTAGAGAAAATTTGTGTGACTATATCCAGAGAAAATTGTGTAGAGAATTTGTGTGGCTCTATCCAGAGAAAATTGTGTAGAGAAAAGTTGTGCGGCTTTGTGTGGCTTTATCCTGCGAAAATTGTGTTGAGAAAATTTGTATGGCTTTGTGTGGCTTTATCTGAGAGAAAATTGTGTAGAAAATTTGTGGATAGAGTCAGAGAAAATTTCTCTAGCTCTATTCACAAAGAATTTCTCTGACTTTGTGTAATATGTAAGCCAATAATGCAATCTTTACTAACAAACCCACAAAATAATACTGAAGTAGTCAACAATCACAAATTTCAAATAAAGTTTTCTCCACTTAAATTTAGTTCTAACAAGAAATTCTCCATGAATGGAATAGTTTGTCTCCACTCCGAATTCCAAGACTTACCAGATATGTGTGTGCTACAGCTATCATTTCTTTCGCAAAATGTAAACATTGGTCTCTTCATAGGCATATTCAGGGTGCAAATGCTCGTGTGGAACCTTCTGGATGTTGAGAAGAAGATGTCCGTTCAATTCAGAGAATTTCTCTGGTCTAAACCAAAGAATTCTCTGGATTTAGACTAAAGAATTCTCTGGATTGAAACTAGAGATATTCTCTTTATTTGTAGTAGAGTTGTATTTTTATGAATAGTCCTTGGTGATCGTACATTGATCCAAGAAACCCTAGCCTTGGATGTGTCTTCACACTCTTAAATCACATCTCATAATCAAGTCCGTGGGAGTGAGATTTCAATTCACAATGACTCTGGCCAGCCAACATCAAGTTCATTGAAGCCTAGCTAGTTATGATCTAAGTTCACAATCAAGCTCATCCAATCTAATAAGAATTTCAGAAATAAATAGGGGTGGTGTTTGGGTCAGAAGAAAAAAAAATACACATTTCTCAGATTTCTTAGCACTACACGAAAAATTGAATTACGAATATCAATTGAAGACTCAATAAGACAACAAGTACAAAGAATAAAACATTTTTAGATCAGAAAATTCAAATTTTTAATGGATCTACGAATATACAGAAAACCATATAGTAAAAAATTCAGATAGATACAGATCTAAGCAACCACAAACATATACATATATATAGATATAGATATAGATAGATAGATAGATAGATAGATAGATAGATAGATAGATAGAGCGAAAAGGCACTTACACCTCTCCATGGCAAAAGAGGTCTGGGCTCGAAAACTTTGAAAACCTTAGAAAATGGATGGAGGAGGAGTTTGTGTATGTATATATAGTGGTCGGTCCGAGGCTGGAGGCCTTTGTCAAATTATCCGATGAGGAAGAAAACCAAATTTTAAAATTTTGAATTCGAAGATCAGTCTCTACGTTCTTTTCCCCAGGAAGATCAAATATGGAGGGAGATGTATGGGAATGTGTGATGGACCTTAGACATCACAAAATAATATTGTAGATCTCTCCCATTACTAAAAATGGGAGAGAGACTTTAGACTAATTTTCCCTAATATCTATATAGTGTAGTTTTGACCCTTCATTATATGCAGGGTTGTGGGATAGATTTCCAATAGCAAGGACAGTGCAACAAATGATGGAAACCATGGAGAGGATGATGGAAGACCCTTTTGTCTACACCAGCGAGTGGCCGTTACCGACATTAACCGAGACCGGCAGGTACAACAGGGGAAGGACTCCATGGGAGATAAAAGAAGGAGAGGGAGAGTACAAGATGAGATTCAACATGCCCGGTATGACCAAAGATGATGTGAAGGTCTATGTTAAAGAGAAAATGTTGGTTGTCAAGGCTGAGAAAATGACCAAGGACAGAAATGGCCAAGAAAGTGAGGTAGAAAATGAAGAGTGGTCTGCAAAGAGCCAAGGTAGGTATAGTAGTAGAGTTGCTTTGCCTGAGAATGTTGAGTTTGAGAAGATTAAAGCTGAGGTTAAAGATGGGGTTTTGTATATAACTATACCTAAAGCTAGTGGCACTTCCAAGGTTTTGGACATTAATGTTCAATGAGTAGTTGAATGTATAATCAATTATTAGGGTTAATTTAGTGGTTAGATTTCCATGTTAGTGAGTTTAATTTTTTCTCTCCTCCAATGTAGTGAAAAAGAGAGCAGTCTTTTCAATTTAGTATTTTGTTCTCTTTAAATATTTTGTGTTGGTTTCATTTTTATTTTGTTTTTCTAATTTTGTTTCTCATTGATTGTTTAGGATGTTCATGCCTTATTTTATAATGAGTCCATGAAATTAACATTTTCAATGTATGAATGTGTGCAAACTTATATATATATATATATAAATTTTGTGCAACAATTTTATATTGTTAATACATTTGGCGAGAACTTAAAAGCAGCTTATTTCAACTTTCAGCTTAATTTAAGCTATTTTGATGTGTTTGGTTTAGCTTATAGCTTTTTGGAAGTCAGAAATCAGCTTATTCTTTGAGTGGGGCAGGAGATGCTTAATTTATAAGTCAGAAATCAGCTTATGTTCATAGTTATAAGTTATAAGCTGTTTAAGCATAAGCTATAAGCACTTTCTCACAACTCTACCAAACAGGGCCATTATACCTCATGGAATGTTCTTTTTTTGTTGTTATTACTTATATTTTTACTCAAGTTGAGTAGAAGTTTTAGTAGAAAGTTTCATATTCAATGAATAAACTTAAATGTGAGTAAGACTGATGAGTGTTGTAGTTTTGAGTGGAAGCTATAAATTAGAGTAAAGCATGATAGTGGAAAGATTGGATAAAAGCGTTCAATTTTTTAGTTTGGGTTGAATAAAAATTTAAGTAATGAGTGAAGAAATTTAACAGATTGTAAACACCAAAGTCTTCAAAAATAGTTTTTGAAAATTTTAATTTTTATGTTTAAATTTTTTTAAATATTTTAATTCATGTAAGTTTAATACACTTAAAATTTAAAAATATATACAAAAATCTTTAAATATAGCAAAATATAAAAATGTATTAAATTTTTATATTTTTTGTATTTGATAAATTTTTTTAGTTTTTTTATTACAAATATTATATTTTTAAGTATATTTAAATTAGATAATATTTAAAAAATAAAAAATTTGTGTAAAATATTAAAAAAAAAAAATTAATTTTTTGAAAAGTGGACTCAAATTTATGGAATCAAATGACTTTTTATTCAAATTTGAATTTTAGTAAGGATTAGAGATGTCCATGCAGTGTTCATCTGCCACAAAATTCGTAGGGTTTATTTGGATTTTTTTTCAAAATTTTCCCTACACTAATGTCAAACAAAGAACAAATCTTGCAACACTATGTAAGGATTGAAAGTCTAAAAAGAATATTAAAAATAGATCCAATTAGAAAATAGAGAAGTTTATTTTAAAAAAGAGAGTTGCGCTATATTTATAAGTAAATAATCCTTTCAAAAATTAATCCAAGTTTTTCTCATATCAAAAATTAATTCAAGTTAAAATTAATTTTTTTTGCAATCCAACTAAAAAACCATGGAACACCAAAAATAAAATTTTAAATAGAATGATATGAATCTCTTGTGAAAAACTCACACTTAAAAACTGACTTGTAAGCGGAGAATGTTTGAGAGACTTAGCTCTCGTTTGGTAAGTATTTATTTTAGTTTAAGTTAAAAAGTTATTAAAAATTTAATAAAATATACAAAAAAGTTAAATATTCTTTTTTTCTAAAATCAAAAAATATCACAAATATATTAATTTTTTAACCTCATATTTTAGTCAAAAAAATCAAAAATTATTAAAATAACATATTCATAAACGAGGACTTATATGCACGGGTGATTATTCAGTAGTCCGGAAGCACGGTTACATGGTGTTTCATGGTAGTATAATTGGTAGAAAATGTAGAATATTGATTATTTGTATTATGATAGTATAATTGGTAGAAAAGGTGGAATATTGATTATTTGTATTGGGTAATTGAGGAATATAAAGGAGTATAATAAATTATGATTGATAAAAAAATATAGTTAGGTGATACTTTAGGACTATTTTATAATTTTCCTATATGGACATTGGCAAAGCCTATGTTAACCAATTTGAGATTGTAACGGAAATTAAAAATCCCATCCAAGAAGAATTATTTGGCTTCTTTGCATTCTAAATTCAAAATCTCCAAACAAAATTTTAAGAATTTTAAAATCAAGTTGAAAATGATCAAATAAATTCTCACAAATCCTAATCTAAAGAAAATACATCAAAATCAAATTAATTTAAGAGTAATTAATAAACAATCTTAAGAAAATACATCAAAGTCAAATTAAATTAAGAGTAATTAATAAACAAAAAAATCAATAAGTATGCAATGTAAAAAAATGTTTTCACCAACTCCTCCCCACTTTTTAAACTATTAATCAATTGACCTATTTTTTAAAACAAAACCATCGTGAATGTGAAGGCAAACTAGTGACACTAGGCTATGAGGATTGCTGTGCAAGGAAAAGATTAAGAAGAGGAAAGAACAAGGTAAGGAGAGAATAAGGCAAGGCTTGAACAAGGAAAAGAACAAGAAAAGGAAAGAATAAGGGAGGGAGAGAAGAAGGCTGGGTTTGAACATACCTGTTAGGAGCCTGTAATCTAAATATGGAATATATTGACAAAGTGAATGAACTGCATTCTCGGAGATTCCAAGATTTGGAAGAGCAAAGAAGACCCTATAAGAGAATCAAAAAAAAGAAGACCCTATACGAAGAAGATACAGAGAGAAAGACAGAGGATTCAGGGAATCATAGGGTAGGTTTCTTTGAGTTTCTTTGAGTTTCTCTCTCTTCACTGCAAAGACAGAAATGGGTGAATCGCCAACTTGTCTCGTTCGATCCTTCTCTAAACCTGCTGGCACTACTTCCACTGAACCCGAAGAGGTTTGTCCAAAAAACACAATCTTCTTCATTTTCACAGAAAACCCTAGTGGGTTTTGATTTTTCTGACATGGGATTGCTATTTCTTTGTCGTTTTTTTAATATTCTTTTGACAATACTTGATTGTTATTCTTGTTCTCGATTTGGTTTTCATTTGAGTTCTTGATTTGTCCCTTTTGCTAGTTGTAGTTTCTTCTTCTTCTTCCGATTCTTGTGCTCCTTTCTTTACTAATAACTGCAATCATCAACCAATTGCATGGGAATTTCATGTAATGCTTAGTCAATGTTGTTCTGACAAATTACACCCGTAGTCTTGTAGTTTGTTTCTTGTGTCAATTTCGTTCTTATAGATAGTTCTAATTTGATCAATTCTACCCTTGAATTCTTCACATTTTGTGTCAGTTTAGTGTAATTGATAATGCCCATTTAGAAATTGAACTGAAATCAAAGGGCAAAATAGCCTATTTCAAAGTGATTGATGGATTAAAATGATTAATTCCCTTTTTAAATGTACCATTTTCTCTTTGATTTTTGTCTAATTTCTTAGTAGATGTTTATCAATTGAACGAAATTTACACAATATGAAAGGTTAAGAGGCGAAATTAATACAATGGGAACTACAATGACTAAATTGACTAAATAGTCAAATTATAGAAAAAACTGGTATAATTTGCCCATGTTTTATTAGAATCACAAAATAATAGGGTACCTTGTTTCTTATCACATGTGTTCTTGAAGTAGATTATATTTGGAGTTGGGTATGTATGTCTTTGCAATTCTATTTAAAATATATTAGTGGATACATGTGTGCTTTGGTGATTTTACTAAGAAACACTTGAAAGAATCTCATTACAGGAGATCCTTATTGTGCCCTAACAACATCAGTCTCATTTCGGAGGTTCATGTTGGAATCATTGGCGTGTGAAAAATGGTCATGTTTCTCTAACAATCAAGACTTGGAAGAAGCTAAGAAATCTTCCAAGGCGGGTTTAGTTGCCCAGAGGAAAGCTTATTTGAAGCCCTTTACAAGAGCAATGGTGCTAAGAAACCTGCGGCATTGCTTGAGGAGCAAAATGCGGCGTGTAATGAACCAAATGTTATGGAAGAGACATCCAGAGACAGCTCAAATCCTCCACGAATTCCAACTAGGGTGCTTACTTTACTTCCTTGCCTTCACCTCATTCACCTTGTTTGTCGCTTTGTGCATGTGCAATAGCGTGCTAGTGCACACTGTGACACATAGTGAGATAACGTTTTGGTTTTTGGTTTTGGTAAACTGCAGGCATCGGCGAATGGGTTATCGGTGCATTCTTCAACAGCTCCTCAAGAAGAAAGAAGAAGGTTGTTTGTTTGCTTAACCCTTTAATATTGTGCCATTTTTCTACATGTATGTATATTCGTCTTCTTTCACTAAAATGTTTAATTTCATGGTTTACAGGAGTAAACCGTTTGAGGATCACTTGATTCTAACTGTTGAAGACCACGTGGGACCCAACATGGATGAGGTCCTTGGGAAGGTCATTGTGCCATTGAGCTCTGTGGAACAGAAGGTGCTCAATGAAGATCTGGACAAACTTCAAGGTGTCAATGGTGCCCTTGAGGACAAGTTAAGAATGACGGGGAAATTTTGAAGAGGTCTGACTTGAAAATTTGCATCTGAAGGAGGAGTTGAAGATTTCAGAGGATGCGTTAAGAAACGTTGCATCTGTCGGTGAACAATTGAATCATGAAATTGCTAATGGCAAGGATCTATTGAGTCAAAAGGAAATTGAACTTTCAAGCAGAACACAAATTCTTGCCACGAGAAATCGAGTTGCAAAAACAGTGGAGGATCTGAAGAGGGAAAATGATGAGGTTAAGATGGTTAGGGATGACCAAGAAAAGCAGATTCTCAAGCTATCTGAAGACAACGATCATCTGAGTAAGGAGAATGGATACCTTAATGAAGCAAATCGGGAACTTGAGTTTGAACTGCACCATTTGCATGAAGAACATGAAAAACCGAAGCAGAGAGGAAAGTTTGTTCTATGAGGTGCAAAAGGAAACAATGAGATTAATCTATGGGAGAGTGAGGCCACAACCTTTTTGGTGATCTCAGATCTCGCTCTCTTTCAAGCTTTGTTTGAAGAGAAGGTTCATCGACTAACTGAAGCATGTAAAAGCCTTGAAGGTGAAACTACTTCTAAAAATATGGACATTGAAAAGATGAAAGAAAGAATCGGCACTTTGGAAGGTGAAAATGGAGGACTCAAAACTCGGTTGGTGCATATGTCCCACCATCAATGCTTTAAAGGATTGTATATTATCCCTGGAGAACCATACTGTTTGCATAGAAAGCTTCAACAAAGCAACAATGAGGGATGAAGGTAATGTTAGTTTATAACATATATACAAAAATCTTCAATCATTCTGCACCTTTTAATCTATTGTATTTTGTTTCTTTATTTAAAACCAATTTGTCTATCCATTTTACTTTTCCCATGAACCTCCTTCAAGGTACTTATATTCTCTCATCAAGACAATAATTTAACAAAACTAGGCATTTTTGTTCTAGAAGTCATTAAGTTGAGTTGATGTTTGGCTTGGTAGTTTGTCGAGAAATAGAACCTTTAGGTACCATATGCCACCAGGAGTCATTAGTAATCCCAAGTACTATTTTAAAATTTGTCGACTTTTTTTTTTTGTTGATAAGTAATGTATTTTATTGAAAAGCATCAAGACGATGCAAGGGAAGCCAAAAGGCATTACAAACTAAAACTAACAAATCAAATCCTCCACAAATTCGACAAAAGCCAACACATCCGGATCAACCGATCTAGTCACCCAACCATACAAGGTCAAAATAATTTGCCGTTCTAACCGAAGACTGAATGAGACAGTCCTTGAAAACGCTACTATTACTCCAACCAAACCAACCATAGAATACAATGAGAAGCAAGCATCCACGCCTTCCGACATCTCCTCCCAACACTGCCCGACTATGCGAGAACATCCCGAACAGACCAAACCAAACCGAAAGTCTCAACAACTAACATCCAAAGGCCCGGTTACCGGCAATGAATGAACAAATGATCCACCGACTCATGACACCACAACACAAATAGCACCAATTAACCAATATGTGTCCTGACGAATTAAATTATCCAAAGTCAAAACACGCCAACATAGCCGTCCCACACAAAAAGGCCACCTTAGATGGCGTGCCGGAACCAGACACACTTCAGGAAAAGCAACCTCCACAGAGCAAGGCCACCTTAAAATTTGTCGACTTTTGGCGGTGATTTCCTTGCATGCTGGTTCCTTGCAAGTTCCCCAAGATGATATCGTCTGTTTGCTTGTTGCATGAACTAAATAAAATTCTTGGGAATTTCAAGATCATGAAGTTGGTTATCTTTGGTTATGTAGACAGTTCATTTTGAACAAAGGAATATCCCAAGAATTTTAAGATTAGGTCGAGTCCAATACCTAGCAAACCCGTACATAAAACATACGTATCATAGTCCATGTAACTACGGTAGTGGAAAAGTTTTACGATATATAGGGCGTGCCATGAACAAGCATCGCAAGTAATTTGTTCAAGTTCTTGTTTCGTGATGTTGAATTGGCGAATCATAGTGCAGATCAAAAGATGCAGATGAAATTTGAGTTGCAGGATTTGCAAACAAGGATTAAAGCTGTTGAGAAGGCGGTGATTGAAATGGAGAGTTTTGTGACACAGAAAACATTAATGCTAATACCAAGCTAGAGGCAGCAATGAGACAGATTGAAGAGTTAAAATTCAAAGGTGGCTCAAACCAAGAAAATGTTAGGCCAACGTCTGAGATCTCCAAATTGGAAAATGGACTTCGACAAAAGACATTATGTTCGATCAGATTTCGAATGTTCATCCTATGGGATAAGCAGGAGAGAATGTGCCAACGCAAATAGTCACATGCTTGAGTTCGGGATATTGCGATCTTGATGGCTTCATCGATCTTACCATTGGGAAGGAAAGAAAATAGTCACGCCTTGACCGATGAAAAAGGTATTCCATTGAGGTGGTGAAGAAACAGAGGAGTAGATATCCCAATTGAAATCTTGATTGAAAAGGAGTTGGGTGTGGACAAACTCTGATTTCGGGACATTTTCAGAGTCACGTCGAGAATTGAACAAGAACAAGGTCTTGGAGAGGCTTAATGCGATATCCAGAATCGACAATTCTTCAAATCATCGTGCAAGATTTGAAGAGGAAAGTCGAGATTAGTGAAAAGGAGAAAAGAGTAAAGCTTTTGATGACTCGATACTCTGAAGTTGCAGTTGGAAGAAGCCGAGGAGGCTATCTGAAATTGTTTGATCTGAATAGTAAATTGATTGAAAGTATTGAAGACAGATCATTTCTTTGTTGATGGCAAACCCGCAATGGATTCAGAAGAGTGGGAGCATCGGCAGAAGAAGAAGGAAAATTTCGGACCATGCACGAAAAGTGTCTGAAATAATTGGCGATTGCAGTTGGAAGTACAAAAATACAGTTTGTTTTGCTAAAACTTGATGATGAAAATGAAAAAAAAGCAAAGGGAAAATGGTACTCACAGACTCAAAAAGAAGAGTTACGCTTAGTGACTATCTCTATGGCGGTGGTGTGAGAACTGGCCATAGGAGAAAGAAAGGGCCTTTGTGCTTGTGTCCGGCCTCCAACAAGGGGAGACTCGGTTATTTTACATGTAAATCGGCATATCGGTTAGAGTTCATATTTCTTTTTTTTTTTTCTTTGTTGTCTATAAATTTTCTCTATCGAGATGTTTTAAGACTTGTATGTGTTGCCTTGGTTTAATTAGATTATTTTGTTCTTAATTTAGTTTAGGAGGAAATCTTGTAAATGTCGTGGTCCGTCTAAATCATAATAAGCTACTGTTGGGGAGCTTTGTTTCCTTCAAAATAATTTGGATCGTGTTGGGAAAACTTTTCTTCATGGGAAATCAATTTTCATGTTATGTAATTATTGTTCTTAGCGACTAGTTTTATCCGCTATATTTTGTTACCGTTGAGGGCATGACATTCAATATTGCGGTTGGAGTAAAAGGTTTCCTAGTTTGGGGCTAGTGAATGATCTTTAGTCATGTCCGGTGGTCGAAACTACTTCAGATGCTTCATCCAAATCTGATTATGAAGACTCGACTCTTCTCCAGACTTTATGACTATGGAACAATCTTCATATCGATAGATCCAGTTGTTGAGAAGTCGATGATGCTAATTTCTCTAAAGATAAAGCAATTCTTGCAAGGATAGATGCACGATTGGCAAGCTCATTTTCTTTTTAGTCATTTAGATTGTAGCCCTCTTTTGCCATGGCTTCTCGGGTCATGGTGTGAACGTGGCACCATAAAGCGCCAACCAAAAAAGAGCAGCTCCTAGTCTAGAAGGATAAAGAAGAAGTACAGTTCAAAATTCAAGCAGAACACGCAACCTATAAATATAAGGAGGAATGCAAATGTAGATGCCATATTTACAATCACATAATATTCTATATCCAAGCTAAAAACAGCATGTATGATCTAATAACTGGATGCAGAATCTCTATTGGACGAGATTTGCTAAGATAGTACTTTCAGATTCACTCGACCAAGTTGGAATGCCTCCATGCATCCAAGAAGCTGCGACTGCAGTGTCTATTGTCTTCAAATGAACATGAACCCTAATCAAAGCTAGCCACTTAAACATCATAGATATCAAAGCACGTTGTGAAGTATTTGTCTTTGTGATTGGATCAAGGATTTGAAGTGGGATTTGTAAAGGGAAAGAAAAAGTGAAAAAATTTAGCTTTCATTTCATTCACTTTTCCCTTCTTCCTTTCCTTGCACCAATCCAATCTGAAATCCTTATCCAAACACAACCTTTCATAGTTAGCAAGAGAAACAAGAAAATGTGAGGTTCCAATGATTAATGATTATATCCTCTGCTTACAGACTAACCTCATCATTCTAAAATTCAATCAGGAAAAATTAAATGACCGAGCTCAGGTAATTACAATTGAACAAGCAATAATGGGAAGGAAAATAAAAAATAAAATAAAAAAAGATCACAAAAATTGAACTCAAAAGAAAAATCTGTCTAATAGGGTCACAATAAACTGATATGGCTACACCTGACACCCTGAATACAACAAAAATGAAAATCAAGGATGAAAAGGATGATTATAAAAAAAATTATAAGTAAAAGTAAAAATAACCAAATCTATTACCAAGGTCTTCAAGCTTCACATTACAAGGTGAAGCCTTGAGATTAATGCCAGTATGCTGTGACCTTCCTTCCGCATGAGCTATGGGCAATAATTCTATCTCTGATCAGTGTTTATTCACAGATGAAACAATGATAAAATGCTATAACCACAAAAGTTGCTGAACATGAGTGAGATGAGAGTGTTTTTAGAGGCTTTTAGGACATGTGGGGACGTCTAACACTAAGTAGACTGAAACTTAAAATATACAGACAGAAAAAGAGATAGACTTGTGCTGATTCAAACTCTCAAAGAAATCTGACAATAGACAAAAAGGACTAATTTCAATATCTGCATGCTTACCTGTTAAAAAAAAAAGAGAAAGGAAAAGAAATCTGCACTTAAAAAACTTTGCAGATGATTTCATTTTCATATGATATCCAAATACACGCTCAAACCTCCATATTTTTGCATGAAGAGATCTCTCAGATGGAAATTCTATTCTCATTTGATCATTGGAAAAGGTCAAACTTCGCTGAAAAGATGGGGAAAACCAATAAATAGAAACTCAAATGGTGGTTCATGGAGATTATCGAGACTAGTAGCACAATCTAAAAAGATGTTTCGTCGCCAAAAGTGAGGCTTTTACCGACTAAAAAAAATTTAGTAGCCAAAAGTGAGGCTTTTTGGTGACTAAAAAGAAGTTTAGTCACCAAAAGTGGTAATTTTAGCCCGGGAATTAAATTTTTTAACGACTAAAAAATAATTAGTAGCCAAAAGTATAGAATTGGCGACTAAAATTTTGTTTAATCGCCAAAAATGGTCTCTTTTTTTCTAGTAAATAATTTATTTTTACATAAATTATGTTCAATAAAAAATAATTATCTTTATATATATATTTATATTAATACGGGTCTATGTACTATATAAATAATATATGTTGCATATATAATCATATGGTATTATAGAGTCGTAGTGGAAAGAGTGTGTTGTACAATGTTTATGGTGTGAGAGGGGTTGATGGTCAAATCTCTACAAAAGCAAATGAGAAGTAGTGAGTGTAATTTTTTTTTTTTCACGAATGAGCTTTTGGCGACTAAAAAGTTTGATCTAAATGTTATTAATCACACTTAAAAAGTGTGATTTAAATATTATTAATCACATTTAAAATATGTGATCTAAATGTTATTAATCACACTTAAAATGTGTGATTAAAAATGACACATTTTAATCATACTCCCAAATATTACACTTTAATAAAACTTAAAAGGTGTGATTAAATAGCATACATCACACAAAAAAAATATAATCTTTATCTATTTTTGTAGTTGTGTTAAGGGGCTGCGAGTGTACAGTCCAACATGTCCGTAGAGGAGGCAACATCTGTGCAGATAACTTAGCTAAACTTGGAGCTAATCAACCACTTGAACTGCTCATTGTTAATGAACCCCCAGACAAAATCCGCCATGCGTTAGCTGCGGATATGTTATATCTGGATGGGAGTAATGAGGCCTAGTCCTCTTGTTTCTCTTTTATTTTCTGGTGTACCCCCCCCTCCAAAAAAAAAAAAAAAAAAAAAACCTTACTAAAAAACTAGGAATTACTAAAAAAAGCATAAAAAGATAAAATTAATTACATAAGTTAATAAGATAAAATTTCACATTTAAATCATAATCATTACACTTTTTCTTTCATAAAAGTAAAAAAAAATAAACTAAACGAGACTAAAAAAGTCCCGATATAAAAAAGCTAGCTTAAAAAGTCAATGCCAAACAAAGACTTTAGAGTATGTGATAATATCTATATTTTGCCGTTAATAAATGAGTAATCATAAAATAATTAGTTGAATCATATGTTGTCTTTCAAATACCTTGCAAGGATGAATCTTATTCCACATGTAAAATTTTCATAATTGATTGGGAGTATAACATGAATAATGTCATAAGATATTTTAAGACTATTAAATAATTCAAAAATGATTTGTGGCACTAAAAAGTTGGGCACTAATGCCCCTAATTTCTATTTTGGGTAACTGTTTTGTTTTTTTTTTGTTTTTTTTTTTTTTTTTTGCCTTATATGGAAATTAGGAGCATTAGTGCCCAACTTTTTAGTGTCACAAATCAAAACCCTAAATAATTACCTTTAAAAAAAATTTATTATATTGATGTGACAGTAAAACCCAATTTTTAAAAATAACGTCTAAAATCCTTCTTTTTTTTTGAATAATTTTTTGTGGTAATTCTAAGTTTCTTAAGTAAAAAATAAATAAACAAAAATCAAATAACCAAAAATTTGAAATGTGAAATTAAACACTTTTTTTTTAAAAAAATATAATTATTTAAATAAATAATTTCAAATTTTAACAAAAGTAAACGACAAGTAAATGGACCAAGGGGGCGTAATTTCAAAAAGAACTGTGCTTTAAATAAATAAATAAATATAAAAAAGAGACTTCCAAATCAAGTCCAACCGTGTTTATCAGTTCAAATAAATTAACAAACAAAAAAGGTTAAATTACACTAACACCTTTTTTTATAATTTTGAAATAACAATGCATCCCTCTATTTTTTGAAATTACAAAATCACCTCATGTTAGCTAACACTCTAGTACAATAGTGAAAAACCGATAATAATATTGTTTGAGATTCTAATTTTCATCCAGTAAGAAGAATACACAGAAAAGATAGATTTCCACCAAACACAGCTAGATTGAAGAGAGAGACTTCATTTCTCAATTTTCAATTAATATTTCTTCAAATTAATCCTAATTTCAATTTGCAAAATATTTTCTCTTTTTAACTACAATGTCTCAATAATAGATGAAATTTCTACAAAGAAATTGATCCCCAACAAGTACTCAAAACCACAAAACCCTTCAAATTTTGACTTTTAACACATATCAATAATGTTATTCTCTTACAGTAATATAAAAAGAAAACAAAGGCAAAAAAAGAGACGAAAGACAGACAAAAAACATGAGATGCTAAAAATAAAAGGGTTGCAATGCTAACTCTTCAAAAGAGACAAGGAAAAGAATCTAAGAATAATTTTGGTATTTTAAATTTTATTTATGTTAATCTGATCAATTTCTATTTGGTCAACTGATGACGAACGTAAATGTTGCACATTTTTTAAAAAATAAGAGAGAACAGTGACATTTCAAAGCATAAAGGGGATGCTAGTGTAATTTCAAAGGAATATAAGAATATCTTAGTAATATAATCCTAAATAAAAATACAAAACACAAACGGATACCAGAGTCGACTTCGTTGTATATGTTCTTCCTCTCGTCTTCCTTTCATATAAAAAAACGATTATCTCATTTTCCACGTCTCTTTCTCTCTCTCTCTCTCTCTCTCTCTCTCTAAGCTGAACTATCCCAGAAGGAATTCATTTCTATAGTCCAATCTCTCCTTATAAAACTGTTGTATGTAGGGCAATCTTCACTGTATTTAAAAGATTTAATTCT
This sequence comes from Camellia lanceoleosa, assembly GCA_025200525.1. Taxonomy (NCBI): domain Eukaryota; kingdom Viridiplantae; phylum Streptophyta; class Magnoliopsida; order Ericales; family Theaceae; genus Camellia; species Camellia lanceoleosa. Next base: position 132,941,169 of record CM045771.1, on the reverse strand, counting down.
ATTGTGTACAAAACAACAACTAGAATTTAAAGAAATAAAGAAAATGAGAGAATTAGTTTGATTACAAAAATCAAACTCGAAATAATAAATAAATAAATAAATAACAGATTTTATTTTGTTACAAAAACAAAATTAAAATCTGATTAAATAAACAATTTAAAAACAGAATAAAATTAAACAACTTACTTGGTTATTTTCTTTGAATAACTTATCTGATCAAGTCCAAGTGTTTAACATCGTGTCCTTAAGATGATTCGTCCTCTCCACGGTGCTTTGAGAATTTGGACGCCTATCTCCCAAGATGAAATGATCTTACCACAAACAATAGCAAAGACTACAAATTGTTTGCTTCTTAACACACTAAGTGTTTACACTCTTTCTTTCGTAAATAAAATGCACAAGATGAAGAATAGAATTAGCGAGGTGAAATCTGAAATTTCAATGAATTACATCAAATGAGGGTGGTCCTATTTATAGATGTGAAGGTGACTCTTGGTTTTGAATTGAACAGGTATGATACCTGTTGGTTTTGAATTTGAATCTGTTTATAATTCAAACAGATAGCAAAAAACGGGAAGGGCCCTGTTTGGGTGTGCGTTTATTTCGGGAAGGGTCCTGTTTGGATGAGCATTAAATCCAAACCAGTTTAATTCTGTTTGAAAACCGGGAAGGGCCCTGTTTGGATGAACACTAAATCCAAACCAGTTTATTTGAATTAAATTCAAATGTTTTTGGCCCAAAAAGATTAGTATTGGGCCGAACAAGCCCAACCTCACACCCGCGCCCAAGCCTAGCCCGGACGGACGGCGGCGCGCGCGTGTGGTGATTTTTGGGTCCAATGGGTCTAGCCCATAACCTCTCCCTCTAAAACACTTAGGTACCCCTTGGGGCACACCCCAAGTATCAAACCCATGCCTTATAAACCCTTTCAAAACCTCCCACCAAATTAATGTGGGACAAGCCTTATTCAAACCTTTAAGGAATTTCCACCAAAACTCCATTTCCATAGAGCATACTTTGGCTTCAATTTCCCATTCACTCGGTAATGGTTTTGAGCAACTAAATATACCACGTGAATCACAACGCCGCAAAGAATGCGTTACCACTTTGACCCGTGTAAATCGATGCACGGGACCCACCTAAAAATTAGACCAAACTTAGGAAAAAATTCTGGTTTTACCCAAAATTTTATAACCATTTCCAACATTGTATTCTCTCTCTGTAATCAACATATAGATTCTCTCGCTCTCTCTGTAAAAACATCTATAAAAACAAGCTCATCACCACCACCACCACAGAGCTTTTGTTCAGATTGTGAACTATACAGCTGAAAAAAAGGTATTTTTTTGATTTCTTGTTGTCTGTTTTCTCTTTGCTGTGTTTTGAGGATTTTTTAGTTGTATGGGTGAAGATTTTTTATGGGTTTTGTTTGATCATAATGGGTTTTATCAGAGATTTTGATTTATTTGAATCTTTGATGAAAATTAGTTTCGTTTAATTGATTTTTGAGTTGTATGTGTGAAGGTTTAGATGGGTTTTGTTTGATCATAAATGGGTTTTTATCAGAGCTTTTTGAAGAAAATTAGTTTTGTTTAATTTTTTCTGAATTGATAAATGAATCTTTGCTGCAATCTAGCTTTTCTGTTTTCTTTTGTTGAAATTTCTTGATGAAGCTGTTTCTTTTTAATTTTGACTTTTTCACACGAAAATAAACAAAGAAAATAAAATAATAATAATTCTATTTTCTTGTTGGCTAAGGAATATAAGTGGAATTTTCCCCCTGTTCTAATTTTTTAAAAAAATTTATTTGAACTATTTTTCTTGGGAAACAAACAATGAATTGGACCCTGTCCTTGTTTACCTAAAATGTTTCCTTAAAAAATTTCTTTGAGATATTTTTCTAGGGAAACAAACAGAGGATCGGACCCTTGTCCTTGCCCCCTGTTTACTTAAAGATTTATTTATTTATTTTCAAAAATCCCTTGCAAACTCTGTTTGGTTGCTTGCTGATAAAACTGTGGGTATTAAAAGTCTATTTGAAACAGAATTGGCTAGGAAAAATCTAATCGTTAATTTCTCTTTAGATTATAAACAAGCAGCAGAGTGCTTTCTGTTTGTTCCCTTTTTTCTCAATTTTCATTTATGTAAAAGTGTTTTAGCTTTTCCTGAGAAAATAGGCAAATGTCTGGTAAATTTCTTTTTGATTCTTTGCCTTTACCTTTGCACTTGATTTTGTAGTACTTCATAGGATATTTTGTTACTTTTGATTTGTGAATTTGTTTTTGGAAGAGCTTGTTGAGGGGGTCGTCACCTGCCTACCCGCTTGTGTGCGTATCCAATGTTACACGCACTTGGGTTGGGTACGAGAGTGGGACACCTATCAAATCTCAAATTTAAGGATATGTGAACTTAGGGATCTTATTTTAGTACTTTTTATATATTATGTGAGGTAAAATGAAATTATATGTAATATATCATGTCAAAAAGTTATTTTACCCATTGTATAACAATTATACAATAATATATACATATAATGATAATTCGATGAAAACTATCATACACATATTCCACACCCTTGTGTTCAAGTGTTTGGTACCCAATACGGATAAAGTCCATGTAACATAGTGCATATCTATTATTAAAAATTGAATAATGATGTACAAATAATATATATTTTTTTTGTATAGAATATTCATACAAATGACACAGTATCTTCAAACCGAAACTCCTACTATTTTGGTTCATAATTTCGAAAATGTCATTTGTAAATCACTTTCCTTAAAAATCGGCTGAAAAAGCTATCTCTAGGAATTTCGCTTGGGCCCAAGCGCAAAGATAGACCATTTGCTTGTGGTTTTCTTTTGTTACTTTTTACTCTGATAGAGACTTTGTTTGAATTTGGTAGTGTGTTAATGATTCTCTCAAGTGAATCAGCTGAAAAAGGAAACCTTTTAGAAATTTACTTTTTAAGGTTTTTGTTAAAAGATTGGGAATCTACTTGTTATTAGACTCCTTTTACCTTTTTCTTTTTCATTTTTTTTTTTTGGATTTTTATTTTTGGAAATTTTCTTTTTCAGATTCTATGGAATTTGTTTATTTGTTGTCATAGCATAGTAAGTGACTCTGTTCCGATGTTTATTGTTTTTAGCTGGGTTCTCTTTGTCTGTGTGAGAAAAATGTGTTGGAAATGGTTATAAATTCTGGGTAAAACCAGAATTTTATCCTATGTTTGGTCTAATTTTTAGGTGGGCCCCGTGCGTCGTTTTACACGGGTCAAAGTGGTAACGCGTTCTATGCCGCGTCGTGATTCACGTGGTATATTTGGTTGCTTAAAACCATTACCGAGTGAATAGGAAATTGAAGCCAAAGTGTGCTCCATGGAAATGGAGTTTTGGTGAAAATTCCTTATTGCTTGTATAAGGCTTGTCCCACATTGATTTGGTGGGAGGTTTTGAAAGGGTTTATAAGGCTTGGGTTTGGTACTTGGGGTGTGCCCCAAGGGGTACCCAAGTGTTTTAGAGGGAGAGGTTATGGGCAAAATGGGCTAGACCCATTGGACCCAAAAATCACCACACGCGCGCGCGCGCCGCCGCCGTCCGTCCGGGCGGGCTGGGCTTGTTCGGCCCAATACTAATCTTTTTGGGCCAAAAACATTTGAATTTAATTCAAATAAACTGTTTTGGATTTTCTGTTCATCCAAACAGGGCCCTTCCCGTTTTCAAACAGAATTAAACTGGTTTGGCATTTTGGTTCATCCAAACAGGGCCCTTCCCCTTTTTATCTGTTTGAATAGTTAACCAATAGATTCAAATCTGTTGAAATTCAAACCCAACAGGTTTCATACCTGTTCAAATCAAATCCTACAGCCACCTTAACATCTATAAATAGACCAGCCTCCCATTTGGATTAATACACCAATTTTCGTATTCCATCTCTGCTTTAAATCTCTGCCATATTGCTGCATTTTATTTCTGAAAGAAAGAGTGTAAACACTTAGTGTGTTCGACGAACAATTAAATTGTAGTGCTGCATTTAATTGTTGATAAGATCATTTCATCCTGGGAGATAGACGTCCAAGTTCAAAGCACCGTGGAGAGGCGAATCGTTTTAAGGACACAGTGTTAAACACTGGACTTGATCAGAAAGTTATTCGAAGAATTTAACCAAGTAAGTTGATTAAATTATTTTTCTGTTTTTTTTTATTTGTTTATTAAAATCAGATTTTAATTTTGTTTTTGTAACAAAATAAAATCTGTTTTTATTTGTTTTGTTTTATTTTTATTTTGAGTTTGATTTTTGTAATCAAACAAATTCTCTCCTTTTCTTTATTACTTTAAATTCTAATTGTTGTTTTGTACACAATAGAATTAAATTCTAATTGTTGTTTTGTACACAATAGAATTAAATCGTTTAAATATAGTGAAGATTGTCCAACAAAATGATCATATTTGGCATTGGTTACTTGAGGTTTGACATTGTTTAAGACTTCCTAAATCTGAAATTATTGTAGATAAGCTCTTCTATTTATTTATTTTTAATGCGTAGCTCCTTTTTCTAGTCTCTTCTTTTTGTTTCTCTTAAGCGTACTTTTAAAAATTTCAATTTTGTTTGTTTGTGATTAGTTGCCTCTAAGACGTGCATGACATTAGGGAACTTAAAACAGCGTTTGAAATTCAAGTACAGCTTCAAAATCACAGTTTAACGTGTAAACCGTTTAAGTCATCCGTCACTTGTTTTTATAGAAAATGGAAGTTGTTTTGTGAGATTTGTAAAAAGTTTTGGAGATTGTAGATTTTGAAGACATGTTTCAAAAGGCCAGCTATTGTTTAAGGAAAAAAGAAATAAACTTGTTCCTTGGAAGATTTTTTTTCTTTGCTAATAATTGTAAAATGATCTTTTTCCGCTTCAAAGAGGGTCTATTTTTGATAGATAGAGATAAACAGGAACTAAGCATGGTCAATTCGAGCAGGCTTTCGCCATTTATTTTTATTGTTCTACTTTTTGCAACACCAAAAAAAAAATAAAAAAAGAGCTCTGCCATCCCTCTTTTTATTTTCGTAGTCATGTGAATACATTGTTTCTCTCAATACTAGGTATTTCATTGATTAATTCCTTGTTGTGAGATGGTAGGAAGTGATGTATTTGTCTGTGACTCGATGGAATCTGGCTCTTACCTGTTATTGTAAAATGAAACTTTTGTGCTAACATTTTTAATGTCTGATATAATAGCATTGAGACTTTGTTGAGTTCAGCTGAGATTTCATGACTTTTAGGCTTAAAATTCTCAAATTCTCTAATTATAGGCTCTCTTTCTTGAAAAATCGCATTTAATAACATCGGTTTCTCTAACTTATTAAACCAGTTTTTAGAATCAAAAGTACTATATTTCTTGTATTTTGACCTCATATTTTGTTTGATAATCATTTTGGACAATGCCCTCTATCTGTTTTTTTTGTTACATTGTTACGTTGATGCAATAGGTTGTTTTTTACTTTTCTATAACTTTTTTTTCTTTAAATTTTATTTTTAGGTTGTTGGAATTTACCATTAATTACACGTTTATTCCTTCCTTTTCAGGCATAACTCGTTTCTTGTTACCATTTGTCGCAATTTTGTTGATAAACCGCCATGAGCAATCTGAAGTTAGTTGTGGAGGTTGTGAGCGCACACAACCTTCTTCCCAAAGACGGGCAGGGCTCATCTACCTCCTACGTGGAGCTTCACTTTGATAATCAGAGATTGACCACCATCAAAGAAAAGATCTCGACCTTGCTTGGAATGAAACTTTCTATTTCAATATCTCTGATCCAAACAACTTATCAGAACTCACTCGATGCCTATGTCTACAACAATGTACAAGCAAATCACTCCAAATCATGCCTTGGCAAGGTTAGCATCAACGGGACATCATTTGTACCTTACTCTGATGCTGTTATTTTACATTACCCTTTAGAGTAAAAAGGCGTTTTTTCACGTGTAAGAGGTGAGCTTGGCTTGAAAGTTTTTTTATCGATAATCCTTCCATTAGATCATCAAATCCCTTCTGCAATGGAATCTTCGATGTATACAAATTCATACCCAAATTCATACCCTACCCAAGCCCAAGCACCCTCAACAACTTCCGAACTTTGTCCCAAACCCATTTTTCCAACAAAACAATGAGCCAAGATCAAGACGACATTTCAAAGATCTTCCAAACACAAACAACCCACGAATCACCTCGCCGCCGGTGATCCAAACCCACCAAGAAGATATGGGGCTGATGAGATAAGAGCTGGACCACAAGCTTCTAAAATCGTGCACATGTATTCTGCTTCCTCATCACAACCGGCTGAATTTGCACTTAAAGAGACAAGCCCAGTCCTTGGAGGGGGACGAATTGTTGGGGGACGTGTTATTCGTGCAGACAAACCTGCTAGCACTTATGATCTTGTTGAGCCAATGCAATTCCTTTTTGTGCGTGTTGTGAAAGCCCGTGACCTCCCTACGAAGGACCTTTCTGGGAGCCTTGATCCTTATGTTGAAGTCCGCATTGGGAACTATAAAGGAATCACAAGGCACTTTGAGAAAAACTAGAACCCTGAGTGGAATGCAGTGTTTGCATTTTCCAAAGAGAGAATGCAATCATCGGTCTTGGAAGTTGTCGTTATGGATAAGGATTTGGTGAAAGATGCCTTTGCTGGGATAGTTCGGTTTGATCTTAATGAGGTCCCAACGCGTGTCCCTCTAGATAGCCCATTGGCGCCAGAATGGTACCGTTTAGAAGACAAAAAAGGCAAGAAAAAGAAAGGGGAATTGATACTTGCTGTTTGGATTGGAACGCAAGCGGATGAAGCATTTCTTGATGCTTGGCATTCAGATGCAGTTTCCCCTGTTGACAGCTCATTTGGCTCCACACAAATCCGGTCCAAAGTCTACCATGCCTCGAGGTTATGGTATGTACGGGTTAATGTGATTGAGGTACAAGACTTGGTTTTAGCTGAAAAGACTCGGTTTCCAGACGTATACATTAAGGCAGTGATTGGTAACCAACTTTTGAAGACTAAACCGGTTCAAGCTCGGACGATGAATGCATTTTGGAATGAGGATCTCATGTTTGTCGCTGCTGAACCGTTTGAGGATCACTTGATTCTAACTGTTGAAGACCGCGTGGGACCCAACAAGGATGAGGTCCTTGGGAAGGTCATTGTGCCATTGAACTCTGTCGAAAGGCGTGCTGATGATCGTCTTGTTCACTCCTGCTAGTACAATGTTCAGAAACCGAGTTCAGATGATGTGGAACCGTTGAAGAAAGATAAGGATAAAAAGTTTTCTACTAGGCTTCAACTCCGAATCTGTCTCGATGGGGGGTACCACGTGCTTGATGAGTCAACTCAGTACAGCAGCGATCTCCGCCCCACAGCGAGGCAGCTCTGGAAAAAATCAATTGGGATATTGGAACTCGGGATTTTGAATGCTGACGCGCTCCACCCAATGAAAACAAGAGATGGAAGGGGTACATCCGACACATATTGTGTAGCGAAGTACGGTCACAAATGGGTTCGAACCAGAACAATCATCGATAGCTTGAACCCAAAATATAATGAGCAGTACACATGGGAGGTCTTTGATCCTGCCACGGTGCTCACCGTGCGTTTTGGATAACGCCAGCTTGGAGACAAAGGCTCAAATGGTAATCGGGATATGAAAATTGGTAAGGTTCAGATTCGACTCTCTCCTCTTGAACCTGGTCGCGTTTACACACATACGTATCCGTTGCTAGTCCTTCACCCTTCTGGGGTGAAGAAAATGGGGGAGTTACATTTGGCAATTCGGTTTTCGTGCACATCGATGGTTAACATGATGTTTATATACTCGCGCCCGCTATTGCCAAAAATGCACTATGTGAGGCCATTGACCATGTCACAACTCGATATGCTTCGCCACCAAGCCGTCAACATAATAGCGGCTCGGCTTAGCAGAGCTGAGCCCCCTCTTAGAAAGGAAGTCATTGAGTACATGACGGACGCACATTTGCATTTGTGGAGCATGAGGCGGAGCAAGGCAAGCTTTTTGAGGCTAATGTCGGTTTTCAAGGGGTTATTTTCCGTTGGAAAGTGGTTTGGTGAGGTTTGTATGTGTAAAACCGGATCACAACCGCTAGTACACATACTCTATGCGATGCTTGTTTGTTTTCCGTAACTCATTTTGCCCACATGTTCCTATACATGTTCCTAATAGGCCTTTGAACTACGGGCCAGTGAAAAATATCCTCCTCACATGAACACAAGGATGTCCTGTGCTGACGCTGTGCACCCTGACGAGCTTGATGAGGAATTCGGCACGTTTCCCACTTCAAAAAGTGCAGAATTGGTCCGATATAGGTATGATCGGTTGAGAAGTGTGGCAGGTAAGATTCAGACCGTGGTGGGTGATGTGGCAAGTCAAGGTGAGCGGTTCAGCCTTTCGAAATGGGCGCGATCCGCTGCTACAACTATTTTCGTGATATTCGCTTTTTTGCCGCTTGTATTGTACTCGACTCCATTAAAGGCATTAGTCGCCATTGCCGGTTTTATGTGATGAGGCATCCTAGGTTTCGACATAAGTTGCCGCCCCACTCAATTTCTTCCGCCACCGCCACTTGGGACCGATAGCTTGTTGTAAGGGTGTTGCTTGCAAATTTTGTTGTTTGTTGATCCATCAAATTGCTTTTGCTTGCCGTTGTTTGTATACTTTTTCATAAAACTGAAAATTTGTTATAAATACTTTTGTGTTCAATGACATGGAAGTGTTCATATTTGATTTTTGTTGCGGTTGGTTCATTTGTCATATAGGATTGACTTTTAAGTGAAAATTTTTGATTAAGTCAGTCCCATCATTCTGTATAAAATTCTTGTGTAATTTTTTTATTGTGTTTTTGTTTATATACTGTGTAATTCTTTATATGATTTTGTTGTGTTTTTGTTGATATATTATGTTGAAATTGGCTTTTTGATTAGTTTTATTTTAAGATTGTTAAGCAGAGCAATTTTGTGGATTGTTAAGCAGAGTACAACCATTGGCTTTTTTATTAGTTTTATTTTTTACTGAGTTTTTAACTCCTATTTTTATATTTTTAATAATTTTTAAATTAAATCTACTTAATCTTACTATACTTAAAAAATAAAAAAAATTATATAAAAATCTTTTAAAAATTGATTGAATACAACAAAATAAGAAAATATATCGAATTTTGTATATTTTTTGTATTTGGTGAATTTTTTAAAAAAAATTCACAAATATTATACTTTTTAAGCGTATTTAAATTAAGTGTATCTAAAAATAAAAAATTTAAATAAAATATTAAAAAAATTTATTAAAAAAATACGAAAAATAAAAAATTTAATTTTTAAAAAAATTTACTCAATTTTTTAAAACCAAACATGACGATGACTTGGGAACCTTAACCCTACAAGCAAACCACGGGAATGATGTTTTAGTCAAAGGCTTTTTTTTTTTTTTGACCTGGGAACCCTAACCCTACAAGCAAACCATAGGAAGGATATTTTAGTCAAGTAAGGTTTTGAACCTAGGATGTATGGTTAGGTACGTTGTTACTTTACCAATTCATTCAATTTTTGGGGTTAAAATAAATAAATAAATAAAAACATTACTTTTCTCACAAAATGTATGACTTTTGCCGCAAAAAATATACTGTAATTTTTTTTCATCACAAAAAAATATAATTTTTTATTTCTCACAAAATGTATAACTTATCTCACTAAAAATATAATTTCAGTTATACTTGATTTTTAGGTGCACATCATAATTTTAAAATTCATAACTTTCATCTCACAAAATGTATAACTTGTCTCACAAAAAGTATAATTTTTCCTATAATGTATAAGTGCACGTTGTAACCTCACCTTTTTGTTTTTTTTCTTATGTTGAAGTTTCATTCATATGTTTCTAGAGTTGTTCTGGTTATTCGAGTTCATTCAACTCATTAAAAATTTGATTGTAGTCAACTCATTTAAAATATATTTAAAAATCTAAACTATTCACTTGAATTGTCTGTCTTAAAAAAACTATTCACTTGAATTAAAAATAAGTTTGAATAACATAACACTTGACCATATATGAGATCATTTTGAAAAGTAAATAAGCTAATATTCAATAACTTATGCTTCATTTCGATTTGACTCTCTCTAACTAACTATTATTGAGTTATTTTTCTCAAATAGAATCATTCCATTTTTTTAAAGGGTACATTACACTTTGCCCTCCTTAAAATTTCACGCATTTCTCACTTTGATCTTTTAAGTTTGATTTTTCTTATTTTTGCCTTTTATGTTTACAATTCTTCCTACTTTAGTCTTTCATGTTTGCAATCCTTCTCACTTTGCCCCTTTAAATTTGATGTTTCTCACTTTGGCCCTTCATATTTGTAATCCTTCGCACTTTGATCCTTCATGTTTGCAATCATTCATACTTTACTCCTAGACTAACTTCCATCCAAAAAAGTAACATAATTTGTCACGTCACTAACACATCAGCTCCATATGTGATGTAAAAAATTCACTAAAGATGCAAAAATAAAAATAAAAAACAAAAAATTGGAATTTTTTTGAGTCTTTAGTGAACTTTTTTTTTTTTCAAATTTATTTATAAACATTATTACATTATAGATGCAGCTAAAAAAATAAAAACAAATTTAACTAAAAAAAAGAAAAAAATTCACTAAAGACTTAAAAAAATGATAGTAAATTTTTTATTTTTAGAATTGACAATACAGGTATTTGAGTAATATATTTTCATTTTTTTTTGTCTTGTGTAAATTTTGTTCTTTTTTTAATTAATTTTTTTTTTATTTTTTTACCATCATCTAATCAAAATGAATCCATAATGTAATAATGTTTATGAATAAATTTGAAAAAAAAAAGTTCAATAAGACTACAAAAAAAATTCTAATTTTTTGTTTTCTATTTTCTATTTTTTGTATTTTTAGTGAATTTTTTTACATCACACATGTATTAGTGATGTGACAGATTCTGTTAGTTTTTTGGATAGAAGTTATTCTAAAAATAAAAAGGGAAAGATTGCAAATATGAAGGGCCAAAGTGAGATAGATTGCAAACATAATGGGGCCAAAGTAGAAAAAATTAAACTTAAAAAGCCAAAGTGAAAAGGATTGCAAACATGAAGGGTCAAGTGAGAAAAATTAAACTTAAAGGGCCAAAATGAAAAATGAGTGAAATTTTAAGGGGGCAAAGTATAAATTACCGTTGTTTAAATAATATTTTTCTATTTGACAAATAGAACATGAAACTAACTTACAATTGTTTTATTTATTTATTTAAAGTGAATTTGTCATTGCTTATAGCATAGAATTAAGCGTAGTATCCAAAATATAAGTTGTATGTCAAATTTCAACAAATTCCTACTGCATGAATGTTGCATGATTCGCTTAGGTTGCATGAGGAATTAAAGAAGCAAATTTGCATGATTTACTTATATATATATATATATATATATATGTGTGTATGATTATAGATACTATTCGTTTTATAAATGTATTTTTTAATTTTGATGAGTATAGCATATATTACACTCATCAAAATTACAAAATACATTTATAAAATGAACAGTATCTATAATCAAATATATATATATATATATATATTAGTAAATCACGCAAACTTGCTTCTTTAATTCCTCATGCAACCTAAGTGAATGATACAACATTCATGTGAGTAAGAATCAACTAAAATTTGACATACAAATGTTTTGGATACTATGTTTAATTTCATGATATAAACAATCACAAATTCACTTTAATATATATATATATATATATATGTATGTAAGTTGCTTTGACGTTCTATTTGTCAAATAGTAAAATATTCACACAAAAAAAATAAATAAATAAATAAAATAAAATGAAATGATACTAATCACTATGTGAGAATAAAGAGAAACATAATTCTAATAGTTAGTTAGAGTTAGAAACGAGTCAGGTTAAAATAAGTAGCAAGTTATTGAAAATTAGGTTATTTATTTTTGGGTAAATTACCTTGACACCCCTTGAGGTTTGGTCCAATTACTATCCATCCCCTGACGTTTTAGAAATTGCATTCCCACCATTGTGGTTAATAGTCTCATTTCACAAACACTTCTACTTATATAAAAGGTAACAACTCCTAACAGAAAAACAGAAGAAATTACATTAAAAAAAAAAGAGTAAAGAAAGGGAGAAAAAAAAGTAAAGCAAAGCAAAAAAAAAAAAGAGTGTGCATGAGTTTAATGTATTCATTCCGTCTAAATAATTACAATGACAGGGGGTTTAGTGTAATTTTCTAAGCGTCAGGGAGTGATATGTATTAAACCCAAACCTCAGGGGGTGTAAGTGTAATTTACCCTTTATTTTTTGAGACGATCTTAAATAATTTTTAATCGAGCCAATGATAAGATGAGCTCGAATAATTTGGATTTTTATAGTCATACAACCAAGTTGAGCTAAGTGATAAAGTTATTCAAATTTGACTTGAAAACTTAACAAATTTCTAAATATATTTAAATCAAACGATTACAAACAAATTTTTAACAAACATAAATTGATATCATATAAGTTGAACAACTACTAAGTCAGCCTAGCCCAAAAGAATTGTAACAAGAGAAGCAACACAAAGATAGTTTGAAGAATTACCTTAGAAAATATATACAAGTCTTAGATTGAATTGGAGCAAATGAGCCACTCTTTTATTTATAGGCAACTTAGGCCTTCTGTAGAACATTCTAAAATATACAAGAAATGAATGGTATAGAAGCTTCAAGGAAGCCTTCCAAATCCTTACAAGAGGGTTTTAGAATTCTTTCTAGAAATATTTATACAAATATCTACCTCATTCTAAGTATGTACAAGAATCCTTTACTTTTTCCATTTTTCTAGGAGATTCTAGAATCTTCTATTGCTTCAATTCCTCCAATCTTCATTTAAATTCTCTAGAACATGTTCTAGATCCTTCTATATATAGAATAGAATTATGTTCAACACTCTCATATTCTCTCAAGTCTTCCAGAAGCTTTTAGAATCTTTCATTAGCCTTCCTCTTGATAAACAATTTCACAAGGTAATTTGATGGGACGTGACAAACCTGCTAAAAACATGTGAATGGAACTTCACCATCTAGGGCGATGGTAGCTAACACTTGATGGGATCCCATCCCCATCAAGTAAACAAAAGTTATTAAAAAATTATTTGTATTAATAATATTTTATTTTATATAGTTTGACTATTTTCAAAATTTAAGAAATCCATCAAATAAGAAAAAAAATATTCAATACAATTGTGATACCATGTTACTGGTATCACCATCCAATAACATGTTGTCATTTAACTTTTCTTGCATATATATGTGACAAGTTAGTTGTATTATGTGTGAGGTTCACCATCTACAAGTAGGTTCAGTGATCTGAGCCAAAAATTTATTCAAGGAGGGCCAAAGTAAGTGTTGAAAAGAGTCTCCATGCACAAAGCTTTTAATGTCATAGAATTTGGGAAGATCAAATATACACAACCCTTATTCTCACATGGAGAAACTATTTTTGTGATTTGAACTCATTACGCCTAGGTAGCCTTAGGGACAAGCTAAGTGTTAAAAAAAATGAGAAAATCAATTTCTTACGTAAACAATTTAAAAATAATAATAAATTAGCATGTGTCAGTCATTTTCTAATAGTTATTTAATTATTTCATGCAATTTTTGAGTTATTTAGTTAATATCTTAAATTAGACTGCTATTTTATTGCACCCCATCTTTTGATATATACATTCTCCATCTTTTACTATCTTGTAATTTTCCCTTTGAAATACAAGAGTAGTAGAATTTTTAAAATTAAAAATAAAATAAAATAGAAGGATCATCCCATCCACATTGTAAAATTAATCTTGAATATAAAAGGCCTTTTCATGTACAATATCAAAATAATTTTAGAATTAACAAGTAATAATGTAACTTTGAAGAACTTTTTTTTGAGGGGGGCGGGCATGGCCACCTTTGGCCACAAAGATAGCTCGCCTTGTGTAGGTTTATTGTTGGTAAGTAATACCACGTGTCAATGGTGATATGGTATTACCGTCATATTGAACTTTTACTCTGTTTGGTAAACATATTTCAAAAATAGTTTTTGAGTTTTTTGTTTTTCTTGTTGTTTGTGTTTGGTAATTTTTTTAAATATTTTAGTAGATTTATTTATTTTTAGGTTCACTTAATTTAGATACACTTAAAATGTTAAATATTTGTGAATTTTTTTTTTTCAAAACCAATTTACTAGATATAAAAAATACAAAAATTCAGTACATTTTGTACAGATATTATTTTATAGGTGCATTTAAAAAATACTAGAATATTTTTAAAAAATCACTAAAAACAACAAAACACACACACACACACACACACACACACACACACACATATATATATATATATATATAACTCAAAAAATATTTTTAAAAATTCAAAACCAAACATTATAAATGTCGTTTATTTAAAAAAAAATTAATTTTAAAATTTAAGCTTATGAAGTAACCCATCTATAAAAATTTCTAGAATTGCCACTGTAGATAGTATATAATAATATTATATAAAAATTAATATGAACAATTTCATGTCATTAAACACGAGTATATATAAATAACAAATTTGCAGTTTTATGTATGAAAAATGTATGCAAACACTGGCAAGCAAAACAGAATTTGATGGATCAGCCCTAGCTGGCAGCCGGACATATGTGATTTTCGTCGGCTTGAAGGTACCAACCAAGTTCGGGGCGAAGTGGAGAGCCCGACTTACTCTGCAAGAAGTGCTGATTGTTTTGTTTTGTTTTATTACTATTATTGTTTTTACCTCAAGTAAAACGATGTCGTTTCAATCAAAATAATGCCGTGTCGAGGAACTGAAGAAAGAGGAACTCCAGATGATCTGAACTTGTACAGAGGCTTGGGCGTGATGCTTCATGCTTTAACCTTGTATTGTTGTTCTTTATCTTTTGTACCTTTTTATTACATCAATAAATTATCTCTGTTAATTAATTATTATTATTAGTATTTGTGTGTGTAGTTTTAAGTGTAATACGGTAGATTATGATTTTGTTTTGTTTTATTTGATGAATAGGATACTCTTCTAATGCAATTTTGACGACCAAGATCATTCAAAAGGGTTCATTTTGGGGCGGTTGTTATTCTCATGAACATGTTAGTGTTTCCAAAAATTTTGGGACATATAGCATTTTATCCCTTATGATTTGAATATATGTAGACATTTTTTTTTTGTGATTTTAGACTGATGCGCAACTGTTAACTTTTCTATCTAGATAAACGGTAAGTGTGTTACACACGCCTAATGCCTTTATTTACTTTTCCCTCCAAAAATAATTTATCAAAAAGACCAAATGATTTTACCATTCACTATATAAGAAAATGACATCAAATATACGTTTTTATTTATAACAAATTAAATTATAAATTAATCTAACTACCTTGATTTATTATCATAAAATTACCTTAACTAATTTTAAATTTTTAACTTAATTTATTATTTAAAAACATTTTAAATTATATGTACAATATATATATAATTAAACTATAAATTAGTCTTGACACCTCTATTATCATAAAATCAAGGGCACTCAATTCATAAATCCAAATTTCAATTTTGTTTGACTAAAAGTCCAGGCATCCAAATACCCTATCCAAAAGGATAGGCTTAAACAAAATGACCAAAATACGCTTTTATCATATACACAAGACCATTTACATTGAGTCCGGATCCTCTATCGTCCTTTCTTATGGGTCTCTCGCAGTTGTCCCAAAATGACGTCATTTTGGGGCAAAAAGAAAAAAAAGAGAGCAACAGAGCACAAAACTTTTTTGCAGCTCTTTCTCTCTATCAATCATCGCCTTCAACAGAGAATCGATCCTCAAGACAAACACAGCAAAGTTCATGATCGACACGCCATAACAAAAACCGCATAACAATACATTTATATCGGTGTGTGTATATATCAGTGTGTATTCACCTTCAATAAATTATAATATCTCTTTATATATATATATATATAAATCTGCAATACATATATATATATATATTACAAATCACAAGTGAATAGGAATTTCTTTATCAATTTCTTTATGATTTTCGTTGCATCCCTATGATCTCTTTATCAATTACTGTGAATGTATACTCAGTTTATCCCCAAAAAATCAAAATCTTGAATTCTCTCTCTCAGGTCTTAAGGTTTCGCATGAGCATTGGTGGCGAGGCTAGGGATTAGAAGTGGCCAAACCCTAGATCTTGATCGAGATGGTGGCTCGTCGTTGGTGGCGAGATCTAGATCTAGATCAAGAGAGAGAGAGAGAGAGAGAGAGAGAGAAGGGGGCTCTTAGCTATGGGGATGGTTGTTAGTGAGTTGGTAATTTTAGAGAGAGAAAATAATAGGAAGAAAAAGAAGAAGAGGAAGGGAAGATGGGTTGCGGTGGCGATGGTGGGGAGGTGGTGGTGCTGTAGGTGAAGGAAGGCCAGAGGTCGCCGGCTATGGGGGTCATAGTGGTGTGGGCTGCCGCTACTTTATTTCTTTTTCCCCGTTGTCTCCCTGGTTCTGTTCTTTTTTTTTTTTTTTTAAAAAAATTTGTCCCAAAACGACATCATTTTAGGGCACTGCAGGAAGCTCCTTAGGAAAGCATGGTAGAGGATCCGAACTCCATTTACACTCACCTTGACATTTACACTCCCCCTCTCTCTTTCTTCCCTATACTATTTCTCGATCTATTTCTTCTCCGCCTCCTACGCGCAGATCCCTTCGCCTCACATCGCCATGGAGTACTGACGCCTAGAAGTCTACAATGAAACCCTAACCCCAAATTTAGTTCTCGCACCATTCCTAGCGTAGTTCTTCAATCTAGCTCTTCTTTCTTCTCTCCTCTTTATCTTCTCTTATTTGAACCGCCACCGCCATCTCCAAATAAGAACAAGTCTCCATCCTTGAATCAAAAAAAATGGGTTCGATGTCGCCCGTGGATCATCACCGACTTTTTTTGTTTTGTCTTTCTTTCTCTCTCTATATATATATTTATACGAATCTTTGTATTTGATTCAACAGGCTTCGATCATGGAGCTACTTTGGCAAAACAAATAAGTGGTTATACCGAGCCAAAACTAAATATCTATCAAGATGTCTAACATCGAAGAAATCATTACACCAACCGAGCCATCTAGAGCCAAAGAGATTAGACTAGAGGATCTCTCTCTCTCTCTCTCAAATACTATTATTTTATTTTATTTATTTAGATCTAGCTTCTTGTTGTATGTATATATCACTTGATGATGATGAGTCTAATTGATTAGCTCTTTGTTTTTGTTCAACCCTCATTTTCCACATCTTCTGTGACATCGGTGGGCCCATAGAGGTTTCTAGCCCACCACTTAGAGCCCAATCCACAGTTGAAGCACTAAAACCCAACACTACTAAAGCCCAACGTTACATTAAGAACCAATGACATCTAAACACTTGTCAAGAGGAGAACCAGCCACGTAAGCAGACAAAGATCTTGCAGATTTATTAAACCACACATCAACTATTAATGAGGGCTCTGCAGGATTAAATACGAGGATCTCTTCACGCTTAAACAGCAAATTTCACTATGAACAAAGCAAGCTAGAGCGTAGACTTTCGGCCAATGGAATAGGTCAAAGTAGACAAGGAAATGGTGAACAAAGGATATAAGGAGCCTTCAAAGACACAAAAGGTTAGGCTATCTATTACTACTCTCTGACTCTCACTATTAACTTCTCTCTCTAACTTGATCGTCGGAGAGTCCACTGGGGGACTCATGTTCCCCGTTGGGCATTCGTGTAGGTATATTGCTGGGCTTAGTGACCAGAGAATGGAGTCGTGAGCAAGGATCAACCAGTTTCGACCCCCAGGTATCAATAGTATCATCAGTTGGCGCCGTCTGTGGGAACGCCACTCCGCGTAACAGTTGTGCTCATTGTTACCGGGGACCCGTTCTCGATAATCCCTCTCCTCCGGCCATTAAGGTGGATGGTCACGACGAGATCCATGACTTCCCAACACAACGTTATCGACTCCTGCCGACCTCCCAATCCGAACGACTCCACCTCAAGATTACGTAACTCACCAACAAGATTAATCGCTTGGCGAGCAAAACCAGCCTTGATCAACGCTTTGCTCCAAAAAACCTCCCAATACCTTTCCACCACCAAAACATATCCCTCCCAATCCAGAACAAACCCCGAGCCATCCTTTCCAACAAGCCCACATCTCCAACTTAGAGGGGAGGCAAGCCCCACCCAAAGACATGCATCCTCCACCTCGAAGTTTTATATCTTTCCGCCAACATACGTAACAAGACCTCCAAATTTCATCAGACTCGGAGGTGACAATGTTCTTATCTCGGGATGCGAACTCCGAGCCATGAAACTCCAAATTCAAGGGGTCATACGTAACATACGTAACAAGCCCTCCACAATAGCCAATTCCCCGCTTGTCGCTTCCATCGTGACAAGCCCCTACCCACCAAGTTCAAGATGCTTTTATCGACTCTTTCAACAAGACAACGGATCCAGCTTGGTCATTTGGAGACTTACAGACCCTAATGATCCTCCATGCTTTCCTCGATGAAATCATGTGTTGGGCTTTCTGCGACGCTCAAGGGGTCACGACTATGGTTTAGTCACCATCGCAGACTGCCTCTACTTTCCAACATCTAAGTGATTCATTCTCGAGCCACTTCATCGGTCATGTTAGCGGCGCCAAGAACACGGTGAAGCCCGATTTCTTGGGCACCACTTGTGTGGACTCACCCACTGCTATCCGAGATGGGGTATATAATACCAGATCCAACAATTTTAATACCTCCTCAACTGACCCATCCATATCAAAATTTTCAAACCCAAAATGACCTAGACAAGCCTCTAAAGGGTCCTTTACAAGAATGGAGGGCACAACCTCCTCTACAATTTCATCCACAACATCCACTAATAAGCACTCCTCTCTCTCATGAGGTTGTTGGGATGCTTGGAAAATATTAAGTTTTACTTGCATGTTGCCAAATGAAACTTCCATAACCCCGGTCCGACAATTGATGCATGCATTGGCCGTAGCCAAGAAAGGTCGACCTAAGATCACCGGGATTTGTTTCTTAGAACTGGCTACCGGTTCCATATCTAACACCAAAAAGTCAACAAGGAAGTAGAACCTATCAACCTTAACTAGTACATCCTCAATCATGCCACGTGGCACTCTGAGGGACTGGTCAGCCAATTGAAGAGTGACAGTAGTGGGCTTCAACTCGCCAAGCCCAAATTCCTCGTACACAGAGTACGGCAACAAATTGACACTAGCTCCTAAATTCAATAAGGCCCTATCAATAAAATGGTCCCCTATAATGCATGCAATGGTTGGGGCTCCCGGGTCCTTAAGCTTAGGAGGTGTGTTATTCAACAAGATGGAGCTTACTTGCTCCGTGAGTAGGACCTTTTGGGACACATGTGTCCTAGATTTACGCTTTTGCGTACAAAGGTCCTTCAGAAATTTGGCATATGATGGTACTTGCTTAATTGCCTCCAACAGGGGGAGGTTGATTTTTACCTGTTTAAATACATCCATCATTGCCTCCATAGATGCCACATTTTTATTAAAAGGGGACGGTGTATCAAGGCACTGGGGAAAGGGTGCCTTAGGCACATATGGTGCCTTGGGCTCAAATGAAGTACTAGGGACTAAGTCATCCCTTTTAAGTGTTGCCCCCTCACCCATGCTCTCACTGAGTGAACCACCGTGGTCACCCCTCCTAACTCTAGTTGCATCAGACGCAACTGACTGAGGCTCTAACTCCCTACCACTTCTCAAAGCAACCACCGCCTACACTTGCTCATGTTGCTTTCCATTCCCACCAACTCTCGCCTGATTGTCCCTTTGGTTTGGCCACAGTTTGACTTGGTAATTTTCCCTCCTCTCTCCGATTTATGTTGTTAGCTATTTGACCCAATTGGGTCTCTATCTTGGCAATAGAGTGAGTGTGGGAGTGAACTATTGGTGCTAACCCCTTAAGTTCTGAGAGAACTTCCAACACCTGAGTCTCAAAGGCAGAGTTTCCTTGAGGAACAGACAGGGGTTGTGTTTGCCGGTACGGTTGTGGGGGTCGATAAGGTTGCGGTGGTTGGTAGGATGATTGGTTGGCAAAATTATTGAAATTTTGCCTTGGTGGTGGAGGATTATAAGAAGTGCCTTGTGAAGGGGGTCTCCATGAGAAATTAGGGTGATTTCTCCATCCCGGATTATATGTGTTGGAGTATTGGTCATTACCCGGGTTGGAGAATCCTTGAGCCACATTCACATGCTCTTGGACTAACTCCGGAAATTGTGATGCCGAAGGGCACTCACTCAAGTCATGAGCAGGGCTTGCACATATAACACATGCCTCACGGAATTGAGGCTGATCTTCTGGTAGGGCATGTCCCGTAGCTAATAAGTGGTCTATCTTCATGATAGTGCCTTTACTTGTTGGGCTAACTCTAAGTTTTTCCCGACCTCATAAATGCCCCCTCTTTCGGCTCCAACTACGTTGCCGGACTTGCCGGTCACGAAGGCATGGTGAAGGAATTATCACTTAAGTTCTCAAACAATTGCCATGCCTCGCATCATTTTTAGACAAAAATGTCCCACCACAGTGATCTAATCCACCATTTGGCGGTGTGGCTCAGTTAAGCCATAATAGAATGTTTGAACAAGTTGCCAATCAGGCACTTGGTGGTGGGGACACTGTTGGAGAAGGTCTCTAAGTCTTTCCCAAGTCTCATGGAATTGCTCGCCATCCATTTGAGCAAAGTTTGTGATGGCTCGCCTAAGTTAGTTGGTTTTACCTATGGGAAAGTACTTCTCCAAGAACCGTTGCTGTAATTGGTCCCAAGTTGTGATTGAATTAGCAGGTAAAGAATTTAGCCAGTGTTTGGCTTTATCCTTTAATGAGAATGGAAACAATCGCAACATTAAGGCCTCATTTGTGAAATTCTGGATCCTCACTGTCGAGCAAATTTTCAGAAATTCATTCAAATGCTTATAAGGGTCATCATGAGTTAGTCCATGGAATGATGGGAGCATTTGTATAGTGCTGGACTTAATCTCATAATGAGCAGCAGTGGTGTTGGGTAATTGGATGCATGATGGTGATGTATATGCAGTGGGTGTAAAATAATCCTTAAGGGTCCGATTAGGCACATTCGGGACATTAGGATCTGCCATCTCTAATGGCTCAATGTATGGATATGAATATTCAAGCCTAGGAACACGGGCAAAGGCCCTAAGTCTCCTAAGGGTCCTTTCTAGTTCAAGGTCCAAACTCTACAATTCAGATTTACAAGAACGACAATTGCATACACTACCCAAACACACACACAACAAGTTGACTCAGGCACTAAGTATGAAAGCAAAATACCAAAGGAAGAAATACTCACAAATGTTTAATGAAAACGCTTTACTCGTCTTGCGGATGGTTGACGTGTAGACGTTGTCTCCAACCCCCAATTGAGCTTTGACTTTCGTTTTAGCACTTTGGTGCTTTGCTTGTGAATGTTTGCTTCTGTTTACTCACTTTAGTGCTGCGGTTTTTATTCAAGCTCGGCTGTGCTTCGCTTGCACTTCAATGATAGCTCCAATTTCAAACGCTCTGCACACTTAGTAACACCAAAAGTATAAAATCCTAAACTAAAAATTAAAATAAGAATATAACTTTAAATTAACTAATTTCGCCAGAAGTCCCCGACAACGGCGCCAAAATTTGATGGGTCGTTGAACACACCAAAATTAAATACTAAACTATATCAAATTCAATCAAAATAATGGCAAGTCCAGGTATCGATCCACAGGGACTATTGTGAAATTAAATTAATTTAATCGTTAAATTCCTAAATTAATTTTGATAAAAAGATTGAATGTTTATAACCTAATTTAAAAATGAATAAATTAAACTAAGGAATTAAATTATTATTAATAAATGAAATTGGTTTACTGAATTGGGGGAAAAACTAGGGTGGAGAATTCACCACTAACCACATAATTAGGGTTTCTAATTGAAATCAATTATGCTATAGTTTGAACGGATTAATGTTTCGCAACTACAAGTTCGAAGCATTTAACAAGAAGATTATCACATTCAATGTACGAGCACGAACCATCTCAAGTAATACGAATCATTCACTCTAAACTAGGGTAGTGATACGACTCATTCCTCGTAGCATGGTTCGTCCCATACCTTGAATGTGAAGGAACAAAAAACTCATGTATGGATAATATTCAACAATCACAGAAAGTCAAATATTCGAAGAGATAATGAAAAATATAATAAAGAAACTTCTAAATCACCATACAATTGTTCAAACCTTTACATAATTTAAAATAGAAAAGAAAACAAAATAATTACATTGCTGGGGTTTCATCAAAACCCTAGAAAAAGAAGACTAGCCACTCATGGAGGAGTGGAAGGAGGTAGAAGGAGAAGACACCACCATTGGAGACATCCTTGAAGCTTTTAGTTCCTTCCTCTTCTTTCAAACCCTAGCCTCTCTCCTTAGGTCAAAATAGTTCAGAACCCTAGAAAAGCCTTTTCCTTTTCTATTTATACTTCTACTCGCTTCCAAACAGGTTTAAAACATCAGTTTGATTTTTCCAGAAAAAGTCAACTCTCTCCAAATTTTGTCTTTTTGCCCATTTTATGCTCCGACAATGTACAACCTGATTGACATTCAACACACATAAAATATACGGTTTGACCAGCATGTAAAGTTAAGAGATTCTAATTAACGGCGTCAATGATGTACATTTCGGCCTTAATCAGAGACGCTACGTAGCTTCGTCACCCGTTTCTACACCGAAGCCCCACAGATGCACGAAAAACGACGACAAGGTCATTCTCACGGCTTTCATGGTCGGTTTATGATCATCCGATTTCCTCTTATTCCTTTCCAAAAACCTACCTACCTCCATGGCCACGGACTACATTGGACAATCATTTGGGGTAATCCACATTTTGGATGAATTGAGCCTTCAGTAGTTTGTCTACTTCAAAGGCGATGAGAGCATTGCGTTCCAGGTGAAAGATATGCTCTCCGCGGAAAGGTCAGAAATGGGGTTCAATGCTGAGACGGTAAGTGATGAAAGAGGGATCGATGCCCGGCATGTCAGAATGGGTCCACGAAAACACATCATTATGCTCGGTTAGAAGAGGTGTGAGGTCGGCTTTGGCCTAGGAGGATAGTTGGCTGCCGATCTTGGCTATTTTAGTTGAGTTCTTAGGATCGATGGGGACTTCGACAAGTTTTTCCATCGGTTCCCCTCTAACTAACTCTTTTCATCTCTGACGTCGAGCTCCTCGATGATGATAGCCTTCTTTAGCTTAACCTTTTTGAGTGACGCGACGTAGCATTCTTTGGTCGTCGTCTGTTCTCCCCTCATGGTGCCTACCCCAAGATTGGTAGGAAATTTCATAGCGAGATGGTATGTGGACGTGACGGCTTGGAAAGCGTTGAGAGCTGTGCGCTCGAGGATTATGTTATAAGCAGAAGGGTAGTTGACGACAAGGAAAGTGAGTAACTTGGTGGTCTGCCGTAGGTACTCTCCGATGGTGATAGGAAGATTGATGGAACCTATGGAGGTCACTCGATCCCCCGTGAAGCCGACTAGGGGGGTCTGGAGAGGGGATAATTTTTCTTCTCCGACCTTAAGCTGGCGGTAGGCGTTCAGGAAGATGATGTCTGAAGAGCTACCATTGTCGACAAACACCCGTCTGACTTTGTAATTTGATAGAAAAGCAGAGATGACGAGGGGGTCGTCATGGGGGTAACAGACCCCGAAAAGATCAAGGCCCTGGTAGAAATGCGGTCCCCCAAAACAGTCAAGGAGGTTCAACGTCCCACAAGCAGAGTCGCCGCCTTCAACCGTTTTATTTCCCGAGCAACAGACAAGTGTCTTCCATTTTTTAAAGTCCTCCAATAGGCTTTTGAGTGGAATAATCAATCGAGGAAGTTTTTCAACAACTCAAGCAAAGGTATGGCCAACCCTCCCTCATCCTCAAACGCTCCCAAGCAAAACCCTCTTCATCTACCTAGTCAGATCAAACACTACAACGGTGTTGCCTCATCAGAAAGATAGCTCAAGACAACATCCAAAGATACTATATCAACGGCCTAGGGGGCGTAATAGAACTATCCCTTGCCGGAAAAATGGCCTCGCCTTGGTCATAGCCTCAAGGCGCCTTCGGCTTTGTTTCCAGGCTCATTCCATCGTGGTTCTCACCGACCAGCCTTTGAAAAAGGTCATGCAACAGCCAAAGTTGTCAGGCAGACTGATGCAATGGTCCGTCGAGTTCAGTTAATTTGAAATCTCTACCGACCTTGAACAACAAATAAAGGATGTGTCGTCACGATTTTATCTTGAATTCACCAATCTCACTCAACGTGTCTCCACCAACACAATTCAACACCACCCAGGCGTAAGACCCCAATTCTCGGACCTTTAATGTTGATGGATCATCCCAAGGAAAGACAAGGGGTCTCATCCTCATCGCCTCGGGCGGGTATTTCAAATGTGCCCTCCGTCTCCAATTCGACACGAGTAATAATGAAGCCGAATATGAGGCCTTAATTACGGGTCTTCGTTTGGCCAGAGACATTGGTATAAGCCATATCCAAGTGTTTAGTGATTCCCAACTGATCGTCGGGCAAATTACCGGGGAGTTCGACGCCAAGGAGGAAAAGATGCGGGCCTACAGGGACATTGCACTCCCCCTTGTTTGCCTTTTCAACACTTTCCATATCAAACACATTCCAAGGTCAGAAAACTCCAAGAAGGATGAAATAGCCTAATTAGCCTCGGCCGATCAGCCAGACCTTAGCTATGGCATCTGCATTGAATACCTAATCCACCCAGGTACTTCGCCAAACCAGGAGGAGGTTCATTTCCTTCAAAACGAACCTATCCCATGGGCTGCAGACATCCTTTTGTTCTTGACACGAGGAGAGTTGCCAGACGATAAACAGCAGGCCGCTAAAGTCAGAGCCCGGTTATCCAATTACATCCTCATTGACTGTCTACTGTACAAACGGGGTTTCTCACGCCCATACCTTAGGTGTCTCAGTCCCGAAAATGATATTGCTGATACTTGGGGGTTGGGATTGGTTGATCCTTGCTCACGACTCCGTTCTCTGGTCACTAAGCCTAGCAATATACCTACATGAATGCCCAATGAGGAACAAGAGTCCCTCAGCGGACCCTCCGACGATTAAGTTAGAGAGAGAAGCTAATTGTGAGAGTCAGAGAGTAGTAATAGATAGCCTAACCTTTTGTGTCTTGGAAGGCTCCTTATATCCTTTGTTCATCATTTCCTTGTCCACTTCGACCTGTCCCGTTGGCTAAAAGTCTACCCTTTAAATTGCCTTGTTCATGGTGAAGCTGACTGTTCTGACGTGAAAAGATCTTCGTATTTAATGCCGCAGGGGCCTCATTAGTAGTTGATGTGTGGTGTAATAAACCTGCAGGATCTTTTTCTTCTTACGTGGCTGGTTCTCCTCTTGACAAGTGTTTAAATGTCATTGGTTCTTAATGTAACGTTGGGCTTTAGTAATGTTGGGTTTTAGTGCTTAAACCGTAGATTTGGCTCTAAGTGGTGGGCCAGAAACCTATATAGGCCCACCGATGTCAGTAGTCCCCCATTCCCAAGTGCAGCTTCAGTCCAACGAAGGGAATAAAAAGGAAGACGATGATTGTGTGTGGCTGAATGAGGGAAGAGCCGACCGCAAAGGGGGATCGAGCGAAAAGGCTGATTGAGGGGAGGCCATACCGCAAAGGGGGATCGAGCGAGAAGACGCGAATGAGCGAGAAGGCCGACCGCAAAGGGGGACCGAGCGAGAAAGTGGCGGCGCACGAGGCTCGAGTAGTAGTGGGGCACGTGGTGACGTGAAGTGGAATAGACAGGAAAAGGGAAAAGGGGAGTGAATCGTGGTTGTAAACGTGGCATGATTCGGTGACAAAGGAAGTGGTGTGTTAGCAGGAGGCGAAAGGTTTGGACTAATATAGGGCGTGGAAAAGGTGGGGGCAGAAACTTTCTAAATTTTTAGACTGGCGAAATTTAATTTGGATCCTTGGAATATAGGGAAACCGTGGACATTTGGAGTTGTTCGTTTTGTTTACCTTTTCACGAAAAATCAACGCACCCTAGAGTTGAACTCATTTGTCTCGTGTGACACATCTCCGCAACACTTTGCGAACCTCCTTGTGCCAGCGTCCAAAGCGATACGCAAACGTAGAAGGAATGGCTCGAGATGGAGTGCCAGTCAAGAGGTTGGAGGCGTTGGGAGAAGACGATGCGGTGGAGTTGGCTGAACAATACAGAGCAGAGAGGAGGAAGGAAAGGGGGGCGAGGGAAGCGAGCGGACTCGCTCAGCGACAATGATTATAGCTGCTAGGCCAATTAGCCAAATGGGACCGGACCATTGGTACACCAAGGCCGATAAGTCGACGTTTACGGCAGAGGAGTTGGAGGAGGTACGACGGAAGTACCAGATTCCGGCAGAGATAGAGCTGGCATTGCCCACGTCTAAGGAGAGAGCATCGGATGTACGTCTGACGGGATTTATGCTGTATGAGGAAACATTACGGGAGGAGGCTAAGGTTGCCACTCCCCCAAGTAGTGGTAGAT
Organism: Camellia lanceoleosa; assembly: GCA_025200525.1. Classification (NCBI taxonomy): domain Eukaryota; kingdom Viridiplantae; phylum Streptophyta; class Magnoliopsida; order Ericales; family Theaceae; genus Camellia; species Camellia lanceoleosa. The sequence continues at coordinate 132,914,441 of CM045771.1, read as the reverse complement.
GTACTAAACCGACTGGAGGTGGCGCTAGGACAGTTGATGCCCAACGCATGGAAAATACTAATGGCTTATGCTGATCGCATGGCTAATCGATGGGGTGGCGATGACAGTAGAGGAATTGTTTTCTTGCTACAAGACGTCCGGTCAACAAGAGACATGGGTGACCTTGCAAGCAGTGGCAGGCAGGGAGTTAGTAGCCGGGTTACCATCGTCGGTGAAGGGGTGGAGACCGAGGTGGTTCTATTATCGGCAAATGGTAGGAGGGGAGTGTGCACGACATGGAAGGTCCCCACGAAGTCGGTGGAGCCGAAGTTAGAGGCGGAGGCCGAAAGTAGGGTAAAAAGGGTGAAGGAGTGGAGGGAGAATGAGGGTGTGAGATGGGACGACCTTGTCCTTCCTTCAGCTTTGTATGCCTTGGGTCTGGGACCACAGCTGACGAGAGAAGATCTTAGTCTGCTTTGGTGCAAATTTTAAAAGTCGCTTATTTCAAATTTTCAAATTTTAATTTAAGCTATTTTGATGTGTTTGGTTTAGCTTATAGCTTATAGCTTTTTGGAAGTCAGAAATCAGCTTATTCTTTGAGTGGGGCAGGAGATGCTTAATTTATAAGTCAGAAATCAACTTATGTTCATAGTTATAAGCTATAAGCTGTTTAAGCGTAAGCTCTACCAAATAGGGCCCTTGCACTGGAGAAGTTAGAAGCAAGGAGAAAAGCGGAGGAGGCAGAGGAGCAGAGGAGGCAGAGGAGTGGAAGACCTTTGCCAAGGCGTAAAAGAGTATATGAGTCGCAGCTAGGGCTTACGCCTAAGCTGGTGATGAGGGAGCGAGTCTAACCATGTCCCAAGCCGTTGGGAGGTAAAGATCTAACTAACTTCACCCCGCTACCGGCCCCAATGGATCCACTGAAGGTGAGGAGAAAACAGGAGGTGGAAGTAGTGCTGAAGAAGAAGAAGAAAAAAAAGGTGACGAGAAAAGAGAGTGACGGGAGGGTTGGCCATACACTACTTGCGTTGTTGAAAAGCTTCCTCAGATTCGGTATTCCACTCAAAAGCCTATTGGAGGACTTTAAAAAATAGATGACACTTGTCTGTTGCTCGGGAAATAAAACGGTTGAGGGCGACGACTCTGCCTGTGAGACGGTTAATCTCCTTGATCGCTCGGGGACCACATTTCTACCAGGGCCTTGATCTTTTCGGGATTGGCCTTGATGACCCGTTCACTGGCCATTAAGCCAAAGAACTTTCCAGATCCTATGCCGAAGGCGTATTTCTCCGGATTCAGCTTCATCTGGTATTTGTGCAAGGTCCCGAAGGTTTCTCGCAGGTCGGCCAAATGATCAGGGGAGTGCTTACTCTTAACTAGCATGTCGTCGACGTAGACTTCCATGTTTCGGCCAAACACCACCAGATTCATCTAGTAATCGATCGTGTGCCGATTCGGGATCCCCCAAGCCATCGCTTCGCATAACGACAAACAGCTCGATAATGCCAAATTTCGAAATTTTGTGCAAAGTCGCACATTAGACCCTACATCTCCTCCCCAGTCATCCCTGCTTAATGGGCAAGTCGAAGTCACCAACCGCTCCCTCCTGAAGATCATCAAAACTAAGTTGGAAGCTGCAAAAAGACTCTGGACTGAGGAACTACCGAACATACTTTGGGCTTATCGAATGATCACCCGAACCCCTCATGGGGAGACCCTTTTTCGCCTAACTTACGGTGCCGAGGCGGTCATCCTAGTGGAAATTGGCCTGCCAACCCCTCGGGTTTTATGCCCGAATCTAGAATTAAACGAAGAATTATGTCAGGTTGACTTGGACCTGATCGAAGAGCTCCGAGAGACAATTGCTGTCAGACGAGCATCATATCAACAGAAGATGAGAACGCATTATAACTGCAAAGTCTAACCTCGAGAGTTCGCAGTGGGAGACCTAGTTTTGCATGATTGAGCAGCTAAATGGGAAGGACCTTATGTTGTCAAGGCCAGACCCCGCCCGGGCACTTACTGTCTCCAAGATATAGAAGACAGGGACCTTCCCCATCCATGGAATGCTGAGCACTTGAAGTGTTATTTCCAGTGAAATGGCGTCTCCTATTTTTGTATTGTTCGATTATTGTATGTTCTTTTCGCCGATCTGCACACTTATTCATTTTTACCCTTACCATATATGGTGTAAATTTGTGATCAACAGGCAGTGCTTTAAATGACAACAATTTGACATCTTCATTATCCCTGTTACGTTTCAATAATAACTTTTTAACTAAAGCCTCAGCCAGATTGAGCAGGAAGAGCTCAGCCAGACTGAGTTAACGAAAGCCTCAGCCAGACTGAGCATAAAGAGCTCAGCCAGACCGAGTTAACTAAGGCGTCAGCCAAACTGAGCACGAAGAGTTCAGCCAGACTGAGTTAACTAAAGTCTCAGCTAGACTGAGCACGAAGAGCTCACCAGATTGAGTTAATTAAAGCCTCCAGATCGAAAGCAGAAGAAGAGCTCACCAGGCCGAGTTAACCTCGCCCAGACTGAGTTAACTAAAGCCTCAACCAGGCTGAGCACGAAGAGCTCACCCCGACCGAGCCCTTCAAGTCTCAACTAGACTTCGTTAAACTCCCACACCATAATTATCCATTTTTTACTATTCATACCAGTTAGCCTGTTTGACCATTTTTACCACTTTTACATCATAATCTACTTACCAAATTTCATATTCCCAAATTTGGAGTACCCATTTTTATACAATCCTACTCAGCCATTTTTTATATTTGAAACTTTTCAAACAAAACACAAAACAGCAACAATAATAACATAACCCATTGTTTTATTAACAAACTTTTATACAAATCATGACAGAAATTACACTTCATACAAAAACAAAGGAAGAAAAACTTTACATTTCACTACGGAAATTAATCCCCCTCGCTGGATGCGAGATCTTCTTCTTCAACCCCCTCATCCAAGTGAGTCTAAGCAATGTCGTCTGCCCCTACTCTCTCACGAGACTGAAGTCCATGTCTGAGAACAGCTCTTACACCTTGTACTTGAAGCTTATCCACCATTGTCCCAAAGATCGCTCATCTCGTCTTTGGTAGAAGTCTAGCTTTGGAAGCTCGATCACTTCTTTTCGCTCCGCCTCCGGCCACTCCCGACTCCTTCCTTCCTTTGCCAAGCTACTGGCGACCGCCGCGTCAATGGCCATCTGGAACTTGGTCGACCCCTTAAACTACTCCACAGCTACCACACATAAGTTGGGGTACGCCTCCTTCTCAAATGCCAACTTGGCCCTTTCTTCCGCTAACGCCTTCTCCAACTCTACATTCCGACCTTTTGCTTCTTCCTTGTCCCTAAATGCTTAGTCGCGCAGATCTTCGTTGTTAGCAAGGGCCTTCTCCAACCTCTTATTGGCAGTAGTGCAGGCCTTTTGGACCACGCCCAGCTTCATCTGCTCGCCAACCAACTCAAACTCCAACATTCCTAGCTCTGATTTGGTCGCGGTAAGCTCGGTGGTAACGCGCTTGGCCAAGTAGCTCTGCACAACCGCCAGCACCTCCATCTTTTTTGCCCTTTGCCCAAACTCAAGCCCCTTTGCACAGGCACTCTGAGCGGCTTTCCTCCAGCCCGCCGTCTCAGCCCTTAGGTTTTGTAGCTGCGCTTTCACCCATTCCAGCTGGGCTTTTAGCAGCTTTGCCTCCATCTTTGCGTGCGCTGCCTTATTCATCAAGGCAACCGCCAAGGCATCGCCTCCATCTGCGCCTTCATGAGAACCCTCTCAGGAGGTTGGCTTCTGTTAAACGCACCATTGACCGCATGGCTGTATCCTCCACTACCTCAACGAGACGGTCGGCGGCGACCCTGGCTTCCCTCCTTCTTCTACTGATCGACTGACCACCGCAGGTACGTGGTACATGGCGGTCTTCAACGCAGCACTCTTCTCTGATTTGCTCACCCCGATTCTCCCTTCACTAGAACTAGGGGACACTTCTAGCATAGGCCCCAACTTGAGCGACTGCGATCCCAACCCAACTTCCTCCCTTTTGCCACCGGCTCTAGCTCCACCACGCTCATCCCCACTTGGGCTTTTCGACCCATGGGATCTTTCTCCTCTGCTTCCGGGGGCCTCCTCTGCCCTCCTATCCATTATCATCTTCAAAACAAGGCCCCCCTCACTTTCTTCTGCCGTCCCCCTCTTTTTCTTCTTCTTCTTCAGCACTGCTTTCACCTCCTGTTTGCTCATCACCTTCAGCGGATCCACTGGGGACGGCAGCGGGGTGAAGTCAGTTAGATCTTTACCTCCCAACGGTTTGGGACGTGGTCGGACTCGCTCCCTCATCACCAGCTTAGGCGCAGGCCTCAACTGCAACTCCTTATACTTTTCTACCTTGGCAAAGGTCTTCCGTTCCTCCGCCTCCTCCGCTTTTCTCCTTGTTTCCAACTTCTCCAGTGTAGGATCTTCTCCCGTCGGCTGCGGTCTCAGACCCAAGGTATACAAAGCTGAAGGACGGACAAGGTCGTCCCATCTCACACCCTCCTTCTCCCTCCACTCCTTCACCATTTTTACCCTACTTTTGGCATCCATCTCTAACTTCGGCTCCACCGACTTTGTGGGGACCTTCCATGTCGTGTGCACTCCCCTCCTACCATTTGTCGATACATAAAACCACTTCAGTCTCCATCCATTCACTGACAATGGTAACCCAGCTACTAACCCCCTGTCCACCACTACCTGCAAGGTCACCCATGTCTCTTGTTGACCGGACGCCTTGTAGCAAGAATAGAATTACTCTTCTGTTATCGCCACCCCATCGGTTGCCCGTGGCCATGCGATCGCGCAGGCTATTAGTATTTTTCATGCGTTGGGCATCAGCTGCCCTGGCGCCACCTCCAATCAGTTTAGTACATCTACCACTACTTGGGAGAGTGGCAACCTTAGCCCTCGCAATGCTTCCTCAGACAACAGAATCTCGCCGACGTGCATCCGACGCCTCTCCTTAGACGCTGGCAACGCCAAATTTATCTCGCCAGACCGTACTGCATTCCTTCAGACCTCCTCCAACTCCTCCAGAACGCCGACTTATTGGCCTTGGTGTGCCAGTGGTCCGGTTCCACTTGGCTAATTGGCCTAGCAGCTACGATCATTGTCGTTGGGCGAGCCCGCATCGCTTCCCCTGCCCTCATTTTCTCTCATTTCGCTCAGATTGTTCACCAACTCTATCAAGGCTATCTTCCCCAACGCCCAAATCTTGACCGCACTCCATCTCGAGCCATTCCTTCTATATGTCTGTGTATCGCTTCAGACGCTGGCACAAGGAGGTTCGCAAAGTGTTGCAGAGGTGTGTCATACGAGACAAATGAGTTCAACTCTAGGGTGTGTTGATTTTTCGCGAAAATGTAAGTAAAACGAACAACTCCAAATGCCCACGGTTTCCCTATATTCCAAGGATCCAAATTAAATTTCACCAATTTGAAAATTTGGAAAGTTTCTGTCCCCGCATTTTCCAGGCCCTATATTAGTCCAAACCCTTCACCTCTTGCTAACGCACCACCTCCTTTGTCACCGGATCATGCCACGTGTATAACCACGATTCACTCCCCTTTTTTCCTTCCCTGTCTATTCCACTTCACGTCACCACGTTCCCTGTCGCTCCTCGAGCCCCGTGTGCCGCCACTTTCTCGTTCGGTCCCCTTTTGCAGTCAGCCCCTCTCTCGGTCGGCCTTTCCGCTTGGCTCCCCTTTCAGTCGGCCTCCTTGTTCGGCCTTTTTCGCAGTCGGCCCTCCCCTCGGTCGGTCTTCTCTTTCGATCTCCCTTCGGGATAGGCCCTCCCATCGGTCAACCTTCTCGCTCGATCCTCCTTTGTGGTCAGCCCTTCCTTCATTCGGTGACACACAATCCCCGTTTTCTTTCTTATTCCCTTCATTGGACTGAAACTGTACTTGGGAATGAAGGACTACTAACATCAGTGGGCCCATAGAGGTTTCTGGCCCACTACTTAGAGCCCAATCCACGGTTTAAGCACTAAAACCAACACTACTGAAGCTCGACGTTACATCAAGAACCAATGACATTTAAAGACTTGTCAAGAGGAGAACCAGCCACGTAATGCATTAAAGATCCTACAGATTTATTACACCACACATCAACCATTAATAAGGCCCTTGTAATATTAAATGCGAGGGTCCCTTCACGTCGGAACAGACAGCCTCACCATGAACAAGGTAAGCTAGAGCGTAGACTTTCAGCAATGGAACAGGTCGAAGTGGACAAGGAAATGGTGAACAAAGGATATAAGGAGCCTTCCAAGACACAAAAGGTTAGGGTTAGGCTATCTATTACTACTCTATGACTCTCACCATTAACTTCTCTCTCTAACTTGATCGCTTGAGGGTCCTTGGAGACTCCTGTTCTCGTTGGGCATTCGTGCAGTATATTCTTTGGGCTCAAGGACCGTAAAATGGAGTCGTGAGCAAGGATCGACCGATTCTAAACCCTGTGTATCGCTAGATCATCATCTTGCTTATCAGAGATGTATTTCTTGGAGATTTTTGTACATAGGTTGAGAATTCCGTTAGTATAGATAGGTTGGAAATTTACTACATATCTAACCAAATAGTGCGAGAACTTTGTTTGTTACATGCAAAAACATCATAGCTATGTGTCTATCATAACAACTTCAATTAATGCACCAAAAACATTTTGCAAAATCACATTTCTCTTCTAGATCCACATAGATTTGCTTGCCTCTCTGCTTGGTCACGAGAAAAGTCCAAAATGTTGAGGAACAATCTCTTTTAGCACTAAAATGGTTGGAACACAAACAATACTTGATTCTTCTTTTAAATAGTGGATTTAAATAGATCCATTGAATAGATGTGTTGAATAGTTGACTTTAACAGATAAAATAAAAGATCGATCAGCTTCAATAGAAAAAAAAAATTGAATAGATAAAAAAAAATTCTACAGATAAAAAAATTAGACAGATAAAATTTGGACAATTAACAAAATTTAGACACACATTTGAATAGATAAAGGATGGTAGTGGTGGTGATGGTGGTGGTGATGATGATGATGATGATAATTATGACTATGACAATCAAAATCAAACATATAATTTTTTGTTTTTGTTTTATTTTTTGTATTGAACAAATAAGGATGAAAGAGAGAAGAAAGATTTGAATCGATAATAAAATATGTTAAAATTTGAACAGATAAAAAAATTTAAACATATAAAAAATTAAACAGATAAGTGAAAAAATTGAACAGATAATAAAATTTGGACAAGTAAGGGGAAAGAATTTGAACAAATAGGAAATATTTTGAATAGATAGAGAAAAATTTGAGCAAGATAGTCAATGAAAGTCAACATGTAAAAAAAAATTAATAAATAAATTAAGAAATAAAATTAAAGACAAAATGCCTTACAAAACTAACAAAAAGATCTCTCATCAAAGTATTTCACAAAGTGTGGAGATTTAACAACAAAGAAACCCATACAACTGAAAGTACATAACATAAGCATAAGCTATCGGCATAAAAATAAAAATAAAAATCATAAGCATAAGCTCAAACCAGAAAAGTGAACATTTATCTCTTGCTAATAGAAAAACAACCATTATCAGTGTGTTTAGTTTTAGTTTTTTAAAAATTAAGTTTTTTTATTTTTTGTATATTTTTATTTTTAGTGAATATTTTTAAAATTTTAAACAATTTTTTTAACTTTTTTAGATACATTTTACTTAGATGTATCTAAATAATAAAATATTTGTAAAAAAATATTTTAAAAAATTAATAAATACACAAAAATAAGAAAAAATGTACTGAATTTTCAAATATTTTTTTTATATTTTTAGTATTTAGTATTTAAAAAAAATCACAAATATTATACTTTTTGAGTGTATTTATGTTTGGTGTGTCTAAAAATTTTAAAAAAAAATTGATTAAAATATTAAAAAAATTTAATGAAAACAAATAAAAAAATACGAAAAATAAAAAAATAAAATTTTCTGAAAATTGAATTTTAAAAACTGAAACAAAGCAGGTGATTTATTTATTTTTCTGGTTGATATTAGAGCACCTTTCTTTATTTGTCTACGTTAATAGGGTGGAAATCAAGCATCGGACCAATATATATTCAAATTTCCTCAGTCATGTTTTGGAACTCCCAAAGCCTTCCACACGGCACTGGAGCCATCGACAATATTGGGAGGACTTGGCGGCTGGTAATCATGGGTGGCATCACAACCCATAGTGGAGTCACACACTCGTCAATTACCTTTGCCTTTACACTTTGTCCATTACCAAAAATGGTAAGTTTGTTCAAGCACCTCTTTTTGTTATGAGTAAAGTTAGATATATCAAATTTTCTACCAAATAAATAATCAAATCTCTGTGGGATTGTAGTGACCCCGGTCTTTTTCCATTTGATTGGTGTATCCGGACTTATGTTCCGTGGATTTCGTTGCCATTTTGTTGTCGTTGTTGTCCTTTGATTCCTTGTTCTTTGGTTATAGGATGTTTTGGGTAGGTTGATTGCAGGTTGGTTGGGTTTAGAAACCAACTCTTGATGTTCAGTTTTTGGCTTGGTCGCTCGAGCGAGATTCTATTCGCTCGAGCGAGGTCCTTCTTTTTGGTTCGTCGCTCGAGCGAGCCTTTCTTGGATCGAGCGAGGGTTGCGTCCAGTGCTAGACCTGATCGCAGTGGTTGTTGGCTCGAGCGAGCTTCCCTTCGCTCGAGCGAGCTGGTTTGTTTCTGGCTCGAGCGAGCTTCTTTTCGATCGAGCGAGGCTTTCTTGTGTCTGGTCGCTCGAGCGACCAGGTCTTCGCTCGAGCGAGCCTGTCGTATTTCAGTAGGCAGCAGCGGGAAAAATAGCATTTTTCTCCTTCTTTCTTTCTTGAAACCCTAGCAGCCGAGACTCTCTCTCTCTAAACATACTCTCTCTCTAAGAATTGATCTACCTAGGGTCACTTCCTACCCTTTGTCCTTTGTTAAAAAGAAAGAGGAGGTCAAAGGCTTCTCTTTAATCGGAAGAATTGTGGATTTGGAGCATTTTGATTCCGGGTCATCTTCTCCATTTGGGTTCTCCCTTGAGGTAGGGATTCTCCTTGTTCTCTCTTCAATACTCCTACTATAGATAGACATGTGGGTATTTTTGTATTGCATGAAAACTACATCATGTTGGAATTTTATTTAAATTCATGAGGTTGAACTTTGGGTTGGTTGTTGGTTTTAGATCTTTGATTATTAGATGTGCTTTGGGCTAATTGGGTGGTTAATTGGCGAGTTGTTGTTGAAAGGAGAGGAAACCCTAATATTTATTGATTTAATAATTTAATAGAGGGGTTTGATCTTTGGGGTAAATACTTGGGTATTTTGGGTTTTAAATGAAACCATTGTTGGCTATTGTAGTTGATTAAAATGGGTTAGGGCTTATTGTCCTTGAAGTTGGTTTTGTGAAAATAAAAGGAAGCACGATTGGCTTTGTGGAATGGGAATGGTACTTTGAAATAAGTATGAATGTTGGACTGTTGTATCTTATACTACTATGTTAGTATTGGTGTTAAGTTGATAATTTCATGTCAATTGGGTAAGTTTATAGATGTACAATATACCTGCATCTAGAGGTTTTGTCCTTGATCATCGGTGGAGGATGATACGGTTGTATTGAATTGTTGTGTGTGCTTTACACGTATGTGTTCATCTATTTTAACACATTGCTGTTATCTTGGTAGTTTATGTATATGCATTATACATGTTGGATATGCCTTGTGTGCATGAGGGTTGTTGGCATTATATGCCGCGCTTATAATCAGAGGTACCGTTACCTTCCAGCTAGCGCCTGGAGAACTGTATGCGCTTATAATCTGAGGTGCCACACCCTTCCAGCTAGCGCCTGGTAAAATGGTATGTTGCTGTGAAAAGTGCAGTGTGGCTTACTATGCATATAGCTAGTAGAGCGAAGTTGATAGTAGTTATTACAGTATATCCTTGGCTTACTGAGCGCATAGCTAGTAGAGCAAGGTGGAATTATTGTAGTTTTGTTGTAACTAGGAGTATCATGGATTTGATTGGTTACAGTTCAGAGAAACAAGTTACTCCGTGATTGTTTATATACGTGTTGGTGGGTTGTAAATTTATGTTTGACAAGGTTGTGCATGTATAGGTATGAGTGTAGTGGAAACGGACCAAAATGTCTTTTTGTCTTTTGGAAAGTGTGAAGGAAAATGAATGTTTTAAAAATAAACATGTTGAAAGGATACATATGTAGTACGTATGGGAAATGGATGAGAGTATCTGGCTTAGTGATTATTTTCCTAAGTAATTGTTAATATTAAGAAAGAATGGGAATTGGGATGAATGAGAGGAATATGGAAAGATGAATCGTCAGAGTGTCGAAAGTGAAACGGTTGTTTTCAAAAGGAAAGTTCATACATATATATTTTTGTATAAACTGTCACATTACTATTCTAGTACAAGAATGAGTATTCATGATCATAGCTATCTGTACGGTTGTTATTGTTGAGGATCATGTTGAGATCCCTACTGGACTATATGTTCATCCCACGTTGTTGAATCTTTTCAGGTGTTTTAGCAGGATGTGCTACAAGATTTGGATCTACTTATTTGTTGGCCACGGGGCCTCTCTGTTATTGGCGGAACGCCATATGTGTAAAAGGGTTACACCCTTCATTTGTTTATTTAAAGGTTGTAAGCCTAAGGGCAATTTATTAGTATGTTCATGTAATGTTGACTTTGCATACGAATGAGAGTATTGCTTATCACTTCTACGGATTAAATGTATGAGTTTACTTCCGCGTGTTATCTCTGAAACTGAATTAAGTTAATGAATTTGGTAATGACTTCGAGTAATAAAAAGTGGGGCGTGACAACTTGGTATCGAGCTACGGGTTTGAATACCTTGAGCTCGTGGGAAGTGGTTTCTACCATGGGTTTTACTATGTGTAGTGAGGACGTTGCATATAGATGCCATGAGAATTAGGACTTATGTGTTGCATTTATGTGAGCATGGGATTCAGTCTCCTGGATAGTATTCATAGCCGGTGAACTTGCTTTGAGGTCCTCTTGGAAACACGCCTGATCAACGTGGTTTCTGATAGGAATTCCTTGAGAGTTCCGGGATGAGTGGCTATCTTTGTGGACTTGATTCGATTATGTGGTTACATGTTTAGATGTTTATATGCAATAGAGATGAAAATTTTGAGACTAAGTGTGTCTTGTGATTTAAGAGTAGTGGAGTGTGCCTCGAAGAAGGCTATTGTGTTTTACGCTAAGTGTAATTTACTTTGTGCTTTATAGGATGTCTACACGAGGGAGTAGAGGACGGTTGAGTAGTAGGAGCGCCGGGAGAGGCACACCAGTTCCTTTAGCACCCGCCAGCTGGCCGTCGTCGGCGAGAATGTCGCACGTGAGATTGTGAGAGCAGTGCAAGACGCCCTAGCTCGTACTGAGGGCGGCAGTGGGCATGCTCTCAAGCTTACTAAGGAGTTCTTTCGCTCCGGTCCACCTGAGTTTGTGGGGGAGGCTAAACCGTTGGAAGCAGAGAGTTGGTTGGAACAGATTACCAAGACTCTTGATATGCTCAGAGTCGAAGATGAGGAGTTGAGGGTTTCTTTGGCAACCTTTCAGTTGAAGAGTGATGCGAGTTATTGGTGGAAGAATGCTAAGAATAATGTAGGTAGCACGTGGGTTGCTTTTACCGAGGCCTTTTGGGCCAAGTATTTCCCTCCTTCTGCTCGGGAAAGGTTGAGGGAACAGTTTTTGGAGTTGCGTCAGGATGACACTCCTGTGGCACAGTTTGAGATGCGGTTTGATAGTTTGTCGAGGTTTGCTCCAGAGTTGGTGACAACAGAGGAGCGTCGTTGTTTTGAGTTCGAAAAGCGGTTGTGTTTCGATATTCGGGAGAAGGTAGTTGGATCCTTGTGGAAGGATTACTATACTTTAGTTGAGGCAGCGGCCCATGTGGAGGCCCTGATTGCTAGTGGTGATGGGATTAAGAAGGAGACCATCTCGGTGAGTCATGCGATTCCTAAGCGCTCTAGGCTCAGTAAGGGGTGGAGGCGGAAACATGCTCAGTCGGGAGCTGGTTCCTTTTCTTCGCCAGGGGTTTCGGATCCTTCTGTTGGGGGTTCTGGGGAGGCGCAGGTTTCAGACCAGTCTCAGAGTAGAGGGTCTGGTGGTTGTTTTGTTTGTGGTCAGTTGGGCCATGGTAGACGTTCTTGTCCTTTGCGTGCAAATTCTTCGGGGGTACTAAAACCTAGTCGACTTCATCGTACCGTCAATCGGGGCGTTATCGGTGCAAGCAAAGCCGAGCCGAGAGCCTCGCGAGCGACTTATTAGTTAGCCCTATAGTGTTACCCCGAGAGGACTTTTTGTAATATTGGCGGTGGTGTATCATGTTTATTGATTTTGTTGCTGACCGGTGTACTGTTGGATGTTGAGGCACCATGTTTATGTATTGCAGTTTTATGCATAGTATTGTTTGGTTAATCCTCAGGTATTGGTGAGTATGTATGGAATTTCGAACTCTCTATGTTATTTTGAGAAGTTGTTAATGGGGTCAATGATCCTAGTATTGTTGCTTGCTTAATCGTATTTTGAGTTAGTCTTGTGACTACTGTGGGCCTTGTTCATTTTAGAGATTATGGGTTGAGAACGGGAACTGTGGGTGGATGTGATTGATGTGATGGTTTCGAGAGTTGTGGGGTATTAGCAAGGTTATGTGAGATGTGTATCTCAGGGTGATAGGAATGGTATCTGTTTGTTGGTTTGTGTTTTGGGCTTGCTAGTTAGTGAGTCTGGGGTGACCCTAATGGTTGTATAGGGGTAGTGTTTGTTTTGTGATTGGTTATCAATTGTTGGGTATGGTTTGGGGAGTGAATGCTAGCAAAGATTCTTTAGTGGAAGAAACGGTTTGTGTTCTAGAGTAATGAGAATAGCGTTGGTAATTATCCTTCTTGATTGGGTAGTTGTAATTGCGGTTGACCATGTCTCTTGGTCGAGGAGATGAGTAGGCTTGCTATGCACCATGGGGAGGGAAATGGTGATACCCTTAGACGCAGTGTTGATGCGGTTTAATTTAAGGAGATCCAGTGAGATTCCAAAATTGGGGATTTGTGTAGAGAACTCCGTGTTAGGGGTTAGTAATTTGAGTGGCACATCAGTGTGTGGAGTTTGTTGAGTTGATTAATCAGCTTATTGGTATTGTGTTTTGGGTTGACATTGATCACCTTGAGGATAGTCTTGATTGTTGTAGACCTTGCGAGTGGCTTAGGTATAACTGAAATTAAGTCATTTATGTTGACTGTTGAATTAATACAGAACATTACTTGTATTGATTATGTATTGTATATGGCAAGTATTGATTATGTTGCATATGCATTTGGTATTGGGAGGAGAAAGGGGATGGACTCCATTAGCATCACTTCTGTGTATGCTCATTGATAATAGAATTATTTCTATTCGTTGTTAATATGAGATAGCTAATATGCTTATATGTGGCGAAGTGAAAAATGTTTTATATGAGTTACTATCTCATTTAACTGTTTGGCCAGGTTCTGAGCCAGGTATATGTTATTAAATTGGTTAAGTAAAGGAGACGGAGTGAAATTGCAAAACCATGATTTTCTTATCCTTTGTGTGTGATAGTATTGTAGTTATTTCTATTAACTATCATTACAGAAATGTTATGCTTCGTGTTGGTTTTGGTATCACTGTATGAGTGATGATTGTTACTAGTAGTATGTTGAAAGGATATGGAAGACAAATTTATTTTTTTCTTTTCTCCTAAGTGTTTGGGCCACCTAAGGGTGTTGTTGAGAAATTGAGTTAATTCAAGGGTTTTGCGAAATTCCAAATGAATCTTTTTGGTAAATAAACTGTGGGTGATTTTTATGTTTTGGATAACACCGTGTTTGTAAAAAATGTTTACAAAACTGTTGAGTTCCGCATGGAAAATGAAGGATTTATTTTGGAAAGTTAGCATTGAAAAATTTGACTATCTTTGAGAAATGTCGCTTGAACACGAAAATGTTTTCTTATTGTTTACTCATAAGATTTGCTTGGGTTGGCTTTCGGGAATCTTGTTGTTGAGTAGTGGCTTAACTTGAAGCGCTAGTCAGTTGTTGGTAATTGTTTTAGGAAAGGTTTGGTCTGTTAAGGCTTTCGCACCTAAGTATTGTTGTTTGGAATGTGTTCCCTTCGTGAGTCTCTTCTTTGGTAAGAATGGCTTGACGGTTTGTAGTGAGAGCGGTTTCACTCCTAGTATTGGGGGGCATTGGTGTTGTGTTATCAGTTGGCCTTGTGTTTTGGCGTACCTTTAATTTCGGGGACGAAATTCTTTAAGGGGGGGAGGTTGTAGTGACCCCGGTCTTTTTCCATTTGATTGGTGTATCCGGACTTATGTTCCGTGGATTTCGTTGCCATTTTGTTGTCGTTGTTGTCCTTTGATTCCTTGTTCTTTGGTTATAGGATGTTTTGGGCAGGTTGATTGCAGGTTGGTTGGGTTTAGAAACCAACTCTTGATGTTCGCTTTTATTTGGTCGCCGAGCGAGATTCTATTCGCCGAGCGAGGTCCTTCTTTTGGTTCTGCCGCCGAGCGAGCCTTTCTTGATCGAAGCGAGGGTTGCTGCGCCCAGACCCGATCGCGATGGTTGTTGGCTCGAGCGAAGCTTCCTTCGCCGAGCGAGCTGGTTTGTTTCGCTCGAGCGAGCTTCTTTTCGATCGAGCGAGGCTTTCTTGTGTCTGGTCGCTCGAGCGACCAGGCCTTCGCCCGAGCGAGCCTGTCGTATTTCAGTAGGCAGCAGCGGGAAAAATAGCATTTTTCTCCTTCTTTCTTTCTTGAAACCCTAGCAGCCGAGACTCTCTCTCTCTAAACATACTCTCTCTCTAAGAATTGATCTACCTAGGGTCACTTCCTACCCTTTGTCCCTTGTTAAAAAGAAAGAGGAGGTCAAGGGCTTCGCTTTAATCGGAAGAATTGTGGATTTGGAGCATTTTGATTCCGGGTCATCTTCTCCATTTGGGTTCTCCCTTGAGGTAGGGATTCTCCTTGTTCTCTCTTCAATACTCCTACTATAGATAGACATGTGGGTATTTTTGTATTGCATGAAAACTACATCATGTTGGAATTTTATTTAAATTCATGAGGTTGAACTTTGGGTTGGTTGTTGGTTTTAGATCTTTGATTATTAGATGTGCTTTGGGCTAATTGGGTGGTTAATTGGCGAGTTGTTGTTGAAAGGAGAGGAAACCCTAATATTTATTGATTTAATAATTTAATAGAGGGGTTTGATCTTTGGGGTAAATACTTGGGTATTTTGGGTTTTAAATGAAACCATTGTTGGCTATTGTAGTTGATTAAAATGGGTTAGGGCTTATTGTCCTTGAAGTTGGTTTTGTGAAAATAAAAGGAAGCACGATTGGCTTTGTGGAATGGGAATGGTACTTTGAAATAAGTATGAATGTTGGACTGTTGTATCTTATACTACTATGTTAGTATTGGTGTTAAGTTGATAATTTCATGTCAATTGGGTAAGTTTATAGATGTACAATATACTGCAAGATCTAGAGGTTTTGTCCTTGATCATCGTGGAGGATGATACGGTTGTATTGAATTGTTGTGTGTGCTTTACGTATGTGTTCATCTATTTTAACACATTGTCGTTATCTTGGTAGTTTATGTATATGCATTATACATGTTGGATATGCCTTGTGTGCATGAGGGTTGTTGGCATTATATGCCGCGCTTATAATCGAGGTATCATACCTTCCACTAAGCGCTGGAGAACTGTAGCGCTTATAACTGAGGTGCCACACCTTCCTAAGCGCGCTGGTAAAATGGTATGTTCTTTGTGAAAAGTGCAAGGTGGCTTACTATGCATATAGCTAGTAGAGCGAAGTTGATAGTAGTTATTACAAGATATCCTTGGCTTCTTGGCGCATAGCTAGTAGAGCAAGGTGGAATTATTGTAGTTTTGTTGTAACTAGGAGTATCATGGATTTGATTGGTTCTGATTCGAGAAACAAGTTACTCGTGATTGTTTATATACGTGTTGGTGGGTTGTAAATTTATGTTTGACAAGGTTGTGCATGTATAGGTATGAGTGTAGTGGAAACGGACCAAAATGTCTTTTTGTCTTTTGGAAAGTGTGAAGGAAAATGAATGTTTTAAAAATAAACATGTTGAAAGGATACATATGTAGTACGTATGGGAAATGGATGAGAGTATCTGGCTTAGTGATTATTTTCCTAAGTAATTGTTAATATTAAGAAAGAATGGGAATTGGGATGAATGAGAGGAATATGGAAAGATGAATCGCTCGTAGCGTCGAGTGAAACGGTTGTTTTCAAAAGGAAAGTTCATACATATATATTTTTGTATAAACTGTCACATTACTATTCTAGTACAAGAATGAGTATTCATGATCATAGCTATCTGTACGGTTGTTATTGTTGAGGATCATGTTGAGATCCCTACTGGACTATATGTTCATCCCACGTTGTTGAATCTTTTCAGGTGTTTTAGCAGGATGTGCTACAAGATTTGGATCTACTTATTTGTTGGCCACGGGGCCTCTTTGTTATTGGCGGAACGCCATATGTGTAAAAGGGTTACACCCTTCATTTGTTTATTTAAAGGTTGTAAGCCTAAGGGCAATTTATTAGTATGTTCATGTAATGTTGACTTTGCATACGAATGAGAGTATTGCTTATCACTTCTACGGATTAAATGTATGAGTTTACTTCCGCGTGTTATCTCTGAAACTGAATTAAGTTAATGAATTTGGTAATGACTTCGAGTAATAAAAAGTGGGGCGTGACAGGGATCCACAATTTTATAGACCCCACACCATGTAAGATATTTAGTCATTTGTTTGGTAAAAAATTTAGGACCTATAATATTTTCCTTTTGTTATTGGACCACCCAGTTGACCGTGCCACCACTAGTGTGTCGTCCAAATGGTACTTGTTATCGCATTCAGATGGCCCGCCACCATCTCCACCCCTTTGAAAGTTTTTCAGTGTCAACACTGCCTTTGTATGATCAGACACTCGTGGCGAACAGCACTGCAAGCTTCTAATTTCTTGCAAAAATACAGAAAAACACAAAAAATTTTAAATTTGTTAGTGACTTATAATTAAAATTTCTATTTTCTTGTAAAATTTTATCCTAATTAAATTCATACTAGCGTCTCCTTTTTGTTTCTTTTCTTTCACTTCATTTTCTACCATTTTAATTTTCATCAATTATTTATTTCTAATCAAATGGAGCCTATATGTTTGTTTTTTTTTTATTATAAAAAAATAGGATAAATTACACTCACCGCTCCTGAAGTTTGAGGAAAATACAATTAGCTCTACATTTTTTCACATAATTAGACTACTCTCCCATTAAGTATGGTTAAAACAACTAAAACTAATGCATATGGTGGGTAGATATTAAATAAACAAAGATAATATACAATTTAGGTGAAAATAGAACATCTCCAGCGGTTACTCTTTTTTTCATCAAATTTGAATAAAGATTTGGACTAAAAGCTTCATCAAACAACCGGGAGGATGTCTGAGCAGTCAACCAACTTAGTGTAAATTTTCTTCAAATTTTCTCCAATTCGCTTGTCCAGCTAGTCATCCATCTGGTTCGTTCACCAATGGTCACCTGTGAGATTTGATGAAAGGTTAAACGGTCCCTTGATTTAATAAAAATAAAATAAAATAAATCTCCCTTCATTTAATACCAATTTGATGAAACAGTTGGAACACCGCTTTCACCAAATTTTCATGAAATTTAAATTTGATAAAAGATTTGAATCTGAGTTGGAGATGATATAACAAATTACTGATGAAAACATATCTAATTATTATGTGAATTAAAACTTCATGGGAGACCAATGTAATTATATGTCAAGAGTATGAGGTTAATTATATTTTCTCTAAATTTTAGGGGAGGTGATTGCAATTTACCCAAAAACATTATACCATTTGTATAAAATATTGTGTTGGTAATACACTCGGGCGAAGTTACAATCTGCACTTTTACCAAATATCACAATGTGCATAATATAATTATAACGTTCCATATCAAATACTACAAGTCATAACTTTTCTCACCAAAATAATTCGTAACATTTCTCACCATAAATGTTTCGTAATATTTTCACTATATCATTCATAATATAACTAAAATAGTTTGTAACTTTCACTCTAGGAGTTCACAATATAAATTCACCATTTATAACTTTTATTACAAATTCACATAATACACAACATTTATAATTTTTACCAAAAAAATGATAACTTTCTTATGGTATGTTGTGCACTTTTTTAGGGAAGCATACCATAGATTTCTCCTAGACACTAGGTAAATTTTTTATTTATTTATTTATTTATTTTTTTTTGGGGGGGGGGGGGGGGCAGAGTAAGTAGGGGGTATCAATTATAAAAAATTATTTACAATATGAAAAGAATTATATTCGACAATCATAGTCCAACCAACATAACAAAGATCACCATAATGGGGAAAAAACAATTTGCCTAACAATCAATCTAAGAAAAAGTCTCATAATGAGGAAGAATTAAACAATACAAAAAATACCAAATAATAATAGATAAATTCTCAATCCTTACATTTAACATAAAGATTGACCTTCTAACCTTTTAAATAGAAGTGTACAAGGGCAGACTGAAGGTGAGATTGATCCCCTACATTAGTAGATGGTGTGATTAGTCCTCCGAATTAGTCAATCTAGTGAGCCGGATACTAAATTATCACACAAAAAAAAAAAGAAAAAGAAAAGAAATTGAACTAGCCAAGTTGATTAATACACTGATTAAGGCCAAGTTTGGCATCCCAATATAAGTGCACTTATTTCATCTTTTTATCTTTTTTGGGTCACATCAATCAACATCTCCTCTCTACTTTTTCTACACATAATACAAGAAAAGTCAAAAAGTGCACTTAGTCAAAAAGTAGTTCTGTGGGGTGGCTGTCTAGATTGAATTTCTTTGGGTGTGAATTGTGGGTGTTGACTCTTGTTATGTCTGTGTTGTCTTGTTGGTTGCTCACCAACCTTGATATGTGCTAGCAGAAAATTTTGCTAGCTCTATGATGCCAACCTAGCTAGTTCGGAGTATAGAGCTAGTTGTGATACTTTTTGCACCCTCCCTCCTTTATTGATGTATATCTTTTGATTATTATCAACAATGTTTCTTTTTCTTGTTCAAAAAAAAAAAAAAAAAAAATAGTTATGTGGGGTGAAAATTATCACAAAAAAACAACAGTTACCACTACAAAAAATTACACTTTCAACTACTAAATTTTTAGTCGCCAAAAGTCAATGGTGACTAAAGTTTTTCGTTGCCCACTTAGTGGCCAAAGCCTTGTCGGTGATAGTCAATGGCAACTAAATTTACGTTGGTCACTGATTATCTTATCTTTGGCTACTAAACGAAGTTAGTCGCCAATGACCACTTTTTGGCGACAAAAGATTTAGTTGCCAAAAGTAATCAAATTAAAATAAAATTCTCTTTCAACGACTAAAATATTTAGTCTCTAAAATGTTTTAGTCACTAATAATAATACATTTAGCGACTACATATTTTAGTCGCCATTTTTTGTCACCATTAGCTGCCAAATAGTTTAGTCACTATTATATTTCACGACTAAACATTTTAGTTGCCAAAAGACTGGATATTTTCATTTCATTTTATTTTGCGACCAAAAATTTTAGTTGCCAAAAGATGCCATGTTCTTTTGTGACAACAATATTTAGTCAGCAATAGTTTCTTTCCTCATCTATATTTGTTTTGGCTACTAACTATTTGGTTGTCAAAAGTCTTTTTTTTTGTTACTAAATATTTAGTCATCAAAAACCTTTGCTTGCATTTTTGGCTACCAAATATTTAGTCGCCAAAAACTTTATAATCTATTTTTTTATAAAAAAAAAAATTTAACTTCTCAATCACCTATATTTATTCCATTATTAGTGCAACCTGTATCCTGTATACAAACAAAATAATCCATATGCTGATTATATTATCAACCATTCCACAATGTGTATACATTTCACTTTCAACCATCCAAAAAATTCATATTTAACATCAAATTCCAAATGTAATAGAAATTCCCTACAAATCAAGTATAATCCAACCTCAAAAATGTAATTCCATACATAACAAAAGATTAAACAAAAACCATGCCCTCTGTATCCAAAAAATTAATATTCACAATATCATGGCAAAAGTTAATCTGTACCATACCAAAAACTAATTTGTATCACGGCAAAATGTAATCTGTACCATGTCAAAAAAATAATCTGCAACACACCAAAAGCTCTGTGGCAGCTGAACCCATGTTAGTTGCTGTTAAATCATTCCAGAAACTAAAATTTGATAATTTGGCCGCGTAGTCTTCAGTAAGATATATAGAAAAAGATTGCAGGTT
The DNA here is from genome assembly GCA_025200525.1 of Camellia lanceoleosa. Lineage (NCBI taxonomy): Eukaryota > Viridiplantae > Streptophyta > Magnoliopsida > Ericales > Theaceae > Camellia > Camellia lanceoleosa. The sequence goes on along the minus strand of CM045771.1, from coordinate 132,893,996 downwards.
TCCGTGGGCTATAGGTGGGCTGAGCTAGTGCATATGCTCAAGGCAAGATGCCATGCCCATAGCTATTCACAGTCGCATTCCCCAACCCAAGTGCTCGGATTCTTTTACTGCTAGGCATCAGAAAAGAACATTAAAAAATAAAAATATATAGACAAACCTAAGATAATTAACTCAGCTTTCTAGCTAAAGGTGTATTCAGAATGAAACATAAACTAAACCAGAAAATGAGACGCAGGGTACTGGTTGCCAAATCAACAGATCAAAGATTGACAACAAATTATTTATTTCTCTGTTCCAGAAGACATGGAAGAATAGAAACATTTTCACATTTGACACACATCCATGCAGCTTACAGATATGCAACAGGATGATCTAGCATACAAAAGGAATAACTACGTAACTACGTTAAAATTCTATTCTATAATCATTTACCCTTTATGCTTTTAGTAGCTCCAAGAAAATAAATAAAACGAAAAACAACCCTGCAAGCAGCAGTTGGGGGCATGGAAGGTACAATATTTATTAAACTACATAAAGAGCTTCACATTTTAACATACTTACCAAGAACTAGATCTGCTGTTGCAACTAGCCTTTAAAGCAGCACTAGTGAGCTGGTTCTCATCTACTTGAAATTCAAAAAGCATCTGAAGTTCATAAAGTTCTGGAGATATGTTAAAGTTGTTGTTGTCCAGTAAACTGCGATGATATCCCGAAGATTGAGTTAACACGAGTTTAGGAAGCATAGTTAATGTAAGATCTCAAAACTTGATCAGCTCACAGAATTGATAAGGACATGTTATTGCGAAATTAGATGCATATGGCCCACTGTAGCTGTATCCTACACCCGACACCTCCAGCTCCTTTAATTGTCCAGTCTCCATAGAAAAGTTTCCCTAAAGAGTTGTTGCGTAAAGTACTACAATGAAGTAACATGAAATTTATAATCACAAAAGAATAATAAAATATTTGGGTCCATGAGTTGGGTTACATTCTTACATTAATTTTATGTGAGTCAGCTTGCCCAGCTCAGGTGCCAATGTTCCTTCAAGGCAAAGATCTTTCAAGTTCCTGCAATTTGAATAGGCAATTAAGACTTTCAGGTCATGTTTGATTCACAAGACTAATAGTGAGGTATTAATAATCCTATTAAATTAGTGTGGTATTCACTATCCAATTAGATTAATAGGATAAATTATCCATTGAATAAATAATCCCACCCCTACCCCATTACTAATAATACTATAAATTTGTTGGATTAATTATCCATTGGATTAATAATTCTAAACCAAAATGTTAAAACAAACATAGGATAATTGAGTCCACGAATTAATAATTCTAATTTTATGCTCTAATCCATCCAATCAAACATGCCCTCAGGGTGATACAAAAGGTGCCATAATATACAAGAATCATTAGATAATCAAGCACCAATGCCTATATTATCATGGCATCATCTTTGGCACCATTACATTGTTTGTAATCTTATCAGTTCAAGGATTATGTCATTGTCATAAGCAACTGGAGTGTCAGATACTATCATTTCACTTAGAATGGTAATATGAAACTCCAGTACAGCTGAACCATTAGATAATTCAGCATCAAATGCCTAGATTATCATGGCATCACCACTCAATTAAATTGTTTGTAATTTTATCCATTCAAGGATAATGTCATCCTCATTCATAATCCTTAGAATGGTAATATGAAACTTCAGTACAGCTGAATCATTTACACAACAACCGAGTATGTAACCTATGAACAGAGCTATGATAGCAGAATGTTATCCTGATTATCTATAAATCATAACCCAAGAATATACATGTCAAGAGTTCATTTTTGTCCCAAGATGCATGGAAGGATAGGAGCCTCGCTAATTGATGGGGATAATTACATTTTTTGTCTCTAAAATATGTGTTTTGTGTTATTTTGATAACACTTACGTCAGTTTTGTGTCGATATACTATTATTTATATGTAATTTAATAATTCAGCACTTGCGTCAATTTTTTCCTATTATGGTCTTCAGTATTCACATCTCAATTAACTCTATTTCTATTGTTACTAAAGTTACATTCCACATATTGGGTTTAGTTTTAGTAATTTGACACCCTTTCGTTTCAAGTGATTCTCTCCAGATTTCTATGAAAGCTATTTGCTAGAATTACTAAATAAAATAGAACAATGCTTTATATGATAGCCACAGAAATGATGCAATATACGATGATGCAGATTGCTTGTATACAGAATGGGAATATGTATGAATTCATCAATTGAGAAGAACGAACACCAAGCAAATACGAAAAAACAAATTACAGACAAATACGTATATATAAGTAGGGAAAAACAAAAATCCCTCATCTCTCACACCAAACATCAGTCCAAAAAACCCTAAATCTAGAACGAAAATCAAAACCCATTTACTCATCACAGAAATCAAAATCCTACAAAAAAAAAAAAACCCTAGAACTAGAGTGAAATGTGAGAGAGAGAAAGATAAACCTGTCGATGGGAGGCGAGGAGATGGTGAGCGACAGTGGCGATAAGACGGCGAGTGAGGGACGGTGAGAGAGCGAGGGAGAGCCAGCGACTCTCTCTTGTTTTCTTTGATTGTTGTTTGGTGTATGTATCTGAGCTGAGATATATAGAAATAAAAAATATATATAATAAAATTAAACATAAAATTTAAATTGGGCGGGCAATATTTTTTCTCTCCACAAGAAATTTTTTTGAATTTTATTATCCATTATATATTTTTAGGCCAAGTTTGGGAAGTTTAGAATAAGTGCACTTTTTGACTTTTTTTGTATTATGTGTAGAAAAAGTAGAGAGGAGATGTTGATTGATGTGACCCAAAAAAGATAAAAAGATGAAATAAGTGTACTTATATTGGAATGCCAAACTTGACCTTAGTCACTAAAAATATATATTTACCGATCAAATTAAATAGTTGTCAAAGATTAAAAATAAAATTAATTTATTCCTTCCAACTTCTAAGTCCTCCCTCCAAGCCTTTAAATACATTTGCCAACTAAATTATTTTTTGTAGCTAAAGATTGTACATATAGGGACCAAATTATTTTTTTATTCGCCCAAAACCCTATTTTCAACGACTAAACACAATTAGTCGACAAAAGTGAAATAAATACTAATAAAATTATTTTTTAATCGCTAAAGATTGTATAATTAGGGACCAAATTATTTTTTTAGTTGCCCAAAATCTTATTCTTAACGACTAAAACATAATTAGTCGTCAAAAGTACAATAAATACCGACTAAGTTATTTTTAGTTGTTAAAGAATGTACCTTTGCCAACCAAATATTTTTTTAGTAGCTATAAGTGTATACATTTGGCAATTAAATTTTTTTTAGTAGCTAATGTGTGTATCTTTGGCAACTAAATTTTTTTTAGTTGGCATTTTTAATCGCCGAAAATGTAATTTCTTGTAGTGTGGCAGTCCAAGTGAATGTGACGACAAGTACCACTTTGATGACTGGCCTATCTTGGCACTATCAACTGGATGGGACAAATGAGGCAGTCATTGCTTAAACAACAACAGGCGTGTTTGATTTGCCGGATTAGAGGAAGACTATCCATTATTTTGATTATAATCTAAATAGTGTTCCTTATCCACCGTTTGATTTTTTTTTAGTCCGCCGGACTCCATGTTCGGCCGGACTCCTTATCCCCTATATGGGGGACTATTGTGTCCTAGGAGGGGTCTGGGATAGTTTTTGGAGGACTATCCACTGTTAGGATTAGGTGGTCAAAATGACCATTTTGACCTTCTACTATTTAATTATGTATTATATTTAATAAAATTCAATAAAATTTAAATGTCGCAATTTAAAAATAAAATAATTTTATTTAACTTTTTATTGATGTTTTATTTATTTAATTTTTTAAAATAATTTTTTATAGATATTTTATTGATGTTTTATTTTAAAATTTTGTTTATATTTTATTTAATTTCATTATTTAAATTTAATAGATGTTTTATTTAATTTCATTGTTTGATTATTATTATTTTTAAAAACAAATTTATTTAAAATTTTAATTAAAAAAATAATATATATTTTTATTGATATTTTATTTATTTTAAAAAAAAAATAAATTTATTTAATTGTTTAAAAAATAAAATAAAATAAATTTTTATTTAATCTAGCTAAAAATAATTAAAATATTAAAGATATGTTTAATATTGCTATTACTTAATAAACAATTGAAAAATGGTAAAATAGTCTTTTGTTTATTTATCCTATCCAGTCCGTCTAACCAAACGTTGGATTCACTAAAAATAGTCTTTTCCAGACATCTAATCCCATGAAAAAACAAACACATGATACATATCAAATCCAGCCAAATAGTCCGGGGGATTCACAGTCCCAGGACTCAAGTACGATGGATTCTAATCCCCCCTTATCCAGTCCGTCCAATCAAACACACCCTTAGAGTGTGTTTGATTGAGGGATAATGGGGGGGGACTATTTACTGTGCGGATTGTAATCCAGAAGAAGCATCCAATCCACCGTTTGTTTTTTTTTAGTTCGCCGGACATGGAGTCCGGTCGGATTCCTTATCCCCCATATGGGGGACTATTGTGTCCTGGGGGGAGGGTGTGGAACAATTTTGGGGGGCCAATCTACTATTGGGATTAGGTGGTAAAATGATCATTTTGACCATCTACTATTTAATTATGTATTATATTAAGTAAAATTCAATAAAATTTAAATGTCTCAATTTAAAAATAAAATAATTTTATTTAACTTTTTATTGATGTTTTATTTATTTAATTTTTTTAAAATAATTTTTTATAAATATTTTGTTGATGTTTTATTTTAAAATTTTGTTTATATTTTATTTAATTTCATTGTTTAATTATTATTATTTTTAAAAACAAATTTATTTAAAATTTTAATTAAAAAATAACATATATTTTTATTGATATTTAATTTATTTAATTTTTAAAAAATAAATTTATTTAATTGTGTAAAAATAAAATAAAATAAATTTTTATTTAATCTAGATAAAAATAATTAAAATATTAAAGATATGTTTAATATTGCTATTATTTAATAAACTATTGAAAAAGGGTAAAATAGTCTTTTGGTCATTTATCATATCCAGTCCGTCCAACCAAATGTTGGATTCACTAAAAATAGTCATTTCCAGATAACTAATCCCATGAAAAAACAAACAAGATACATATCCAATCCAACCAAATAGTCCGGGGGATTCACAGTCCTAGGACTCAAATCCGATGGATTCTAATCCCCCCTTATCCAGTCCGGTGTGTTTGATTGGGGGGATAAGGGGTGGATTATTTACTGTGCGGATTACAATCCGCACAGTAAATCCAATCCGATTTTTTTTTTTTTAGTCCGTCAGACATGGAGTCCGGCCGGACTCCTTATCCCCCATATGGGGGAATGGGGGATTACACTATCCTAGGGGGGGTGTGAGACAATTTTGGGGGAAATATTCACTGTTGAGATTATGTGGTGAAATGACCATTTTGACTATCTACTATTTAATTATGTATTATATTTAGTAAAATTTAATAAAATTTAAATGTCTCAATTTAAAAATAAAATAATTTTATTTAACTTTTTATTGATGTTTTATTTATTTATTTTTAAATAATTTTTTATAGATATTTTATTGATGTTTTATTTTAAAATTTTGTTTATATTTTATTTAATTTCATTATTTAAATGTTAATAGATGTTTTATTTAAAATTTTAATTAAAAAAATAATATAAATTTTTTATACAGGTTATACAGTATTTTATTAAATCAAATTTAGTGGTTATACAGGTTATACAGTAATGATTTATTAAATAATATAAAAAAAATAATTTCCTCTGTATTTTATTACATAATTTAGTGGTATTTGTTATACATAATGATTTAAAACAAATTTATTTAAAATTTTAATTAAAAAAATAATATAAATTATTTATTGATATTTTATTTATTTATTTATTTAATTTTAAAAAAAATAAATTTATTTAATTGTGTAAAAAATAAAATAAAATAAATTTTTATTTAATCTAGCTAAAAATAATTAAAATATTAAAGATATGTTTAATATTGCTATTACTTAGTAAACAATTAAAAAAGGATAAAATAGTCTTTTGTTCATTTATCCTATCCAGTCCGTCCAACCAAACGTTAGATTCACTAAAAATAGTCCTTTCCAGACATCTAATCCCACGAAAAAACAAACACAGGATACATATCCATTCCAGCCAAATAGTCTGGGGGATTCACAGTTCCAGGACTCAAGTCCGATGGATTCTAATCTCCCCTTATCCAGTCCGTCCAATCAAACACACCCGGGTGTGTTTGATGTATGTTTGATTGGGGGGACAATGAGGGACTATTTACTGTGCGGATTGTAATCCGAATGAAGCATCCAATCTGCTGTTTTTTTTTTTTTTAATCCGCCGGACATGGAGTTCGGTCGTACTCCTTATCCCCAATGTGGGGAACTATTGTGTCCTAGGGGAGGTGTGGGACAATTTTGGGAGGACAATCCACTGTTGGGATTAGGTGATAAAATGACCATTTTGACCCTCCACTATTTAATTATGTATTATATTTAGTAAAATTTAATAAAATTTAAATGTCTCAATTTAAAAATAAAATAATTTTATTTAGCTTTTTATTGATGTTTAAAATTTTAATTAAAAAATAGCATATATTTTTATTGATATTTTATTTATTTAATTTTTTAAAAATAAATTTATTTAATTGTGTAAAAAATAAAATAAAATAAATTTTTATTTAATCTAGATAAAAAATAATTAAAATATTAAAGATATGTTTAATATTGCATTATTTAAAAAACTATTGAAAAGGGGTAAAATAGTCTTTTGGTCATTTATCCTATCCAGTCCGTCCAACCAAATGTTGGATTCACTAAAAATAGTCATTTCAAGATATCTAATCTCATGACAAAAATAAACACACGATACATATCCAATCCAACCAAATAGTCCGAGAGATTCACAGTCCCAAGACTCAAATCCGATAGATTCTAATCCCCCTTATCTAGTCCGTCCAATCAAACACACCCTTAGTGTTAACGGGCGAAGTGTGGTGGCCATGGTGGTTGATAAGTATGGCCTATTTTGGGAAGATGGTAAAAATCAACTTTTTTGCTTTTAATCAAGATTTTTTAGAGTGATTTGAAAAGTTGGTAAAAAGTTACTTTTTACTACACTAAAATGACTAAAATAGCCTCACCCAACTTAAAAAATTACTTTTAACCCAAACTCACAAAATTTAAACACTAAGGGTAATTACGTAATTTTGGCACCAACTTTTTGGCTCTTGCCAAATGAACAAAAATGAAAAATCAGATTTTTGGATAAAAACGCAAACCCAGCGTTTTTATCAGTTCCCAAAATGGCTCTATGACTCAACTATAGGATGTGATCAAGACCATGATTATCAACGTCCATGCCCTAATAGCATTGTTGATGCGTCGAAAGCTGCGTCGAAAGCCTTGGGAATCCCTAAAGTTAATTGGGGCGAGTTGGATATAACTTGATCTAATTTTAGTTTCAAATGTTACAATATGCTCAATGTTTTGATGTTTTAATTGTTCCTATTTCTCAATTATGAAATGTTGATAGTTGGAAATCTTTAGATTGGAAAAAAAAATAATAATTAAATGAAAGTCTTGATAAAATACTTTTTTGGTAATGACTAATGGTGATGAACTTTTGCATCGTTTCTTTTATTTTCAAGGAAAATGCAAGGGGTGATTCTTTCCATAGTATTTTCTACTTTTTCAATCCTAGGGTTTTAAGGAATCAACAAGACTTTTGACCCTTTTGTTCTTGGTATTTCTTTGTGTGGAAATCAATATGAATAAAGGAAAGTTATTTTTTTATTTATTTGAACTCATGGAAAGATATTGTTCATCCATCTATTTCAACGAGGATTGCTATTAGCATGCACTTAATTTCTTTAGACCCCTCAATTCGTACTTTTTTTTTTCATTACAATTATACTTTGAAGTAAAATTACATTAAATGACAACCTTTAATGGAATACCTACTCACCAAATGAAGACAATTAGAACAGTAATGATTCAAACCCTCACTCACTTATGATTGGTCCAATCACTTGTGATTGGTCTAAGTAAGAAAGAGAAAAAAAAATACAAACACATCATTGGTTTACATCACTGTGGAGGCGGTGGGGGTTTCCCCAAAAGGAGGTCCCAAACATTATTGCAATTAGAATGACACTCTACAATATTGTAGACTCACCTCCACCTAAACGTATTTCTCACCAACCTAAATCCTAAACGTATTCCTCTTCATCACCATCCTAAACCCTAAACTTATTCCTCTTTATCACTATTTTTGTAACAAAGCAGTAATCACTATTTTTATATCCAAATCAATTAACATTTCAAACAACCCTATTACAGACTCAGAGTTTCTCCAATTAAATTTCCATTTACATCTATGGTCATTTTCACAATTCGTTGATACTTATAAAGTAATAGAAGACAATGACAACAACTCTAATTAGGTTAGTGTTGCGTTGGTAAGTTCATTTATCTTGCATTAACGATTCTTGGCCGTTTTCGATGGCTGCTGTTTGTTTAAGCTTGTTTGTTATTGGTTTACCGACTGTTAAGGTTTTATTCAGTAATACTGTGTTAAACAGAAACATTTAGTTCGATAGATGGGTTCCAAACAGTAACATTTTGTTCGGCACTAGTATGCCGAACGATTCCATCTTATAGGATTTTCTCCCTATTTTTGTTTTGCTGATGATTCTTCCCTCTAAAACCCGCTTTATAGAGGGTTTAGCACGAAATAAATCAAAAAAATAAAATGTGATGGGGAGTTGGAGGTTACCTGAGGAAGGAGAAATAGATCGTTGAAGAGATTTCCAACTAAGAGATTTCAGACTGACAGGAGAAAAAGAAAGAGAGGGACCGTCATTCATTGAGAGAAGGAGAAAAAGACAGTCAATTCATCATTTTTCAACATAAGAGGGTGTGTAAAATTAGATGGATGTGGATTTGGGTGTGACGATATTATGGATAGGGGTAAAATTGATATTAAGTGGGTGCTCAAAGAAATCTTATTGAAATTTAGAGTTTAGGATAGAGGTTCACAGAAATGAAAGGTCCAAAGAAATTAAATAAGTGCTAATAACAACTTTCATTTCAACACTACCTTGTATCAAAGTGAGCTTACATGATTTCCCTTACGCCAAATAGGTGGATCCTATCCTACGAGAAGGAATGATATGGATCCGACAAGAAGGGTTTCAATTTCAAGTGACTCACCAATTGGGAAATGTTGTGTGGTAGTTTGTGCGGAGGATGTTACATTTATCCCTTTAGGCTTATTTTAGGAAGTAGATTAAAAGTTAGTTTTTTGATTTTTTTTTTTTAAATTTTTGAAAAAAATATTTAAAAAATCAAAGAGGTGATGTGATTCAAAAAAGTCAAAAAATTAAAAAGCTAATTTTTAGCTGACTTCCCAAAATAAGCCTTGGTCCACTAAGATTATTTTTTAATGAGATTATATATGTTGGAAAAATTGGTTTATAAAGGCTTATTTTGGGCCATCTTTGAGCCCAAAATTGAGTGGGCCCCAAACGTCTTTTGGGGTGGGTCCGAAGAGGTGAAGTGTTCCTTGCCGCGTGGTAAGTCACACAATGAAGACGGTTCGTCAAAACCATTTATGAGTGAATGGGAACATGACGTCATTTTCGGGTTCGTGGAATGGACATTTAAAGTTTTTAATGTGGGTTTCCTTGTGAGGCTTATCCCACATTGAAACTTTAAGAGAGTTTTGTTAAGTATATAAGTTCTAGCCTATAACACTTGGGTTGGGCCTCAAGAGGCACCCCAAGTTTGTAGAAGGGAGGAGTTATGGACAAAGTGTACCTTAGCCCAAACCACCACACACGCGCCGGCGCCGTGCCGAGCCCGGGTGTGGGTTGTGGGTCGGGTCTTGTATTAATTTCTTGCGGGAAAAATTAATTTAAATTTTGTAATTTGAATTTGAATTCAAATTCTTGTCCAAAAGTTGTGTCTTCTTTTGTCCTAGTAACTGCCGAACAGTTTTAATCAGTTTCAGATATGTTAAAATGTCCAAGCAGATTAAAAAATCTAGACAGTTTCAACTGCAGATTATATCTCTGAAAATAGCTTTGCATATCTGTTTGTTTTCAAACAACACCTGTTGGATTCAAACCACAACTGTTCATTTAAATATTATACCTATTCGGACAGCACTTGTGCTGCCTATAAATATCAATATTCCAACAGTGTTTTTGCATCCCGAAAATCAGTCTGCAACTTATATATTTGCCGTCTAATTTTCTCCATTGCATTATTAATTCTTCATTCTAGTTTTAGAGTAAATTCAAAGAGAGTATAGAACACAAGGTTCTAGTTCGCCGGACAAATTTGTTTGAAGTGCTTCTACAAATTTGTAAAGATCATTGTATCCTGAGAGATAGACGCCACTCAACCGTAAGCACCGAAGCGGGGCGAATCTGTCTTAAGGACAGAGTGTCACACACTCGACTTGGTCTTTCAATTTTCTTCGATAAATAAATTCGGTACATTATTTATTTATTTGTTTGTATTTTGTTTCTATTTATTTTATTTACACAAAAGATTGTTCCAACAATCTTAAGATAGATTCGAATTATTCTATTTACAGAATTTTTCGTTTGTTTCATTTTCTCTTTCTTCTTTTAAGAAAATTATTTTTTGTGAATTTACAAAATAATATTCTGGTTGGAAAAACAAATAGTGATTATATGCTATTTGACAGATAGTAGTAATATACTGTCTATTTTCTTTGACAACTAGTAGTAATATACTGGTGTCTTAACAATTCAGAATATATTTTTGTGGAATTTTTTCAGAAATTAATTTTGGTTTTTATAAATTATTTTTTGAGTTTTCATTAATTAAAATTATGTTTCAGTATTTTAATTATTGAAGTGTTACAAAAATTTAATTTTCTGTGTAGAATTAATTTGGTTAAATAAAATTTTATTTTATTTCCAAATTAATTGAAAAATAAAAGTTACATTCTTGCTTCTTTTATTTTTACAGAATTTAATTCTGTGAATTTGGATTAATTTTCTGTGTAGTATAAATTCTAATTATAATTTTGTTTTATAAATTAGAATTAATGGCTACTGAAACAAATGCTCAAACAAGTACTACTGTGGTGGCTGCAATGACGCCAATCCTCTCTCCTGTTGTGACAGTACCGGTAAATCACGGTGAAAAGACAGAGAAGTTCTCAGGAACTGATTTTAAAAGATGGCAACAGAAAATATTGTTCTATCTTACAACTCTAAACCTGGCTCATTTCCTCCATAAGGAAGCTCTTATTTTGAAAGAGGATGAAACCGACCGGCAAGTGGTTGTTGCGGTTGATGCCTGGAAACATGCTGATTTTCTTTGCTGGAACTACATCTTGAACGGACTTGACAACACATTATACAACGTCTACAGTCCTATTAAGACAGCAAAGGAACTTTGGGAGTCTTTGGAGAAAAAGTACAAAACGGAAGATGCCGACTCAAAGAAATTTGTGGTTGGTAAATTCCTGGACTTTGTAATGGTTGATTCTAAAATTGTGATCAGCCAAGTTCGAGATCTCCAACTCATTCTGCATGACATTCACGCAGAAGGCATGTCTCTCAGTGAATCCTTCCAAGTTGCAGCCTTAATTGAGAAATTACCACAAGGCTGGAAGGAATTCAAGAACTACCGCAAACATAAGCGCAAAGAATGTCTTTTGAAGAATTAATTGTGTGTTTGAGGATTGAGGAGAACAATCGCAATTCTGAAAAGCGGACTGGTAAGCATCCTATGGAGTCTAAGGCAAATGTGGTGGAACATGCTTCAAAAATCAAGAAACAAAAGTCTTCTGGAGAAAGTTCATCACAAGACTCTAAATGAGGGGAAATTAAAAAGTACAAGTTTAATGGCAAGTGTTACATCTGTGACAAAGAGGGATATCGGGCCAAAGATTGCCGTAGCAAAGGCAAAAACAAAAGAAGAATAAGCAAGAAGCCTGCTCAAGCCCATATGACTGAAGTGGACAATATTTCCAACGGTGTAGATGACATCAATCTTTCTGCAGTTGTTTTCGAGGCAAGTCTTGTCGGAAATCCTAAAGAATGGTAGGTGGACACTGGTACTACTCGCCACATTTGTGCCGATAAAAAGATGTTCACATCTTATTCTACAGTGGACAATGGTGAACAACTTTTTATGGGCAACTCCTCAATTTCCAAAGTTGAAGGACAAGGGAAGATTGTTTTGAAGATGACATCTGGAAAAGAACTCACTCTCAACAATGTCTTTGCATGTATCGGACATTCGCAAGAATCTTGTTTCCGGATCTTTGTTGATTAAGAATGGGTTTAGGCTAGTATTTGAGAGTGATAAATTTGTACTTACTAAGAATGGGATGTATGTAGGAAAAGGTTATATGTCTGATGGCCTTTTCAAGACGAATGTAATGACCGTTGTACCATCAGTTATTAATAAAAATACAACTTCTTCTTACTTGCTTGAGTCTTCAAATTTATGACATGGTAGACTAGGACATGTTAATTATGGATCTTTGCGTAGATTAATTAACATGGAATGTTTACCTAAATTTGGCATTAATTCAAATCATAAATGTGAAATTTGCGTTCAGGCAAAATTATCCAAAACTCCTTTTCATTCAATTGAAAGAAGTACGGAACCACTTGAATTAATTCATAAGGACATATGTGATTTTAAATCAATTCAAACAAGAGGTGGGAAAAAATATTTTATCACTTTTATAGATGACTATACTAGATATAGTTATATTTATTTAATTCGATCCAAGGATGAAGCTTTGGAAACTTTCATTCAATATAAGAATGAAGTTGAAAATCAACTTGGTAAGAAAATCAAGAAACTTAGAAGTGATAGAGGTGGTGAATATGAATCACCTTTTGGTGAATTTTGTAAAGAGCATGGAATAATTCATCAAACCACTGCTCCTTACTCACCTCAGCAAAATGGAATTGCTGAAAGGAAAAATAGGACTTTAAAAGAAATGATGAATGCCATGTTAATCAGTTCTGGATTACCTCAGAATTTGTAGGGGGAAGCAATACTTTCTGCTAATTATATACTTAATAAAGTACCTCGAAAGAAAGTGAATCAAACACCTTATGAATTGTGGCATGGAAGAGTACCATCCTACAAATACTTAAAAGTGTGGGGGTGTTTGGCTAAAGTGACTATACCTAGTCCTAAAAAGACTAAGATAGGTCTTAAGACCATTGATTGCATTTTCATTGGTTATGCTAAGAATAGTAGTGCATTTCGGTTTTTGATTCATAAATCAGAACATTCTGAAATGCATGTAAATACTATTATTGAATCTCGGAATGTATCTTTCTTTGAACATGTATTTCCAAATAAGACTGGACAAGAGACTAGTAACAATGAAAGATCTCATGATGCTATTACTAGTCAGGATCAAGAACATGATCAAGAACAAGAGTTAGATCAAAATGAGGAAGATGAACTTAGGCGTAGTAAACGTACTAGAACCTCAAAATCTTTTGGTCCAGATTTTCTAACATATTTGTTAGAAAATGAACCTTTAACTTTTAAAGAGGTTATGTCCAGTCCTGAGGCTCCTTTATAAAAAGAAGCTGTCAATAGTGAAGTTGAATCCATCTTGCAAAATCACACTTGGGAATTAGTGGACTTACCATCAGGTTGTAAACCTCTTGGATATAAGTGGATTTTCAAAATAAAATTGAAAGCGGATGGATCAATTGACAAATACAAGGCAAGACTTGTGGTCAAAGGTTTTAGACAAAAAGAAGGTCTTGATTACTTTGACACATACTCACTGGTTACTAGAATAACATCCATTAGAATGTTAATTGCCATTGCATCTTTATACAATTTAGAAATTCATCAAATGGATGTAAAAACCGCTTTCTGAAATGGTGAGTTAAATGAAGAAATTTACATAGAACAACTATAAGGTTTTTCTGTTCTAGGAAAAGAAAAGAAAGTGCGTAAATTGGTTAAATCATTATATGGTTTAAAACAAGCGCCAAAGCAATGGCACGAGAAATTTGACAAGAAAATGATGTCAAATGGATTTAAAATTAATAAGTGTGACAAATGTGTTTATATTAAAAACACAGACAAATGTTATGTTATTGTATGTCTTTATGTAGATGATATGTTCATCATAGGTAGTAATAATGATATGATTAAAACTACTAAGAAAATGTTGAATAAACATTTTGACATGAAGGACATGGGCATTGCTGATGTAATTCTTGGTATGAAAATTACCAAAACATCATAAGGATTTGCTTTGTCACAATCTCATTACATTGAGAAAATACTTGACAAATTTAGCAAAGATGATGATCATCTTGCTAGAACACCTATAGATGTTAATTTGTATCCTTCTAAAATGTACGTAAAAAGTATTTCTCAATTAGAGTATGCCCAAATTATTGGAAGCTTAATGTACTTGATGAACTGCACTCGCTCGGATATAGCTTATGCAGTAAGTAAATTAAGTAGATATACGAGTAATCCGGGAGTAGAACACTGGAAAGCAATTATAAGGGTTCTAAGATATCTCCGATTCACTCGTAACATTGGGCTGAATTATACAAGACATCCAACAGTACTTGAAGGATACTGTGATGCAAATTGGATATCGGATACTAGAGACTCAAAGTCCACCAGTGGGTATGTCTTTACTCTTGGTGGAGCGGCTGCATTTTGGAAATCTTCTAAACAGACTTGCATTGCTAAGTCTACTATGGAATCAAAATTCATAGCATTAGACAAAGCTGGGGAAGAAGCAGAATGGCGTCGCCACTTCCTTGAAGATATTCCAATGTGGCCTAAACTGGTGCTTGCTATATGCATACATTGTGATAGTCAATCAACAATTGGTAGAGCACAGAGTCATATGTATAACGATAAGTCACGACACATTAAGTAAATCGACATAACACCGTGAGACAACTACTCTCTAATGGAATTATTTCCATCGAATATGTGAAGTCTAAAGACAATATAGCGGATCCACTAACCAAAGGGTTAGCAAGAGAGTTAGTTGATAATTCATCGAGGGGAATGGGACTAAAGCCTATTAAATAAGAGTTACCACAACGGCAACCCAACCTAGTTGACTGGAGATCCCAAGATCTAGATTCAAAGGGACAACCGAGTTGTGTATGACTCGAGAAGGATCCTTTGGGAGTCCAACTCCTACCCATTTCTATGATGAAATAAGTGATGTCTGACGTTTTAAGTTAAGTAAAATTTTAATGATTTTTATATCTAGGTAAACCTAGTGGAGTATGGTAGGATACTCTTCATAAGAATCACCTATATGAGTGTGAACTGGGCCGATTCTATGAGAATTGTGAAGGGCTACAATTCTCTAGAGCACTCATGAAAGACCAGGTTATTTAGGGCCAAAATAAACACAATAGTGAGAACTAAACTGTGTCTGGGGATATACTGTGTGAGTTTTATTATCTTGGTTTATGCAAATGATTGAACAGTTCAAGACATCATGTTCACTGGTTAGCTAGTAAATCCGATAGTGTCTCACAAGGAAAGGTTCAAAGCCAAAAGCTACATATCCTTTGCAGAATAGTTCCAATTTCTGTACTCTCTGTAATTAGATCATGTTGTTGCATTTTCTCTCCGTTAAATTCCATTCATGTGGGGGATTGTTGGAAAAATTGGTTTATAAAGGCTTATTTTGGGCCATCTTTGAGCCCAAAATTGAGTGGGCCCCAAACGTCTTTTGGGGTGGGTCTGAAGAGATGAAGTTCCTTGCCGCGTGGCAAGTCACACAGTGAAGATGGTTCGTCAAAACCATTTATGAGTGAATGGGAACATGACGTCGTTTTCGGGTTCATGGAATGGACATTTAAAGTTTTTAATGTGGGTTTCCTTGTGAGGTTTGTCCCGTATTGAAACTTTAAGAGAGTTTTGTTAAGTATATAAGCTCTAGTCTACAACACATGGGTTGGGCCCCAAGGGGCACCCCAAGTTTGTAGAAGGGAGGAGTTATGGACAAAGTGTACCTTAGCCCAAACCACCACACATGTGCGCGCCACCGCCGTCCGTCCGTCCGGCCGAGCCGGGCGCGGGTGTGGGTCGGGTCTTGTATTAATTTTTTGGACAAAATTTATTTGAATCTTTTCCAAAATTTCTTGCGGGAAAAATTAATTTAAATTTTGTAATTCGAATTTGAATTTGAATTCAAATTCTTGTCCAAAAGTTGTGTCTCCTTTTGTCCTAGTAACTACTGAACAGTTTTAATCAGTTTCAGATCTGTTAAAATGTCCAAGCAGATTAAAAAATCTAGACAGTTTCAACTGCAGCAGTTAAATTTGTTGAAAACAGTTTGCATGTCTGTTTGTTTTCAAACAGCACTTGTTGGATTCAAACCACACCTGTTCATTTAAATATTATACCTGTTCGGACAGCACTTGTGCTGCCTATAAATATCAATATTCCAACAGTGTTTTTGCATCCCGAAAATCAGTCTGCAACTTATATATTTGCTGTCTAATTTTCTCCATTGCATTATTAATTCTTCATTCTAGTTTTAGAGTAAATTCAAAGAGAGTATAGAACACAAGGTTCTAGTTCGCCGGACAAATTTGTTTGAAGTGCTTCTACAAATTTGTGAAGATCATTGTATCTTGGGAGATAGACGCCACTCAACCGTAAGCACCGAAGCGGGGCGAATCTGTCTTAAGGACAGAGTGTCACACACTCGACTTGGTTTTTCAATTTTCTTCGATAAATAAATTCGGTACGTTATTTATTTATTTGTTTGTATTTAGTTTCTATTTATTTTATTTACACAGAAGATTGTTCCAACAATATATATATATATATATATGATATCCATGTAATTTCTTTCCCTACAATCTCAGCATTTGAGATGGTAAGTAAAATTTCAAAAGTTGACCCAAACCTCAATTGATATAGTATTTGCATTATGTCTTGTCAGTTCATTTGTAAGAATTCTGGAAGAAAAAATTCATTTGTGAGAATTGTGGAAGAAAAAAAATATGTAGATGAAACATTTTTCATATATTATATCATAGTATTAGATGGGATAAAAGATAAATATATAATAGAATTATATGAACATAAGTTATTGTTGAGATTTTGGGATAATGGTCAATGATTTTTGTAATTATTTCTTGAATATATTAGAGAGAATATAGCTGCACATTAGATGTGAACATATAGATATAAGCTTGATTGTAGGACTTATAATACTAATGATCAATCACTATAATAGCTTGATTATAGGACTTATAATAATGATACATCACTATGTATGGATCTCTAAAGATTATTGAATACAATAATGTTATAATGAGGTAGTAAGATAAAATGTATATAAAGAGAGGTTGGAAATTTTTTTGAAATGTGGGTTAACTTTTTAAATTTTACTTGCCATGTCATTTGAGAAAATTTTAGAAGAGAGGAGAAAAATTGTATGAATGAATAATTTTTCTATTGAATATATCTGAAAATATTCTTTCAAAAGTTTGATTTACAAGTGTTATACCATTGCATAATAAACAAAATAAATGATTGAATAGAAACAACAATGTATTATATTTAGTTATGATAAAATAAAAGATATAATTTTTTTTGATCCGTTAGATGAAAGAAAAAAATAATAACATATTATCTATGGTATTATTTTTAAGAGCAATGCTATGTTATTAAAAATAAATAAATAAATAAAGAAATATATAAATCAAGAAGATGGTCATGAAGATTCTCCATTTTTAAATTAATTTTTAATATTTTATTATATGTTATGCAATTATATGCACTAGTAAGTTAGCACTTACCGATCATAGAGCACTATAAGATAAAATTAAATTTATATTTTTTACAAATTAAGATTTCAAAATTAAAATATACTTACATTAAGGTAACATGATCAATATTCAATATGTATAGAATTTTTTTTTTTTTTTTTTACATCTATTACATCATGCATTAAACATTGAATTTTCATATTTAAAATTGTTCATAAATTTGATTTTTAAACTCTAATACCAAGATTGAGGATCTCACAGAGTCTTACAAGAATTAACTTAAATGTTAGGGAAATTTATTGAAAAATCCTACACTGCGCGTGTTAAAAATAACCAAACTTTAAAAAGCTACTAGTGTGCTTTTCGAATAACGTGATACACAAACATCCCACCACCTTTCCCATACGTAACTGTTAGGTTTTTATTCTTGGCAATCCCATTTGACAAAACTCATTTCAGTTGTACTTATTTTCGCACTTTTTATTTCAGTGAGGCTATGAGTGTTTAGATGCGAATCCAACCCGAATTGTGCCTTGCAGGGAAGTTTGTGATGTTAATACTTTCAAGATTGCCACTTCGTTGATTATGACAGGGATCGAGTTGCCCGGTCATTTCATGGTCGAAGTCGAGGCGGCCTTGGCGTCGGCGGCAAGACCACGGGGTCGAGGGGCAGTACCCCCAAAGCAAAATGCAAAATTGCATTCAAAGTTGCCTGTCCACCCTTGCTCGCTCCAGCGAAGGCTGCATCTATGTAAAAATCTGAAAGAGATGAATGTACGCTCGAGCGAAGGGTGCGTGGCTCGAGCGAAGCCACTTATGGAAAACACACGTTTTTGGTTCCTCGCTCGATCGAGAGAAGCTTCGCTTGAGCGAGCTTCGCAGTCCTAGATTTCTATAAGTATTTGTTTTAGTCCAAAACTAGGATTACGCCTCCAGATCTTCTTCTTAGGTTCTAGGATTTACATCTGGAGATATTTTGCTAGTTTTCTTTGATGTTTTGATTGAGTATTCAACTCATGGCTTAAAGAGTATACATCAAAGGATTATTTGTTTGTTCTACACAAAAGAGAGAGTTGTTCTTCGATGGATTCTGAAGAATTCGAGCCTGAAGCTTTGGTGGATTCTAGAGTGGCTCATCGTCAAGACAATTCCGAGGTAAAGACGAGGTTGGAAGAGGCACATAGGGGTTGGTTCAATTCGGGCGTGGATTCGCTAGGTAATTGAGAGTATACCTTTGTAATTCATTTATATCTTCTTAGTGGATTGTTTTATGGCTGTTGCCGTGGTTTTTTATCATAATTGGAGGTGTCCAATTGTGATTTTTTTACGTAAAATCGTTGTGTCGATTTGTCTTGATTGTTTGATTGGGATTGTTGTTTACTGCTTAAAATTGATACATAATCACAAATCAACATCTAGGGGATTTCTAGATTTTTCAATTGGTATCAGAGCAGGTTGTTCTATTTTTTTAAAAAAAATCTTTTAGAACGAGATCTTGTTTGATTTGTGATAATGGATTCAATTCGTGAGGGAAATTCTATGGTTCGACCACCCCTACTTGACGGATCCAATTATTCGTTTTGGAAAGCTCGGATGAGATCGTTTTAAAATCTATTGATGAAAAAGTTTGACAATCTGTCATGTATGGGTGGACTGAACCGACGATTATCGTTGATGGAGTAACTTTTCTTAAACCAATCGATAAGTGGGACACAATTGATTACCAAAATAGTAGCTGAAATAGTAAAACTATCAATTCTCTCTTTTGCGCTGTCACATCTGAAGAATTTAGTCGAATTTGCAATTGTGAAGTCGTAAAAGAGGCTTGGGATATTTTACAAACTATTCATGAGGGCACTCCTTCTGTTAAAGGCTCACGTCTAGTTTCGAAAACCTTTCAATGAAAGATAGTGAGACCTTTGATGAATTTTATACGAAGTTGAGTGACATTGTAAATTCCAGCTTCAATTTAGGTGAAAAAAATACCGGAATCCAAGATTGTAGGAAAAATTTTGAGGTCCTTGCCCGATCGGTTCCAACCAAAAGTTACGGCTATTGAGGAGGCTCAAGATGTTGATAACCTCAAGCTAGATCATTTGGTTGGAAATCTCCAAACTTATGAGGCATATAGGAATTTCAAAAAGAAACAAAAAGATGCTATTGCTTTTAGTAGTGCTCATAGAGTTGGAGAGGATTCTGATGAGGATTGTGAGATAGATTCCAAGATTACGGCTGCTTTTGTTAAACAATTTAAAAAATCTTTTCTGAAAAAGAATCCTAATCTTTTGGAATCTACGCATACTCATAAATCCAAAGGCAAAGATAAACTCAAAATTAATTCTATAGCCAAGAAGGAGAAAGGAAAGATACAAGGGAACTTTGCAAGAGTCCAATGCTATGAATACCAAGGATTTGGTCACTTTGCTCAAGAATACCCCACTCGTTTGAGGAAAAAGAAAGCCCTCGCTATCATTTGGGATGATGAATCAGAATTTGACAAAGATGAAAGTGACAATGAAGATCAAGGTGAAGAGGGACATAAACAATTCCTTGCTTTCATGGCGGCTTCCGAAACTGAAGGACCAAAAGAGTATCCGAAGAGGTTGGTTGAGAATGCCATTGATGATGAATCCTCGGAGAGTGATGATGAAGAGCTTGAGCAAGCTTATGAAAAGTTGTATAAGGAGTCTCTTAACTTATCCAAATTGAATAACAAACTCACAACGAAACTCAAAGCATGTGAAAGTGAGAATGTCAAATTTAAGGAGGAGATTTCTGAGGCTAGGATTGATGCCATCAAGATAGCTAATGATCGACAAGCTCTTTGTGCAAAACTCTTGACTTGTGAGACAGAGAGGAATGAGCTACAGCAGATCTATGAAACATATGAAAAAAATATTGAAACCCTCGAGATGTCTCAAGTTGCTTTGGAAGAACTAATGATCAAAAAAGAGGAAGAACTCAAGTGTGCTATGGCTATCATTGGTCTTTGGAACAAAGGATCAAAGACTTTGGAGGATATCATTGGGTCTCAACAAATGTGTTGTGACAAGAGTGGCATTGGCTTTGGTGATAACAAAGAGCAAAAACAGAGTGCATCTACATCTCATGATACAAGAACTTAAGGAAAGGGAGAACAAAAAATTCAACATAAGGATAGACTTCTCAAACTTCCTAGAGTTGGTAAGGTAAAAGAAAAGAAGGTACACCCTGTTTTTATTTGTCATCATTGTGGTGTGCATGGTCACATTCGTCCTTATTGTTATAAGTTGCATGGGAGAGTGTCTCATAGAGATGGAAGAAATTCTAACATCTCGTGTAGTAGGAGACACTTCATTGGTAGTAATGAGGTTAAAGGTCATATTAGACCTCGTTATTTTGATCAGCTTAAGACCAAACATGGAGCGAGTTTGCATTTGCCTAGACCTAGAAGTAGGAAGTTGGAAACCACGTCGAGACGGGTTCCTATTGAAAGGGAAGGGAACCACAACGTCAAGACACCACCCAAGAACCGCAATTCTCACAACTTTGTTCATACTAAAGCGGTTTGGGTGAGAAAACTTGACTTGTGTTAAGTTGTTTATTCCATTTTTTTTGTGTTTTTTTTTTTGGTTTTTTTTGTGTGTGTGTGTGTGTGTGTTTTTTTTTTTTTTTGGATCTTATTTTAGAAAAAAAAAAAAAAAAAAAAAACTAAAAAGATTTTCTTAGTATGGTTTTGCAAGCTTGAAATTTTTTATTGAATAGTCCTTGGTGCATATTGGAATTGATAAGAATATCCATTACATGTTAATATGTGTGTGCTTTCTGTGGTCATTACTCATTTTGGAGTGTGTGTTCTTTGATTAGTATGTCTCATTCTGTACACCCTCTTGGATTAGCAAATTTTGGAGTCTTCCACCTTAGTGATTATTTTTCTCTATGGATTTCTGGCATTGTATCTTTTGTTTTTCTAGAGGAATTGACCTATACTAACATATCATGGGTGATGTTGAGTCTCTTAACCACCTTCCATCTTTTTGCATCTCCATGGTTTTCCCCTCTATTCTTTGTAGTCCAGCCATGAGGAAAAAGGCTACCTTAGAGTCACCAACCAGGCTATCCTTATTATATCCATGCTTCTCTGATTCGGTTTCCATACTCTTGAGCATGTCAGCCACCAATGAGTGTGCAAAAGAAAGAAAAAAGTGTGCAAAAGAAAGAAAAAATGTGCAAAAGAAAGAAAAACAAATGTGAAAAAGAGAGGAAAAAAAAAGGATTCATTGATTGAGAAGGAGCCTCCACTATTACTCAATAAATACCCCTTGATTCATAGTGGTTTGACTTTCCTTAGTTGTGCTTAGATTCTCTTGTCGGAGGTCCAGCTTTCATATCACTACTAGGATTTGAATCTAGTGTTTATCGAACTCCAAGAGTCACGCACACACTTTTATCATGGGATCTATGCTTTTCACATAATGCATCACTTTCTTTTATGAGGAATCTTCTACTGGCTGTGCACATTGTGTTTTCAAGTAATTGTGCTTCTTGGATAATCTTGTGTGTTTCAAGGTCCAAATTTGAAATTCCTTGCTTGCTCCACCATATTTTTTTTTGTCGTTTTCTTCTTGTTCACTGTTTTTCAATGTTTGTGGTTGCTTTTAGTGAGGGAGAGTTTGGTTAATTGTTATCATGTCATTACTTGTGTGTTTTATGCTTTTACTTTAGTTGTTTGAGCTTCCTTCGTCAATTCGTGACAAAAAAAGGGGAGAAATGTTGTCAGGTGCTGTTATCAGGTGCATGTGTCTTAGTTTTCATGTTTTCATGCTACATGTTGTTAATATCTCCAAGTCGCATCTATTCATGCTTTCCATCTCATGCTTCAAGATAATCTTGTCATATGTTAATTGC
This sequence comes from Camellia lanceoleosa, assembly GCA_025200525.1. NCBI lineage: Eukaryota > Viridiplantae > Streptophyta > Magnoliopsida > Ericales > Theaceae > Camellia > Camellia lanceoleosa. The sequence continues at coordinate 132,871,199 of CM045771.1, read as the reverse complement.
TTTTTCATTTACTCTTGTGGCACTAATAGTTGTTTTGGAGATTGTGGCACTAATAACTGTTTTGCAGATCATGACCTTGAGAAAGAAGTTTGTTTTTGTTGGTTGTAATGGGTTGGGGTAATTAGCATTTTATTTGTTAGGTGTGTTTTGTCACGGCATTGCCAAAGGGGGAGATTGTTAGGTTTTTATTCTTGGCAATCTCGTTTGACAAAACTCCTTTCAGTTGTACTTATTTTCGCACTTTTTATTTCAGTGAGGCTATGAGTGTTTAGATGCGAATCCAACTCGAATTGTGCCTTGCAGAGAAGTTTGTGATGTTAATACTTTCAAGATTGCCACTTCGCTGATTATGACGGGAATCGAGCTGCGGTCGACTTATGAAGTCGAACGCGCGCCTTGGCGGGTCGGCGGCGCCACGGGTTGAGGGCACCGAAGCAAAATGCAAAATTGCATTCAACGTTGCCTGTCCGCCCTTGCTCGCTCGAGCGAAGGCTATATCTGTGTAAAAATCTAAAAGAGATGAATATAAGCTCGAGTGAAGGGTGCGTGGCTCGAGCGAAGCCATTTATGGAAAACACGCGTTTTTGGTTCCTCGCCGGCGAGAGAAGCCGCTTCGGCGAGCCATGATCCCGATCAATTTCTATAAGTATTTGTTTTAGTCCAAAACTAGGATTACGCCTCCAGATCTTCTTCTTGGGTTCTAGGGTTTATATGTGGGGATATTTTGCTAGTTTTCTTTGATATTTTGATTGAGTATTCAACTCATGGCTTAAAGAGTATACATCAAAGGATTATTTGTTTGTTCTACACAAAAGAGATAGTTGTTCTTCGGTGGATTCTGAAGAATTCGAGCCTGAAGCTTTGGTGGATTTTGGAATGGCTCGTCGTCAAGACAATTCCGAGGTAAAGACGGGGTTGGAAGAGGCACATAGGGGTTGGTTCAATTCGGGCATGGATTTGCTAGGTAATTGAGAGTATACCTGTGTAATTCCTTTATATCTTCTTAGTGGATTGTTTTGTGGCTGTTGCTCGTGATTTTTTATAACAATTGGAGGTGTCCAATTGTGGTTTTTCCACGTAAAATTGTTGTGTCGATTTGTCTTGATTGTTTGATTGGGATTGTTGTTTACTACTTAAAATTGATACATAATCACAAATCAACATCTAGGAGATTTCTAGATTTTTCAGTAACCATGCCACTTGTCCCCCAACTGTACTAACAATGATAAAACAGTCAACAAATAATTTAAGGGACCACTCAGTCACCAAAAAAATATTTAGGACCTTATGGATTACAAGTTTACAAAACGGGATTTACTGGTCAATTTCCCAAAAAATTTAAGATTTTTTATTTTTATTTTTAGATGTACCTAACCTAAAAAAAATTTATCAAATACAAAAAATAAAAAAATTCAATACATTTTTGCATTTTATGTATTTATTGAATTTATTAAAATGTTTTTTCAAAAATATTTTAGGTGCTTCTAGAAAATAAAAAATTATTTAAAATACTAAAAGAATTCACTAAAAATAAAAATAAAAAAAAACACGAAAAATGAAAAAAATTCAATTTTTAAAAAATAGTCAAAACCAAATAAGATGAATTGCATTTACTATAATTTATCAACCAATTAAAAATTACAATACAATTTATTGAATTTACTGCAAAAATTAACCATGTACGTTTCATGCATTGAAATGATCAAAATCCAACTTTCAATGAGACAGTGAAAGACTACCTCAACCTAACCAAAACCCTATGGGTGTGTTTATTTTGAAGAATTAGGGGGTGGGATTGAACTATTAGTCTCACCGGACTAATAGTTCATTGTTTGTTTCATTTTTTTTTGTTCCGAACTAATAGTCCCCCCGGACTATTAGTCCCATAAATATGAGACTATCCTATCCCATGGAGGAAGGTGGGACAGAAACCATGAGATTGGTATCCAATGGGATTATTTTGTGAAATGTCCATTTTACCCTACATGCTATTACTTAGCAAACAATTAGAAAATGATAAAATAGTATTTTGAACATTTATAAATTATTTTTTTAGTGTTGTTAATTTAAAATTATATATTAAATAAAAAATTTTAATTATAAATTATAAATTATAAATTTAATTTAATTAAAAATAATAAATTATAAATTATGGCATTATAAATTAAATTTTTTTAGTGTTGTTAAAAATTAAATTTACATATTAAATTAAATTATTTTTTTAGTGTTGTTAATTTAAAATTATATATTAAATAAAAAATATAAATTATAAATTAAATTTATTTAAAAATAATAAATTATAAATTATGGCCTTATAAATTAAATTTTCAATAAGACCGCGGAAGCAGCAAGTAGAATGAAGAACATGGATTACGAAATCAAATATGACTAAAATTGAACAACATCTTCTTCATTAATTACTAATCCTTGATTAGGTATTGAGGGCAAAGTGGTTGACCTAGAGCTGACTGAAGAGTTACTTCTAAATAATCGATTCATTGTTCTTTTTTAATTAATCAGTTTGTCAGATATCTTAATACATACCCTATTCTTATCCAGTTTACCACATACCTTTTAACTTCACAGACCTGTGTATACATACATACCCTATCTTTTGACCCCTAAGTCCGACACTGCCTAAACCTAAGGACTTACTCAGGACTGGGAAGAAGTGGGTGACTTAAACGCAGATGGAATAAACGTAACAAGGTAGATAACACGGATCGATCTTGTGGGTGATTAAGATGAACTGAAAACCAGATTAATCAAATAAACAATGGAAAAGATTAATTAGAAGAAACAAAGTAGTTAGAAACAGGACACAACATCCTCGGGCTCTGATACCAAACCTCTAAATTAAAAGGTATTGAAATATTTAATACTCCACTATTTCGAAAAAATAGTCAAATTCATTTAGGACAAACCTCTAAATTAAAAGGTATTGATAATACTGCTACTTCTCAAATTAGTAAACCTGTTTACTCTACACACACACATTTACCTGAAGAAGAAACTGCTTCTAATAATTCTCCAACTCAAACTGATTTTGAAGAATTTATACCTCCAGTCAATCCTCAACTTATGACCATTAAAAAGGATTTTAAACCTGATCTTGATAAATTATTCATTGAATTTAAGTCTTTTAAAAATAAAAAACTCAAACATGCTTATTATGATACCTATGATAAGCAACACCAATCCAGAATCACTAGACATTGGTATGATTTTATGATTGAATATAGTTTTGAATTACCTCTCTTACAATATGTTGAAAAATATTACAAAAACCTAAATAGAATCACCAAATACAAATGGAAAACTTCTGAATCTACAATTGTTAGTTCTAGTCACCCTCATTTTGAGAAAATAATTATCAAACAACAAGGTTCTGATATTCCTGCTTCTCCTTTCAAATTACCTAGCGATGATGCTAAAATCAAAAAAGTCATTGAACAAAACAATTATACTAATCAATGTTTAAACACCATTGGTAAACAATTAGATAAAATAGAGACAAATTTAGAATCTGTTACATCTACTAAACCACAACCTTTAGATCAACCTTTACTTAATCTACCTAGTCATCGCTCCAAAAGAACTAGTTTGGTAACCACTGATCAATCTACTGTCAAAGCTATTGAAAAATTATTCACTAAACTATCTACCACTGATAATGCCTCACTTTCTAAAGATAAAGGTCTTACAGTTTTAAATCAACAACCAAATATTGGCACTGTTTCTACCACATCTGAAACTGACACCACTGATGATGAAATAAATCAATTGGCTCAACAATTTCAAACTTCTAATCTTAATAAAATTCATTATCCCAAAGTTAATCCTCAAACTACCAAAAACTGGTATTCTCGACCTACTCCACCTGACCTCCAATATGAAGAAAATAATATTAGTAACCAATTTTCTGTTTCTGCTAAAAAACTATACGAATGGAACATTGATGGTCTTAGTGAAGATCAAATACTTCAAAAATTAAATCATTTATCTATGGTTTCAAATAGTTACCTCTCTAATTATCCCCAATATTCTCAATCTGAAATTGTTTCCTTAATTACTTCTGGTTTTACTGGTATGCTCAAATCTTGGTGGGAAAAATACTTAACTGAAGATCAACGCGACTCCATCATATATGCTAATCAAACTGATGATAATGGTCTCCCTATTTTTGATGAAACTATTGGATGTTGCCACCCTGATGGTATTAATACATTAATTTATACTATTGTTCGACATTTTATTGGAACACCTACTAATATTTATTCTCGCATACATGATCAGCTTAGTAACCTTACTTGCCCAACTTTAAGTGATTTTCAATGGTATAAAGACGTATTTACCTCTAGAGTTATGTTACATGAAGATTGTACTAAATCATTTTGGAAAGAAAAATTCATTAATGGATTACCTAGTTTATTTGCTCACAAAATTAGAGATGTTCTTAGTCACCCTACTGGTGTTATTGAATATGATAATTTAACCTATGGTGATATCATTAGCACTATTCAAAAAGAAGGATTAAAAATGTGTATTGATTTAAAACTTAGCCAAAAAGGCACTAAGGATAAACATAAAGCTAAATATGAATTAGGCAATTTCTGTGAACAATATGGTTTACCTCCTGTTGCACCCTCCCGTAAGAAATCACACAAGTACTCCAAACATAAACATAAATCCAAATATTCTTCTAATAAATATCGCAAAGGTTATTCACCTTCCAAATCTCATGATAAATTTTATACTAAACCCAAAAAGAAATATTACAAAAAATCACATCCCAAATCTAAATTCAATAAAGACATTACCTGCTATAATTGCGGTCAAAAATGCCATTATTCAAATAAATGTAAAGAAAAGAAAAAATTAAAGGATAGAGTTAACCAACTTCACATTGACGATAATTCCAAAAATCAGTTATTTGAAATTTTCGAATTAAATCAATCTGTTAGCGACTCCTCTTCCGATCATCCAAGAACTTCATCTGATTATCATTCACCTAGTGACGATTCTGACGATCATATTAATCTAGGATGTACTGATGTTTGCTGTAAACCAGTCCAACAAATAACTGTTCTTACTAAAAATACCCAAGAAGAATCTGCTCTTATTGAATTAATTAGTAAATTAGATGATCCTAATTTAAAACAAAAATATATTGATAAATTAAAATCTTTATTAATTCATTCTGATGATAAACCTAAGATTGATAAACCTATTATTAGCTTATCTAAGACTTTAGAAAGATTTAAAAATAAAACTAAAGAAATTACACTTTAAGATTTACAATCTAAAATCCATCAAATCAAACAAACTATTAATGAATTAAGACAAAAAGATCGAAAATTAGAAGATGAAATTATTACATTAAAACTTAATAAAAGTTTAGATAATTTCCACAACTCAGTCCATGAATCTCCTAATGAATCTGAACATAATTCTGACCCTGATTCTGATCACACTAATCCTGATAAATTAATATTTGACAATAGATCACAATCCCATACTCTTGACGATAAAAGATTAAATTTAATCAATAAAATCTATATGCAAAAATGGTATTCACTAATAAAGATAGTTATTAATGATTTTGAATTAAACTTAATAGCTCTAATAGATACTGATGCTGATTTAAACTGTGTACAAGAAGGTTTGCTCCCTACTAAATACTATGAAAAATTCCATGAGAAATTAATCTCTGCTAATGGTAGTAAAATGCGTATTAAATATAAATTACCTAACGTTCATATTTGTCAAGATAATGTATGTTTCAAAACCTCATTCATTTTAGTAAAAAACATGACTGATAAAATCATATTATGTACCCCATTTATACATTTACTTTATCCATTTACTACATCTGCTGAAGGAATTACCACTCATGTTTTAGGCCAACTTGTTACTTTTAAATTTTTATTTCCACCTGAAATGTTCGAATTAAAACTGTTAAAAGATTGTTCTATTTCTCATACTATTAATCGTTTAACTAGGCAAACCAATTTTCTTAAAGAAGAAATTAATTATAAAAGAATTGATCAACAATTAACTGATCCTGTTATTATTTCTCAAATTAATGTTTTTAAATTAAAACTAGAATCCACTGTCTACTCCCATTTACCTACTGCATTTTGGCACAGAAAAAAGCATGTAGTTACTTTGCCATATATTAAAAAATTTAATGAAAAACACATCCCTACTAAATCTCGATCTATTCAAATGAATTATGAATTACTTGAAATGTGTAAGAAAGAAATTAATGAATTATTAAAAAACAGAATCATTAGTCCAAGTAAATCACCATGGTCTTGTCCTGCTTTTTATGTTAATAAAAATGCTGAATTAGAACGAGGTATCCTTCGCTTAGTCATTAATTATAAACCACTCAATGCTGTTTTAGAATGGATTAGATATCCTATTCCTAATAAAAAAGATTTGATTAAAAGACTTAATCAAACTGTTATTTTTAGTAAATTTGATTTAAAAAGTGGGTTTTGGCAAATACAAATTCACCCTAAAGATCAATATAAAACTGCTTTTACAACACCCTTTGGTCAATATGAATGGAATGTAATGCCATTTGGTTTAAAAAATGCTACTAGTGAATTTCAAAATATAATGAATGATATTTTTGATCAATTTAGTCATTTTTCTATTGTTTATATTGATGACATCTTAATATTTTCCAAATCCCTTAATGAACATTGGAAACATTTAACTGCATTCTTTTATACAATTAAAAGTCATGGCTTAGTTATCTCTGCTCCTAAAATCAAACTCTTTCAAACTAAAGTTAGGTTCTTAGGATATGATATTCACCACAATACTATTCTGCCAATTAGTAGATCAATTGAGTTTGCATCCAAGTTCACGATGAAATTCTTGATAAAACCCGATTACAAAGGTTTTAGGATCCCTTAATTATATTGTTGCTCATTTTTACAAAGATCTTAGGAAGACTTGTCAACCATTGTTTGATAGGTTAAAGGATAATCCTCCTCTTTGGTCCTCTGTTCATACTTCTATTGTTCAACAAGTCAAACAATATGTTAAATCTCTCCCTTGTCTTGGTATTCCTACTGAAAATTCATTCAAAATTATTCAAACTGATGCTTCGATGTTGGTTATGGTGGCATTCTTCTTGAGAAAGTCACTCCTCAATCCCTGAGCAGTTATGCTTTCCATTCTGGTGTTTGGAATAAAACACAATTAAATTATAGTACTATTAAAAAAGAGATTTTGTCTACTGTTTTATGTATTCAAAAATTTCAAGATGATATTTTAAATCAAAAATTTTTACTTCGTGTTGATTGCAAATCTGCTAAATATGTTTTAGAAAAAGATGTTCAAAATCTTGCTAGTAAACAAATTTTTGCCCGTTGGCAATCTATTTTAAGTATTTTTGATTTTGATATTACCTATATACTTGGTTGTCAAAATTCCCTTCCTGATTTTCTCACCCGGGAATTTCTACAGGGGGGTAAGTAATGAATGCAGCTCCACATATTCCATATTTAAAAACCCAAATTACCCATTACCAAACCTTGATTAAACAAGTCAACCACCGAATTAATCACCTTAAATCAACCAAACCCACTACTAAAAGAGCCCAATACATCATTCACCAACAGATTCAAGCCCGTCGTATTTTGCGACATGATTATTACAACCATTTACATTATTTCCAGAATTATCTAGATCTCCTTTCTGGTTGTTAATCTCTGCTACTGATCATTGTTTCTTGTTTCAACAGATGTCTCGCCCAAGGCCTCCTTCTAAGGCTTTGGTTCCTTCTAGTCAACCTTTTGTCCCTCCTCCTTTGGAGTTAGTAGGACAATACCCTCAACCCATTCAAATGATCAACCGTTACCAACTCCTTGGTAACATCCCAGGCCTAATTACTCCACTGCTTTGGCTACTGATCCTTTTGCTTCATCAAGCCAATCAATCTTAGTTACTCCATTTCCTGCCAACCCAGTTAAGTCATCTCGAACTGATTATATCAAATCACACACTACTAATCTGTTCTATAAAGAACCTAGTCATCCTAAAAGTCAATTGATCCATGAAATTGCTAAATCCCATTTTGGCTCTGGATGCCATTTCATCCTTTCACATCCAGAGAAAACACTCACATATTACAAAGATATTTTGATCCATCATCAATCAGTCTTGATCAAACCCATTTATGATCGAACCTACGCCAAAGAAGGTTCTCAGATCATTCTATTTACATCCATAGTATTGTTTCCCAAGTGAATAGGGTCTCCTTATCGCCTTCGAGATTTGCCCGGTCATTCCATCCAAAGATAATTACCATGATTATGTTGATGCTCGGTTCAAGATTTTCTGCACCAAAATGAAACTTTTAGTCACTCTTGGTACATCTCGCTTTGATCAAAATTCAAATCAATTACCTACCGGTTTCGAGATGGTGGACTCATTATGGTGCCATTTCGCACATCCTCCCCGGTGATCTCATTGAACTAGTTAACTATTTCTCCTCTGTTTACCCATTCACCACTCATCAGAGACAATTTCCATCTTTGTTAATTTTTATATCCAAATATAAACTCCCATGGATATTTAAATGGCAATATGGAATTGATGGTAACATAATCACCCGTCAACATTCAGTTAAATGGTGGGCTAAGTTCAATGTGCCTAGAATATTTGAAATTGTTCAAGAAGAATTTCCCATTGATCAATGTGCTCCAACTCCTTCTATGATCAAAGCCCACAGAACCCAATCTGCAGAATCACCAAGGAAGTCACCATCTTTCCTCCAATCAATCTTGGAAGCCCCTCATCTAGCGGTTCCAAGCCCAAATCCAAATTAGTTCAGCCGACCCAATCAAAATCCAAGGCTAAGTCCAAAGCTCCTGCAGTTCCGGACCAGCCCAAGGAACATTCACGGCCCAAATCAAAGTCCAAAGCTAAGGCTAAGCCCATTTCACCCCCTACTCAAATTTCAAAGCTAAATCAAAGGTCAAGCCCAAGTTATCCAGAGATGAATTGCTCCAACCCCATCAAATTACAGATCAAGTCAAGCCTACCAACTTCAGAAAATTCAGAAGACAGTTCAGACCATTCACAATCTTCTGAAGGATCAACTACTCGACCAATCTCATATGGCGGATCTGAGTTCCAAGATGCTCAAGACCCATTTGCCTGATCAACATAGGATTTCCTATAAATACAAATTAGCTTCAATCAATACTCTTTTGAGAAAAGCTGCTAATTTGTATCTATATTGATTCCTATATTCACGTGTTCCACCGATAGTGATGAATAGTAAAAGTTACTGTTCACTTTTACTATTCACCGTCACTATTCACTCAATCAACTTCTGTTAAAGCTGCATATTCGTATATCTATCACCGAAAGCAACCGACAGCATCTACTTTATCCCATGCGCTGCCAGCTGCTTTCATCAATCAAAGAAGTCACAAGATTACTGTATTAGTCACATGACTACTGTATTTTCCTTTTCTATATATTGTAACATATTCATTCAGAATGCTTCAAGTTTTTCATTCTTCAGTTTTAAGAAAAAACAGAGAGCTCTGAGTGACAATTACTCATTTCCTTTTGTAACCCAATTAAAGATCCTTGCAGTTGCTACAATTGTAATTGTAAGTTATTTTCTGTATTTTAATGTATTTTAAATAAGTTATTTTCTGTATTTTAAGTTATGACGGTTTTTATGTGCATTCCATTTGTTGTTCAATTTTAGTCATATTTGATTTCGTAATCCATGTTCTTCATTCTACTAATTTAATTTATATATTAAATAAAATTATTTTTTATTGTCGTTAATTTGAAATTATATATTAAATAAAAAATATAAATTATAAATTATAAATTTAATTTAATTGAAAATAATAAATTAAAATAATTAAAATATTATGCAAAAAATAAAATAAAACAAATTTTTATTTAATCTAGCTAAAAATAATTAAAATATTAAAGTTATGTTTAATATTGCTATTACTTAGTAAATAATTGAAAAGGATAAAATAGTCATTTGAGCATTTATCATTCTCCATAATATCCCAAACAAACATTGGATAACTAAAAATAGTTCAATCCAGACATCTAATCCCATGACTAAACAAACATAGGATACAAATTTAGTCTAACCAAATAGTCCCGAGACAATATATCCAAGGGCTAATAATTCGATAAATTACAATCTCTCTTATCCAGTCCGTCCAAACAAACGGACCCTATAAATGCTTCATATCCTCTTCTATTTTGTCTGCCACACGCAAAACCAAAAATGGCACCACCACCACCACCACCAAGCTCTCTATCATTCTCTGTGAGACGATGCAAACCAGAACTACTCACTCCGGCGAAGCCAATGCCGCCAGAGTTAAAGCAACTCTCTGATATCGACGACCAACAAGGCCACCGGTGTCATATTCGGATCATAATGTTCTACAAGAATAGAATCAAAGAAACAGAACACCATCATCATCATCATGTAGATCCTGTGAGTGTTATCAGAGAAGCAATGGCTAAAGCACTTGTGGTTTACTACCCGCTCGCTGGAAGGCTTATCGAAAAGCCTAACAAAGAACTTACAATGGACTGCACCGGCCAAGGCATCTTGCTGGTCGAGGCCGATGCAAATGTCAGCCTCGACCAGCTCGGCGACTTCGTCCGGCCATCGTGTCCCTATGCTAAGGAGTTTCTGTATGATGTCCCTGGCCCTGGTGGGATCACGGAATGCCCTTTGTTGTTGGTACAGGTGAGTTAAATTTAAGAATAATATCAAATCAGTGTTAGTTTGAACAACTAATTATAAATAAGTAACAAACTTTATAAATATTAATAATTATAATTATAATTTTTTCATGAATCTACAATTATTTTTTTGCAAAGTTCATGTAATTTTCCCCTAAATTTAAGTACTACAGAACCTGTGGTCTATCGTGGCTTCATCCATGTACAGAGATGGATAGGCTGTCTTTCATCTTTTACGCCAAAAAAATAAATAAATCTGATAATCATAGTTTCATTATATTTATTTTCAAAAAATATACCATAATTATGAGTTTGAAAATAATTGTATATCTTTTTAAAAAACAAATATGATTAATTGATATGGCTATTATATGGGAGCTATTAAGATGTACACCTCATTAAATAATAGTGCACATCATGTATACGTTTATTTTAAACCATTAGGTATTTACAGATTAATCTCAATCATTAAACAACTTGATTAGAAATATTGAATACCTCTTCAACCGGTTACAATATTGTTTACCGATTGTTGTATGTTCAACAAACCCTCCTCACTTTGTTTTCCCAAAACCCTTCTTTTTCAGATGACTCCGAAGCTCTTCTTCGCCCTCTTTACACATGACACTGAAGCTCTTCTTCACCCTCGAAGACTATCCCGCGAACACAACGTGCCCTCGACTTCACCTCAAGGTCTCTCTCTCTCTCTCTCTGCAACTTGTTTCTCTCCCTTTCTCCATCTCCATTCTTTTGAACCCTAGACTGAAAACCCCTTCGTCGAAACTGTACCTTTTACCTTTGTGAACTCACTGGATTGGTTTATAAAATTAGGAAAATATGATTTGAATAGGTTTAGATTTTTTATGTTTGTTTGCTTTGATAGTTGTTTTGATTATATATATATATACTTGAAATTTGGCTTGAGTGTGTGAAATTCGATGTGTGGGTAATTGAATTTTGTACTCAATTATATCCCTACTATGTTGAATTACTGAAGGGATAAAGCGTATCTTTGGTCATTTTGAGCCTTATCCAAACCAAAGATGGCATAGTTTAGTTATCAATTATTTACCCCTTCCCATTGTGTTAAATAATGACGTCTACATAGTATTATTTGTCCAAGAGGACAATTGGTCTCAACCTTATTTAAGGGCCACCAAACATAGGATAAGGGATGATATGGAACTAATGGTCCAATCCTAGCCCTTTTTACCCCATACAAATGTGGTTTTAGTGTCAATCTGTGTACTCCCTTTGTCTCACACTGTTAGTTCTTTTCCCAATTTGGGGATGTCCCAAAATGTTAGTCTTCTCTGGAAAGTCAAATCATAAATTTTACAATTTTCAAAAATGGTCCCTCATAAGTGGTGAATATATTTAAGACCGGGAACAAAAGGGAATCTGAGAAACCAAATGCCTTTTTATTTGAATTTGAAATTTTTATATTGTATGTCCTTTTGAAAAATTTGAACTCCCATAAGGTGCTAACATTGTGGGATGGAGGGAGTACTAAATTGAGTGTTGATTTTTGTTTGTGTTGTATTGTGTGGTTTTATCTTATATTGTATCTTAAGACCTAGGATTTTTGTAATTTTATAGAAGAAGTTGCATCTTTTATAACAATTTGAATAGAAAATGATTTACATAACAAGGATATATTATATCACAAGAGAAATGCTTTATTTCTTTCCTTTTTCTACCCAACTCAACTCAATAAAGCCTTGTCCCTCCCAACTATTTGGGCTTGTTACATGAATCTTGTTTGGCATTCTACTCGGTCAAGGGCCATAACATTTATTAAATCACAAGTTAACACATCTTTTGTTATTATCTCAAGTTATATTAATTTTGTTTTTGTAGTACCCTTAGTGTGGACACTGTCACTATTTGTTGCTGTTATAGTTAGGGTTCAGGCTCAGCTCGGTCAAAATAAGGGAAGCTCGAGCTCGAACTTGAGCTTCAGAAATTATGTTCAAACTCGACTCATTGGCTGATTTAAAAGCTTGAGCTCAGCTCATCTTGACTCAATAATATAAACGAGCTCGAATGAGCTCAAGCTCAAACAAGCTCGAAATTCCAATTCACATCTATAACTCAAAAAATGAAATTCCAATTCATATATAGAGAGGGATGTACGCTGTTATGTCACTAATTCAATAAACTTTTTAATCACATTTTTTTTTCCTCTCAAAAATCAACCCCCCTCCCCCCCCCCAAAAAAAAAAAAAAAAGAAAAAAAGAAAAAAAAAAGGTACAACTAGTAATAAAAAATTTGTGCATTATACAGCATAGCAAGCATTATATAGTGCATCCTTGAACAAAACATAATTACTAAAAACACAGTACATCCTTAAATAAACACATTACGATTACATTACAGTGTATCCTTAAACAAAACATAATAACCATTTAAATTATTAGTTGAATGCTTTTTTTCATGTTGAATTACTGTTATTTGTGGTAGTTTGTGCATGTTGTGTTTATGTACACAACAAAGAAAATATATATACAAGGTTTTTTTTTTTTTTTTTTTTTTTTTTTGCAGTATTCGATTTGCGTCTATACCCATGTCGTGTACGTGCTTCTTAGTTTTATAGTCTTCAATACTTTACAGAGTGTAGGGTGGTGATCAAGCATACCTATATGGGACTGCTACGAAGATGATACTTCCATAGCTATCAGAAGCCTTTTAGATACTCCATTGTTATTTTTTTAGGTTTTCTAGTGGTTTTAAATACGGAGTATTCTATCAAAAAAAATAAAATAAAATAAATTAAAAAATAAAAACATATTCTATTTTCTATTTGGTATTGGCTATGAAGAGTTTCATGAACGAGAACGTTTCTATAGGTTTATTCGAGTTTTCTTTAAGCTTATAAATAGGCACTATTGTAGTAAAATGAAATTAGCCTCCCAGATATGAATTAAAATTTAGATTTGATAGATAGATCTCCCTAACATGTTCACCATGAAGATTTAGACTGTACTAATGTCTTATGAATGTTAAAGGAAACTTGAGGCTGAGCTTTCTATTGATAAGCCACAGACACAGCCAGCACAGTCATTAACAGATACAAAGCATGAGCATCTTTGCAGCAGTTCTTAGCATCACAATGAGCATCAAGCCAGTTCTATAGCATTAAGCCACACGTGTGTAATATCCAGCTGTATAGTATAGGTTGTTAAGTCTGTTAGAAATTAACTGTCCAGAGTTAACTATAGTTTAGTAGTTAGAATCAAGGTTAGGTAGTTATGGTTAAATCACTGAAGTGTATAAATATCTTTACTCTGTTACTGCTGTAATTCATTGAATACAAAAATATATTCATTCTCTTCATGGTATCAGAGCCTTAGGCTCTTACGGGCAAGAAAGCTTCACAAATTGACCATGGCGACTCCCAACATCACACGAAATACCGCAACTTCGCCACACTTTTACCTTCAAACCTCACATTGTTGATTTCTAATCTGAGTTCTTTTGTTTCTATCAAGCTTGATTCATCCAATTACATCATTTGGAAGAATCAATTGCAGAAAATCTTGAAAGCCACAAAACTTCTTGGCTATGTAGATGGATTAGAGGTATGTCCTCCTGCAGTGATTCTAGATTCTAATAATCTTGAAATTCCTAATCCAAATCATGTACTATGGACCACTATTGATGATCATCTGTTAAGTTGCATTATTGCGACTCTGTCTCCATCCATTTGTGCTACTGTCATTCCATGTCAAACCAGTCATGAAGTTTGGACTGTTCTTGCCAAACGATTTACTTCACTTTCCAGATCTCACATCCATCAGTTGAAGATCAAGTTGACTAAAATTGTTAAGAAAGGCACAACAATGGAAGAATACCTGACTCAATTCAAGGTACTATCTGATCAGCTTGCTCTTGCATCATCTCCCATTGATGATGAAGATTTAGTTCTGCTGATTTTAACTGGATTGCCTGAAGAATATAATGCTACAAAAGCTGCTATCCGCACCAGATCAGATCCTATTTCTCTAGATGAGCTATGTTCTTTACTCTGTTCAGAATCTATTCATGTGGAGTCATCTCTTAAACATGCACATGCCTCAGATCTTCCAAGCTCCATTGCCTATCTCGCAAGCAGAGGAAATTATTCTAATCGAGGAAATTCTAGAGGTTATTATAGAGGCAAAAGCTCTTCTGAGGCGAAGATGGAGGAAGGTCTAGAGGTCAGATGAGTCACTATCAAAGAGACTCACAATCTTCACGAGGTAGATTCAATTATACCTATAATCCTCACACTCAAGCAGCTGGCAGATCCAGCTCTTACAATTCTCATTCCGCCAATACTAATTTTGACTCGACTGTCAAATCATGGCAAGCCAAATCACACCGCTCTAGATCACGGTATTTTCCACACCGCTTCTACCTCAAACCAAAGCCTATGCTGCATCATTCTCAAATCAGCCACAATCGATCCTTTGGTTTCTTGACTCCGGAGCCACCAGTCACATGACACCTGATCTAAGTCAACTCTCTTTCCCTCAGCCATACTATGGTCAAGATCAAGTTGCAGTTGGTGATGGTTCTACACATACCATTGCTCATACTGGAACAGGTCTTCTTCCAACTCCTTCTTTTCATCTTACAAAGCTTCTTCATGTGCCTACACTTTCATCCAATTTGCTCTCTGTTCATCAGTTAGCCATAGATAATCACTGCACTATCACTTTTGATGAAAGCTCTTTTGTTATTCAGGACAAGATTACTCAGAAAATCTTGTATAAAGGAAGTTACACAAATGGCCTTTATCCATTCAAAGTCTCTCCTTCTGCTGCATCCTCTTCTGCTGCATCTGTCTCTCCTCAAGCTTCTCAAGCTTGTTTTTCTTCCTCTTTATCACCTGCAGTTCCAACTAATTGGCATTTCAGACTCGGTCATCCTTCATCAAAGAAGCTTCATCATATTCTTTCTCATAATAATCTAGATTCTAAGCTTTTGTCTAATAAAGGCTCTAGTTTGTGTGAACATTGTTGTGTTTCAAAGAGCCATAGGTTACCTTTTCATTTGTCTAATTCCACTGTAAATAAACCTTTAGCCCTCATCCATACAGATGTTTGGGGCCCTTTTGCTTCCTCTGTTTCAGGTTTTAAGTACTATGTGCTCTTCATTGATGATTTTAGCAAATTCACTTGGCTTTTTCCTCTGCATTATAAGAGTGAAGTTTTCACTAAATTTCTTGAATTTAAATCTTTTGTGGAAACTCAATTTCACACTAAACTTCAGATTCTTCGCAGTGATAATGGAGGGGAATATCTTAGTACACCATTTCAAAATTTTCTTAAAAGTAAAGGCATTGATCATCAATTAACTTGTCCCCATACACCTTCACAAAATGGTGTTGCTGAAAGGAAGCATCGGCACCTCATTGAAACTACTATTACACTCATGCATCATTCTTCTCTCCCTTTGATTTACTGGTTTGATGCTCTTGCCACAGCTGTCTATTTGATCAATAGACATCCTACTCTCAAACTTCAAAATCTTACTCCCTATGAGGTCTTATTCAAACATAAACCTGATTATACACTCTTGAGATCCTTTGGATGTAGATGCTATCCTTGGCTCAAACCATACACCACTAATAAACTTCAACCTCGATCTCTGTCCTGTGTCTTTCTTGGTTATCAACCTTCCATCAAAGGTTATAGGTGTCTTGATCCTATCACAGGTAAAGTCTATACTTCCAGACATGTGGTTTTTGATGAGTCTTACTTTCCCTTTCAGACTTCTTCCCCGGTCTTCATCATCTTTCATCTCTCCGTGATTCTTACAGTCTTCACCTTTCTCTTCATCTTCCTCTGCACCTACTCCAGCAGCTCACACAATTTCAGCTGCTAAAACTACTCCAATGACTTATTCATTTCAGCTGATTCGAGGCGCCACTACTCCAGCCATTCATTATTCATTTCGGTTCAAAGAATGCCACACTACTCCAAAGACTCATTCATTTCCAAAGGCCCTTGCCACTCCAGCCATCACTCACACAATTTTTCAATAAATGGTTCCGATTCAGCAACTCCTCCAGCAGCTCAAACAATTCCAGCAGCTAACACTATTTCCTCTTCTCCTGTTGTTACTCACTCCGGAGCTCAACTAATACCTGTATCTTCCAATTCTGTTCCTTTTCTATCTGCTGTCCCTTCTGATCAGATTGCAATTTCCAAAATCTCTATTGCTCTTCCCTCTATTTCTTCCAATACTCATCCCATGATTACCAGATCCAAATCCACCTCTTCTCATACTGCTTGTCTTTCTTCTTTCTCTCCTCAGTCTGAACCACAAACTTTTCAGCAAGCACAATCTTCTTCTGTTTGGCAAACTGCTATGCTTGAAGAATTTCAAGCCTTACAAACACAAGGTACTTGGTCTTTAGTTGAGCTTCCATCTGGCAAACAAGCAATAGACTGCAAATGGGTTTATAGAATTAAGAAAAATTCCGATGGTTCTATAGCCAGATACAAGGCACGATTAGTTGCCAAGGGCTTTCTTCAAATTGAAGGGGTGGACTATCATGAGACTTTTAGTCCTGTGGCTAAACAACCTACTATCCAAATTTTGTTATGCCTGGCTCTACATTTTGATTGGCCCATCAAGCAGCTTGACATATCTAATGCATTTCTTCATGGTGTTCTTGAAGAAGAAGTTTATATGGTCCAACCTCAAGGCTTTGTTCAATCAAATCACTCTCAGCTTGTTTGCAAGTTACACAAGGCTCTTTATGGTTTAAAGCAAGCTCCTTGAGCTTGGTTCTCTACCTTCTCCACTTTTCTTCTCACTCATCAATTTGTTCAAAGCCATTGTGACTCTTCTCTTTTTATTAAGAAGACTTCTACTACTATTACCATTCTCCTCATCTATGTAGATGACATTCTTCTCACTGGAAGTGATCCACTTTACATTACCTCTCTCATTACACATATGCATACAACCTTTTCCATGAAGGAGCTTGGCTTTGTTAATTATTTCTTGGGTATATCTGTCATAAAAGATGCCTCTGGTTATGTGCTTTCTCAGCAAAAATATGCCTCAGATTTATTGGCCAAAATGGTATGAGTGACTGCAAACCTTACTCTTCTCCCATGGCTACTAAGTCCTCTTCTCATGCTCTTACTGCAGCAGGTGATTCTCTTTTTTCTCAACCAGCTTTGTACCGCAGTTTGGTTGGTGCTCTTCAGTATCTTACCCTTACTCGACCTGATTTAGCCTTTGTGGTTAATCATCTTTGTCAATTCATGCACTCTCCCATGACTAGCCATTTTACCTCAGTCAAACGATTACTAAGGTATCTTAAAGGTACCTTATCGTATGGTCTCCATTTCACTTCGGGCCCTCTTCTTCTCAATGCATATTCAGATTCAGATTGGGCAGGAAATGTTCTTGATCGCCGGTCCACTACTGGTTACTGTGTCTATCTTGGTCCTAATCTTATCTCTTGGTCTGCAAAGAAGCAATCTACTGTGTCTCGCTCATCTTCTGAGGCTGAATATAGAGCTTTAGCTCAAACCTCGGTGATCTTAGTTGGATTGGCATGTTGCTTCGATCTTCATATTTACGTTAGGTGCCTACTCTCTGGTGTGACAACTTATCTGCCATAGCTATGAGTAACAACCCTGTATTTCATGCCCGTACTAAACACATCGAGGTTGATTATCACTTTGTTCGCGAACGGGTTGCCTCCAAGAAACTTCATATCTGTCATATCCCTACTTCCGATCAAGTTGCTGATATCTTTACTAAACCACTGTCTGTTGCTCGGTTTCAATATCTTCAGCTCAAGCTCAATGTCCTTCCCAGTAGTCCCTTGAGCTTGCAGGGGTATGATAAGCCACAGACACAGCCAGCACAGTCATTAACAGATACAAAGCATGAGCATGCTGCAACAGTTCCTTAGCATCACAGCAGCAGTTCTATAGCATTAAGCCACACGTATGTAATATCCAGCTGTATAGTATAGGTTGTTAAGTCTGTTAGAAATTAACTGTCCAGAGTTAACTATAGTTTAGTAGTTAGAATCAAGGTTAGGTAGTTATGGTTAAATCACTGAAGTGTATAAATATCTTTACTCTGTTACTGCTGTAATTCATTGAATACAAAAATATATTCATTCTCTTCATCTATCACAGTGTACCTGATTTAGGACTTACAAAGATAATGTTTATTGATATTATGAGTCTTTTAGATACTTTATTTTTATTTTATTAGGGCTTCTCGTGTCTGAAAGATGGAGTCTAAGTTCTATTAAGTACTTGTTTAGGAAAAACTTATTTGCAACTTAAGCTTAAATATGAAATTCCATACTTAAGTAGTTGTAAAAATTAGGGTGTCGGGTGAAATTTTGTCAATTTTATTTTAAAATTTTTAAAACATTTTCAGCTCAAATGCTAAAAAAATATTTTTAAAAAATAACTTTTTGAAGTTGGGCTCTTTTTTTTGCTAGCTTTATTTATTTAGTTGCAAATAAGTTTTGCTAATCACCCTCTCTGTTGGGTAGAATGAGTTGAATGAGTTTTAGAGGTTTCTACAAGTTAATTAGATTTTCCTTAAGCTTATAAATAGGCTCCACTTTGTTAAACCTAAATTAGCCCCCTTGATAGGAACAAAATTCATATTTGATTGATAGATCTTGAGTTCTCTTTCCCCTTCTTCTTTTGTATGTCTCTTGTTGTTGTTTCTGTGATTCTCCTCCCTTATGTTCAATTATTGATTTTGCTAATGACCTTCTATATTCTTTTACTCTTTCCCTGTATCCTTTTTTTTTTTTTTAAATATCTTTTTTTTTTTTTTTTTGGTCTAGATACGTTTGGGGCATGGGGGACAAATGTCCCTTAATCTGACATGACCTTGACAAGATTGGGGTCTTGGTTGCAATTCTGAAAAGCAAATTAAGTGGCAAAAATGAACAACTAGAAAGTGTGGGTATAAAACTAAAAAGGCAAATTATTGGCCTAATTGCTTGAAAGCCCTTTCATTCTCATGGAAATACATGAGACAAATGCATGCGTGTGTGTGAGTGTGTGTGTGTGTGCGCGAAAGAGAGACAGAGAGGCTACTAGAGTTTCGATAGCCATCAACAAGGAATTAGGCAGCCACTAGTGACCTCCACCGGAGATGTTGAGTGGTAAATTGATGCATTTATTTTTGGTTTTTTGCTTATTTTTTAGATTTAAGGTGGATGTTTTAAGCTCAAGATTATGGTATTGGATGGAGAAGATTTGAGGTTCATTGTGTTTTTCATATTCTTTCTTTTGTTGCCGCCTCTTCCTCGCTTTTTTATTATCTTATTTCTTCTCTGTATTTCTTTTTATTCATATATCGAAAGGATTACATCAACAAGCTTATTACGCCCACCATATCTTAAATGGAAATGCCTTAAGAGACCATCTTTGCATCAATTGGTTTCAAATTATGATGTATATATTCTATCATATGCCCCCACATTGTATGTTTAGTTGTGTATTGATTGATTGATGGGAGTGTAATTGCCATTGCACCAACAATAATTGAAAGATTGGAATTAATTTCATGTCGAGTGCTAAATCAATTATATTCTTTGCGGTTTCCTAAGTTTCTTTTGTTCTCTTCCTTTTGTTTGTTGATATTTTGTCATAGATGTGTTCGCCAATGGGGTATGCTTAGCTATTGAAGAAAGTGACAAAAGATGACAATGCCTATTCATTGAAAGTTTTGTTTCATATGACATGCTTTAATAAGTGAATGGAAGCCTCCAATCTTTGTATCTGATAGAAATTGTTATTTTAATTAATTTGGGGTTTTGAACTTAAACATGAAGAGGAAGGAGACCTTTATATTTTACCTAGCTCACTTAGTTATTAGCGGTATGTTCCTCGAGTTGTTAATTAGCGCTTTTATTTAAGCTTAGTGCGCTTCATCCTTGTAGATTTCATGCAAGCGACATACACAGCTTGACTATTTGCTTACTATATCATGGTATGTTGGCTTAATGATTGGGGGTCATTTTTCATTCAATTGTCGATTCTTCTCCTGACAAAGTTAGCTTACTACTTTATATTTTGCGTTACAACTTCTCCACTTGCTTCTTCTTTGAATTGTAGGTATGGTTTGGGTTGGCAAGGTGGAAAATGAATGCAGCGGATAGGAAGTTCAGGAAGGAGCAAATGAAATTGTTAGGACGGATCAAGCCTAAAAGGTGGCAACTCAAGTTCTTAAGAAGACCATTAATACGACCCAAATCATCCGAAAATGTTGTTAAAGTGTTAGAAGCGTTCCGAAAGGATTTACCTGTTGCACATAATTCAGGAGAAATGAATCGACCTTGTTAGTAACAGATATAAAATGCAACAACACTTGTTGAGGAAAATATATTATTTATTGAGATTATACTCAATGGAAATTTTTGTACTTGTTACTTGGGAAGAAATATAATCTACAGTTTTGTCTCCTATTACATTTGTTTTTTACTTTTGAATCTTACCTTTTCCTTCATTTTTCTTAGTATTTGGAAGAATGGAAACTATATATATCTACATTTTTAGTTTTTCTTGAATGCCTTCATTACAAAAATTGATGATTAAATTTAAAAAACACCAATTTTATTCATTGTTTGGTGACAAACACTATAAATTGAATATGTTACGATTATCAAATTGTTTTATCTTCTTGTATAAATGAAATACACAAAATACCCAACAAAATTAATGGTTTGGATTCGAAATCGAATCCATGAAGACCCACAGCCCAAACAATGCCCTTAAATCCAAATTACGGGGGCTCGAGATAATCCACCTTTTAAAATTTGGTGAGGTCAAATAATCATGCAAATTTATGAATATCTTTTTATTTTTTATTTTCTTCAAACTATATATTTTTTTAAAAAAAAATTATTGAAATTTCACTTTGAGAAAATATCGTTTTTCTCTCAAACTATAACTCAAAAAACAATCCAGCCACTGTTCTCTTAATAATATCTAGTTTATACCTAAACTATTCAATTTTGCATCAATTTTACTCCACCATCAATTACGGTCTATAATCAAATAGAAGTTGCTCATGCGGCACCCAAAATATCAATTAGTTCTGTGAATAAAATGAAATTTGGGGGTCTAATTGATATTTTATAGATAGTTTAGAGGGTAAAATGAAATTTCAAATTTCATTGCCATGTCAACAACTTTCGTAAGCTAATAGCAAGGGTAAAATTAATCCAAAATCAAATAAACTAAGTGTAAAATTAATATTATTAAAATAACATAGGCCAAATTAATTTTTCAGCGATAGTATGAGAGGCAAAATAATATTTCCTCTTTTACCTGTATTAAAATTATTAAATCTTCATATTAAATTATGTTAGCACATTTTCTAATAATAAATATTAATTATTAGATGATATTAATTACATCAACAATTTCTTCACAGATTAGGGCATGGTTTACATTTTGTAAAATGGTAAATTACACCTTCACATTGCTTACCAATGAATGCTTTCTCACTTTGGTCTCGAAGCTATTGTATTCTTTTCACTTTGGTCCAAATTGTAACAAATATTATACTTTTGTGGCGGAAAATGCGGCATGGGTCAAGTTCACCTTCATTTGTACAAAAACCTCTGCTATAGGCCACTTCAACATGCAATCCTCCATCGTAGAACACTTCCATTTACCGCTTGCCATGACCTATCTATTTTGAAGTGGGAAAACAAAGTTTTCTAAGTGATCAAAGTAAGAAAATTAATTTTTTAAATTCTAAAGTTACCCTCAGAAGTTAGCAAATTGGACCAAAAATAAGAAAAGACAAATAATATAAGGACTAAGGTGAGTGCAATGACAAACAATGAATGAAAATAGAATTTATTATTTTAAAAAAAGAGTGATAGTAAAAAGGTAGTGACCGACTACGAAATAATAGGCAATGACTAATATTGATATGTGCTAGAGTTATAAATGTGTCAAAGTGATTTATAGCTGACGTCATTATTTGGACATAACGATAACATGACACTTATTCTGATTTATGCTAGAGTCTACAATAAGTGTGATAACAATTTTATTCCTTTTTTTTATATATATAATTGATTTTCTATCAATTGGCCAATTTTTTTTTTAATCAATTTAATTTTATATAAATAATTTATATGTATATATAAACTTACAAAACAAATTATTCAAATAACTATTTTCTCATAAATAATGTACATATACATACTTGCAAAATATATAATTTGGATAAACTAGAAAAAATGTTTCTCTTGAGGTCCTTTCATTAAAAAAGAAATAAATAGTGGAAATAGTGGTTGGAAGCGAAATGAAGAAAAAAATAAAATAAAAAATATATTTCTTCATATGTATTTAGTTAGGATGAAAATTTTGAAAGGAAACGAAAGAGAGATAAATTCAGAATTTTAATAATAAATAATTACTTATATAAGAAAATAACTTATTATAACATCACTACTTTCATACTAAACAAATTTTTTAAAAAAATTATTTTTCTTTCTTTCTTTAATTTTTCACTACTACCAAACTAAGTAAGGCATATTTTGGGAATTGATTCTTGTGAGACTTTTTAATTTTTTATGAAAAAAAATTGTAAAAAAGTTTAAAATAATTATTTTTGTAGTAATTTTTTGAAAGAAATACATTTCGGTGGGAGAATTTTTTATTTTTTTATTTTTACACAAACATAGAAGGGTGCAAATCGCACTTGCACTCTCACAACCTTTCACTTGTACCCTATCATACAACCACTTACGCACTATATATTTTTATAATTAATTTTGTCCCTTCCACTATATTAAAATTCTCAATTTTTTAAACTTTCTTACTAAAATTATAACGTATCAAAATTAGCCTAAATAAAAAGAATTCCCCCCAAAAAACATAGTGGTCCACCCAACCATATGCACTGTGGGGACATACCCGGCCCGTTGGTGTGATGCCATTCGACCATAATTTTCTAATGCCGTTTGAGTGTTTCGACAAAAAACTTTTGGTTACACAAGCTTGTGTTCTTACTGCATTTGTTAAATTGAATTAGGCTAAAAATGCACAAAATGAATATATATATATATATATGAACGATTAAGATTTTTTTTTTCTTAAAGTCTCTTATTAATAAATTTTGTAAAATTACGTCTATTTGTATGTACTATGTATTTATTTTTATGTTTGATTTTTATATTTTTAAAAGAATTAATATTAATTTGAGGACAAATTATACCTTGGTCCCTGTAATTTGTATATTATATAAATTCGACTTTTGTATTTTTATATTGTATTTGTCTTATATAGTCCACCTGATAACATCGGTTAAGAAATTGGATAAAAATAAAAGTAAAAATTGATTCATATAACTTTTCAATCACTTTTAAGATAGTGAATGAACTGTTTTATTCCTTGATTTCAATTTTTGAAAAAGTATTATCAATTCAATTGAATTAATATAACGCAAAAATTTAAATGATAAATTATTGTAATTATAATTATAATGCCTATGGGTTAAGTTTTCCTTGATTTTATGTTGTTAAAATTTTGAAACAGTAAAAAAAATTTATTGATGATAATCAAACAATTATATAATGGCAACAATAAATGCAAAAAGTATCATAGTAAAATTACAACGATCCCAACTAAAGTAACACCGAAATTTTTCAGCAATCATCTGCTAGCACCACACCCCGTTGGTGACTAGCTAACCAAACAACACCACCACTCCATACATCCAATTAGCTACTACAAACTAAACAAGTATAACAGGAATAACGAATAGAGCAGAAATCCCAGCAAAATCCTGACTCAAGCTCCAACCCCTTGCACCCCTCTTCCTCCAAAGCAACATCGTATTTGCCTTAAATTAATCAAGAAATCTTGAACTGTAAAATGATAATCTGATCTTAATCAACTCACATAATTCTTCCAAATTAGGGGTAGAAGCATTGAACACACAGTTATTTCTATGTTTCCATAATGATCACAAAACAGCCAAAGGCAAAGCCCTCCAAATCTCTCTCCTTATTGAATCTACCTCCCTCCCACCATGGGAATAGACTTTGAATTGAACCTGGTAACACCACTTGTACATCCCACCATGTTAGTTGTTAAATTGTTAACCATCATTTCTAATAAAACTTTAAAATAAGGCATTTGAGAGCGGAATAATTTTGTTATTTATATTTTTAATATGAAACTTTATTGTTTATTGGAATTGGCTTTGGGTTTTTACTGCGCAGCTTAGGTAGAGGGCAAAGAAGTCCACTCCCAGGGGAGCCGAGCCATAAATTCCCTTTACATGTGGTTGAATTCTCTTTTATGAGCGTGCTAAACACGTTTAATTATTGGGACAACAATAGAATTCAAACACATAATCTAGTTGTTAACTCTAGAGTCGACACATGACCTAAGCTTAACCTTTATGTTGTTAATATTGTTGGAAAATGGCTTTTGTATAATCTTATTTTTTTGTTAATTTTGAGCATTAATTAAGGTGGGATCCAAGCATTATTTTTAACGTTTCTAATTGGGTTCATGTTTAATGTCGCGTAGTGAATAAATTGATTATTTGGTTGTTCAAAACCATTACTGGATGAATGGGAATCCAACGCACATTTTCGGGTTCATGGAACTAATTTTTTAGTGGGTTTCCTACACATTTGTGAAATGTGTTTGTCCCATATTGGAAAGGCTTGAGATTTTGAATGAGTTTATATACCTTAGCTTGGGATAGTTGAAATGGACTCCAAGGGGTACCCATATTTGTGGAAGGGTGACGTTATGGGTAAAGTGGGTTAAACCCAATAGACCTAAAATTAAAAGCACACGCCAGGCGCCACCGCCTGTTAATTCGGCCGAGCTTGGGCAGAGCGAACTTAGGCAGTGGTCGTGATATGAGGTTGAGTTGGGTGAGTCCGGCCCAATACTTATCTTTTTGGGCCAAAAACTTTTGTAATTTATTTTTTATTTTAATTTTGGTTTTAAAATTCAAAATGAATTGGTCCAGAATTTTTCTTCACCGAAGCAGGTCCCTAATAGGTTCATACAACCCGAACTGGTTCAGAATGGTCAAAAACAGGTTCACACCTGTTGAATTCAACTATTTATCTGTTCAAACAGATTTGTACCTATTCAATCTATCCGAAAAGGTTTTCCACCTGTTTGAACAGTCACCTTTCCTCCTATAAAAAGCCAGCCTTCCAGCAATTCAGAACATACATTTTTTCCTCAGATTTTCATCTCTCTTCTCTCATTCCCATCTTCCTATTTTCTGCATTTAATTTAGGAAAAGAAAAAGAGAGTTTTAGCAAAGTTTTGGTTCGCCAGACTTGATTTTATAGTGCTGTAAAATCAAGTGTTAGTCATACATCTTTGGGAAGTAGGCAGGTAAAACTTCGAAGCAGGAGGAGGTGAAATCTACTTTAAGGAGATTGTGTTCAATATAAGCCTCGACATTATTTTCTGTAAGCATTTAATTCAAAAAATAATTAAATTATTTTCTGAATTATTCTATTCTATTGTTTATTTTTATACATGTAATTTACACACACACACACACCTTTGTGGGTATAACAATCTTAAAGTAGAATTTTTATTTTTATTTATTTCTGTGGTAGACATAAAAATATTTTGTTTCGGGAAATTAAATAGTAGTAATATACTATTTAATTTCTTAAATAATAGTAATATACTGTTTAATGATTTCTTTGATAACATAGTAATTATATACTGTTTATCATTGGAATTTTGTTACAAAATATTATTCTATTTATTTTGTGTGTAAACTCTTTTTTGTATAAATTTGTGATTGGAGTATTATTTTTATTTCGTTAGAATTATGACAGCTGAAATTAACAATACTAAGACTGTTATTACTCAAACCCCCACACCTGTTGTGCCAGTGATGACTTCGGCAATACCGGTAAATCATAGGGAGAAGTCAGAAAAATTCAATGGAAATGATTTTAAAAGATGGCAACAGAAAATGATGTTTTATCTTACGACATTGAATTTGGCACGCTTCACTCATGAAAAAGTCCCGGCACTGAACAAGGGAGAGACTGATCGGCAAGTGGTTGCTGCAGTCGATGCATGGAAACATGGTGATTTTTTATGTCGGAATTATATCCTCAATGGGTTGGACAATACACTGTACAATGTGTATAGTGTCAAAAGCACTACTAAAAAACTGTGGGAATCACTAGATCATAAATATAAGACAGAGGAAGCCGGTACAAAGAAATTTGTTGTCTTAGTTTTACGAATTTTAAAATGATGGATTCCAAGACGGTTATTAACTAGATTTAAGATCTCCAATTAATTCTCCATGACATACATGCGGAAGGGATAGTTCTCAGTGAATCTTTTCAGGTTGTAGCAATCATTGAAAAATTGCCACCATCCTAGAAAAAATTTAAGAATTATCTAAAGCATAAGCACAAGGAGATGAAATTAGAGGGATAGTGTGGCTCCGAATTGAGGAGGACAACCGTGGTTCTGACAAAAAGTCAGGAAACCATGTCATGCAGGCTAAAGAAAATGTTGTGGAACGTAGACAAAGGTCAAAGTTCAACAACAAAAAGCGGAAACATTCGCAATGGTCCCAAACAAGGATCCACTAGTAAGATCAACAACGTGTTCAACAAGAGGTTCAAAGGCAAGTATTTTGTGTGAGGCAAAGATGGACATCGTACTAAGGATTGTTACGTTCGCAAGGACGGAGGAAGTTCAAGCAAAAAGCCAGCACAAGCCAACATACACTACAACAAAAAAACATTTTTAGCGACGTTTTTTAGCAACCAAATTGAAATTAGTCGCCAATTGTATATTTTTGGCGACAATATACATGTTGGTCGCCAAAAAATAAACTATTAGTGACCAATATCTCAATTGGTTGCAAAAAACGGTTGGCACCAACTTAAAAGTTTGCGCGGGAGCACTAAAAATGTTTTTACGATCAAATTAATATATGGCGACGAAATTTTTAGTCGCCAATTGTAACTTTTTGGCGACATAATTAAAATAGTCACTGAAAGGTGAACAATATTTATGACAACCTAATGATTTTTGTCGCCAATAAATTAGGGGTCAAAAGGACGTGGTTTTGAATCTTCTTCTTCTTCTTCTTCTCTTCTTCTTTTTTTTTTTTTTTTTTTTTTTTTTTTTTTTTTTTTGGGGGCGTCAACAAAACAAGGACTGACCTAATATTCATCTCATTCTCTCACTCCACAACCTCAAGCAGCACAGCAGAAGACACAGAGGTATGTCTTTTTTTCTCTTCTTCTTCTTCGTCTTCTTCGTCTCTCTCTCCCTCTCCCTCTCCTTCTTATTCTCTCACACTGCCTCCTCTTCCTTTTTTTCTTCTTTGTTTTCAATTTGATTCTCTTGTTCGGCATGGCAGAGCACAGCACAACACTGATTTTTGGGACTGATATTCTGATTTTGGGACTATTTTTGGGCCTGATATTCTGATTTTGGGGCTGATATTCTGATTTTGAATTTTTTTGGGACTGATATTTTGATTTTGGAACACAACACAGCACTTCGTTGTTTGTTGTTATGTTGTTTTAATTAGTTCAAGCATTAATAAATAAACATATATAACATGTTTTGAGGATGTTCAGTTTTCTACACTGACCAAGTTGAAGCCTAGAGCTAAACATCTAGACTACATTTTTTTTCTTCTATCTTTCAATTGGTTACACTTATTGATTGCATGAATTTTATCACTTTCAGAAGAAAATTATTTGGTGCAGCAGTTCTACAAATTTAGAAGAAAAAAAAAATGTGGCTACTATTCTGGTCTGTGCTGCAGTTCAACACTTAGAAGAAGAAAAAATGTGGCTGCAGTTCAACACTTACTGATTTTTTTTTTTTTTGTGCTCTGTGTTGCGGTTGTTCTGGGCTATTTTTGGACTGTTTTTGGTCTGTTTTTGTTGTTGTTTCTAGGCTGTTTTGGACTCTATTTTGGGCATGTTTTGTGCTTGATTCTTCACCTGTTTAAACACCATTTGCACTCCAAAAATATGGTTAAACACAAGGAGAATTTAAGGATTATAATGATTTATTTAAATATTAACTTTTCAATTCTAATCCATATTTCAAAATAAATGAAAACATAATCAAAAACAGTTAATCTGTGTTTGTAATTGTTACACAAGCTTGCATCTTATGTAATAACTTGAGGACAGTGACTTCGGCGGGTTGAGAATGGTATCATGCTACAATGTCATTACATCTTGGTGAATAGTGATATACCTAAATTTTGCTTCTTCTGATATTTGTGTAGATGAACATGACTTTATGCATCAGATTTGTTAGGCAAGTGGGTCACTGGTTAAAGGGTTGAATGTGGCCTTCGAACCTAACTGTTGAATCAAGAGCCTAATATTTCTTACCTCATAACTTGGGCTATTATTCATTAGAGAGTATATTCTGTTCTATAGTTTGAGTGCATTATATTGTAAAATTATCTCTTTATGAAATTAAATGCAAAAATTGTTTGAGCTATACTTTTTAAGGATTAGTGTTTTGATGCCCATCAATATAGTTATAAATTTGATTCTATTTCAAAATTCTATGGTCATGTTAATTGTTCATTTGTGGTTAAGTTTTCTTATTAAGGGTTTTACTTCTTTTGGCAGCGATTATAATTTTGAAGAATAAAAATCATACGACTTAATGTTGACATGATGAGAAATAAGGCATTAGTTTCATCTTTTAAAGAAATTAGCTAAAACTGTTTCTGATTTAGAGTCTTGTTGGGGGAGAGCTTGTCCGTGCTTTGCTTATCCAGGTAATATACTGCACTTCTCTGGTAGTCAGTGGTTTCTAATTCTGATTATATGACATGGGTTTTGTGCTATGACAGATTCAGAAGCTGAAGTTGGATATTGATACGTGAGTAGACTGAGTTGTTTTCTTTGTTTAGAAGTCAACTCTCTTTGGTGTTCAAGTCATTTCATTGTTTAAGTTTCTGACTATCATCTTCTAACAGGGCAATGCTTGAACTAGATCAAATTCTTAAGGCCAATGAAATCAATTTTGCTATTCTAGCTGCTTTACCAGCTTTCTTTCTCGCCCGTCTTTTGCTGATGTTAGTGTGTGCGTGGTTAAAACAGGTAAGCTCTATGGAGTTCTTGTTATTTTTGTGGTGTACTCCATCGAGCTTTTCATTAAGTCAATCGTGTATGCTGCTCTGAGGTTTTCAACTTTTTATTTGTATGTCAATTGTCAAATGTGGGATTGTATGCATGGATCTCATATTATAATAGTTTGCTCCTCCTTAGCTTAACTCCTGGAAAGAAAGAGTTTAGTTGCACCCTCTGCTTGTTGAAATTGAATATAAGGAATTATGAACTCTATTTATCTCAAGCCAAACTCCCAATAGCTATCTGGGTCATACGGTTGCTTTAAACCAAAGTTACATCATTAGATGTGAAACAAAATGTCTTTTGTGTCTTTGGTTTTCCTTAGTGAATTAAATCCTAGAGCTTAGTTTAAATATTTGATATACTTTATATCCAATGTTCTTGACTCAAGGTGAATCCATGAGGCTTCTCTAAGGATACACATGCCAATTTCTCACTTATCTTTTATTTTTATTTTCCTATTCAAATCCATTAGCAAAAGAGATACATGTTTGAAATATTTTTATCATCACTTTGGAAAATCTTTAGTACTCTAAATTCATCAAGTAGAATCAACTCAGAAGATCAACTTTACTCAAACACCTTAATTCTTAAAAATAAAAAACTACTTCCTAAAGGCAATATTTTAAAATTTTGAATTGAGTTTAGGTAAGACATCTTATCAAGGTTTCGAACTTTTTGCATACTGCTGGGTTATGCTTCTTATCTATTTGTACCATATTCCTAATAAATAAGGGTGACCAGATAAGCAGTGTTAATATCCTCAAGCTGTGCTCTTTCCATATTAATGGAGTGTATGAGGTTTTAGTTTTGACACATTTGAGAGTTGGGATTAATATATACAATTACTCCACTCAGATGTGCAGTTTATGCTCCCCAAAGACATTGGGTATTCTTGGTATTGAAATGGTCCTTAATTTTCATTCTGCCAACATATTTTGAGGTTCATCGTTTTCTATAAATGTAGTAGTTTTCAACACCCAAAGAAAGACTCTCACTTTATTTATTTATTTATTTTTGTTTTTATTTTTTGATAAATCTCTCACTTTATTACATATAGTACAATCGTCACTTGTGAGTTTACTTGTTCGTTTACATTCTTTGACTGTACTTGTATATCTACTTTTGCTGTCATCAGTTTGTATCATATTAAATCCTTGTTTTGTGTGTGTGTCCGTGCCACATCTTCAAAATATACGTTAATCTAGGCCAAACTGTTTAAGCTTTCCATATTGGAGGATATAGAGGTAGATCAAGCACTTAATTTGCATATAGAACATGTATTATTTTCTAAATAGATAACGACTTGTATGGGAGTGAGATACATTTTCAAATAAATGTTGACATTAAAGACCTATCCATTGAATATCTAGATGAAATAACAAGTTTGGAGGAAATTAAACCTAACTATTCATTTATTTATGGTGTGAGGACCATTGCTTGGTGTAATGGCATAAGCTAAGCTTTCTAGTCTGAGTGCAAGCTCAAGCCTGAGGGCATCCATTTTTTTTTTTTTTCCCCACAAATAATGTTGTT
This sequence comes from Camellia lanceoleosa, assembly GCA_025200525.1. Classification (NCBI taxonomy): domain Eukaryota; kingdom Viridiplantae; phylum Streptophyta; class Magnoliopsida; order Ericales; family Theaceae; genus Camellia; species Camellia lanceoleosa. The sequence goes on along the minus strand of CM045771.1, from coordinate 132,839,754 downwards.
TTGCATATTTGGTTTTCAGATTATGGAGCAAATGTGTACTAGAGGGTAAATCATGTAAAATTTTCTGATGACTGCGAAATTGGTTATCGTTTATTTATATTTTTAGCCACACTATCTGATTTCTCTTTGTTATAAATCAGGATACTAGAGCAGAAGGACGGGGAAGGATTGCTCGACTCCAAAGAAGGTTTCTTATTGTGGAGGTTGAGAAAAGAATTATGCAGTTTCAAATTTGCATAGATCAAGGATTGGTATGAAATCCAAATTCCTTTAGTTTCTTTTTTTTTTTTTTTTTTTTTGTCAACGAATTGTTGGTCTGCAGACTCTACATCCTAATTGGGTTTTTGACTTGTTTTAATTGGTTTTATTGAGAGAGAAGGGATAGTAATGCCCCTTTTGTTGCTTGTAGGAAAAAGATGCGAAGTGTCCACTGAAACTTGGCATGGGTAGTTTGCCCAAGCCTAAATAGACTTGTAGGAACAAACAGGACCTCGATTGGATTTCCGATTAGAAAATTAGAGGAAAATTGTAAAACACAAGACTTAAAAGGCCTGTTCGGGGGATGAAATTGCTAAATGACCACCGAAACTATCAGAACTTGGCATGGGTAGCTTACTTAAGCTTAAATAGACTTGTAGGAACAAACGGGACCTCGATTGGATTTTTGGTTAGAAAATTAAAAGGAAAATTGTAAAATACAATACTTAAAAGGCACTTTTGAGGGGGCCGAAATTGCGAAATGACCACCAAAATCGCCTAAACTTACCACAGGGCAGCTTGCTCAAGCCTAAATAGACTTGTAGGAACAAACGAGACCTAGATTGAATTTTCGGTTAGAAAATTAGAAGGAAAATTATAAAACACAAGACTTAAAAAGCTCGTTTGGGAGGCGAAATTGTGAAATGACCACTAAAACCACCGAAACTTAACACGAGTAGCTTGCTCAAGACTAAATAAATTTGTATGAGCAAACGACACCTCGATTGAACTTCCCGTTACAAAATTAAAATCAAAATTGTGAAATTCATACCGAATTTCCTTTCTTTTTTTTTTTCTTGTCAATCTAATATTTTTTTTTTCTTTTTCATGTGACAGATTGGCAATGGTGGAAAATAGTTCGGGCTGTATTAGAAGATTTGATTTTGTATCTTTGGACATATTTTGACGTAGGATTTTGGTAAATAACTTATGGGTTAGATGTTTAGCATCAAAATATTTGATTTTGTGTTTTTGCAAATATTTTGACATAGGATTTTAGTAAATGACTTGTGGATTAGATGTTTAGTATCAAAATATTTGGTTTTGTGTTTTTGAAAATATTTTGATATAGAATTTGGTAATGGATTTGTGAGTTTGATGTTAATAATTTGTAAGTACTTTGGTATGAATGTTTCAGATTAATAGAGAATTATAATTATGCTTATTGGGATGTTTAATAGTTATTAATTTTGAATTATTATGAATGTCTTGTACATGTGTATTACTATTTACATTGCATTTGTATATGTATTGTGTATAGAAAAACAGGTGTTTTGGATTATTTTGAACAGGAAAATTATTAAAATTCAAATTTTTATAGTGAATTTTTAGTGACAGGTGATATTTTGGTTGCTATTAATATATTTGGCGATAACATATTGTTTTGTCGCTAAAAGTTAGTGGATATTCCAAGAACGTTTAGCAACCAAAATTGAGTTGTTGCTAAAAAGTTAATTTTAACAACCAAATTAATTTTGTAAGCTAAATAATACTTTTGAGGACGAATTTATTTGTCGTACTTGTTGCTAATTCTTTTGGCAACAAAATTTATACTGGCGACCAATTTTTGGTGCCAAATGTCTTTGTTGTAGTGATAGCGAGAATTTTTATTTTTCCGATGGAGTGGCAAACATCAATCTTCTTTGCGATAGTCTCTGGAAGCAAATTTGGTAAACAATCCCAAAACATGGTGGGTGGATACTAGAGCAACCCGCCATATCTTGAATAAGAAGATGTTCACAACCTACAAAGTGGTGGAAAGTGGGGAGCAGCGAAACTCCTCTACATCAACGTCGAAGGACAAGGAAAGATTGTCTTTGAAAATAATCTCGGAAAGAACTCACTCTTAACAATGTACTTCATGTGCGAGATTAAATGAATTCGATTTCTGGGTCATTGTTGATCAAGAATGGGTTTAAATTAGTCTTTGAATCTGATAAAGTTGTACTCTCCAAGAGTAGAATGTATGTGGGGGCGAGGTTACATGAGTGATTGGCTTTTTAAGCTCAATGTAATGACTATTATACCTAATTTGGCTTTTAATAATAAGAACACATCTTCTATTTATATTGCTGAGTCTTCTTTTTTATGGCATGGTAGATTATGACATGTTAATTTTAATTCTTTGCGTAGACTTGTTGCTTTAGAATGTTTACCAAACTTAGAATTTGATCCTAATCATAAATGTGAGATTTGTGTTGAAGTAAAACTCACTAAGGCATCATTTAATAAAGTTGAAAGAAATCTTGAACCTCTAAGTTTAATTCACCTGAGATATCTATGATTTAAAATTTGTTCAAACTAGAGGTAAGAAATACTTTATTACTTTTATTGATGATTGCACTCGATATTGTTATATTTATTTATAGAGAAGTAAAGATGAAGCCGTAGAAGCTTTTAGGCAATATAAACTTGAGGTTGAAAATCAACTTGGCAAAACTATTAAGATAATAAGGAGTGACAGAGGTGGTGAGTATAATGCACCATTTGAAGAATTTTGTTCTAAACATGATATCATTCAGTAAACCACTGCACCCTATTCTCCTCAGTCAAATGGAGTTGCTGAGAGAAAGAATCGAACTCTTAAAGAGATGATGAATATCATGTTGATTAGTTCAGGGTTACCTCAAAACTTATGGAGGGAAGTGATTTTGTCTGCTAACTTTTTCTTGAACAGGGTACCCCACAAGAAACTCAATCAAACACCTTATGAATTATGGAAAGGTCAACGACCTACCTATAATTACCTGAAAGTGTAGAGGTGTTTGGCCAAGGTGGCAGTCCCTAGTCCCAAAACGACTAAGATAGGACCAAAGACCGTTGATTATGTGTTTATTGGTTATACCAATAATAGTAGTTCATATAAATTTTTAGTTCATAGATCTGAAAATCCGGATATGCATGTAAACACTATTATTGAGTCAAGAAATGCGTTGTTTTTTTAACATATTTTTCTTAGTCAGGCGAAGAAAAGTTCAAATAAAAGAACTTTTGATACTGCTATTGGTAGCAATGAAGACCAAAATGACAATGAATCCGATGAACCTAGATGTAGTAAGAGGGCTAGGATCTCTAAATCATTTGGTCCAGATTTTTCTGACATACCTGTTAGAAAATGAGTCTCAAAACTTCAAGGAAGCAATGTCAAGTTCTAAAGCTCCATTGTGGAAAGAGGCTATGAATAGTGAAATTGAATCAATACTGCAAAATCGTACTTGGAACTGGTGAATCTTCCACCAGGATGTAAACCTCTTGGATATAAGTAGATATTTAAGAGAAAAATGAAAGCAGATGGTTCAATAGATAAATACAAGGCTAAGCTTGTTGTTAAAGGATACAAGCAAAAGGAAGGCCTTGATTATTTTGACACTTATTCACCACAGTGACAAGAATAACATTCATTCGCATGTTGATTGCGATTGCAGCTTTGTATAATCTAGAAATACATCAAATGGATGTTAAAACAGCTTTTTTGAATGGCGAGTTAGATGAGGAAATCTATATGGAACAACCAGAAGGGTTTGAAGTTTTCGGCCAAGAGAAAAAGGTTTGTAAACTTGTCAAATCCCTTTATGGATTAAAACAAGCTTTGAAACAATGGAATGAAAAATTTGATCACGTTATGCTTTTGGATGGTTTTAACATAAACGAATGTGATTAATGCGTCTATGTTAAAAGCACAGACAAAGGCTACGTCGTAGTCTGTCTTTATGTGGATGACATACTCATTATTGGAAGTAACAATGACATGATTAAATCCACAAAGAAAATGTTGAACAAAAAGTTTGACATGAAAGATTTGGAAATGTGAGATGTAATTATAGGAATAAAGATTATTAGAACATCTGAAAGATATGTTTTATCTCAGTCTCATTATGTTGAGAAGATTTTGGAGAAATTTGGAAAGCATGACGGCCGTTCTGCTAAAACACTTGTTGACATTAGTCTTCATTTGTCAAAAATGCAGTGCAAGCATATCACAATTAGAGTACTCTCGAATAATTGGAAGCTTGATATACTTAATGAATTGCCCTAGGCGGTTTAGCCTATGTTGTAAGCAAATTGAGTAAGTACACAAGTAATCGAGGTCCGATCATTGGAAAAGCGATAATTAGGATACTTAGGTATCTAAGACATACCGAATTATGGCACATTATACCAAATATCGAGTACTCGAGAATGCAATGATGCAAATTGGATATCGGATATTAAAGACTCAAAATCCACTAGTGGATATGTCTTTATCCTAGGAGGTGCTGCAGTCTCTTGGAAATCCTCCAAGCAGAAATGCATAGCAAGGTCGACAATGGAATATGAGTTTATCGTATTAGATAAAACAAGAGAAGAAGCAAAATGGCTTCGTAATTTCTTAGAAGACATTCCAATGTGGCAAAAACCTGTGCCAGCTATATGCATTCACTGTGATAGTGAAATAGCAATAGGATGGGCACGGAATCATATGTAAAACAGTAAGTCTCGACACATTCGTCGAAGACATAATATCATTTGGCATTTGCTCTCACATGGAATAATTTCCATAGAATATGTAAAGTCAAAGAAGAATATTGCGGATCCATTAACTAAACGGCTAGCCAGAGAGCAAGTGTACCATTTATCGAGGGGAATGAGATTAAAGCCTATTACTTAAAAGTCGCCATAATGGGAACCTAACCTAGTTGACTGGAGATCCCAAGATCTAGGTTCAAAGGGACAACCGAATTATGGATGACTTCATGTATTACTAAGGAAGTTTACACCTACCCATATATATGATAAGAAGAGTGATACCTACAGCGTTAGTAGGATAAGTTTTGCTTTTAATGATTCTTATAGCTTGGACATCCAAGTGGGGTATAGCAGGATACTCTTAATAAGAAATCACCTATATGAGTGTGAATTGGACCGGTTCTGTGAGAATTAAGAATGATAAATTCTCTAGAGCACTCATGAATTACCAGGCGTTGTTCAGGGCCAAAATAAATACAACCGTAAGAACCAAACTGTGTCTGCAGATACACTATGTGTAGTCTATTGTCTTGGCTTACACAAACAGCTGAACAATTCAAGGCATCGCGTCCACTGGTTAGCCAATAAGTCCGATAAGCTTTAACTAGAGGAGGTTCAAAACCAAAAGTTACCTATCTCGATGTGGTGTATCTTCTTAATGTACTCTTTCTTTGTCTTCATCTTGTTGCATGTTCGTTATCGTGAATTCCATTCATGTGGGGGATTGTTGGAAAATAGCTTTTGTATAACCTTATTTTTTGCTAACTTTGAACATTAATTAAGGTGGGACCCAAGCGTTATTTTTAACGTTTCTAATTGGGTTTATATTTAATACTGCGTAGTGAATAAATTCATGTATTTGGTTGCTCAAAACCATTTCTGGATGAATGAGAATTTAACCCGCATTTTCGGGTTCGTGGAACTAGTTTTTTGTTGGGATTCCTACACATTTGTGAAATGTGCTTGTCCCAAGTTGCAGAGGCTTGAGGTTTTGAATGAGTTTATATACCTTAGCTTGGGATACTTGGGATAGGCCCCAAGGGATACCCAAGTTTGTGGAAGAATGAGGTTATGGGTGAAGTGGGCTAGACCCAATGGACCCAAAATTAAAATCGCGCCTTGTGGCCTGCGTCGCCGTCGATCGGGTGGGCTTGCAGGTCTTGGATGCGTGATGTGAGGTTGGGTTGGGCTAGTCCAGCCCAATACTTATCTTTTGGGCTAAAAACTTTTGTAATTTATTTTTTATTTTAAATTTTGATTTTAAAATTCAAAATAAATTGGTCCATAATTTTTTCTTCACCAAAACAAGTCCCTAACAGGTTCACACCACTCGAACAGGTTCAGAAGGGTCAGAAACAGGTTCACACCTGTTGAATTCAACTGTTTATTTGTTTAAACAGATTGGTACCTGTTCAATCTGTCCGAACAGCTTTTCCACCTGTTCGAATAGCCTCCTTTCCTCCTATAGAAAGCCAGCCTTCCAGCAATTCAGAACATACATTTTTTCCTCAAATTTTCGTCTCTCGTCTCTTATTTTCGTCTTCCTATTTTTTGCATTTAATTTAGGAAAAGAAAGAGAGAGTTTCAGCAAAGTTTTGGTTCTCCAGACTTGATTTTATAATGTTGTAAAATCAAGTGTTAGTCGTTGCATCCTGAGAAGTAGACACCAGTAAAACTTGAAACATCGAAGCGAGGACGAAATCTACTTTAAGGAGATTGTGTCCAACACAAGTCTCGACATTATTTTCTGTAAGCATTTAATTCGGAAAATAATTTATATAATTATTTTCTGAATTATTTTATTTTATTGTTTAATAAATTTATACATTTAACTTACATACACACACCTTTGTGGGTATAACAAATATTAATCAATGCGTGTTATGTTGTCCCTCTAAAATGCATGCATGCATGGATGTAGATTACATGTTTGTCATGTGGGGGATTCGTACTTGCGATCCAACCGAACCACGTAGTGAGCGATGAACTCGGCCTTGTCCAATTCTTGAAAGCAACCGCAGACATGGCAAAAGGTTCATCTTTTTCCCCACCATGGCCCATGTGGAAGAGAGAGCTCCTTAGCAGAAACCTCCACAGATAACATGCACTACATCACGGTCACGAAGACTCGAGGAACCACCAAAGCACCACCTCCATGGACATGTCCGACAACAACGATACACTCCATCAATCTTTCTTTTTTGGTACCAAACAGATGACTGCCATTTTCAACCATCTTCCTCCACCACACCTTTTTCACTCGTCTTCCACTCTGTAAGTTCTCACTGCGTGTTTATGGAGGTAATGTTCTTGCATCATTTTCATTTTTAATATATTTGCGTGCAAAGAAGTTGAAATTCATTTGGGAAGATTACATCAGTAGTCTTTACATTTTGTTGCTTGTCTTATTTTAGTCTCTCTAGTGTTAATTGACTCAATTTTGGCTTTTAATTTTAGATTTTACATTAATTTATTGCAATTGATAATGCCGTTACATTTTTCACAAATTTTTTCTAAGTTGTTAAAGAAGTAGCTCTTTTAGTTGGGTTTTTGACTTTTACGAAAATATTTATAGAAAAATAGAAAGTATGATTGTGATTGGGTGTTTTGACTTTTTGACTATTTTAATCAAAAACCAACACTCCAAAGCAATTCATTGAGATTAAGTCACTCAATTGATCAAGTTTATAATTGGAGAAATAACAACTCAGTGGGTGTTTTAAAATTTAATTAAAAATCAGTGATAAAGTTTATAAATATTAATAATTAAAATTATAACTTTTTCATGAATTTGTAATAATTTTGTGTAATCACCATTGTGTGGTAATGTCTCTTTTATAATTTTACTTTTAAAAATAAGACACGTGTCGTTCATATGAGCATTTGTCGCTAACAATTGGTATCAATGGAGAAATTTGAGATAAAATAAAAAAAAATTCAAGACAAAAATTGATCAAACTAAAATTACAGAGACCAAAATAATACAAGGATTAGAATACATAGACTAGCAATGTAATTTGTCCATTTATTTATGTGGCTTGTCATATTTACCAATTTTGCACCAACAGGTGCCGCACAATTGCACTCCAAATTGATCCCACTGAGACCGTTCGGGTGACATTCATGGTCGATATGCAAGGCAAGCCTGGCCTGAACTTGCCTCCTGGTTACTACGGCAACTCATCTGTCTCTCCAACGGCAATTTCAAAGGCTGAAATGTTGTGTAAAAATCCACTAGAATATGCAGTAGAATTGGTTAAAAAAGCCAAGGCTCGTGTGACCGAAAAATACATAAGGTCAGTGACAGATTTCTTGGTGGTCAAGAGACGACCTCCATGTTCAAGATCATGAAATTTCATTGTTTCTGACACAACACATGCCGGTTTTGGAGAGGTTGGTTTTGGGTGGGGCAAGCACGTATGGAGGAGGTCTGTTGGTGGCACATCTTTTAGTAGCCCTATGCATTGTTTAGGAATGATGATGGAGAGCATGGGATTGTGGTGCCTATATGTTTACTGTGGTACGCTATGGAAAGGTTCAAGGTGGAGCATTGGAGAACGACTATGGGGACTAATGGGGATTCACATGTTGTAGAGCCCATTAAGATTTCCTCTATGCTCTAAATCAAATCAGTTGTGCAACCCTATTACTCTTCTGTGTCAGTATAGTTGGGATAAGTCAATATTACTATGATGCTTCACGTACTGCCCTTTTCTTTATTGATATATGTCTAACCATATTTTGTATTTTGGATTCTTATCAATAAAATTTTCATTTTACTGATACAAAATAAAAATAAATAAAGTAAAATTAATCCAGCTGTATTTCACTATGTCGTGAGTTTTGATTTTGTAATTTTGGTTGTATAATAATCAGTGAAGGAATAGATATAGGAGAAGTTATGCATTATACAACAGATGACACCTGATTCTTAACATCTAACATCTGGTGAATTTTTATTTTCATGTGGCTCTGTTTTTGCCTAGGTGTTGCTGGGCTACTTGTTTGGGATTCAAGTGTTAAAATTTAGATGTGATTGTTAAAATAATTTGTACATCTGAGTTCAAATATGAAAATAAATAGTTTTAAAATTTTGCACAAGTAAAAATATTGGTATATATAAATTAAAATAATTTTAACAGATTGTTATATGAAGGTATAAATTTTTTTTATTTATGGTGTTAAAACTTCAATACATCATAACTTTGCGTTCAATAACCAGTTTGGGCAATTATTATTATTATTTTTTTGTTTTGATCTCATGTATTTTTTCAAGATCTATCCATATAAAATTACCAAAGTCAATTTTGGGCATTTATTTTCATTAAAAAAAAAAAAAAAGTCAATTCGCTCTTTTGATTAACCAAAAAATAATAATTATTATTTTTTTGAAATGTTATATTTAATATTAATCTTACTCGAAAGATCTCAAAAACACAAATTATATTTAAATTTTGTTAAAAACGGAAGTATAGATTTCAAGTTATGAGATATATTGTAGACGTCCCCGAACGCCCCGGGAGGATGACTCCCGTTCCTGTTCGTTTTGGGCTCACTACAGTTCAGGACTCAAATTGTCATGGTTCTTTAACTGAACCAAAGAGTCCAAATCCGGCAAATCGTTTTGAGAAAATAGATTTTTTTTGAAAGAAGTGCCAAACATGGACTACTTTGCCAGATACAGAGTCGCCACCTAAATATTTTATTTTTGGGAAATTTAGGAAACCCTGACTCGTTGCCTAAGGCCACGTGTCCGTCATCACCAAAGTTGCCTCGGCTCGGGAACTTGGATGCGATTGGAAAGGTCGCCGTGAGCACCCCCGCTCGCCCGATCAAAGATCGGCCTCTACTAACCATGATATCAAGTTTTGAAAATATTGTGTGCTCTTATTCCGGTTATTAGCCTAGATTTACTATGTGATGCGCACAGCATACAAGTATAGACTGGATCGCCTGAATTGGAACAAAACATTTCATGTTGGTTTTGGAAAGAGGTTTGCTACTCTCAAGTAGGCTTAAAATGCAGATTTTGCCACCCTCAGGTGGGCTTAGAAAACATGGTTTTGCCACTATCTAGTGAGCTTAAAACTCACAGTGAATGAATTGTTCCAATCCAAATAACCAAACCTTCACCCACAGGTATTTAGGCAGTTATATCACATAAACACATAGCCTCATGGTAAGCATTCTATCATGGCAGTCACTCACACGCATGCAAGGATGCTAAAGCGTAAAAACTTAGAGTACTCAAGCCAAAAGCGAAGCTAATTAGAAATCATGCATGATCCTAACTATCTGAAATGCCTAATGCAACACATGCAATAATGCAACTAAGATAGGCTCGGCTATTCTAAACATGGCATATGGAATACTCTGACTAACAAGTATTTTACTTGGAATTGAAATATAATCTTTGTGAGTTATGATCGCCGAACAGGTGCATGCAAAGCAGATGAATGAATGCAAACATGCTATCATCTTGTATGCTAATTGAAACATGCCATAATCTAACCATCGCTATTTGGTAAATAAAAGGGAGAAAGATGTGGGGTTGGAAGACATACATCACACGCATACACTTATTACAACATTGCCCTCGCTCGGAGGGTCGAATAAATAATATCTGATCCAAATAAATATGCAGTCGAATAAATACAAAGTCCTAATTAATTAACAAATTTAACTAGGAAAGCGATAGAATTGGCATGTAAGCTTGTGGTTTGCCTACTTTTACTCGAATGATGAATGATGCATGGTTGGGTTGTTTTATGCGAAATCCTGCGATGCCCCAATTAGCTTATGTTTACAATTAAGCGGAATATTGCATGAATCTCCAAAAATGCGGTTTACGATTTCTAGCGAACGAAGAGCAAGAAAGGGCATGGCAATGTATTTTACATGTGTATGTGACTACTCTTCGGGAGTGTAGTCCTTGATCCTCGTGCCACCAATCACGCATCTCGATGCATGATGGCGAGAGTCGAATTGCACGACTCAATATGAAATGAATGCACATATAAACACAACAAGACCGAGACCCCATCATGGATAATCCGGAGTGTCGGTGACTGGGAATTGAGACACGTTCTATCACTCGGAGTACGAAACGTACCTCGTTTCCCGTGCTCGGGCTAACTCCTATCCCAAACACAATGCAATATGCATGACATGCATGAATGCAATCCTAACATGCAACCTAGCATACACAATACTATGAAATGGCATACACAATGCACGATGTAACATGGCATGCACAATGCTCTAACATACAACCTAGCATACACAATGCTATGGACTAAGATGGCATACACAATGCAATATGGGCTTATACTAATATGAGTGGACCTCAGCCACACTCACATCAGTGGCCATAAGATGAAAGTGAGACTATCGAAATGAGCGCACACATGCTGCATAAGCGAGGACGAACCTAAGGCATCAAATGCCACTCTACCAAAAGCATGGCAAGGCATGAAATATGGCATCTGGTATGTAATTTCCAGCACTAAAACATGATGCAAAATGATCCCGAATCATGGATAAACGACACACGATGCATGGAATGGTCCCGAAACACAAAACTAGGCACATGGAATGGCTTATAGCTATACAAAGCATGCATTATTTGATCATGAAGTCTAAAGACAGAGCCAAGGCAGTCCCAAAATATGCACATTTCCAGTTCAAAGTGTGACCAAAAGATGCTAGCAAGATGGCCTAACATTGCATGCAAGTTTGACTAGTAAACATGGGTTACATGGCATGTATATTAAGTATATGGAATCTCACCAAACCAGCAAAAATCAGTGAACAAAACATGCCAAAATATACCCAAATAACCTCTGAAATGCAACCAACACATGCACAAATGATGGGTTCTTTTAGAGGGCTATGCAAAGGATTCTTAAGCACATACAAGGTGGATACTTAGCATGGCATAAACAACTCTGAAAATCAAATATGGTAGTCCTAAAACTCACAAAATTGACCCTGGAAAGTGACTTCAAAGCATGCAAGATAGGGTCTCTTTGGAAGGCCTAAAAGGCCACCAAACAAGGCAAGGTGAGAGGAGGTCAACCCCCCCCCTCTGATTTTGAGGCTCAAAACAGCATCAAAGCCACTAAAAATCCATTGGATTTCAGTGGCTAAGAGGTCAAAACAAGGCCAATGCAAATGCTCACATGTATGGCCCTAATCATGAAGAAATGAGGCATGCATAGGGGAAGATGGCCCCAAACAGAGAATAAACCTTAATAAAACATGAATATTATATCAAAACAAGACTTTTTTGAGTTTAGGTTGAGGTCCAAAAAGGCTCACAAGTAGGGCTAATGTATCATGCAAAAACAGTCCTAAAAGAGAGAATGAACAAACAAGGTAGTGAATGACCTCAAATAGAGAAGAGCCCTTCAAAAAAGTTGAAGAGGGGCTCAAAACAAGGCACTCTACAGTTTATGGAAAGTCCCAAATATGCTCACAAGTAAGGCTACAATATGATGAAAAAATGGCCCTAAAAGAGAGATAGAAAACAAGAGGGAGTAGCTGGCCTCAAACAGTGAAGAGTCCTTCAAAAAAGTTGAATAGGGGCTCAAAATAGAGTACTTTACAGTTTGGCTTGAAGCCTAGAAATGCTTACAAACAGGGCTAATATACCATGCAAGAAAAGGGCCAAAAGAGAGATAAAAGGGAAAGGGACAGCAGGTGGCCTCAAACAGAGAAAATCCCTTGATCAAACATGAGGATGAGCTCAAAATAAGACCATTTCTAGTTTGGGTTGGAGCCCAAAAATGTAAGAAAATATGGCTTATAGATGGAACAAGAAAAAACTAGAAAAAGGAAAAAAAGAGACTCACCCTTGTAGAACCAAACTTCAGCAACTTTTGGACCAAATTTGTGAGCTCTCAACCTCTGGAAATCAGCTTCAAAGGGCTGGAATGGAGTGTGGAGGTGTGGTGCTATGGGTTGTAGGGTAAATAGTGCAAGAAGCTTAGGGTTTGAAGGGTTGAAGGAGAGAGAGATGGAGGTTTGTATGTAAAGGCCCCAAACAATTTTTTGTAACCCCTTGAAATGGAGCTGGGGGGCTGGTTTTATAGAGGAGAGGAGTGGAGAAAAGGGGGGGAAAATCAAATTCAAATTTTCCCCCTAAAAGACCCCCCATCGGATATAAGATCTGGGGGGAAACACAGGTCTGATTATGAGAACGGTGAGAGGGTCATGGCCGGCTAGGTGCAGAAGGTTCAGGTGCCCGGCCGGCCACCTCCCCTGGCCGGCCGGCTAGGTTCAAAAGGTTCAAGCAAAGTTAGTGGCTGGCCACCCCAAAAAGGTGACCTCCCATGTGTGTACAACACAGCTATGTGGAGAAAAAATTGGAAAAAAGTGAACCAAGAGAGAGAAAAGCTAGCTTTTTAGAGGGGTTCAAAAGGGTCAGGAATGATTGATGGTCGGCCAACCCATATTGGTGGCCTCCCAGGTGTGTACAACACAAATATGTGGTTTAGGGCTAGAAAAAGTGGCCCGGGAATGGTCAACACCGACTTTCTAGTGAGGAAAAGCAATTGTGAAAGGCGATGAAGGAATAAAGCTGGTTTTCAGAACAATTACTGGCCTCCCACCCTTCTACAAGCTTTCTAACAATGAAAATAAGGTATCCACCAAAATGAACTCAAGCCGATGTAAAAGCGAAGGTTCGGGGCCAAAAGCAGCGGTCGGGGGCCCGTGACTATTAGGCATCGAGTGGTGTTGGACCATGAAGTTGGTCTCTCGGGCCTGATGTCCCTCAAAGGGAGGAAATAAGATCGTGCCAAGACAAGCGGAGGTGGTTAATTTATCGAACCAAGGCACCTGACAGCTGACTCAAAAAGCGGAAGGCTCCAAGCGGGAAAAATGGCCTCGACCACAAAAGCGTAGCCTCTGACCTTGAGAGATGATCTCTGAGACCTCTCCTCCCTTGGGAAGAAAACAAAAGCAGGGGCCTAGTTATGGCAGAGGCAAGGCACAAAAGAGTCCGGAAGTCTAGAGGCAAGGCTCGCAGCCGAGACTCTGAAGCTTCTGAACGAGCACGATATGCAATATCACCGAGCGCTCAATCGGTGACGTCTGAGTCTTAAGATCGGTCAAAAATGGGGTGTCTACATATATTTATTTATTTATTTTGGATACAAATAGGAGTGTAAAAATAGCCCTCAGCCCGTGGATGGCCCGAAACCAGCCTGTGGCCCGAGATGGGCCTGGCCCGTTTAGGCCCAGACCCGAGCCTCTAGGTCATCATTTTGAGGCCCGGCTCATCAGCCCACTTAAGGCTCACTCAAAACCCGACTCGAAACCCAATGTATTTTTTAGTAAAAAATAATAAAATTTTAATAAAAAAAAATTTTAAAAACAAAAAAATTTGATCAGCCCGCCTAAGGCCTGAATAGCTCCTGAGTCTAGGCTTAATTTTTTGGCCCGTGAGCCGGCCCAACCCTGTTGAATTTTGGCTGGGGGCCAGATTTATACCCATAGGTACAAAATACGAAAGTGTAGGTTTCAAATTTTTATTGATTACATTAGGTAGCGAATGACTTAGGCTCGAATGGCTCGTTTTGTTTTTTTTTTTTTTTGTTTTTTTCTTGAACTCAAAGGAGAGAAGCGGAAGAGGAAGAAGATGAAGAAAGAAGAAGAAGAGAGGAGGAAGAAGAGCTTGGGAACACAAACAAACACTTTGTGAATCTGGCATTATTGATTGAAAAGAAGACCGGGGAACAGAGAGAGAGAGAAGAGAGAAGAGAGATACAGATCTGTGCTATGTGTATACACACAGATCTGTGTGTGTATACATATACCTGAGTGCAGTGGCTCGAGGGGTTTGTGATCGACGGTGATGGCGGCACCGGTGGTTTGCGACGGTGATTTCGGCTGTCTCTCTGTCTCTGTTCCCCCTCCCTCTTTCTTCTCTTCCACCCATCCACCCATCTCTGCCTTCCCCTTTTCTTCTTCTCTCTTCCTCTGTCTCATTTTGTTGTCTGTTTCATTGAGAGAAAACAGAGGAAAAAGAGAAAAAGAAAAAAAAAAATGAAATCCAAAATTTCGAGCCACATTCGAGCCAAGCATTTCAGGCCCTCAAACATTACTCTTTTTCATTTTTTATTTTTTATTATAAGCGGAAGTGTAGATTTCAAGTTATACTCTGAGATGTCAAGAATTATATCGGCATGTTTCAACTTATCCACGAGAAGTGCCTTGCGTGTCTTTCTTAATAACCAAAAATCAAAACTTAGGCCTCGAGTCCCAAACCATTTCATGGATTGGACTTTTACGATTTTTTCTTAAATATTTTCTTCACTAAAAAAATAAATAAATAAAAATTACAAATAAGATATATACTCTACAAAAATAATTATTTACACATAATTTTTTATAATTTTAATAATTAAAATTTATAAACTTTATTATTATTTTGAAAATAAAATTTCACTATTAGAGCATCTACAATGGGATAACTAAAAAGTGTGTTAAAGTGTGTTATATGACAAAAAGTGATAAATGTGGGGCCCAAAAGCGTATGTTAAGATCTGAAGAATTTGTCAATTTTAGAGAATAAGTGATGGTGCAATAAATGTGTTAAAGTGTGTGTTAAGAATATATATATATACCAAACCAAACCAAGCCTTAAGTCCCATCAAATGGGGTCAGCTACATGAATCCTTCTTCTCCACGCGGCCCTATCAAAAGCCATTTTATTAGTCAAATTAAATAGATTCATATCTCTATTTATAACGCTAGTCAACGTTAATTTAGGCCTACCCCGTCCCTTAAGACTTCCATCTACTGTTACAGTCTCGCATTTCTTCACTACTGCCTCTGTTGGTCTCTGTAGACACCCAATTTTTGACCGACCTTAAGACTCAGACGTCACCGATTGAGCGCTTGGTGATGTCGCATATCGTGCTCGTCCAGAGGTTTCAGAGTCTCGGCTGCGAGCCTTGCCTCCGGACTTAGAACTCTTCGTGCTTTGCCTCGGTTTGCGAACCGGGCTCTATTTTCTCTGTTTCTCTACCCAAAGGAGAGGTCTAAGATCATCTCTCGGTGGCCGTAGGCTACGTTTAAATGGTCATGAGCCATTTTCCCATTCGAGCCGGTTCCCGATTTTCGGAGCCGTCAGGCCGTGTGCCTCGATTCGGGACCGCCTAACCACCTCCGTTTGCTCCGATTTTTGGCACACACCTTATTTCCTCCCTTTCGAGGGACACTGTGGTCCGAGAGACCAACTTCGTGGTTGGACACCACTTTCGGTGCCTAACAACCCACTTTCGGGGCCCCGAATTGCGTGTTTCGGCTCTCGAACCTTCATTTTGTATTTTTGGGCTCCGACCCAAACTTGAGATAGTCATATTTTGAGGTCTTTTTCATGTTTGATTAAGGACCTTTTATTGTTTGAGATCTTCATCTGTCACTTGCCTCTTTACCTCTTTTTAGGCCTATTTTGCACGGTATTTTAGGTGTACTTGTGGGCTGTTTTGGACTTGGTCCTGAACTACAAAGTGTCTTGTTTTGAGCCCCTCTTCAACTTTGTTGAAGGGCTCTCTTCGGTTTGAGAACCGCAGCTACCACTTGCCTCTTTGTCTCACTTTAGGCCAATTTTTGGAGGGAAACTTGAAATATTTCCCTCCCTTTTTTTCCCCCTCTTTTCCAGCCTCTTTTGCCTATAAATACAGCACCCCAGGTCTGTGTTGAAGGGTTAGAGATTTTTGTATAAGCCTCTCACATTAAATCTCTCTCTCTCTCTCTACTCTAAACCTCAAAACCCCTTAAGTTCTTAACCATTTTTACACACCATCACCTAGCACCACACCACCACTTCCATTTCCAGCAGCTTGGAGGTCTTCCCAGAGGGTAGGAGGCAGCAAATTTGGTCCAAGAAGTTGCTAAGGGTTGGTCTTCAAGGGTGAGTCCCACTTTCCCCTTTTCTTGCATTTTTTTGGTCTATTTCTTAGTCCCTCTTGCTTGACGTTTTGAGCTCCGACCAAAACTGAAAAGGTCATTTTTTTGAGCCATTTTTCATGTTTGTTTAAGGGCTCAACACTTTTTGAGCCCCCCATGTTGCACTTGCTTCAATGCCCTCTTGAATGCCATTTTCTTGCATGATATTTTTAGCTTGTGTGTGATCTGTTTTAGGGCCTGATGTAAACTGTAAATAGGCCTATTTTGAGCCCCTCTTCAACATTGAAGAAGGGCTCAACACTGTTGGGGGCCTCCATGTAGCACTTACCATTATACCCCTCTTTGGCCCCCATTTTTGCATGCTTTGTTAGCTCATTTTAGCTTCTGTTTTCGGCCATGATCAAAACTGAAAGTGGCCATATTTTGACCCCCTTGTCATGTTTCATTAAGGGTCTTTGGATATTTGATGAATTTTTTGTGCACTTCATGTTATACCCTCTTATGGCCTTAATCTTGCATTGCATTTTGAGCATGTTTGCATACTGATTTGGAGGCTGTCATAAACTGTAAATGTTCATATTTTTGGTCCCTATTCAGTGTTGTAAAAGGGTATTTTTCTGTTTGGGCATTGCATGTACCACTTGCTTCATTGCCTCCCTTGCGGAGCCATTTTTGTATGCCATTTTAGCCCTACTTATGCTTGCTGTTTGGCCATGCTTTATACTGTAAAAATGCTATTTTTGGGGCTGCCTTGCTTCTTCTTTTACACTTCACATTCAAATTATGCATGCATTGCATACCTATAGGCCATTTCATGTGCTTAATTCCATGTTTCGGGACTCATTCCTTGCATCGGGTTTCATTTCGCCTCGTTTCGGGGCTGTTTTGCCCCTCATTTTGTCACTGATTTTGCATATTTGCATATTATATTCCATGTCTTTGCCATGTCTCATTAGAGTGGCATTTGATTGCTGAGGTCCGTCCTCGGTTTCTTATGCCTACATGCACGCATTAGAGTTGTCTTATTTTCATCATTATGGCCTCCTATATGAGTGTGGCTGAGGCTCTCTCATGTTGGTGTAAGCCCATTATTGCATCGCGTAAGCCATTTCATCCATAGCATTGTATATGCTCGGTTGTGTACCACCTTGTATAGCGTATATGCCATTCCATAACATTGTGTATGTTAGGATTGTACCTTAGTTGCATTTCATGCATGTCATGCATATTGCATCGTGTTCGGGATAGGAGTTAGCACGGAACGAGGCATGCGTTCCGTACTCGAGTGATGAGCGTGTCTCAATTCCCAAGTCACCGACACTCCGGATTATCCATGATGGAGTTAGGTTTTGTTGTAGTGTTCATATGCATTCATTCTATATTGAGTTGTGCAATTCGGCCCCTGGGCCATCATGCATCGAGATGCGTGATTGGTGGTACGAGGATCGAGACATGCATACATTTGTGAAAATACATTGCTATGTCCCTTTCCTGCTCTCTGTTGTAGCATATTAAGGATCGTGATCTTAGAGGCTTGGCGCTTTTCAAGAAATAATCGCAAAAGCGAGGCTAATCGGGGCATCGCAGTGGATTTCACGCAGCTGACCAAACATGCATCATTCCATCATCGGGCGAGAATCAAAGGCGCACGACTTGCATGCGATTTATTATTTTCTTAGTTAATTTGTAAATTAATTAGAAATTTGTACATTATTTAATTTGTATCATTTGGTGTATTATTCTTTAATTTGGAATGTATTATTTATTAGGACCCTCTGTGAGCATAATTGTAATAAGTGTGGGTGAGTGTGATGTATGTCTTCCAACCCCGTCTTTCTTCCCTTTTATTTACACCTTATGATGGTTAGATATAGGGCATATTTCAATTAGCATACTGATGATGACATGTTTGCATCATTCATCTGTTTTTGCACGCATTAGGGCTCGGCATCATACTTGTATTTGTATTTCAATTCCAAATTGAATACGTGTTAGTTGTAGCATTCCATATGCCATGTTTAGAATAGCCGAGCCTGTTATAGTTGCATCTTCGCATGTGTTGCACTAGGCATTGCTGTATACTTAGGATCATGCATGATTTCTAATGAGCTTCTATTTTGGCTTGGAGTATTCGGTAAGTTTTACGCTTTAGCATCCTTGCATGCGTGTGAGTGTTGCCATGAATAGCATGCTTACCATAAGGCTACGTGCTTATGTGATATAACTGCCTTGAATGCCTGTGGGTGGAGGTTGGGTTACTTGGATTGGATAATTCATCACATGTTTGTTTTAAGCCCACTAGATAGTGGCAAAATCACGTTTTTCTAAGCCCACCCGAGGGTGGCAAATCCACGTCTTAGCTTACCTGCAGGTAGCACCATCAAACCATTTTCAAACAAACAAACATGAAATGTTTAGTTCCAATTCAGGCGACTCAGTCTATACTTGTTTGCTGCGAGCATCACATAGTAATCTAGGCTAACAATGGGAATAAGACCGCTCACTGTTTTCAAAATCTGATCTCATGGTTAGTAGAGGCGGTCTTTGGCCGGCGAAGGTGCTCACAGTGACCTTCTAATCGTGCCCAAGTTCGAGCGAGGCAACTTTGGTGATAGCGGACACGTGACCTTTGGCACGAGTCGGGGTTTCCTAAATTTCCCATTTAAAAAACATTTAGGTGGCGACTCATGTATCGCAAAGCGATCCATGTTTGGCACTTCTTTCAAAAATCAATTTTCTCAAAACGATTTGCCGGATTTGGACTCTTTGGTTCAAGATTAAGAACCGTGACATTGGAGTCCTTGAACTGCAGTGACCCCAATATGAACGGAACGAGACTTAACCCTCCCGGGGCGTTCGGGGACGTCTACAGTCTCCGTTGAATATGACCAAACCATCTCAAACGATTCTCTCTCAACTTATCTTCTATCGGTGCTACTCCTACCCATTCCCGAATACACTCATTCCTAATCCTGTCTTGTCTAGTCTTACCACACATCCACCTTAACATCCTCATCTCAGCCACACTCATCTTATCTACATGTTGTTTCTTGGTTGCCCAACACTCGTCCCCATACAACATAATTTGGGTCTAATAGCCGTTCTATAAAACTTACCTTTTAGTCTAGTGGGTATTCGTTTATCGCACAATACCCCAGACGCACTTCTCCACTTACACCATCTCGCCTTAATCCTATGGGCCACATCTGCATCAATCTCTTCCGCTGTTGTGATAATCGACCCTAAATAGCGAAAATGTTCACTCTTAGGCAGTTCTTGGTTCTCAATCTTCACTTCTTCTCTGCTTTCATTATTACTGTTACTAAATTTACACTTCATGTACTCTGTCTTAGCTCTGCTTATCCAGAATCCTTTAGATTCAAGAGCTTTTCTCCAAATCTTCAACTTTGTGTTAACTCCTTCTCTAGTCTCCTCCACTAACACAATATCACATGACATAAATCTGACAAAAATTTACTTTGTTTCTGGACTTGAAGGCCAAGGACTGACAAATTGATCACAATTTTCTCCACCACCACCACTAGTGTTGATGAGCCTTGCAAAATAGGAACTCGGCGTAGATCGATACCTCACCAATCTAGAATTCCTCATTGGTTGTTGCTGTTGCACTAGTTGACTATCATCACTACATTCCTCACCACGAAACCTAAAATCTAAATCTAGAAGAACAACCTAGCAAAACAACAACAGAACAGCAAGGGTCCGGACGTCCGGCCTGACATCCGGTCGAACGACCCCATTGCACTTTCTAGTGTCCATCTCTCCTCCCTCTGTGTGTGTGTGTGTGTTTTTTTTTCTCTCTCTGTGTTTTTCTTTCTTTTTTTCTCTCTTTCTCGCTGGCTAGAAGGCTCGCTGCAGTTAACAAATAAATTAACAACTGACACTAATGGCTGACACTAACACACCCCATAACAGCTCTATTAGAGTATCATTTGAACCTTTCACTAGTTAAAATATTAACAACTGATACTAACACATCCCTTAACAGTTTCACTGTGAATGCTCTTACCTAATTAGTTACTCTCCTCTCCCTCTTCCCAAAAAAAAAAAAAACAAATGCCTTCACTTGGTCACCATGCTCTCACTAACGATGACCGAACACTCTTTCCCACCCTTTGTGTCCCCCCATCTTCTCGTCCCCTGCCCCCGCCCCTTAAAAAAAAAAAATACCTTCACTTGGTCACCATGCTCTCACTAACGATGACCAATCACTATTTCCCATCCTTTGTCAACATCCCATTACTTGTATGGTAGTTATGTCAAAAAATTGCATTAGCACTATTAAAATAAATTATCATACTTACCCAAAAAAATAAGATTATCATAAATGACATTTTAACATTATAATATGTCAATTTATAACTATGATAACAACCATTAGAGATCTTTTTAAATTTTGCAGTTTAAAAATGAAGGAGGATCTCCTTCAGTCCAGATTTTAGATTGAAAGGTGTTGTTTAGGCCTATGGAACCCATCATGGGTCCTGTTTTGATGATATAAATCATTTATTTTGTCGGACACTTTATATATTTCATCCACACAAAAAATTATAATTACAATTTGTTCAATTTATCACATTTTTAATATAAAAAAATTATGATTTATTTTTAAAAACACAAAAAAAAATTAGTTAAAAACGCGATAAATTAAACAAGTTATAGTTATCAGTTCGATCAAATATTTTTGTAGGGATGAAATGTAGAAAATGTCCAACAAAATAAACGGTTCGAATTATCAAGACACGCCAAGTGGTAGCTCACGAGACCAAACAATGCCCTCAAACCCAAAATCTAAACTATAGCGATCCTCCTTCTTTAAAAATACTCGCAAAGTACAATTGATTAAGCAGAAATTATACCAAACTGTCTGACATAGACTCTTAAATTAAAATATGTTATAATCATCTATTAGAATCCATACCAAACATCAGCAATATATTGTGGTTATTATTTTGTCGGACACTTTATATATTTCATCCACACAAAAAATTAAGTCAATCCGATAACTGCAATTTGTTCAATTTATCACATTTTTAATATAAAAAAAATTATGATTTATTTTAAAAAACACAAAAAATTTTTAGTTAAAAACGTGATAAATTAAACAAGTTATAGTTATCAGATCGATCAAATTTTTTTGTATGAATGAAATGTACAAAGTGTCCAACAAAATGAACGATTTGAATTATTGAAACACAGCTCGTGGTGGCTCCCACAAGACTAAACAATGCCCTCAAACCCAAAATCTAAACTATAGCAGATTCTCCTTTAAAAATGCTCACGAAGTACAATTGATTAAGCAGAAATTATACCAAACAGTCTGACACAGACTCTTAAGTTAAAATATGTTATAATCATTTATTAGAATCCATACCAAACATCAGCAATATATTGTGGTTATTATTTTAGTTATTATCGCAATTTTTTAGTTTAAAGTAATTTGGTTTGGCATATTTTGATAAATAGAAAGAAAAAAAAAACCAATGTATTTGCTTATTGGTTTATTTGGATCATATCACATTTTTTATTTTTTTTACATTTTAAAAAAAAAGTTTTAAAAAAAAATATTGACTTTTTTTTCTTTATTTTCAAAATGCACTAAAGTGTCATAATTTACCTATGATATGTATGTCTTTTGAGGAGTGTATGATAGAATAACTATTTTGAAATGTATTAGATTCATTGTCAAGTTTTTTTTGTTGAAATAAATAATCGACCTTTGTTTGAGGTTGTAAGAATATATATATATATATATATATAAAATACTTGAGAGCATTAAAAAGAAAGTATTAGGGGAGTACTATGAGCCGGCTCTTCTCATGATACAATGGGTGTCTCTGTTTGTTTTTTTTTTTATTTTTACATTTTTAGCTCATTAAAACTATTAATGCTCTGTATTTTAGAGCTCTTAATCAACTCTGATATATATATATATATATACTTAAAACTATATGGGCATTGATTTTTTTTTTTATTTTATATTTTTAACTTATTCAACACATTTAAATCGTTGATTTGAATCCGATAAAATATTCAATTAACTGATGACAGGGCTTTTTTTTTTTTTTTTCGTCGTTTTTTAGATGGGACTGATGGAAGGGGTTGGTTAATTATTTTTGTTCAATGTTTAATCATTTTTGACAAAGCCTCCATATGATACATGAGATGGTTAAGATTAATTTAATTCATTAAAGATAAAATATATTAAAAAGTTAATAAAATAAAATATTATCATTAAACAATAATTATTTTATTTTATTTTTCATAAAATTATTAAACTAATTTTTTTTTTTTGCCAAAGTAAATGGTTGTTGAATTGCACCAAACAACCCAAAAATGGTTGTCGAATAGATTTGTCCTAAACTTGTGATGGCGGTAGAGCCACATATGCAGTAGTCACATTCAATGAAGTTAGTTGTTGAATTGCACCAAAAAAAACAAAAAAAATGGCTGCTGAATAGATTTGTCCTAAACTTGTGATGGCGGTAGAGCCACATAGGCAATCAGATTCAATCAAGTTGTCACCGTGATATTTATTTCGGCTCTCCTAGGGAGCGCTAATTAGAGAACAATGATACATTTCATTAATTTGGGAGTACTAATGAATCACTAATGAGATGAAAATTTAAAAAGAAAAAAGAAAAAGAAAAACTTAAGGTCAAAACATCACATCAGTCAATGAAACCCACTCTCTAGAGCTCCTTTAGTACTCCTAATTTAGAGCTTCTAAACATTTTTCAATTAGAGTGGCTCAAAAGCAGCTCTAATGAGCTGTCATCTTTAAAATAAAATAAAAAATAGAGGAAGGTAAAAGAAAAAATAAGAGGGAGAAAATAATAAATTAATGCTCTTTTAAAGCTCTAATTTTAGAAGTCTCACTCATTTTTGTATTTATTTGAGTAATACCAGGTGTAATGAAAAATATTTTATAAAAATAACCATTTCATCTTTAAACTATACACTCCATCTATCCAAGAATGATGGTCTTTTTTAAGGAATTTAATTTTTTTTTTTTTGGATAGTATAATTACTATACTTTAAAAATTTTGATTTTTCAAAATTATTTTTTAATAGTATATTTTTAAAAAAATATTAATGTCATAATTATACTTTTTATGTTGTTAATAAATTTAAAGAAAGGCAAAATAAAATATTTTTATTATTTTTGTATTTGATTTTTGAAAAAGGACTAATATTTTGGGATAATAAAAAATGAAATAATAGACTAATATTTTGAGAAGAAAGGAATATATAATAAGTTATAATGTGTAATATCAAAATGTCATGTACTTAAAGATTTTAAAATATATATATATATATATATGATTGAGATCTATTTCAAATGTGATTGAGATTCATTTCAAAAATACTGATAGAATTTTATTTTAATATTTAGTCTAGAAAAATTTTATACATACATAAAATTAATACAAAAAATATAATAATGATGTGTCAATGCTATTATTATAAATATTACATATTTAATGATATTTTGTTTAAGTGAATGGTTCAATGAACCACATCATTATATATATAAATTATGTACGAATTTTTTATTTGTATAACATTAATCACAAATAAGATCTCAAACAATCTTAATATGATACTAATCATTGTAAACTAATACAATACACCACAAGAATTTTTAAGATTGTATTTAATTTATAAATTTAGAGAGAGATTTGAAAAGAAAAAGAGAAAATATGTATGAAACATAGTTAAAATTTAATTATATTTTATTCACATTTTCAAACACAACCTAAGAATTTTACTTACGCTCCATTTGTTTGGATAAAAAATATTTTCTACAAAAACTTTTTTGTAGAAAATGTTTTACCGAGAAAATATTTTTTTATATTTGGTGGTGATAGTGGTGGAACAAAAGTGGAGGTGGAGGTGGTAATATGGTGGTGGGGTGACGACGACGGTGATGGCGACAATGATGATGGTAATGGCCGTGACAACAGTAATGGCTGTGACAATGATGATGGTTGTAATAGAGTTATAGATTTTCAATTAATTTGATTTTTTTGCGTGAATGATCTATTCAACGAATCTTATAATAATAACAATTTGAATTATAAAAAAAAAAACTCAAAAATTAAAAAAAAATTTCCTAAAAAGACACCACAGATCGTTGCTGTGGCCTAGTTTGGGAACTCGACTAAAAGTCAATTTTTTTGACTTTTTGGACTTTTTTAGGTCACATCACTTCTTTACTTTTTTTTATGCATTTTTTCAAAAAAAAGTTTAAAAAAAAAAACAACAACTATAAAAATCAACTTTTAACTTACTTCTCAAAATAAACCTAGTCACAGCAGCATCTTTTGTTCCGTAACTTTATGTTATGTTTGGTCGAGAGATTTATGAAAAAATTTAAAAAGGAAAAGGAAAAAGAAAAGAAAAAAGGTATGGGCTAAGTCTAAGGCCAAGTTTGGCAATTCCAAAATAATCCATCTTTTTATCTTTTTTCTATAACATCACCTCTCTACTTTTTTGTACATCTTTTCGTAAAAAGACAAAAAGTGATAGGCTGGTGTTTTGGAAAGATAGAAAAAAATGATTTTTTGACTTCTAATTAGGTTTTTGACTTTTTTAAACAAATGATTTGAAAAGTTAATAAAAAGTTAATTTTGACTTTTTTGATTAATATTTATTTATGATGTCAAATCATAATAAAATGATCAAATTATCTCTATTTAATTTAAAATATTTATAATTTCATCCATATAACATATTTTAACTCATAAAAAATAAAATTATAATTTCACTAATGGTTGAAAAATAACCTCTCAAATGCCTTTAAGTAAAAACAAAGGAAAAAAAAAAACTCAACTTTTTAGCTTTTGTTATAAACGTACAAATCGTGACTTAGGCCCCGTTTGGGGAGTGGCTAAATTAGTCAATTAGTCAAAAAGTTACATTTTTAGCCAAAAAGCCAATAACCCATACCAAAAAGTCAAAGATTCTCTTTTCTCTACTTTTTGCCTTTTTTAAATCACAAAAGTCATCCCAAACATACAAGTTTTTTTTACCTACTTTTTTAGCCAATTAGCCAAAAAGTTACTAAATTAACCTGTTCCCAAACGAGGCCTAAAAATCAAGTACTCAAAAGAGGCCTATGTGCGTAGCATTGTGTCTAACCTGAATGAAATCAGGTTCTGTGATTGCAGACTTGGGGTTAAAATAGTCTCAAAAATAATTTTAGCCTAAAACTCTTAAATCAAAAGTTCTTTTTTTTTCTAAAAAAAAAAAAAAGGCCGGCAGTGTCTGTCACTGTGACAATCTTATCACTGTCACAGTGACTGATAGCTAAATTATAATTTTATCCCTTCAAATTAATTTTGGAAAATGTGAAGTTAGGGATATATTTGTCATTTTAATTTCAAACATCATTTCAGCTCATTTTTTAATACACAAACTCAAATAAAAATATATCCTATCTTTTCAAACACAAAAATTAAAATAACCTATTAAAATAATTAAAAAGTCCAAAAACTTCTAAAACAGCCACTTTTCCAAACACCCACTTAGAGTGGGCTAAGTTATGAGTGGGTGGTCCCTTTGCTGTATATTAGCCTTGGTTGGGAAGTGATTATTTTTAAAATTTTTGGACAATTTAGTTATTTTAGTAAGTTGTTTTAATTTTTATATTTAAAAAAATGATTGAATTTTTTATTTGATTATTATACTGAAAAATGTATATGAAGTGACGTGGGATAGGAAATAACCAAATTATTCCTAAAAAGTTGTTGCTGACGTGCTGATGTGATGTGTTGGAATAGAAAATGGCCAAATTGCCCTTGTGTATTGAAATTCTAAATTAGTGTAATTTCAACCTCTGTCCTAGCCATGATCCATGTGCCCAACCTCAGATACAGTAAAACTTTTGTCTATTTGTTAAGGATAAAATAACCTCGTACCTCACTTCCCAAACACCGCCACTGTTAGCTCCTGGCGTGTTTGTGTTAGCTCATGATAAACGGGTGAAATCATCATGTGGATTCCCTAGTGCTGAGGGTGAGCTCTGATTGGGCTGAGTTATTAGTTGGTGGATTCTTTGCAGCATATTGCCTGCTCTCGAGGGGTTTGCTTGTTTGTCCTTTTTCTTGTTTTTTTGGTTTTTCATCAATCTCTTGATTAAGACTAATATTTGATAGGATGATTTTTTTTTTTTAAATGTTAGAAATTTTAAAAATTTTATCAAACTTTTTATATGGGTGTGGTATCCATATAGAACTCACACTGTATGAATCTTATACTTATGTAAGATATTTGATAAAATTTTTAGTAAATTTTTTAAAATCTTCAACATTACTTTATTTTTTTTATGTCAATCTAATTGGAATTTGGAGTCATTATGTTTCTCGTTGCTCGTCATTACCTTATTGATGTAATCTTAATTATATTGTATATTGTGTTTATTAATGAATTTTTTTTCCCGATTAAAAAAAAGAAGAGTTACTTCTAATAATTTTGAAACTTGTTAGATTAATAAACCAAAAATAAAAAATTATTACATACGTTTAATTTAATTAATAAGTTAAAATTTAAATATTACTAAATTTAAAATAAATTAATATAATATTAAATAATTAACCTATATAATGCCATTTTCAATTAATTAAATTAGACATATTTAATAACTTTTTATTTTTGAAACTGGAACAACTGACGAGTGACAAGATATAAAACCCTTTTATGAAATAAATAAATAAAAGAAAAAGATTGAGGCCTCGAATGTGACTTCAATTTTTTTTTTTTTTTTTTAAACTGTGTTGGTTTGGTTGTTTTTATTATTATTTTTTATTTATTTGTTGGGTTGTGTTAGTTTGGTTGTTTTTATTTATTTATTTATTTGTTGGGCCGTTGTAATTTATTTTTTATTTTTTATTTTAAGGATGGTTATGTGTAGGGATGGGTTTAGAGTTTAGGATTTAAGGTTTAAATTTTTATTTCTTCCGAGTCTTTCTGATTTGAAATAAAAATATAGTAAGGACTCGTACAAAATTATATGAAATTAATAAATTTTAACCAGCAGTTTAATTGATCAGTTAATTTTATCACACAATCAGTCTAACCCAACTCACTCATCTTATCAAATCACATAGGTTAAATTGTTGTTGTTGTTGTTTTTTTTTTTTTCTTTTTTTTTTTTTTTTCTATTTGTTAGGCTATGTTAATTTTTTTTTTAATTTAATTTAATTTGTTGTTGGTTTGATTTTTTTTTATTAGGATTTAGATTGTAAGATACACACAAAAAAAAAATTAAAAATTAAAAAAAATAAAATCAAAATCTAAACCAAAAAAAAAAAAAAACCAAAACTATTGGAGGCAAATTCGCGCCTCCCTTTAAAAGGCCTTTAGCACGGCTCATAAATAAATGTGAATGACAGAGAGATTTTCGCTTCAAATTCTCTTGGGTCGTGGAAATACTAGTAGTCAACCATCACCTATTTTAAGGTTAGTTTGGGATGGAGTTGATTTTTTAATTTTTTTAATTATTTTAGTTTAGGATTAAAAGGTCTCATTTAAAATAATTTTTTAAATTTTTTATAACTTTTGTTAGAGAAAAAATAAAATAATTTTAAATTAAATGTGATATTTTATTTTATTTAATTAAAATAATCTATTTTATTCTATGTGATTATTTTAACCCAAACACTCAACTCAAATGAAGCTTTAGCCTCCGTTTGGGAAGTGGATTGGTTTTTTGACTTTTGGTTTTTTTGACTATTTTAACATGAGCTAAAAAGTTTGGTTTCGGAAGAGCTTTTTGGCTTTTTGACTTTTTGACTTTTTTTACTTTTTTTTTTTTTGTGAGAGAAGAGTGTAATAATTATGGATTGAATGTGATGTTTTGTTTGTTGTGGCTAAAATAATCTATTTTATTTTTGTGACTATTTTAATCACAAATCAACTTGTCAAATAACACCTAGTGGGTCTGAACTAATGTGAATAAATAAATAAATGTGAAATGCATGGAGGATTAATGTTGTTGACGGCACTCGCTTCAAATTCTCTTGGCTTGTGGAAATACTCGTACTAGTCAACCATCACCCATCTTTGTGAGTCTGAACTCGGGTGATTATTGCATAGGGTCCGGCTTCTGTCCAGTTCGAGATCGGATTGGACCGTGCTATTGAGCTCATGGGAGCTCACTACGGATCTCGTTTTGAAAATCTGAACCGTTCAGTGTGTAGAACTCGTCGAGTACTACATGCCTATAAAAATTCACGTTGATTGGATATCGATAGCTATGTGATCAAATCAGTTTTGTATAAAAAAAAATAGACGGTGAAAAAATTAACGGTTGATAAAAAAACTGTTTTGTTCACATAGCTATCGATATCCGATCAACGTAATTTTTTACAGGCATATAGTACTCGACAAGTTCTACACATTGAACGGTTCAGATTATCAAAACGGGACCCGTGATGGACCCCCACGGGCCCAACAATACGGTCGGTCGATCCCGATCGACGAAGCCATGGCCTATTGCATATATGATACTTTATAATATTATGGTTTGTCAAAAATATTAGATATTATGATTTTAGAGTAAGTGATTAAGGATTATAAAGGGGCATAGTGATTGATGATTAGTGAAAAAATATGAACACATATATTTTAGGAATATCTAATAATTTTTCGTTTCAACTCATATTTTTCCATAAATTTATTTGGACAAATTACATTAGGGTTTGACTTCTTTTAAGTTGGTCAATTTGAAAGAGTATTTGGATTTGATAGGTTCATTCTAGGACCGATTTTCGGTGATTCGAGCTGTTCAATTTTTAGAATTCGTTGAGTATATTATTTATAAAAAAATTAGATGATTGTATATCAGCATCTATAGGTTTGAATTATATTTATTTTGAAAAAATGGACGACAAATATAATTTTAAGAATAATCATAATTTTTTGTTTTACAAATTTGATTCAAACATATAATTGTCAATATCCGATTGTCTTATTTTTTAAAATGAATATTTTACTCAATGAGTCATAAATAGTAAATGTTTTGGATTATCAAAATTGATCCCAAAATGGGCATACTATGCCTAAACATTCTCTCAAGTTGAGATAACTAATTTGAGAGAAACCAAACCCATTACATTAATAGTTTTTATATTTTCACTACAAGAATTTACACTTCTAGTGACCAAATTTGGCGAATAAAAGTATTTTAGTAGCCAAAAGTATCACATTTGGTGACTAAAAAATTTATTAGTCGGCTTTAGTTTAGAAATTATGCACTAAAATTTTTTGGTCGACAAATATTAATTATTGGCGATTAAATTTAGTTTTAGTTGGCAAAAAGTTCACTTTTGGTGACTAAAAATCGTATTTGTTGCCGTAAGTCTATATTTTAGGCTACTAATTTTTTTTTAGTCGTCATATATTATGTTTTGTTGACAAAATAAATTTTAGTCGCCAAAAAAAAATCAAACATTTGGCGACCAAAATATTTTATAACTAAAGACAAAAGTTGAAGAATAAAAACACTTTTGCCAACTAAAAATTTAGTAGTAAAAAATGTGAGACTTTAGGCGATCAAATGTTTAGTAATCAAAACAGTAACTATTTGCCGACTAAAATTTTAGTAGCAAAAAATATGAGACTTTAGGCGACTAAATCTTTAGTAGCAAAAAAATTTGACTTCAGGCGACTAAAATGTTGGTAGCCAAAACACAAGTGTTTTCTTTAGGCGACAAATATATTTAGTAGCTAAATTTTTTTTCGCGACTAATAACAAAAGCTTTTGGCGACAAAAAATTAGTCGCCGAAAATGTGCTATTCAATTTTATTTCTAACCTTTTGGCGACTAAAATTTTAGTCGCCAATTACCTTTCCCGACAATTCTTCCACGATTAATGTTGCGACCATATAATTTAGTGGCTAAAGCCCTTCGGCGACTAAAAATTGACTTTTGGTGACTAAAAATTTAGTTGCCAAAAATGAAAACTCTTGTAGTGTTTGTCGGTTGTGTAAATTTTGATTCTTACATTTTAAATTTTAATTATTAATTTTAAATTTTGTATCAATTTAGTTCAATTGACAATGTCATTAGGATTTTTATTAAAATTATTATTATGTTGATTGAAATTAACTTTTGAATCTATCAAATGCAATGATTTGAATTGTTTATCTCATATCTACATATTATATACAATTGAATTGCAATGATTTAAATTATTCATCTCATATTATCTGTTAGTACATTAGTTATTACATTAATTGGTACATATAGTATTATTCTATTATATAAGGAAAATGGAGTTTCTAGGGAAAAGACTTGTGAGAGCTCTAAAATCTTATTTCACAATTGCTAATTTTTGTGATTTTAAAAATATTTAAAAATAATTCTATTGACTAACAAAGTAATTATAGAATAAATAAAAAAAAATCACCTAAAATTTTGAATTACAAGTTCCTAAAATCTCTCCCCCAATATTTCTCCCTTTCCTAAATCTCATCTTATAACAAAGTAACTATACATTAAAAATAAAAAATCTCATCTCATAACAAAATAATTATATATTTAAAAAAAATTATACATTAAAAAGAATGTAAAACCACAATTGCTAATTTTTGTAATTTTAAAAATATTTAAAAATAGTACTATTGTCTAATAAAATAACTATAGATTAAAAAAAAAAAACTAAAATTGTTAATTTTTGTAATTTTAAAAATAATACTATTGGCTAATAAAGCAACTATAGATTTAAAAATAAATAAATAAATTTGAATTACAAGTTCTTAAAATCTCTCTCATAATATTTATCTATTTCGTAAATCTCATAATCTTTCTATCTATGTTATATATTATACCAAAGTGACTTTTCATCTAAGAGACCTTAAGTGTTTCAAAACCTTAAATCTAATTTTTTGAATTTTTGATTTTTATAAAAAAATAAAATAAAACATCTATTGGTTATTCCAATGACATAAATATTAACCATTAAAATTATTTAATGCAAATATATTGCCGGTAAAAAGAAAGAAAGAAAAAAAAACACACAATTCTTAACCTCCCTCTCTCTTTCCTAAAATAAATCTAATGAAAAAAAAACTCTCTCACCTCCCATAAAATGTATGTTGGAACAATCTTCTGTGTAAAATAAATAAATTAAAACAAATCAAACAAATAAATAAATTATGTACCGAATTTATTTTACCGAACCGAATAAATATTTAAAGATCAAGTTGAGTGTGTGACACTCTGTCCTTGAGACAGATTCGCCCCGCTACAGTGTTTACGGAAAAATGGCGTCTATCTTCCAGGATACAATGATCTTCACAAATTGTAGTAGCATTCCAAACAATTTGTGTGGCAAACAAAAACCTTATGTTCTATACTCTCTTTAATTTTTTTCCTAAAAACTAATATGAAAAGTATTTATGCAAAGAAGCAAAATTGGACATCAAAGTGAAACTTTCATATTATTTCTGGATATCCAAACTGCTGGAATAATGTTGGTATTTATAGGCAAAATAATATGCCCGAATAGGTTCAATTTTGAACTGAACAGGTGCAGATTTTGAATGAATAGATGTAGTCCAAAATTCAACAGATCTGCCTGAACTGTGTAGTTTCTATCTATGTAACTGCAGCAGTTATGAGCAGTTTCCGGCAGTTATCCTGTTGAAAATCTCAAACTGAAGGAGATAAAAATGGACAGAAAATTAATTCAATTTTTGGCACAAAATTTGAATTTGATTTCATTAAAAGTTTTGTCAAAAAAATTAATATTAGAACCGACCCGACCCACAACCCACACCCGCGCCCGCCCTAGCCAGTCGGACGGACAGATGGCGGCGGCGCGCACGCGTGTGGTGGTTTGGGCTAAGGTTCAGTTTGTCCATAACTCCTCCATTCTACAAACTTGGGGTGCCCTTTGGTGCCCAACCCAAGTTAGTACAGTAAGAGCTTATATATTTATAAAAGCTCTCTTAAAGTTTCAATATGGGACAACCTATTTCAAGGAAACCTACATTTACTTCTTTAAGTGTCCATTCCACGAACCCGAAAACGACATCAAGTTCTCATTCATTCATAAATGGTTTTGACGAATTGTCATCACCGTGTGACTTGTCATGCGGTATGTGGTAAGGAACACGTCACCTTTTTGGACTTACCTCAAAAGACGTGTGAACCTTACACAAATTAGGGCTCAAAATTGGCCCAAAATAAGCCTATAAAAACCAAATTTTCCAACAACCCCCCACATGAATGGAATTTGACAGAGAGAAAATGCAACCACATTATCTAATTATAGAGAGTACAAAAATTAAAAATATTCTGCAAAGGATAGGTAACTTTTGGCTTTGAACCTTCTCTTGTGAGACACTATCAGATTTACTAGCTAACCAGTGAACATGATGTCTTGAAGCTCGCCGTTTGTGTAAACCAAGTCAATAGAACTCACATAGTATATTACCAAACACAGTTTAGT
Organism: Camellia lanceoleosa; assembly: GCA_025200525.1. NCBI lineage: Eukaryota > Viridiplantae > Streptophyta > Magnoliopsida > Ericales > Theaceae > Camellia > Camellia lanceoleosa. The sequence goes on along the minus strand of CM045771.1, from coordinate 132,806,590 downwards.
TCTCACTATTGTGTTCATTTTGGCCATGAACAACCTGGTCTTTCATGAGTGCTCTAGAGAATTGTAACCTTTCACAAATCTCATAGAACCGCTCTAGTTCACATTCATATAGGTGATTCTTATGAAGAGTATTCTGCCATATTCCACTAGGTATACCTAGATATAAGAATCATTAAAAGTATTACTTAACCTAAAACACTGCAAATATCACTATTTCATCATAGAAATGGGTAGGAGTTTGACTCCCCAGTGATTCTTATGAGTCATACACAACTCGATTGTCCCTTTGAACCAAGATCTTGAAATCTCAGTCAACTAGGTTGGGTTGCTGTTGTGGTAACTCTTATTTAATAGGCTTAAGTCCCATTTCCCTCGATGAATTCTCAATTAACTCTTTTGCTAACCCTTTGGTTAGTGAATCCACTATGTTGTCTTTAAACTTCACATATTTAATGGAAATAATTCCATTAGAGAGTAGTTGACTTATGGTGTTATGTCGACGATGAATGTGTCGTGACTTACCGTTATATTTATGACTCTGTGCTCTACCTATTGCTGATTGACTATGGCAATGTATGCATATTGCAGGCCCTGGTTTTGGCCATATTGAAATATCTTCAAAAAAGTGGCAAAGCCATTTTGCCTCTTGCCCAGCTTTATCTAAAACAATGAATTTTGATTCCATAGTAGACCTAGCAATGCAAGTTTGTTTGGAAGATTTCCAAGATACAGCCGCACCATCAAGAATAAAGACATATCTACTGGTGGATTTTGAGTCTCTAGTATCCAATATTTAGTTTGCATCACAGTACCCTTCAAGTACTGCTGGATATCTAGTATAATTCAGCCCAATGTTACGAGTAAATCTAAGGTATCTTAGAACCCTTATAATTGCTTTCCAATGTTCTACTCCTGGATTACTCGTATATCTACTTAATTTACTTATTGCATAAGTTATATCTAGGCGAGTGCAGTTCATCAAGTACATTAAGCTTCCAATAATTTGGACATGCTCTAATTGATAAATACTTTCATGTACATTCTTAGAAAGAAACAAATTAACATCTACAGGTGTTCAAACAAGATGATCATCATCTTTGCTGAATTTGTCAAGTATTTTCTCAATGTAATGAGATTGTGACAAAGCATAATCTTCTGATGTTTTGGTAATTTTTATATCAAGAATTACATTAGTAATCCCCATGTCCTTCATGTCAAAATGTTTATTCAACATTTTCTTGGTAGTTTTAATCATGTGCATTATTACTACCTATGATGAGCATATCACCCACATAAAGACATACTATAACATAACCTTTGTTTGTGTTTTTAATATAAATACATTTGTCACATTCATTAATTTTGAATTCATTTGATCTCATTATTTTTTCAAATTTCTCATGCCATTATTTTGACGCTTGTTTTAAACTATATAATGATTTAACCAATTTACACACTTTCTTTTCTTTTCCTGAAACAGGAAATCCTTCTGATTATTTCATGTAAATTTCTTCATCTAACTCACCATTTAAGAAAGCGATTTTCACATCCATTTGATGACTTTCTAGATGTATAAAGATGCAATAGCAATTAGCATTCTAATAGATGTTATTCTAGTAACCGATGAGTATGTGTCAAAGTAATCAAGACCTTCTTTTTGTCTAAAACCTTTAACCACAAGTCTTGCCTTGTATTTGCCAATTGATCCATCCGCTTTCATTTTTCTCTTGAAAATCCACTTGTACCCAAAAGGTTTACCACTTGGTGGCAAATCCACCAATTCCCAAGTGTGATTTTGTAGGATGGATTCAATTTCACTATTGACAACTTCTTTCCATAAAGGAGTCTTAGGACTAGACATAGCCTCTTTAAAAGTTAAAGGCTCATTTTCTAACAAAAATGTTAGAAAATCTAGACCAAAAGATTTTGCGGTTCTAGCACATTTACTACGCCTAGGTTCCTCTTTCTCATTTTGCTCTTGCTCTTAATCATGTTCTTGATCCTGACTAGTAATAGCATCAGGAGATCTTGTATTAGTACTAGTCTTTTGTCTAGTTTTATTTGGAAACACGTGTTCAAAGAAAGACACATTCCGAGATTTAATAATAGTATTTACATGTATTTCGGAATGTTTTGATTTATGAATAAAAAATCGATATGCACTACTATTTTTGGCATAACCAACAAAAACGCAATCAAATATTTTAGGACCTATCTTAGTATTTTTAGGACTAGGAATAGTCATTTTAGCCAAACACCCCCACACTTTTAAGTATTTGCAGGATGGTACTCTTCTATGCCACATTTCATAAAGTGTTTGATTCACTTTCTTCCAGAGTACTTTATTTAAAATATAATTAGCAGAAAGTATTGCTTCCCCCCACAAGTTCTGAGGTAATCCAGAACTGGTTAACATGGCATTCATTACTTCTTTTAAAGTCCTATTTTTCCTTTCAGCAATTCCATTTTGCTAAGCTGAGTAAGGAGCAGTGGTTTGATGAATTATTTCATGTTCTTTACAAAACTTACCAAAATGTGATTCATATTCACCACCTTTATCACTTCTAAGTTTCTTAATTTTTTTACCAAGTTGATTTTCAACTTTATTCTTATATTGAATGAAAGTTTCCAAAGCTTCATCATTGGTTTGAATTAAATAAACATAACTATATCTAGTATAGTCATCTATGAAAGTAATAAAATAATTTTTCTCACCTTTAGTTTGAATTGATTTAAAATCACAAATGTCACTATGAATTAATTCAAGTGGTTCCGTACTTCTTTTAATTGAATGAAAAAGAGTTTTGGATAATTTTACCTCAACGCAAATTTCATATTTATGATTTGAATCAATGTCAAATTTAGGTAAACATTCCATATTAATTAATCTGCGCAAAGATCCATAATTAACATGTCCAAGTCTACCATGCCATAAATTTGAAGACTTAAGTAAGTAAGAAGAAGATGTATTTTTGTTAATAACAGAAGGTACAACAGTCATTACATTCATTTTGAAAAGGCTATCAGACATGTAACCTTTTCTTACATACATCCCGTTTTTGGTAAGTACAAACTTGTCACTTTTAAAAACTAACCTAAACCCATTTTTATTCAACAAAGATCCGGAAAACAAGGTTCTTGCGAATGTCCGGTACATGCAGCACATTGTTGAGAGTGAGTTCATTTCCAGATGTTATCTTTAGAATAATCTTTCATTGTCCTTCAACTTTAGAAGTCAAGTAGTTGCCCATAAAAAGTTGTTCACCGTTGTCCACTATAGAATAAGATGTGAATATCTTTTTGTCGGCACAGATATGGTGAGTAGCACCAGTGTCCACTCACCATTCTTTAGGATTTCTGACAAAATTTGCCTCGGAAACGACTACAGAAAGATTTATGTCATCAACACCATTGGAAATTTTGTCCACTTCGCTTATATTAGCTTGAGCAGGCTTCTTGCTTGTTCTTCTTTTGCTTTTGCCTTTGCTACGGCAATCTTTGGCCTGATGTTCCTTTTTGTCACAGATGTAACACTTGCCATTAAACTTGTACTTTTTAGTTTATCCTCCTTTAGAGCCTTGTGAGAAACTTTCTCTAGAAAACTTCCGTTTCTTGGCTTTTAGAGCATGTTCCACTACATTTGCCTTTGACTCCATTAGATGCTTACTAGCCTGCTTCTCTGAATTGCGGTTGTCCTCCTCAATCCTCAAACGCACAATTAATTCCTCCAAAGACATTTCTTTGTGCTTATGTTTGAGGTAGTTCTTGAATTCTTTCCAGCCTTGTGATAATTTCTCAATTAAGGCTGCAACCTGGAAGGATTCACTGAGAGACATGCCTTCTGCGTGAATGCCATGCAGAATGAGTTAGAGATCTTGAACTTCGCTAATCACAGTCTTAAAATCAACCATTACAAAGTCTAGGAATTTCCCAATTACAAATTTCTTTGAGTTAGTATATTCTGTTTTGTACTTTTTCTCCAAAGACTCCTAAAGTTCCTTTGCTGTTTTGATAGGACTGTAGATGTTGTATAATGTGTTGTCAAGTCCGTTTAAGATATAGCTCCGGCAAAGGAAATCAACATGTTTCCAGTCATCGACCGCAGCAACCATTTGCTAGTTAGTTTCATCCTCTTTCAAAATAGGAGCATCCTCACAGAGAAAGCATGCCAGGTTTAGAGTTGTAAGATAAAACAACATTTTCTGTTGCTATCTTTTAAAATCAGTTCCTGTAAACTTCTCTGGCTTCTCACTATGATTAACTGGCACAGTCACAACAGGAGGAGGGATAGGCATAATTGTAGCCACCACTCCCCTGCTGCTGGTGATACACCAGAGCAGAGAGCTACATGTGTTCCTAATGATCATGCACCAGAGCAGAGAGCTACACATGTTCATTCATCAAGTTGTAGTTAGTTAGAGTTAAGCTTGTAAACTGTAAACTCACTTTAGTTAGTTTCACCATGGTATGGTTAACAGTTGTAACCAACTCCTTGTAACCGACTCTATTAAAGAGATTCATTATATTCTTGAATGATAGTTGAGTAGTATTGAAACTTCTTTATGGTATTAGAGCCCTGTGCTCTACCGAGCTTACAGATCCTTCAATGGCTTCTACGCCATCTTCTTCCTTTCAACTTCCTTCAAATCTATCTTTTCTAATTGCAAATCTTAATTCTTTTGTTACAGTCAAATTAGATAGCAATAACTTTATCGTTTGGAAGAATCAATGGCACAATATCTTACGAGCTACTAACTTGCTTTCATACATCGATGGCTCCATTGCTTCACCATCAGATGTTCCCAAAGATGTTGCTAGTATAGATGTTCTTAATCCAGATCTTCATCAATGGCAGATTATAGATGCACATTTGTTAAGCTGTGTTACTGCAACTCTGTCTTCTTCAATCTTTACTTCTGTGTGTCAATTCAAGACCAGTCATGAAGAATGGAGTACGCTTAAGAAGAGATTTACTTCTCTCTCACGCTCTCATATTCATCAGCTTAAAAACAAGCTCCATAGTGTTGTCAAAGCTTCGAATTCAATGGAAGATTACTTGTCACAAATCAAAGTGATTGCTGATCAGTTGTCCCTTGCTGGTTCGGCAATAGATGATGAAGATCTTGTTCTCTTGACACTTAATGGCCTTCCGTCAGAATATAATGCTTTTAAGACTACAATTCGTGCTAGATCTGAATCAGTGTCCATGGAAGTTCTGTCATCACTCTTGTGTTCAGAGGCCATTCATGTAGAAAGTGCAACCAAAGTTTCGTCTAATCTTCATGTTGCCTATGCTGCTCCATCTGGTTCCCAATCTCATATGAAGTTTTCTTTTTATAATTCCTCTGGATCTCGGGGTTATAATCGAGGATATAATTGAGGCTCTTATAGAGGTCGATCTTCTTCTCAAAAAAACACCAGAGGAGGTCGTTTTGGATCTGGTACTGTGACTTGCCAGATTTGTGGAAAATTCAATCACACTGCTCTCAATTGTTGGTATCGCATGGATTCTTCGTATCAAGCTGCTAATTCTAAGTCTTTACTTGGTTCACCTGCTTCTTCTGAGTTTCAGAACAAGGCATATGTTGCATCTGCTGCAAATTCCTCTGATAATTGGTTTCTAGATTCAGCTGCTACCAGTCATGTTACTTATGATCTTCAGAATCTCAATCTTTATCAACCTTATTCAGGAAATGAGCAAGTGCTAGTTGGTGATGGAAATTCTCTTCCTATTCATCATAAGGGTAAAGGAATTCTCCCTACACCTTCTTATTCTTTTACTCTTAATAATCTTCTTCATGTCCCTCAAATCTCCTCAAATTTAGTTTCTGTTCATCAGCTTATTTCTGATAACAATTGCACTTTGACATTTGATGCTGATACTTTTGTGATTTAGGACAAGACTAGTAAAGCTGTCTTGTACAAAGGATCTCACTCTGATGGCATGTATCAATTTCCTAGTTTCCATCTTCTCATCTCAACTCATCAAGCTTGTGTTACAGCTCTTAGTGCTCTTGAGGATTGGCATTCTCGACTAGGACATCCATCCTTACATAAGCTTCAAATTCTCTGTAATAAATTTCATTTGTCTAAATCTGTTAATAAGTCCTCTTCATTGTGTAAGCATTGCTCTGTTGCTAAGAGCCATAGACTTCCCTTCAGTCTTTCTACTACATCTGTAAATCAACCTCTTGCACTTATTCACAGTGATGTATGGGGACTTTTCACTTCTGAATCTTCTTCTACTAGTTACAAATATTATGTGTTGTTTGTTGATGATTTCAGTAGGTTTACTTGGTTGTTTCCTTTACACTATAAAAGTGAAGTGTTTTCCAAGTTTATTGCTTTCAAACAGTTTGTGGAAAATCAATTTGATGTGCATCTCAAAATTTTACGAACTGATAATGGTTATGAATTTCTTAGCAATGAGTTTCAGAAACTTTTAACGGCTCATGGTATAGATCATCACTTAAGTTGTCCTTATACTCCACCTCAAAATGGTGTTGTCGAGCGCAAACACCGACATATCATAGAGACATCTATAGCTCTTTTGCACCACTCTCATGTGCCTTTATCATATTGGTTTGATGCAGTTGCTATTGCTGTCTTTCTAATCAATAGGTTGCCTAGTTCTAAGCTTCAAGATCTTACTCCTTTTGAGAAACTGTTTCATCACTCTCCTGATTTCTCTTTTCTTCGCACCTTTGGTTGTCTTTGTTTTCCTTGGCTCAAGCCTTTTTCCCCTCACAAACTTCATCCCAAGTCTATTCCTTGTGTCTTCTTAGGTTATATTCCCTCTACTAAAGGCTATCGCTGTCATGATCCTCTCACAGGTAAGATATACATTTCTCGTCATGTAGTTTTCCATAAGGCCACCTTCCATTTCTCTACCATCTCTTCTTCTCCACAGTCCTCTTCGGACCACTTGAGGTCTTTCTTTTGGTCTTCAGCTTTGTCTCCTACTGTTGGCTCTTCCTTCTGTTCTGTTCTTACTGGTATTACATATCCTGCATCTTCTGTCCCTACCTGCACCTCCACATTCTCGCTCCTGCCTCATTGCTATACCCACTCATGCACCTCGCTTTACCTCATCACGCTTCTAGTGTCAGACTTCCTTCTCATCAAGGTTCCTATTGTTGCACCTTCTCTGTTCTTCTTCATTCCTCCTCATTATCTTTTGGTTCTTTGGTTGTTGATCTTCAGCCTTACTCCCTTCCTCTAGCACCTTCCAACACCCATCCTATGACCACCAGGTCCAAATCTGTTTCTTCTCACTCCCAGTCTCAGTCTCATTTGTTATCTGCTGTAATTACCTCTGATCATATTGAGCCTTCTTCCTACCAAGCTACTGCTCTTTCTAAGGCATGGTCTCAGGCTATGCTTGAGGAGTATCAAGCTCTTCACCGGCAATCCACTTGGACTTTAATTCCTTTGCCACCGGGTAAACAGGCTATTGGTTCTAAATGGGTTTTTCACCTTAAAAAGAACTCTGATGGTTTTATAGCTCGCCACAAAGCTTGCCTTGTTGCTAAGGGGTATCTTTAAGAAGCAGGTTTGGATTACCATGAGACTTTCAGTCCTGTTGCCAAACAGCCTACAATTCGACTTCTTCTATGCTTAGCTTTGCATTTCAACTGGCCGATTAAGCAATTGGATATTTCCAATGCTTTTCTACATGGGGTTTTGGAAGAAGAGGTCTACATGACTCAACCACAAGGATTTATTGATTCTCAACAACCTCATCATGTTTGCAAACTTCACAAGGCTTTATATGGGCTTAAACAAGCCCCACGGGCTTGGTATTCAACCTTCTCCAACTTTCTTCTCTCCATTGGCTTTGTCATTAGCTCTTCTGACTCTTCCCTCTTTGTCCAGAGGACTGCTACTACTCTTACTGTGTTGCTCATCTATGTTAATGACATTCTCATTACTGGCACTAATTCTTCTCACATTACTTCTCTTATTGCTCATATGCATTAAGTGTTCTCTATGAAGGAATTGGGTTATATTAATTATTTCTTGGGCATTTCTGTTGATCACTCATCTTCAGGTTATTTTTTATCTCAGTCCAAGTATGCTCTTGAGATTCTTGTCAAGGCTGGTATGATCGAATGTAAACCTTGTGCTTCTCCCATGTCAGTTAAGCCCTCTTCTACAGCTTCATCTTCTGTTGCCTTTTCCCAGCCTTCTCTTTATCGCAGTATTGTTGGTGCTCTGCAATATCTCACCATTACCCGGCCTGATATTGCCTTTGCTGTGAATTCTACTTGCCAGTCCATGCAAACGCCTTCTGAAGCTGATTTTGCTGCTGTTAAACATCTCTTGCGCTATCTCAAGGGTACTTTGCATAATGGTCTTCATTTTACTCCCGGTTCTCTTGACTTATATGCCTTTTCTGACTCCGATTGGGCTGGTTCTATTGTTGATCGTCGCTCTACTACAGGCTATTGTGTATTCCTTGGTCCAAATCTTATCTCCTGGTCAGCGAAAAAGCAGCCTACCGTTTCTCGTTCTTCTACCGAAGCCGAGTATCGTGCACTTGCCCAAGCTACTGCTGAACTTTGTTGGATCCAAATGCTTTTAACTGATCTTCATGTTTCTGTTTCCTGTCCTGTATTATGGTGTGACAATCTCTCTGCCATCTCTTTATCCTCTAACTCTGTTTTTCATGCCCGTTCTAAGCATATTGCTGTGGATTATCATTTTATTCGTGAACGGGTCGCTTCCAAGCAGGTTCTTGTCAAGCATATTGCTTCTTCTGATCAACTGGCTGATGTGTTTACAAAACCCTTGTCTGTTTCTCGCTTCCAGTTTCTTCACAGCAAGCTCATGGTTCTTTCTCCTCCCTTGAGCTTGAGGCCTCGATAGGACTCCCCTGCTGCTGGTGATACACCAGAGCAGAGAGCTACATGTGTTTCTAATGATCATGCACCAGAGCAGAGAGCTACACGTGTTCATTCATCAAGTTGTAGTTAGTTAGAGTTAGTTAGTTAGAGTTAAGCTTGTAAACTGTAAACTCACTTTAGTTAGTTTCACCATGGTATAGTTAACAGTTGTAACCAACTCTTTGTAACCGACTCTATTAAAGAGATTCATTGTATTCTTGAATGATAGTTGAGTAGTATTGAAACTTCTTTACATACTAGTACTTGTTTGAGTATTAGTTTGACCAGTTTCAGTAGTCATGAATTCTAAATTATAAAATAAAATTATAATTAGAATTTTATACTACATAGAAAATTTAAACAAAAATCATGAATTAAATTCAGAAAATAAAAGAAACAAGAATTGTAACTTTTATTTTCAATTAATTTGAAAATAAAATAAAATTTTATTTAACCAAATTAATTCCACATAGAAAATTAAATTTCTGTAACACTTCAATAATTAAAATACTGAAACAAAATTTTAATTAATGAATACTCAGAAATAATTTCTGAAAACCAAAATTAATTTCTGACAAAATTTCACAAATAAATATTTTGAATTGTTAATGACACTAGTATATTATTACTAGTTGTCAAAGAAAATAGACAGTATATTACTACTATCTATCAAACAGTGTATTACTACTATTTGTTTTCCAACCAAAATATTATTTTGTAAAATCACAGAAAATAATTTCTGTAAGAAGAGGAAAGAAGAAAGAAGAAAGAAGAAAGGAAACAAACGAAAAATTCTGTATAAACAGAATAATTCAAATATGTCTTAAGATTGTTGGAATAATCTTCTGTGCAAAATAAATAAATTGAAACAAATCAAAGAAATAAATAAATTACGTACCGAATTTATTTTACCGAACTGAATAAATATTTAAAGATCAAGTTGAGTGTGTGACACTCTGTCTTTAAGACAGATTCGCCCCGCTACGGTACTTACGGAAAAGTGGCGTCTATCTCTCAAGATACAATGATCTTCGCAAATTGTAGTAGCACTCCAAACAATTTGTATGGCGAACAAAAATCTTGTGTTCTATACTCTCTTTAATTTTTTCCTAAAATGTAATATGAAGAGTATTTATGCAAAGAAGCAAAACTGGACATCAAAGTGAAACTTTCAGATTATTTTCGGATATCCAAACTGCTGGAATAATGTTGGTATTTATAGGCAAAATAATCTGCTCGAACAGGTTCAATTTTGAACCAAACAGGTGCAGATTTTAAATGAACAGATGTAGTCCAAAATTCAACAGATTTGTCCGAACTCTGCAGTTTCTATCTATGTAACTACAGCAGTTATGAGCAGTTTCCAGTAGTTATCCTATTGAAAATTTCGGACTGAAGGAGATAAAAATGGACAGAAAATTAATTCAATTTTTGGCATAAAATTTGAATTTGATTTCATTAAAAATTTTGTCCAAAAAATTAATATTAGAACTGACCCGACTCACAATCCACACTTGTGCTCGGCACAGCTGGTTGGCGGCGACATGCGTGGTGGTTTGGGCTAAGGTTCACTTTGTCCATAACTCCTCCCTTTTACAAATTTGGGATGCCCCTTGGGGCCCAACCCAAGTTAGTACATTAAGAGCTTGTATACTCACAAAAATTCTCTTAAAGTTTCAATGTGGGACAATTCATTTCAAGAAAACCCACATTTACTTGTTTAATTATCCATTCCATGAACTCGAAAACAACGTCAAGTTCCCATTCATTCATAAATCGTTTTGATAAATCGTTTTCACCGTGTGACTTGCCATGAGGTAAGGAATACGTCACCTTTTTGGACCCACCTCAAAAGACATGTGAACTTCACACAATTTTGGACTTAAAGTTGGTCCAAAATAAGCTTATAAAAACCAAAATTTCCAACAATTTATACTATTAATATCTTTCACAACTGGTCTGAGTTATATAAACATAAAATTAAGCCTAACATAAAATAAAAATTAAACCTTATATTTAGATTCTCTCTCTATTCCATAATTAAACACAATTTTATTTCCAAATAAATTTAAGCATATCTATACAATATATGATTTTTTTTTTTTAAATCTCATAATTTAGTATTTTTTATAATGATTCCATGATTTATAATTTAGAAAAGGAAAGATGAAAAGAATTATTTTTGTGCACTTTTTCTCTAACCAATTTTTTAATCTTTTCAAAAAATCTTAACCATCATACATTATATTTTTTTTCAAGTCATCCATGTCTTCCTCGCCCTATAAATATTATATTCATGGAACAATGAAACTTATTGTTTTTTAAATTTCTTTTTATCAAACAATTTGGAGGATAGTTTATGTTTAATCTATTGTACTCTTTAAACAAACTCTTTTATCCTTTAGGTGCATTTTTTTTTTTTTTTTTTTTTATGGTCATTTTTTTTTTATTTTATATTTTGTGTGCCATTTCTACCTCCTCTCTACCAACCATTATCTGTTTTTCATTTATAACTATTTTTTGTTGGTTAATATTGTTTTACTAGAATTTTTATACTAAAATGGTGTGATAGGGTCATTTATATAATAAAAAACATGTCACTCATTATAAAGTAATAGATCAAAATCTGTAAGCTCATATGTTTTTAGAAAAAAATCATATGTAATTTAAAATTATGAATATTTTTATATAGGAAGTTAAAAAAATAAATTTTGAAATTTAAAATATAGTTATACAAAATCATATCCTTTTAAATATAGCTATATTTATAATTAATTTTAATCTATTTATTACCTATCCTTATTTATATTATTATATAAATAAAAATATTGTACGATAATTGAAGTTCAAAATCCTAATCTATTTTTTTTTTTTTCAAAATTTAAATTTGTTAAAATGCATATGTTGTAATATCATTGATTTCTTCCTATTATAAATTTTATTTTAAATCTTATATGATTTGTTCAATGACTAATATTTAATTTTTGTAAAAAAATTCTAATATATTCCTTCCAAAAGTTAAAATAGCAAGTCTACAAAATCATATTTTAAAACTCAAATTATTAATATTTTTATTTTTGTTTTAAATAAGCATGTTAAAGTATAAATAGACATCCAAATAAAATTATACTTACTAATAAATATGGCATTAGTTTTAATTATAATCACATCTTTTTAATGTCTTTACTTATTTTTTATCCTTTTTTTTAATATTTTAAATTATATGTTATGATAATTTTTATTACACATTAAGTTTTTAAAACTTATTTCTCTTTCAAAAACCAACATAATTTTTTTTAAAAATTCATATATTTTTATTCTAAAATAGTGAAGTATTAGAACTATATCATTTTTTTTTAATAACAAAGCGTAATTTTAATTGTTAATTATCAATACAAAAATTTTAATCTATCTATACTATATATAGTAAAAGAATATTTAAAACAAAACTCTTAAACTTATATATAAAATTTTATTTACGAGAGCCAAAATATAAAAAATTAAATATAATTATTATTTTTTTAATAAATAATATATTATTTTATCTCGTGCATGGCATAAGTGACATAGTTAACTAAGAAAAAGATATATTTAAAAAATTAAGTTGATATGGTATAAATAATCACATTATTAAATCACATATATTACAATAAATTAACAATCTATTATTAAAAACATGTAAGTTTTATAAATAAAAATATTCTAATAATATGAGAATCAACATTTGGTGAATTAATTTTTTATATGAATATTTTTTTTATTTAATTATATAATATAAACGATTTATATCACTGTAGTAAATCTAAATTAATTTGATATTTAATCAATTTTATAGTGACGTCAAGATTTTTAACTTTAGTCAATCCAGACTCTTTAAAAAAACCAGTTGCTTTATGCAATTATACTAGGAGATCATTACTCTATAAATACCTTTCAAATTCATATGACAAAGCACATATAGACATTACATCTTTATTTCACACTTCTCCGAAAATGGCATCTTCAACTCTTCCCCTAGTATTCATAGTGAGAAGACAAGATCCAAAACTTCTTGTTCCATCAAAGCCCACACCACACGAACTCAAACAACTCTCAGACATAGATGACCAAAAAGGTTTTCGTTTTCAAGTTCCAGCAATCATGTTTTACAAAAATAACCCTTCAATGGAAGGGAAAGACCCTGTGAGTGTGATTAGAGAAGCACTAGCCAAAGCACTTGTGTTTTACTACCCATTTGCAGGGAGGCTTGTTGAAGGGCCTAATTGGAAACTCTCAGTGGATTGCACAGCCGAAGGGGTTCTGTTCATAGAGGCAGATGCAAATGTGGAGCTCGACTGGCTTGGCGACACGATTGGGCCAGGGTGTCCATACTTGGAGGAGCTTCTGTATGATGTTCCTGGATCCGATGGAATTGTGGGTTGTCCTCTCTTGTTGATTCAGGTAATAACGTTTACTATAGAGAGAATTGTGTATTGTGTGTTTGATTTTAATTTGGGTGAATTACATTAATAGTCTCTATAGTTTGGAATTTGTGTTACTTTAATCCTTGATTTTTTGATTGTGACATATTTGATCTTGAATTTTGAATCTTATTTCAAATAAGTACAATTGAAAATATTATTAGATTTTTTAAAGGTAAAATTGTCAATAAAAATATAAACTAATTTGACAAAAATAAATGTCAAAAAAATATTTTTGAATTTTTAAAAATTATTTCTACCTATTAAAGATAAAATTATGTAAAATTAATAAATCTTTTAGACATTTATTTATTTATTTACTAAATTAATTTTTATTATGTGTTTGAATGATGATCATGTAAAATTAGTTTTTAAAAATTAATCATGTAATTTTTATTCATTTTGATCAATTTTACATAATTTTATATTTTTAGTGGATAAAAATAATTTTTAAAAAATTAAAAATATTTTTTTGACATTTATTTTTATCAAATCAGTTTATATTTTATTAAATTGATGATTTTGCCCATAAAATTAAATAATGATATCTTCAATTGTCTTTATTTGGAACAATATTCAAAATTCAGGGTCAAATGTGTCACAATTAAAAAGTTAGGAACTAAAGTGACACAAGTCTCAAACTATAGGGACTGTTAGTGTAATTTACCCTTTTAATTTTTTGAAAATTAAATTTTTTATTTTTTTTATATATTTTTGTTTTTAATGAATATTTTTAAAATTTTACGTAATTTTTTTACTTTTTTAGATACTCCTTAGTTGGATATATCCAGTGGCAGAGGGAGCACGTGATCAGGGGGGTCACGTGCTCCCCTGAATTTTGGGATTTTTTTTTTTTTTGACAAACATAAAAAAATATTTTAAATAAAAAATTACAAAAATATTATTAGAGTGAAATGTCAATGACATTTTAAAAATTATGAAAACAATAATTGTTGTTTTGATTGAAAATGAAGAGATTATTATAAATAAACCATATTAGCTATGAAATTTTTTGAATGTAAGTGCGATGTCATTATTAGTTATGTGTAAGTATAAGTAATCTCACTATAAAGATATGAAATTTATTAGATTGTTAGTTATATATGACATGTGAGGTTTACTCTTTATACGTTTATTTACTATTAGTGGGTGATATCACATACCAATGATGACGTGGTATTACCATTATATTGAATTTTTAATCAAATTTTATATTAAAAAATAATTTATCATTGTATAATTTATTTTACGGCTTATATCCATATTTTTTTTTGTATTGTCCATGATACACTAGTTACAAATAACATTCAGCTTGTTTGTTTCCAGTTTTCAGAAAATAGTTTTCAAAAAATTTACTTTTTATTTTTCATATTTTAATGTTTTGAATGAATTTTTTTAATATTTTAAGTAATTTTTTTTTTAATTTTTAGACACACCTAACATAAATACACTTAAAAAGTATAATATTTGTGAAAAAAATATTTAAAAAATACATTAAATACCAAAAAATACAAAAAAAAAAAAAAACAAAACTTTAATATATTATTTTTATTTTTGTGTATTTATTAATTTTTTAAAATATTTTTTTACAAATATTTTACTATTTAGATACATCTAAGTAAGGTGCATCTAAAAAAGTAAAAAAACTATTTAAAATTCAAAAAATATTCACTAAAAACAAAAAAATACGAAAAATAAAAAAACTCAGTTTTCAAAAAAGTGAATTCAGAAAACTGAAACCAAGCACACTAATTATTTTTTCTTTGATGTTTCTTGAAATCAATCGTAAAAACTTGTGTGAAATATTTTTGTAAAAATTATTGTAATTAATAAGTGCTCCTTCTAATTTAATTTTCTGGATCCGCCACTAGATATATCTATAAAATAAAATATTTATAAAAAAATATTTTAAAAAATTATAATATACTGAATTTTAGTGTTTTTTTCCCCCAATTTTTTATATTTGGTGACCACCTACATAATTTATCCAAATTTTAAATGTGTGGCGACTGTGTTCTAACATGTGGTAATAAAATATACAGGTGACGCGTTTCAGTTGTGGTGGATTCACATTTGCAATACGTCTGAACCACACAATGAGCGACGGGTCTAGTCTTATGCAATTCCTAAACACAATCGCTGAGTTTGCCCAACAACCCCAAACCAAAATTACACCATCTGTGCCACCAATTTGGCAAAGGCCCCTCCCCCCTGCAAGCCACCCCCCCTCCATTACATGCCCACACCCCGATTACGACCAAGCACTAGCGGGACCCGCCGCCACCACCACCACCACGGCCAACAAAACCACAACGATCAATCGCTCTTTCTTCTTTGGTGCCAAAGAAATCAGAGCCATTCGCAACCATCTTCCCCACCACCACCACAAAGACAACAGCCCACCACATTCGAACTACTCACCGCGTGTATGGCAATGTCGAACACGCCAGACTGTCTAGCCCCATATGAGACCGTTTCGGTGTCTGCATAGTCAATGGTCAGCAATAAATACGGCCTCAACCTACCTCCTGGATACTATGGCAACGTGTTTACCTATCCCGCGGCAATGACAAAGGCAGGAATGTTATCTATGCTTCCATTGGGATATGCATTGGAGTTGGTTAAGAAGGCAAAGGTACAAGTGAGCGAAGAGTATTTTAGATCAGTGGCTGATCTTATGG
Source organism: Camellia lanceoleosa (assembly GCA_025200525.1). Lineage (NCBI taxonomy): Eukaryota > Viridiplantae > Streptophyta > Magnoliopsida > Ericales > Theaceae > Camellia > Camellia lanceoleosa. The sequence goes on along the minus strand of CM045771.1, from coordinate 132,790,564 downwards.
TGATAAAGGGACGTCCTTTGTATTCTTTGGACGCGAATAAGGACTATATATTTTCGACATTCGGTGGTTTGATAAGGTAGATTTCGGGTGGGGGATGCCGGTGTTTGGCGGTGTTCCTAGGGCGATATCTTTGATTAGCTTTTTTGCACGTTTTAGGGACATTAGAGGAGGAGAAGATGTGATTGTGGTACCGATGTGCTTGCCAGAGTCAGTCATGGATAGGTTTGAACAAGAGTTGAAGAAAATGATTCATAAACCCATTTCCATGCTCTAAAAATGTTCACAATCCCTTTCTTAGAAATAAATAAATAAGCAAAAATTTAAGCGTTCATCCTTGATAAGTACTCTCTATGTATTGAGTATTATTTGTGTTATAATCTTCCTAGAATGTAGATCAATATGTAACTTAGGCCCTGTTTGGTAGAGCTGTGGGAAAGTGCTTATAGCTTATGTCTAAACAGCTTATAACTTCTAACTTTCAATTTTGTCGATTTCCAAATTATTCTTAAAGCATCTCCGCCCCACTCAAAGAATAAGTCGATTCGACTTTCAAAAAGTTATAAGCTATAAGCTATAAGCTAAACCAAACATATCAAAATAGCTTAAATTAAGCTGAAAGCTGAAATAAACTGTAATTAAGCTCTGCCAAACAAGCACTTATTTTTGGTTTGTGAAGAATCTAATTGCCTATGTCTTTCTTCTTTTTTTGTTTTTTTTTTTCTTCCAGTAGTTAAAAGTTTATTTTTTTTTGTTTTTTTTTTTGGAAGGAAATTAGCGGCCAACTAATCTACAAATCTTGTCACGAGCATCACCATAATGCTTCACATTTTAGATATTAGTTTTGTTCATATTTTAATTATGATTTATATGCTGTGATTGATAGTGACATTTTGTGGCCTGAGACTTTTTTTATCATATGCACTAACCGTGATGGAAAATACATATAACTATGATCTTATTCCATTATTAATTATGGATTATTTAAGTTCAATCTCAAGTTTTATTGATTATTAATCACACTTAAAATTCGTGATTTAAATGTTTATTATCACGGTCAAAATACGTGATACAATTATCTTTTAATGACGATCAAAAATTGTGATCGAAAATGACTCTTAACAATCGCACTCTCAAATATTGCACTTTAACAAAATAAAAAATCCATGATTAAATAACATACATCACACTTAAAATTCGTAATCTATTTATAATTTTGTAGTAGTGGGCCTCAGACAAATTATAAAAATAAGGTCCTATTACATATATTTCTTTTAATAAAAAGTTTATACATAAAATGACAAGCACCAACAAGTTTTTTATTTAAGTTTTCTTGACTAAGTCGGTGAAATTTCATTATCATTACTATAGGTTAGTGAAAAATACCTGCTTAAGTCAAAGAAACCCTAAATTCATTAAGGGTAGAAGAGGAAGAAAGACATATTAAGGGATGGAGAGAGGGTAAAAATAAAGAAAAAGATGAGACACACATCAGTGAAATTTCACTGACTTAAGTCCAGTGAAATTTTAGACAAATTTCTCTTTGAAGAAAAATTCAGAGAAATTTCAAAAATACACAGAGAAAATTCAAAAAAAATTCTCTGATATGAAACACAATTCAAAATTTCTATAAATTTCATAAGCATGTGTACTGAAATGCACAACCCTAAGCTCAAAAGGTCAATAAACCCACTTTCTCCCTCTATCATTTGATGTACCATTCAAAATTTGGAACCCAAGAGCAATGAACTTTTTGAATAGTAATAGAATCCAAAAGCACAGAGAAATTTCAACAAGTCCTCCAAATTCCTCCAAATCCGTGAGTTTATTGTTGTCCATGATCACCCATTCTTTAGTCTTCTACATACAGATCAAAGAGCCAGCCTCATAGTAACGGACGAGGATAATTTTTTGACTTTTTAAAACTATTATAAGAAGTTTCCAAACTTATCCTAAATTCTTATATTTGCCAAAAAATATAACACGTTAGATAACCCTAATAAAATCTTCTCTCTATAAATAAAGTTTTATATTTAACCCTAGCTGGGGTGTGGCAACTTGGTAAGACCTTAATGTATAAACTTTGGGGTCCCGAGTTTAACTCTACACGGGGCCAGCCACCCAGATGACAGTGTATATGGTCGATAGGGCAAACCTTCCAGGCTTGAGTGAATCGTACCCAGTGTTAGGAGTGTGAGTTTGTATCCTCTCCTGTGTATGAGTCTCACGACTTCATCGCTATATGGTCAAGTACCTTTGTTGTGTAGAACCACCTGAGGATGATATCTAACGGCTTGACTCCTTGGGGTCTAATCTTAGAAGTCACCCTTATGTGGTTAGGTTTTTTTTAAAGTTTTTATATTTGTCCAAAAATAACCAATAACATGCTAATAAATGGCGACTGAAAAAAATAAAAAAATAAAAAGCAATTAATGAGTGAAATTGTGAGCGAGATTTGTTCATACCAAATGACACACCCAAAAAAAAAAATCAGATCATTTCTCAAGGAAATTAAGCTTTTGTGCTATTTTTTTTTGTTTATATCACCAAAAAAAAATAATAATAATTCAATTTGATAGTTATTTAATTTATCACTTTATCACAAAAAAAAAAAAAACTAAATGATTTATTTTTAAAAATATACTTGCCGTTCATTTTTTTAATTGTAAATGCGATAAATTGAATAAGATACGATTGTCGGATTAACCTAATTTTTTAAATAATGCATACGATTGGTCCTACAAAAAAATGATTTGAATTATCGAAATAAAACCAGTGATACATTCGACAAATTTGAACAATACTTTCCAATCTAATTCATGGACTAGAAGAAAGGCCAGCCTTTAATATTTTCTAAAAGAATTTGAAACCACAATGCATTTCTCAATTTTTAGGTTTTTTTTTGGTAGTAAAAACACACAACAATAATTGAATGATATTAGGGGAATTAACAGGTCAGTTTACACTTGTAAAAGGAATTATAAGTTAATGATAAATTTTAAAAATTTTAATAATTAAAATTATATACTTTTCTTTTTTTTTTTCTTAATAATTATTTTGAGAAAAAAACACTGACCTGTAAATGCGCCATGATATTATATTATATTTTGTCACCGGTCAATCATCTCAGGTTCCTACTTTTCTTTACGGATGAATTGCACGTGGCCCTATTAAGGTTAGGGCCCATTTACGTCAGACAATAATTCAGAACACATGATTCATGCTGTATGCGGAGTCAGGTTCTCTCAGAATTTCAGATTAAGTTTGTTCTTACAGACTTTTGAGTCTATTTTTAGGTCCAATTTTGATAATCTGAACCGTTCATATTTTATGATTTATTCAGTATATCATACTTGTAAAAAATCAAATTGATCGAATATCAGAAAGTATATGTTCGGAAAATTGTTTATTAAATTATTTAAAAAATAGTTTTTAGTTCTGACAGGGATAGGCCCACAAGGACCACGGCCCACCATGAGTAAACCCAAGCCCACCCTTTAGATCCCATTGCACAACCCGATCAAGAAAACTGTGTACCGAGGCTAACTCGAAAAAGGCCAATGATGCTTTGGACACGGCGGGTGCAATGTGCCATGTCAAGAGACAAAGATCGCAAAGTTATTACACAAAGATATCACCATTAATGCAACCCATCACAAAGATTTATCATGACACCCTCCGAATCTTAACGCCCTCCCTGAACAAGACGAACCACGGCCAGAAGCTTTCGGTGAAGGTCGAACTACCGAGACAAATAAATGATTACCAAAGGATATAAGCAAAGCTCGAAGACAAGAAGAAGGTTAAGTTTTTCATTCTCTCTCTCTCTCTTTCTCTCTACATTTTGTCCATCACCTTCTCTAATTCATACACCGGAGGGTTCACCGGGGGACTACCCCGTTCCCCGATTGAACTTGCTTGCAGGTTATCCAGTAGGCTTGAGGAGCTTGGATCGGTCTAGCCCATTCTCCGTGATTTAATCAGTATTATCAAGTTCAATTTTTCGAACACATACTTTATGATATCCGATTAATTTAATTTTTTACAGGTATGTTATACTGAATAAATCATAAAATATGACGGTTCGGATTATTAAAATTGGGCCTAAAAATAGACTCAAAAGCCTGCAAGAACGAACACAAATACGAAGGTTACAAGAAGAGGATTCTCAATCCTGTATGTGGCTCTATTAAGATTTGGGCCCATTTACAGCGAACAATAATTCAGAACATCATCAGATGACAAAACTTCTATTTTTAATTATTTTTTTTTTTGAAATCCGGAAAAAAATCTCATCAATCTAGTACAATGATATTATGAAATTTCAAAAATAGACAAACACCCTCCACAAAAACAACATCCAAACTTTCATAGAAAAGAAGAAAATGTCCCCACAAGAAACAGAAATAAATCTCCACATGTAAAGAATTATGATAATGGAACTCACTCCAATCATGGTCTTGACTTTCAAGAACAGTATTTGTTTTCCATCTTTTTGTTTAGAGAGTGTTTGGTTTGTCTTATTTTGATTTGCTTTCTCTAGTGGTTTTTTTTTTTTGGCCATTGATTTTTCGTTTGATTGGCTTTGTTTCATAATTCAACTTAGTTGAGGTATGACCTTTAAGCCGTGATATTTTTTTGTCTAGGCTTCTGGTGTTTTCTTGATGTAATTTGTTTGTACATCTTGCACTTTTATTTTATATCAATGAATATTTATTTTGCCAATAAAAAAAACTAAAAAAAAAAAAACTCAAATTCAAATCTCCACTGAACTCATCTAAAACTCCATTGCTCTATAGCCTTTAACATAGAGTCTAAAGACGCCATATTAGCTGGTCAAAATAGAACATTGAGGTTGAACTGCTTGCCTAGGGTAAAACAAAAACGTTATCCAACATTGGCCTTTGGATTGTGAGAAGACTTGAAGTCAAATCTTAAAGTATTAGATTCGAAGGTAGAGAAAGTAAGACGATAATGATCAGAGTGGTCCGGAAAACATCATATCAACTAGATCTAGAGGAAGATTAGAGGGAGATCAGAGAAGCAAGAGAATTATCATTGTTTCTCTCTCCCTATTAAGAAAAACTTGAAAAATTAACATTGGAACTCAAGATATAAGATGAAACTTTTCATTAAATCTTTACTCAAATTTAATGAAAAATTAAAATAAACGTGTGAGATGCTCTCAGGTGCAGTATGATCTACACACAGATCATCTTCAGAGTGTGAGCCCCACACGGGGACTACATTTGATATATGTCCGTGTGTGGCATTAGTGATTCTTTTTTTTTTTTGTAAAACTGCAACTCCATAATCCCTCCCCAAAACACTTCAAACGGATCGCATAAGCAAATTTGGCTATGAAGCAAAGCATACAACATATTTGATTCATGGCATCTTCTTTCTATTTGCACAAAACATTACTTCACAACAAAGAATAAACATTGGAAGTATTGCATTGAGCTAACATTTGTACAACTACTTTTGTAAGGCAAAGCCCTTCCTTGCCCCGAACCGGCTCTTCAGCATTCCATTCCACATGACCAACATTGCGAAACATATATATATATATATTCCTATTGTAATTCTCCTCATGATGGATTCTTAAAGAAAGGGTGATCAAGGGCTTGCCAAGCTGTGAGACGAAGTGATGGATCAAACTTCAATAAACCATGCAACAAGTCAATAAAGGAGGAGGCTCTGAAGCACTCTACGTGTTGCAAAACCAGTTTCTGCATTTCAGATTACACACTGACAATTAATAGAGGGATTTAAAACGAAGAACCACAATACAGTAAAAAGCATAAATTAATAATGCAATACTATCCTGTTTGGTAAAACTTAACATTAGGTTTAAAAATCCCCAAACCCAGAAATTTGTTTTTTGAGTTTATTTTGAGCTGAAAAAGCAAATAGGTCGAAAACTATTTTCAAAGCATTGCTGAAGTACAGCTCTTACAGCAAATATTTTCAAAGCATTGCTGAAGTACAGCTCTTATAGCAAATATTTTCAAAACATGATCTAAAAAGCTACCACAAAAACAACAACAACAACAAGAAAAAGAAAAAGAAAAAGAGGGTAAATTACACTAATCACCTCTTAAGTTTGAAAAAAAATACAACAAAACTTGCAATTTTGACATAATTACACAAACTGCCCCCTTTTTTTATGGATAAATACACAAACTGCCCTTTTAGTAAGGTTTAGTAAGGTTAAAGCAAACAAAACTACTGCAGGTGGTGTGTAAACATAGGATCATCAAGGGTATATTTTAGTGTAAAAAAGACAACATTTTTCATCCAAACAACTATTGAATGACCGATCAAAAGGGGTTATGTATTAGCACAATGTAATTATATCAAATTGTAGGGCTTGGTGTATTTTTTTCAAATCTCAAGTGAGGTTGGTGTAATTTACCCAAAAAAGTTTTACTAAACCTAAGTTTGGCATCTTCAAAAAAAGTCAAAAATCACTATCCTATGTAAGTCACATCACCTCTCTACCACATCACTTCAAACCCAACCCATATTTCATAAAAAGTCAAAAAGTGCACTTATTTAGAACATCCCAAACAACCTCTAAATGGAACCATATATAAGGGGGTTGACCAACAAAAATAAAATATAAAAAGAAAATAAGGGGCAAGAGGAAGAGGAGGGGGCAGTGGTCAAGACCTTCAGCCGGTCCAGCTTATTCACTGCTCTGATACTCTCCCTAGAGACTGCTCCTTCAGGCCAGTTCAGTCGTGATCCTCGCCTGAAATACTTCTCAGCGCCACGGCTACACAGCAGAAGTAATGAGTGGGCCATCATACAAAATTAAGCCCGAGTAAGGTATCAAAATTAAATAATTCAATTTCAAAAGATACATGAGGTACATCACATGTGCTGCAATCTTCATGGAACAAGGTACAGGTTCATCAATTAAATTTGACAAATTTACTTACTTAGCATTTCGAACCATATGAGCTGGCAGAGGTCCCAAAACCCTCTCCATCATTGCCAAATGCTCCAAGTTCTCATGTGTTTGAAACAATGCTTCACCCTGAAACAAAATTTCCATGGCTTAAGCATTTCTGAGTAATAAGTTCCAATTCTGAGACATAAAAATAAAAATAATAAAAAAGCCAACCGAGCAAAGTTCAACGAGTATGCAACCAATGCTCCATAAATCACATGGATAAGTCCATCCTAGACCTGAAACAAAGTTTATTAAATGAATGATTAGTGTATAAGTCATGAAAAATCAAAGGCATTTCAATGTAAAGCCATCAAAAACTATTTTCTAATCAACTCCTCTAACAATCAATGTGAAGATTGGCCACTGTGTTGATGCTTCAAAATGGGCTTCCACTACGGTATTATATTAACATTTAAAATTAATTTATTAAGCCCTTCAAGATTGACTACATCTTAAGGGTGGAAATGAAGGCATTTAGGGAGGGGCAAACCGAAGAAGAAAAAGAAGACGACAACAAAGACTACAATGTTTATGTGGTGATTTGTGAATATCTAGATGCATTGAATCATCTTGTTTTTTTGTTTTTTGATCAGCAGATGCATTGAGTCGGCGCTTTATAAGAACACATATTTTGTAGAAAATACAACACACATCTCAAATCAAATTCAATCCAAATCATGCATAAACAAGGATCACCCATAGAAACACTTCTGCAAATCTTCTTATCTCAATACTCATCACAGAATAGAAGATCATATATCTCATTTAACATTGACATATTTGCAATTGCTTAGGTGTATGTTTCTAATTGATAAGCAGCCTATCTTAACAGCATTAAAGTCATTTGGAATTACACAACAGCATTTTTTTTAGCAGCCATAACATGTGGCTTTAATTATTCTCATCTATCTTTATGTTTATCTCTGGTATTCTCCCATCTTACCAAAGTCTGGTGTTCCCATAGTCAGAGAAAAGGAGAAGGAACGAGCAAGAAAAGCTACTTCAGGTAACAATTTGGAATTCTTCGTTGTTACCAACGGTGTCCCACTTGGATATAGGACAATTCACATGAACATAAACAAACAGAAGCATTGCATTTCTGCTTGACAACCAATTACCTAGAATAACCTCAGGTGCTCTGTAATGCCTTGTGGAAACAATCGAGCTATGGTTCTGATTATCATTTACAGTACTACCAAAATCAATCAGCTTAATGGCACTTGACTTTGGCAAGCACCTGAAATGTGTTTCATCTGAAGAGATCCTCTGTACCATTCCAAAAAAACTTATGTAATATTATAACTGAGCCTATACCCAACCATAAAATTGCATGATCTTCAGATTATAGAAGGCCAAATACCTTGCAGCCTGGAAGCTTTACATACTCAGAAGACACAAGAAGTATATTTTCTGGCTTCAGGTCAGTGTGGATTAAGCTTAAATCATGCATATCTGCCGAATAAAATAAACCATAAAAGATATGTTAAACAAAAAAGGACCCAATTAAGAATACAGTGCTACACTCCTGAACAAACAAAACAGGCCAAAAGAGAGAACTGGGGTAACTGGTTAGAAAGAAGAAGAAAAAAATAGAAAGTCTGAGATAAAGCAAGCCCAGGAACAATTCACACACATGCTACAGACTCCAAAAGCTGACGTCCAAATTCCCGAACAAGATCCACAGGTAATGGGCAGTATTTATTTCTCTTTAGAAAATCAAATAAACTTGGTCCAAGCTTCTCAAACACCTGATAACACCATTGAAATGCATACAAAGGAAGGTTTTTGTTTAGTTCCAGAGTCATGAATGAAGTTCATATTCACAAATTAATTCAAAGTACCAGAAGCAATTTTTTAGCCATATTTGTTTTAGAATTTTAGTGCACCAGAACTTCAAAATTAGTAAAACAAGCAATAACGAATGAGAAAAATAGAGGATAAGTGATCAAATATCCCATAAGCAAGTTGCGCGAATCCTAGAGGAAGATAAACATGGTCCTAAGAAAAATAAATCAACTTATTTGTATAGAAAGCCCACACTAAATGGCAATATGTAATTCAACTTCCTGGTAAAATTAGCGACAAAAAGCAAAGAAGAAGAAATTAAGAGACAAACAAATAGAATAAATTCCACTGGAATACTCACAATGCATATATGATTACGGTAGTCAAACCAATTTCGAATTTGCACACAGCTGCATAACAAAACAAAAACGACAAAGTTGGAAATATCACAACAAAAATCAAAAGCTTTTCTCATTTAATACCAGTAAAAACGTACCGTGATCCGCCTTCATCATTCTTAGCAAGTTGTTGAAGTACCTCAATCTCAACCATTGCTGCTTCACGGTATTTATGTGATACTTCAACTACCTTGACTGCTACATATTCTCGTGTGACGGTCCCAACATTCCAAAACTCGGCCAAATGTGCCTACAGGACTAGCAATTCGCTGATATGACACAAGCAGAATCACAAAAATATAAGATCTTGTAGACAGCAGAGCACTTGACAGCTAACCTTCACCCATCTTGCTAAGAATTTTATCTGTTTAAACATAAAAAAAGTTGCACCAGTCAGTTTTACAACATAAAACAAAGCTGGAAAAAACACACCCCAAAAATAAATACATATGAAAATACATAAATATAGGGCAAAAAATGCAAACAGCTTTGTAACTTGTACAAAGGACAACAATAAGCAAGTCTCTAACAAGAACAATTATTAACTTGTGCAGCACAGAGAAAAACAGATTGAACACAGGCATACATAAGAAGTGCAGATATTATGCACAAAACTTCACTCTGTCCATGGAGAACAATATCAAAGCCATAATCAGGAAGATCCATTCGAATATACAAGTAGAAACCCAAATACCAACATGATGGAAAGTGATATTTCACTATTTAAGCAGAACAATTCATGGGACACTAGGGATGTATACATATGTACAAAGTACGATACAAGTATTCATTAAAACACAATAGAAAGGGTGGCCACAACCCATGTACACAGTTAAATCTTATCACATTTCTAGTAAACGAAAATATTTTTGTTCTTTTTCTAAATCTTATTAGCACAAACATGAATTTACAAAAACTCAAAAAATTTCATTTTCACCACACTTTCATTTCTCTTCTTTTCATTTGATGTATATAATGACTCTACTGGAAATGTTTGAAAATTACTTTCAAAGAATTTGAATTTACAATCTTTTCTTCTTTTTCTTTGTTCTCTGTCTTTATAGTTCTAAATGGAATGGTCTAAATAAAATAATGTGAATTGAAAAGCAAGGGTTAAGAGAGAAAGGCCTTACATCTTGGAGTGAGATTGTCCCCAAGACTAAACACGTAGTGGCCTTCACGATCATCGTCCCTCCTCAGCGGCGAAATATACCGACGCAACACCTGATTATTACCCGGCCGATCGTCAGCCTACAACAACCACCAATTCCCAACCATGTCAGATTCAAACCCAATTCAAGAAAAACCCTAGCTTTAATTTTCAATCTTCCCTGAAAGCCCTAACCCTAACCCTAACCCTAACCTCTGTTTGGTCGAATGGATGGACATCCCAGGCAAGACGACGGCGTTTCCTGGTATGCTCCTTCTCTGTCATCTCTCCTGTTTCAACCGGCACCATACACGCAATCCACGAAAACTCTCTCTCTCTATTGATGTATATATATATAGAAATATGTGTCTGTTTCTCTGCAACAACAACGAGATTGGATCAAAATCTGAGAAAAAATTAGGGTTGGGTTTGGTGATGGGATTGAGATGGGAGAGAAATTTATCAAAAACAGAGCACCAGTCGTGGTCGATGTGGGGAAAGGAATTCGGATTCTCCTGGTCCTTGAGCTCGGTTTTTGAAGGCCTTCGGGTCCAATTTGAGACCCGATTTTGATAATCTGAATCGTTCATATTTTAATATTTACTCAGTATAATATGCTTGAAAAAAATTAAGTTGATCGGATATCAGAAAATATGTGTTCGAAAAACTATTTATTAAAAAATAATTTGTAGTCTCAGTTTTTCGAACACATACTTTCTGATATCCGATCAACTTGATTTTTTATAAGCATATTATACTGAGTAAATATTAAAATATGAACGGTTCATATTATCAAAATCGGGCCTCAAAGTGGATTCGAAGACCCTCAAGAACCGAGCTCAAGAACCAAGCTTAAGGAAAAAATCCAGATTCGTGGGAAAGCAGGGGGTTAGGGTTTTGCAGTTATAAATGGCCGTACGATGTACATACATGTCCACGTCGATGTTCCAATGTTTTTTTACCCAACATTATTATTACCAATCCACCCATGTTTGGATTAAATGATTTGGAGAGAAAAAAAAAGAAGAAATAAAACGATATGTAATTTTTTTATTGTTTTGATAATTTAAGTAAAGAAAAATAAGAAGAAATTGAGAGAAATTTATTTCTCTTATGAGTTTCATTTTTAATATTTCTAAAAATAGAGAGATTAGGTGAGAAAAGAAACCACTATTTTCATAATATCTATTTTGTTCCTATAAAAATAAAAGAAATAAAATGATTGAAAATATAAAAGGTTATTTTGGTAATATAACATAAAATAATTTTTTTTCTTTTCTGTTAATGAAACCTAACCAAATAAGAATGAGATAAATCACAATCATTTCTTTTCTTTTATTTCTTCCTTATCCAAATAAAAATGAGAGACATAATAATTATTTCTTTTCTCTTATTATTTAAGTAATCATTTCTTTTCTTTTCTCTCATGGGTTCCCAAACATAGTAGGGACACTTTGAAAACTTCGTAAAAAAGTTGGGCTTCATTTGATAAGAGTTTTCAATTATAATTTCGCCTATTAATTTGTGTGTGTTGTTTGTTTTGAATTTTTAGATCATAATTCTACATTTATTTTTCAAAATATAATCATTACTTTTCAAAATTCATAACCACATAATTCAAAACTCTTTTTAAAATTCAATTCAAATTCATATTTTAATTTTTTAAATATTTTAATTTTGTTAAGATTTTAAATATTTTAATATTTAAATATGTTACATTTTTTAAATTTTTTTGAATTTTTAAAAATATTTTAATTTCGAAATATTACGATTTTAATTTTTAAAATTTTAAAATATTTTATAAAAATAAAAATAAATTCAAACTCTATTTTATAAAAATATTTTTAAATATTTTAATTTTTTTGTTATGTATTTGGTTACGATTTGAGTGTAGAGTTGTGAAAATAGTATGGAGTTTCGAGTTATGTGTTTGGTTATGAGTTTTAAAAACAATTTCTTAATTGAGTTTTGTTTTATGTGTTTGGTTACGATTTGAGTGTAGAGTTGTTTTTAAATTTAAAATATTAACATTTTAAATTATTTAATTTTTTTGAATATTTAAATTATTTAAATTTTTACCATTTAAATTTTTTGAATATTTATTTTAATTTTTTACTTATTAAATTTTTTAGATTATTTAAATTATTTAAATATTTATGATTTAAATTTTTTGAATATTTATTTTGAAAAAAAATTATTTCCTTTGTAGTATTTTCAATTAAAAAATTGATTAATGTTATTTTCTGTTAATAATAATTTTTTTTAATTGAATTTTAGAAAGAATTTGGTTATGAGTGTTGTTCAGAATTTTCAATAGTGTGAAAGTAGTGTGTTTTGTTATGAGTTATAACAATTTAAATTAAGTTTTGAAAACTCTTTCTAAAACTCATAACCAAACAAATTTTCTTACATTACATGTCAAATCAAACTTTCAAAACTCAATTTCATACTCAATTCAACACTCTATTCAAAAACCATAACCAAACAAATTTTCTACACTCAAATCATAATTCCACAGCTCATAAACTCAAAATACAACTCATACTCTCAAATCATATTTACAAAACTCTACCAAACGCAACCTTAGGCTCTCTTGGTAGAGCTTTTGAAATGTAATTCTACCCCTTAGTTTGAGTGTAGTGTTTGATTGCAGTTTTAGAAAATTAATTCCACACTCACTTTTCAAAACATTCATTTTTCAATATTATATATCACATCACTCAATTCAAACCCTTTTTAAAACTCATAACCAAACAAATTTTTTGCAATCAAATCATAATTCCAAAACTTACAAACTCAAAATACAACTCTATTCTCAAATCATAATTCTAAAATTCTAACAAACGCAACCTTAATTTTTTCATTTTTTTAAACTATTTTATATCCAAAAAAAAAAAAAAAATCAGTTTTTTTAGCTAAGAAAGTCACTAAAAAATTTAAAAAAAAAAGGGTTAAAAAATCAATTTCTATCAACTTCTTAAAACACTACTCAATTAGAATTTATTTAAAAAAACAATTAGTGGCTCAATTCTTTTTATATGTAAATCTTATATTTTATCAATTTAATCTCCACCACACCAATACATGCAAAGCAAATTCGAAATTCATATAGCATTTTTCTTTTTTACAAGGGAGACACTTGACCTGTTGACATATATTTAAAAAATCCTTACGTTGTGTTTGGTTGATGAACAAAGACCTACTCTACTAACCATGATATCTGCTTTTGAAAACATTATAGTTCTTATTAAGCTATTAGCCTAGGTTATATGTGATGCACAAAGATACAAGTATAGATCGAGTCGCTCAATTGGAACAAAACACTTCATGTTTGTTTGTTTGGAAAATGGTTTGATGGTGCTACTCGCAGTAGGCTAAGACGGATTTGCCACCCGGTGGGCTTTTAGGAAAACATGATTTTGCCACTATCTAGTGGGCTTAAAACAAACGCTTGATGAATTGTCCCAATTCGTATAACTCAACCTCCACCCACAGTATTCAAGGCGCTTATATCACATAAGCACATAGCCTCATAGTGAGCATGCTTTTCATGGCAACACTCACACGATGCAAGGATGCTAAAGCATAAAACTCACCGAGTACTCCAAGCCAAAACAGAAACCGATTAGAAATCATGCATGATCCTAAATATTCGAAATGCCTAATGCAACACATGCAATAATGTAACTATAGCAGTTCGGCTATTCTAAACATGGCACATGAAATGCTACAAATAACACGATTCAACTTGGAATTGAAATACAAATGCGCTTTGTATGACGCTACGAGTCTTAAGCTGCAAAAACAGATGAATGATGCAAACATGTCATTACACGGTATGCTAATTGAAACATGCCCTATATCTAACCATCATAAGCGGTAAATAAAACGGAAGAAAGACGTGGGGTTAGAAGACATACATCACACTCACCCACACTTATTACAATTATGCCGCCAGAGGGTCCAATAAATAATACAAATCAATAAAAGAATATTACAATTCAAAATATTATAGTCAAATAAATACAAATTCCTAATTAATTTACAAATTAACTAAAAAGTCAGGAATCGGCATGCAAGCTGTGGACGCCTTTGACTCGCTACCGATAATGAAATGATGATGTATCGCTTGCGCTGAAATCCATCGATGCCCCAATTAGCCTCTGCTTGTGACGATTCTCAAATGCGCGCCAAGCCCTAAGATCACGATTCTTCATTTTGTCGCAACAGAGAGCGTGAAAGGGGCATAGCAATGTATTTCACAAATATATGCATGCCTCGATCCTCGTGCCACCAATCGCGCATCTCGATGCATGACGGCCGAGGGATCGGATTGCACAACTCAATATAGGATGAATGCACATGAATGCTACAACAAAACCCTTGATACTTTCGAAATGCCACGTGTTACTATTGACAAATGAAAAATTACAATATACATAAATATGTAAATTTTTGCCTCTCAGCTATCTAGTAAAAGTGAGTCAGTATATTTCATCTGTAAAAATGTTTTGTAACATCATTAGTTTTGGAACACTATATGTAATGTGACATGATATTTCAAAACTTCCTTTCTTGAATAGGATCACTTCTTGGTGTGAATTGTGTTGGGTCAATTATGAATAACACTACACGTGATGCTTTGATTGAATTGTGAATTGTGTTGGGTCAATTATGAATAACCAACACATAAAAAATCAGGTTAATTTCTCTATGAGGACTTTCATCAAACAATTGGCATGCATCACTACCATGGAAATGTTTAACAGAGGGCTTGCTTCCAGAACAACCAAAATTTTTTTTTCACATACACAGATCAATAACGAGATGTTCAATTTGTGTCTTACGAAATGTTGACCACAGATCAATGTTAGCAAAATAAAAATGCATCTCAGAAACGAAATGTTGACCACAGATCAATGTTCAATCAATAACGAGATGTTCAATCGCGTTCCTACAGTTCATCTGTTCGTTTTGTTTATGAGTAAGAGACAAATGCATCTCAAATTACTTACCTACATGCACAGATACAAAATGGAGATTTCGAATACAATGACAAGTGGTCAATGACGCCATCGCTGAACACTGTCGGTCGTCGTCGCCTCTCTCGCCGTCGTCGTTGTCGTCGCAACCTCCTTCTTTCTCCCTTCTCTCCTCTCTTGTTTTTGTTTTTTTTTTTCATTTTTCTTTATCACTTTGTGTAGAACACATGAGCTCTACGTGCATCAAAATTTCGGCGAGAAACCATTTCGAGCCATTCGAGCCATTGGGTCTTTCGGGCCCTGTAACAGAATTGTTACAAAAATCATAACCAGAAACCTATACAACACACCCATAGAATTTCCCTCCAACTGCATAAGCTACCAATCTCGACCGCCTCGTGGTTGAAATCGAATCCTTTAACATTAAGTTTGGTTGAAAAATTTAAAAGAGATTTAAAAAGAAATGAGAGATTTAGAAGAAAAAAAAAAGTTAAATCCATCGCCATGTCATGTTGCCTCATATAATCGCCTCAAGACCTTTGAAAACTGTGCAAGTCTCAAGGATGCTTCTGATTCACCTTCTGAGCACTGTGGGATCTCACCGGCCAAGAGGAACTGGTCATCGACCATTTGTAGGGACCTCGGCCAACAATGCATAGCCGCAAGATTAAGATAGCCGACCGCCATCTCTTCTCGCAGAATCTGCTTTTTTGTCGCAGAGATGATAGAGCAAGGCAATGCATTTTCAAGGCATTGTTTGCACCACCACCCTCCTTATCATGTTTGAGACTCAAAGGAGTATGGTTCTCGGCCCTCGGGCGACCAATCATGCATTTCAATGCATGATGGCCAAATGAGCCAAGTGTGCATTTTAATGTCAAATGCAATGCACACAAATCACATAAAGGATCTCTAACCTCTATCATGGTTTATCAAGGGGCAAGGGATGGATGCTTAATGCTATGCGATCCCAACATACACACAATGTTATGAAAATGAGATGTTCCGAAATAGGCATGCAGCACGCGCAAAACCGAGAGAATAACATACAGCCATGAAATGACATGGAAAATGATATATAATGCGACCAAAATGAGACGTCTTGAAATACGTGCCCACGGGCATGCAAACCAAGAAAATGGCATACGGAATGCAACAGCTAAAATGGCATACATAATGCAAAACGAGCTTACACTAACATGAGAGGTTTCACCAAGACTCACATAAGAGGCCGTGAGATGAACGAGTCGCTTGAAATGCGACGCATGGCACGCAAATCGAGGCAATGGCATAAGCAATGCAAATGACAAACACAATGCAAATTGCTTACACTAACATGAGAGGGCCTCACCATACTCACATAAGAGGCCAATGGAGAAATGGAATGCCGCATTAAAGATGCACGCGGGCACGAAAACCGAGGCAATGGCATAAAGGCATGAAATGGCATGCAAATGAGATGTGGCATATGGCATATGGAAAATGCAAATTTCAGCAGCCAAAATGATGCGCAAATTTCAAATTATAACAAAATTACACCGATGTCTAAATGCTATGCTAAGCACGAAATGGCCTACTTTATGCCAAACATGCTAATATGGACATGACATGTAAAGACAGATGCTAGGCAGCCCCTAAACTAGCATTTTTCTAGCACAAAGAATGGCCAAACAACAATCACAAGTATGGAAAAAATAGCATGCAAAAATGGGGAAAATAGGGAATAATGAAGCCAATGATATATACAATGCTCAAACTAAAAAACAGTTCTACAACATTAAAGAGGGACCAAAAATATGCACATTTTCAGTAGATGACATCCCCAATTCAAGATGTAGATATGCTCAACATAGCATGCAAAATAAAGCCAATAAAGGCTATAACATGAGATACCAAAAGGATGCATCAAACAGTCTTGGACCATTAACAAAATATGAAGAGTAGGCCAAAATAAGACACTTTTCAGGCCTGATGATGGCCTAAAACAGAAGCTAAGAAAGCCTAACAAAGCATGCAATTTTACGGTAAATTGGAGGAATTGTGAAGCAAGTGTAAGATAGAGTTACCAAACATGGTTGAGCCCTTCTTCAATGTTGAAGAGGGGCTCAAAAGAGGCCCACTCACAGTATATTGCATGCTCGAAAACAGATCACTCATGAGCTAAAAATAGCATGCAAGAGCAAGGATAAAACATGAATTCAAAGCAAGTGGCATGCAGAGCATGAAAACAAGGTTGAGCCCTTCTTCAATGTTGAAGAGGGGCTCAAAATAATCACAATATCAGTTCATGAGATGCTCCAAATCAGATCACAAATAGGCCAAATAAATCATGCAATTTAACGGTAAATATGGAGAATTACAAAGAAAGTGCATGATAGAGAGGCCAAACATGGTTGAGCCCTTCTAAAATGTTGTAGAGGGGATCAAAATAAGCACAAAATCAGTAGGGGTCGGAGCCCAAAAGTATAGGCAAATAAGGTAGAAAATTGAAGCAAAAATGTGCTAGAAAAAGGGAAATGAAGACTTACCCTTGAAGACAAGTCTTTTGATGCTTTTTGGCTTGAATTTGCTGGTCCTTAGCCTCTGAAAAACCTTCCTTTGCTGCTGAAATGGAAGTAGTGATGGTGAGGCCTGGTGTTGATGAAGGAATGAGCTAGAGACTTAAAGGTTTTTGAGGTTTTTGGAGATGGAGATGGAATCAAATGGAGATGAAGTCTTGAGAAAAAATTTGCTAACCCTCACAAAGAAGAGGGTCAGCCCCTTAAATGGACCAAAAGGGGGTGTAAAAGGGGAGGGAAATGCACAAGCTTTCCCTCCCAAAATATCCCCGAGGAAAAGATATTTGGAGACACAAATGCCCACCAGAAGTGTTCAAAGAGAGGAAGCGCCATGCACTTTTCTTGAAGATGGCCGGCCACCCCAATGGTCGGCCACCACTCCTATGGCCGGGCCAGGCTCAAAGATGAAAACAACAATTAATGGCCGCCACCAATTTTTGGTGTCCTCCTGGGTGTAGAACAAGACCCCTGTGTTGGAATTTGGCAACTCAAACAGAGACACAACACTCAACTTGAAAGAGAGGCTCAAAATGAAAATCAGAATTATCGCCTACCATAAACTTTAGGGTCCTCCTGTCTCCTCATCACAAATATGTAGTTTTGGTTGGAAGAAAATGGCCCTAGGTGCTCAACATTAGCTCTAAGGAGAAAAACAAGCGCCGGAGGAGCATAACTGGTTATCTCGAGATAAATGGCCTCCCACCCTCCAAAGGATCTTCCCGATGCTAAAACAGAGGTACCGCCAAAATTGAACAAAATCGATGTAAAATGAATGCTCGGGGCCCAAATCACGCAGCCGGTCCCAAAAATAGGCTATAGGCACCGAAAATGGTGTTCGCCACGGTTGGTATTCGAGACCCCAAAGTGTTCTCGAAGGGAGTAAATGAGATGCACGCCAAAATCGAGAACGAGATGGTCAAGGTCGTCGAGATCCGGGCGACACGGCCCGACGTTCAAAACCGAGAACTGCCCGAATGGGCAAAATGGCCTACGGCACTAAATGTAGCCCACGGGCCATTGAGAGATAGTCCACGGACCACTCTCCCTTAGAAAAGAAAACGGAGAAAATCGAAGTCCGGTTCGCAAACCGAGACAAGGCACGAAGAGGTTCAAGTCCGGAGGCATAGGCACATGGCCGCCACTCGAGACTTCGAACGAGCACAACATGCAACATCACCGAAGCCAATCGGTGACGCTCGAGTCTTAAGGTCGGTCAAAAATGGGTGTCTACAATGGGCTTACACTAACATGAGAGAGCCTCACCACACTCACACAAGAGGCCATCCGATGAATCGAGGTGTCTCAAATGTGCACACGCACGCAAACCGAGGCAATGACATAAAGGCATGGAATGACATGCAATGCAATGATGGGCTTATACCAATATGAGCGAGCCTCACCCACGCCACATAGGACGCCAAGGATGAAAAATGAGAGGCTTAAAATGCGTGTCGGGGCACGCAAACCAAGGCAATGGCCCTAAGGCATGTAATGACATGGAAATGAGACGGGCATATGGCATATGGAAAATACAAGTTTCAAGCCAAAATGATGCAAAAACAGCCCCTAATTATGGCAAAATTACACCCTGATGTCTTAAATGCTATGCTAAGTACTGAAAATGACTTGCACTATGCCAAACATGCACAATATGGATATTATGTAAATACAGATGCTAGAAGCCCTAAACTAGCATTTTTCCAGTACAAAGCAAGGCCAAACAACAACTACAAGTATGGTAAAAATAGCATGCAAAAATGGGGGAAAAAAGGGGAATAATGAAGCAAATGGTATACACAATGCTCAAACTGAAAAATACAGTTCTACAACACTGAAGAGGGACCAAAAGTATGAACATTTACAGCTTGTGACAACCCTCAAAACAGTATGTAGATATGCTCAACATAGCATGCAAAATATGAGCCAAAAGAGGGCTATAAAGAGAGGTATACCAAGAATTCACCAAACAGCCTAAGACCCTTAACAAAACATGAAGAGTGGGTCATTTTAAGACTATTTTCAGTTCTGATCATGGCCAAAAACAGAAGCAAGATAGGCTTAAAAATTATGCAAAGATGGGGGCCAAAGAAGGATATAAAGACAAGCATAACATGGAGACCCCCAACAAGGTTGGTCCCTTATACAATGTTGTAGAGGGACACAAAATAAGCTTATTCACAGTTCACAAAATGCTCCAAAACAGACTACACGTAGGTCAAACAAATCATGCAAATTTACGGTAAATATGAGAGATTATGAAGCAAGTGCATGATAGAGAGGCCAAACAGGGTTGAGCCCTTCTTCAATGTTGAAGAGAGGATCAAAATAGGCCTACTCACAATTCATATCAGGCTCAGAAACAGATCACACATGAACTAAAAATAGCATGCAAAATAATGGTATTCAAGGTGGTATTGAGGCAAGTACCAAATGGAAAACTCAAACAGGGTTGAGTCCTTAAACAAAGATGAAGAACAGCTCAAAAAAATGATATTTTCTGTTTTGGTCGGAGCTCAAAAACACAAGCAAAGAGGCTAAAAAAAATGAGGCAAAAAAGAGATCAAAAAGAGGGGAAATGAACTTACCCTTGTAGACCAACCCTTTTGTTGCCTCTTGGACCAAAAATGTTGCCTCCTAAGCTCTGAAAACCACCTCCAGCCACTGGAAATGGAGTGGTGATGGTGGTGTTGGGTGATGATGAAGAAATGGGAAAGAAATGGTGTAGGATTTTTAGGGTTTTGGTACTTGGAAGAGAGAGAGAGAGAGATATATATATATATAATGTAGGAGCTCAAAACAGAAATTTCTAACCCTTAAAACAGATCTGGAGGGCTGTATATATAGGCAAAAAGGTGTAGAAAAATGGAGGGAAAAAAAAGGGGGGAAAACTAGTCAAGTTTCCCGCCAAAAAGGCCAAAAGGGAAAGTGGTAGCTACGGGTTTCAAACGGCCGAGAGTCCTTCAACAAAGTTGAAGAGGGGCTCAAAACAAGACACTTTGTAGTTTACGACCAAGTCCAACACAGCCCACAACTATGCCTAAAATACCGTGCAAAATAGGCCTAAAAGAGGGTAAAGAAGCAAGTGGCAGTAGGAGATCTCAAACAATAAAAGGTCCTTAATAAAACATGAAAAGGACCTCAAAATATGACTATCTCAAGTTTGGATCGGAGCCCAAATATGCAAAATGAAGGTTCGGAAGCCGAAACACGCAGTTCGGGGGCCCCGAAAGTGGGCTGTTAGGCACCGGAAGTGGTGTCCGACCACGAAGTTGGTCTCTCGGACCACAAAGGTTCCTCAAAAGGAGGAAACACGATGCCCGCCAAAAACCGGGGTAAACGGAGGTGGTTAGGCAGCCCCGAACCGAGGCACACGGCCGACGGCTCCAAAAACCGGAAACCGGGCTCCAAACGGGAAAAATGGCCTACGACCACAAAACGTAGCCTATGGCCACTGAGAGATGGTTTATGAGACCTCTCCCTCCATTCAGGAAGAGAAAACAGAGAAAATCGAGCTTGGTTCACAAACCGAGGCAAGGCACAGAAAAGTCCAGAAGTCTGGAGGCAAGGCTTACTACGAGACTCGCAACCTCGTAACGGCACAAGATACAACATCACCAAGCGCCAATCGGTGACGCTCGAGTCTTAAGGTCACCAAAATGGGGTGTCTACACTGGACGAAGGATGGTGGTACACCGGATGTGCAATTTGTCCATGGATCACATTGCTTGGCGCGCCTCTTGCTCAATTCTTTGCGAATGAGCTATAGCATGACCCGTCACCGGATCCAGCTTGATTGGCCCGACACATCGCGGTTTTACTTTTGCTGTTCCGTGCCGGCCAGATATGATCGACTTGCCTGTGAGGAGGGGATAGAGTACCCCGCCACATTTCCAAATTCGAGGCGCCATAGCTAGCTCAGATGCCACAAAGATGGAGGATGAGAAAACTCGCCCCGCTTCTACTTTCGCCTAACACCTCTCTGATGAGTGCTTAGATTGGCTCAATGAAGAGGCACAAATCGGGCCCAGCTTGGCATCAGAGACTTCGACCAGCTCTGGGAGAGGGCGTAGGAACACCTGACTATGCCCCGAATTTATTTGCTTTAATCAGAACTTTCAAGTTTTCTTTATGAATGTAATGACAAGCAACTTCAACTTTGTATTCAAGAGCAAGAGAACTCTGTTGAAATCAATGAAATTGAAAGTTGTGGTACTAAAATTTTCCGCTCGTCCAAAAATGGTCTAAGTTGTAAAAATATTAATTTGAGCAAAATCAACTTTTATTAAACTTTTCAAAACCATTTTCGATATGGATCAAATCGACACGCCGAGATCTCACCGAGATGCACAACCCAGATCCCAAAGAACTAGAAAGTTGTTCCTACCGAGTAGCACTACAATCGAGATCACGATCGAAGCCATCAATGTTGAATAGACAAAGATGACCAAGGCATCACATGGACAAAGTTGATCGGGAAGTGTTTATGATCGACTTCAAAATGAAGTTGTCTACATATCCCAAAGATGGGAATCAAGCCTTATGTAGTTTGACTCAGTTCACTCGTGTATTAACCTCATCTTTTATGCTCTAACTTTTGCCAAGGCCGCTTTATGGTTTTCAACCTTCATAGCCTGGCTTTTATCATTTCAAAATTTTCAGGTTTCTAACTTTTGCCTAGGTCGCCTTTTCGGTTTTCGCCCAGCGAGCCTCTCAGGAAAGTATTTCTCCAACTTGTCCATATTGATCGGTTGGGAGAACTCTAGGCCATCTAGGTCCATCGTAATCCATTACCCACCACTGCATGAACTTGATGATGTAAGGACCAAATTCAATTAGGTCCCAACTTGCCCCTAGGGTCGCGGATGGGAGCTTGGTTGTCTTTGAGCACCAAATCTCCTTCTTTCAAATTCTCGACTTAACTTTCTTGTTGAAAGCCTTGGCAATTGTCGCTGATAACCCCGAACATGGCATGCTGCTTTCAACCTTCTTTCATCAAAGTGCATGAGTTCTTCAATCGCCTCACGCTAATCTACCTCGCTTATCCGACATTCACCAATACTGCAACAATGGAACCTCAATTTCGATAGGTAGAACAGCCTCCATCCCATAGACCAAGGAATACGGTCGCCCAAGAGAAGTTCAATTGAAGTCCCAGAGTCTTACAGAGCAAACGGCTAATTATCCGCCACCCGTAGGTTTCACCATCTTCGCAAAATACGCTGATGTTTTGTTGGCGGCCTCAATCGCCCGCTGGTTTGCATACGATATGTAGATGACTTGTGAAAAGCCACGCTGTATTTCTCTAACAAGTCGATCACTTTTCTTGAAGTGGAACCATTATCTAAAATGATCTCGCTCGACCCCATATCGACAGATGATGTTGTTTCGGCGAACTTTGCAACGATGACGCCTTTAACGCCGCATAAGATTGGGCCTTGACCCACTTTGTGAAATAGTATATCGCGACTGTAATGAACTCATGCCCATTGAACCCTTCGAGGACCCGACCATCACATCAATCCCCAAACTGAAAATGGCCACAGCGAAGTCATGTTATACAGCTTTGACAGCGGAATGTTCATGTGGTTCGCATGAATCTGACATTTGTGGCATTGCCGGACAAAGCCAATACAATCCTCCTTCATGGTGGACCAGTAGTAACCCTGTCTGAGAATTTTCTGGGCTAGCATCACCCCATTCATGTGCGCTCCACACTCTCCTCCATAGATGGCCTCCATCAGGCGCTTCGACTCTTCAGTATCAACACACAACTTATGTATCCGGAGATGACCTCTCTTATACAGTTTTCCCCCGCAGACGATGAACTGAGCAGCCATTCTTCGAATTGCCCT
Organism: Camellia lanceoleosa; assembly: GCA_025200525.1. Taxonomy (NCBI): domain Eukaryota; kingdom Viridiplantae; phylum Streptophyta; class Magnoliopsida; order Ericales; family Theaceae; genus Camellia; species Camellia lanceoleosa. The sequence continues at coordinate 132,766,881 of CM045771.1, read as the reverse complement.
TTTGTCTTTGGTATTTGCCCCTGGTGGGTAGATCTCTTTTTCCAAGAAGTTCCAAACATCGTAATACCAGGGGTTCTTATCTTGAACCTCATCTATTGCAAAGAATCGCCTAGGTCTACAAGAATTGCTCGATGATGATCGAACGATCCCATCTAAAAGGATGTCTATCATAGAAGATAGAGTTGCTAATGAATCATGAACCTCGTTGTTCTCTTAGTAGATGAGCCGGTTCACTTTCTCAAACCAAGGAATCAAGAAGTCCAAGGTCCGTGGTAGATTCTCATCTTTTTCTTCTTTGACTTTCTAATCTCCTTTTGCTTGAGATACAACAAGGTTCAAGTCTCCATGACGCCCAACCGCTTTTGCCCTCGGTTTCAGAGTCGCTTTAGTCCAAAGAATACACGCTCATACCGCCTCATTGTTCGAGACTTTGAACCGTAGTTTGAATGCTAGAGGTATACGGAATTGTCAGCGCCATCAAGAACACTTCTATCCCATACCGTATTAGTTTGACGCCCACAAAGTACATTGTCCAAAATTCTTCTTCAATATGCAAATGGCCTCGCTCGGGAAATGTACTCAATCGCTTATCCCTTCAATCGGTGATCTAGAACTCCACTACCGCTTCCCTTTTATCGACTTGGCCACATATTTCAGATCAAATTCGAAAGCAGAGTAACCAATCTAGCTAGTACCCGTAAGTGCCGCTTGCTCAAGAGATATTTGATGGATCTAATCTTGAAACCAACATTACAGAGTGAGCTAACAGTAGTGCCGCAGCCTTCCTAGTAGCCCATACCAAGGCTAAGCAAGCCTTTTCCAAATGAGTGTAACGGTCTCAGAATCCAAAGATCTTCTTGCTCGTAGTAGATAGCTCTCCACCTTATCCTCGTGACTGCGGTAAGCATGCACATTGTAGTTTCAACATCGAAGGTACAAAATCAATGGTTTCAACAAAGCAAAGGACAACACCTGTGGGTTCTATAAGTATTGTTTGATCTGCTCAAAAGCTTTGGCATCTACCGCTCATTGAATTTCTTTCCTTTCTTCAGAGACCAAAGAGTGGTTCACAAGTCAAGGTTAATTTTGCAATAAACCATCTCATGAATTGCACTTACCTAGAAAGCCTCGCACCTCCTTTTCACCCCTGGTGGCATTTCTAAGATGGCCTTGATTTTGAAGGGTTGACTTCGATACCTCTTGTGTAATCAAGAACCCTAGTATTTTCCTACCAGAACACCAAATGTACACTTCGAGGATTCACCAAGAATCAAATTCTCCGATCCTTTGGAAGAACTTTTGCAAGGCTAGTAGTGGCCTTCTCCTTCTTTGGACTTGACAATCATGTCGCCTACGACACTCAACCTCTCAGGATCATGTCGTGCAACATTGTGGTTGCAGCCCGTTGATATGTAGCCCCAGCATTTTTCAGCCCAAACGGCATCACCCTATAACAATAAGTCCCCCACGGGGTGGTAAAAGCAATCTTCTCCCGATCTTCGGGTGCCATTACAATCTGGTTGTAGCCTGAAAAGCCATCCATAAATGAGAGCAATGCATGCCCCGCTGTGAAGTCCACTAACTCATCGATATGCAGCAGAGGAAAGTCGTCCTTCGAATTGGCTTTGTTCAAATCTCTGAAATCCACACATACTCGGATTCTGCCATCCTTTTTCTAAGACTAGAACGACAAGTTACAACCAAGTTGGGTATTCAGATACCAACAGAACCCGCGCCAATTTGTTGGTGACCTCTTCTTTGATCTTGATAGCCCAGTCCGGGCGGATCCTTCTGAGCGGATCCTTCTGAGCTTCTGCTTAACAGGTCGGGCCTCTGGGTCGAAAGGGATCCGGTGTTGTACAATCTCAGGATCGATTCCAGGCATGTCTTTGTAGGACCACGCGAAAACATCTTTAAAATCTTTTAATAAAGCGATTAAGCGCCAAGGCCTCCGAAGACAACATGGACCCGATCTCGACCACCGCTGGTCCTCCTCAAGACTAACATTAATTTGATGATTTCATCAACGAGCGTTTTACAAACCTCTCGCTTTTGTTCTAGCAAATATGTCAAAACCGAGGAATTTCTTCCTCGCTGCTTTCATCGAAATTTTGAAAGTCCCAATTAATGTAATAAATCAAGGGCACGTAAAAAATACTCAATGGCCAACGCCAATCCATTCTCATTAATCACTCTAAGTCGCCTGATTCCTCTGTTACAACAGACTCAAAGGAAAAAGAAAAAGACAACCTAAACAGGACTGTGGCATTCGGGTTGTCACCCCCAGGAATACCGAACTCAGACTCAGACGAGCTGGAACCTGATTCTGACTCACAAGACTCGGTGGAATCAGATTCCGGCTTACTACCTAACACGGTGTCGCTTGATAAGAAGCCTCTCAGACTTCCGCATTTAGGAAGGTGCAATGGATGCATCCAAAATGTTTGCAGATGGGCTCGCAGCTGCTTCATTCCTAATCATGGACACTGAGAGATCATTCAAGCATCTATGTATGATCGAGGATCTAATAGTAGACAAGCTGCACCCCTATTTTAATCTCTTGCTCTAATCCACTTCCTTAATCGCTCAACCTCGCCTAATAGGTCTGCTCGCCTCGACAACATCATCCCCCAATCAGAAGTCAAAGAAGATCTCGAACCCAAAGAGGCGCTTTTCTTGGCATTCACCATGGCTCGAAGCCGCAGAATGGAAAGTCTTCTCCAACAAAGCGTCTGCTCAGGTGCCCTAGATAAGCCGATGCATCAAATCAAAATGCCTCCCAGCTTGTTTTCTGGCCCTCGCTCTCCCACCACTTCTTTGCCTTTTTCTACCCACCTCTTGGTAGGCAAATAGCCTAAGCCAAAGGTATGAAGAAAAGCAGCCATTAATATTGCAACGCCTTTTCCTACCACTTTTTCCTAATCCTATCCCAAGGATATACTGGAGCTTGTTCATGAGGTACACAGACCGTAATCGACATACATCCTCATCAATGTACCAAAATGCTTTTGTACCACCTGTGCCCCTGCTTAGGTAAATCCCAATAGGAACACGTCCTCCGCGCCATGCTCGATTTCCAAAACCGGCGTAGACACTTCTGGCGGAAGATGGATTGATGGGTTCCCAAAAACAATGGCCACCCCTTTCCCGTGGGGGTATTTTAACATTTGGTATAGGTGGAAGAGACCGCTTTACGTGCAACCACGCCCCAAGAGTAAGTTGAAAGTTACGAACGCCCAAGACATGAAAGTCAATCTCGTGATGTTCGACCAACCTTGGTCCGAATCCGCATACCCCATCACTTCTCTGCTAGTATTATCATAAGCCCTTATCACCTGGGCAATTGGCACAAAGTTCGCGGGCTTCAACCCGATTGCATGTGCCGTCCTCGACGGGCACACGTTAATGGCGGATCCCGTGTCAACAAGAACTACTGCACCACTTGTCTCGCACTCCACAGACGAGAGCGGTTTGTTATGGTTTACGCCTCAGCGCGCCTTGTCGTAAAGGTCAATGTCGGGAAGCTTTCCTGAAAAACTAATCTTACCACCGCCAGCGTGGTGTCTATCGAGAGTTTGGTTTTGTCCATTGCAGATAGGACAATTTTGTCTATGGACTCGTGAAGCCATAAGGCCCCGATGGAGATGTCTGCTTGTATCTTCTAAGTTATTTCAAAGACACCTCTTCTTCGAGTAGCTTTTCTTCTGCTTGTCCGCCATTGTCCTTCCCGGACGCTGTTGATCTAGTGTGGGGTTTGTAACACCGCCCACCTAGTCATGGATCAACTTTGCCAATGTACTGTATCATCCGACCGCTTTGTCCCCGCCTCGCTTTGTGGAGCAAAACGAGATCATCATCTTCCCACCACATGCCATCTTCCAAGAAATGACAGACACCGTCCCATTCATTAACTATTCCCGTGCCCATAGCACCTTCTGCCTAAGTGGCTCACAAAGACGCCTCAGGCACACAAGATGTTCTCCTCGCAGGGCTTTGGCCTCTCGCCCTCTCGTAATCCTCGATCCTTTCCGCCAGACTATTTCAAAGACAAATTGCTCAACATCTCCTATATTCAAATTCGTTCAATCCCGAGCGAAATTCTTAACACCGGCGCTCTCCTGATGTATTTGGTTCTTCGGCCCTTCCGGCCACAGTTGATGTCCTCGTTCCTGACGGATCCTATTCTAGTTGAGGTTGTTCAACAACATCTGGTTAGTCGTCAAGCCACCCAGTAGACTCTGTTGACCCATCTAAATCAAACCAGCTTGGATACCACGCTCCCGAGTCTTGTTTGTTGAAGAATTGAAGGTTCGCAAGGTCCTCCTCCAGATCTCGCGAGGTCATCTAGCCCCGACAGGTCCATCCTCCCGACTACACAAACTCGCCCCACTAGTAATTCCACATTCGACCTAGCCTAGCCTCATGATGTAATGTAACCGTCAGTTGTACATGAAGCTTACAAACCTCTCGTGCTCAGATCATCAATCTCATTTGCCCCGCAATAACCCAATTCCATCTTCGATAGCCACCACCACCGCTTTCTGTTGGGTTTGGGAGATGTCCAACATGCACAAGCCAAAGCTTAAGAATGAACACCTCCTGGCTTGGGTAGGTGAGAAGGGGTGATATATATGCTAGGGTCATATGACACAACCCCAGCTTTAGATTAGATTGATGCGCTTTGGGAGGTGGAGCTTGGCTATGTGGTGAGAGGGTTGGTCAGACATTCGGTTTCACGGAGGCACGATCACCTGTTGTCAACGAGGTCATAAATCCTATAACGCAATCTAAAACATGAGAGTTTGTCATGACCAATTTGGTGAAACGCGAGTACTTCACCGTTATGGAGGGGGAAGTTTTTAGCAATGGTCATTTAGGGGCTTCAAGTCTCTTTCCTCGATCAAACCCCCAAAGCCTTGGACAAAGACATGTATAGTGGTGAAGACTCTCCGCCTCATGGTGGGTTCCCTTGTTTATAGCTATTTCCTGATGCACCGTGAACGGGTAGCCGCAAGGGTTCTTGGGTGGTGGTGGTGACCATCCACATCCGGTTTTAGTACCAAGAAGATCGCTTTTAGCTCGTGATTCAGATCAAGTGCTTGAATGTCCTCTTGGGTTGTTCTCTTCATTATCAATGAGGCCCGCTTGATAGCATCTTCGATCGCGACTCTATCTCATGTAAATGCGAAAGGTGGGTAGGGGAGAACGATCATCTTCTCGAGATAAGTTTAATGGAGGTTGCGACAACCATCCTAATCTAGTCTTTGTCAATAGGCCTCGATGGTCATCATCGAGGCCTTGGCCATCCACCAAGTCACAAAATTAGAGAAGCTCTCCTTCGCCTTGTTTGTTGTCTCAAGGTCACGAGTTGTGACCTCGATCTGTATTGTATGAGTATTGAGCTATGAAGGCTCTCGCCATCTCCTCCCAATTTCTCTTGATTTTAATCTTCTAGTTTTGCATACCGATGGCTACTACACCGACAAGGTCCTACCAAACAAAGAAAGCTTTAATCTGGAGAGGCCCATCAACCTCAGATATCCGAAACAAACGAATGCACCATAGATCCCTGCATCTGGCCAAAGCGCCGATGCGCGAATAAGCGGCATTTTAAACCGATCCGCAAAGTCATTATGTCCGAAGCCTGTACCCATCCTCAATATCCGTAATGGACTTTACACCTTGAGATTTCTTGAACAAATTTTTCGCTTGCTCACTTTCAATGCCGTGGGGTCCACCTCAAACTCAAAAGGAGAATCGTAGGTTGGTAGGTGTTTTGGATAGCCGATAGATTGGGGCGAGCCACCGCCGTAATGTTCAGATCTCCTCGACATTTGGTGTCTCCTCGGTATTGGAACTCCAGTAGGGAGGAACTTGCGGAAGTGTGATGTTCCGCTTGTTGTAAGTCGGGCGATTAACTCGCTTCGGGTCATAACCTCGCCTCGAGTTTGGCATAATTCGCTGACGCAACGCCCCGCAGATAGTTCTCATACTTTCTCGAGTTAACGATCATCTCCTCCATTCTCGCCATGTTATGGCCGATCTAGTCAATAACGGGTATATCTATCCCCACAAGAGAAACTAAGACCTCACCGACTATCCACTGGGGTAAACCATCGATCTAGCAATCGCTGTATCGACACATCAAGGCCCCTTGACCTCCATCCGTAATTGGGGCAAAGAAAGGAACACCGCTTGTCCATCTATCGATCCGTGAGATTGATTAAGCTCATCTCTAACCCAGAGTGCTCGGGGATATCTCTACCGTTGGAATCAATGGTGCTAAACTACCTTGCAAAAGATAAATAAAGCATAATAAGGAAATAATGAATGTAAAACGACAAAGATAATGGCTTAAATTAACATAACACACGCTTTGGTAAACATGTCAATGAACCGCCCTCAACCATTGATCATTGTTCCCAAATCATCGCCCAAATCAACTGACACCGCAGTAAAACCGATTCTAAAGCATCGATGCCCACAAAGTTCGACACTCAAACTTGCAGATTGATACGCATTCTTGTAGAGGCCAACTCTAAAAGCACATAACAAGCAAATGAGAGCCAAAACACCTCTATGTTGGTAGGGTTTCGCCCTATTTTGTCAGAGCTAGGTTTTACTACGCACATAGCGGTTTCAAACAACTTGTAATCGGTAAACAACCTATCCTAGCTTGGAATAGTCACTATGGATTCCGGATATGCACTAGGCTCTAATGGTCAAAAGGTGCCCCGATAAAACCGAGGTTTGTGTTCCTCATAGGCAGAGCTCAGAATCGGTCACCTTTTTATGGCACGCTTTCTCAAAGCAGCCTCCGCAAACCGCTCGTGAATAGCATACTAAAACACGGTGTCCTAGGGCGCACCAATGCAAATGCAAGGCAAATAGACACATAAGTGTAATCAAAACAAGATATCATGAGCTCGAGTCAAGTTCTAAATCCTCAAGAGTCGCCAAATCGTGGACACACCCCGAGGGCCTTACTTACCACGCTTCAGACTAAATGTCACTTGCTCAATCTAATCTCAAGTGCAATGCGAGACCGATAAATCACCAAAGAGTCCAACCGACAAATTGTTTTGGAAAACTAATTTTAAGAAAGAAGTGCCAAACATGGATTGCTTTCCCGATACAGAGTCGCCACATAAATATTTATTTTGGGAGAATTTAGGAAACCCCGACTGCTGCCTAAGGCCACATGTCCACATCACCAAAGTTGCCTCGGCGAACTTGGGTACGATTGGGGAAGGTCATCTATGAGCATTTCGCCGCATCAACGATCGGCCCGTACTAAATATGATATCTTGTTTTTGAAAACACATGTGTTCTTATTCGTTATTAGCCTAGAATTACTATGTGATGCGCAGAACACACAAGTATAGACCGGATCATTTAAATTGAACAAAACATTTCATGTTTGTCTATTTGAAAATGGTTTGATGGTGCTACTTCAAGTAGGCTAAGACGGGATTTGCCACCTCAAGTGGGCTTAAGAAAACGTGATTTGTCACCTCAAGTGGGCTTTAAAATCAGATTTCGATGAATTGTTCCAATTAAGTAATCTAACCTTCACCCATGCATTCAGAAATTATATCAATTAAGCAAATAGTCTCATGGCAAGCATGTCATGGCAACACTCACACTCATGCAAGATGCTAAAGCATAAACACTTACCTAGTACTCGAGCCAAACAACAACTAGTTAGAAAATCATGCATGATCCTAGTTTATGTTAAGATGGCTAATGTAGCACATGCAAATGCAACTAAAAATAGGCTCTATTATTCTAAGATGGCATATGAAATGCAACTTGATAACATGTATTCAAATCGAATTGAAATACAATGTAATTAGTATGATGTACCGAGTCCGTGCATGCACATACGATGAATGATGCAAATATGCAAGCATAAGGAATGCTAATTGAAACATGACCTAAAACTAACCATTGAAAGTTGGTAAGTAAAAGGGAGAAAGACGTGGGGTTGGAAGACATTCACACACTTATGCACACTTATTACAAAATTCGCCTTCTCGACGGAGGGTCCGAAAGAATAATACAAACCTAATAATTAACTAACTAACTAGCTAATTAAATATTACACAACACTTAACTAATTAAACAAATTAATTAAACCGGGAGGGCAAAGAGGCCTCGAAAGAGGGACAAATGCATGCATGCTTGGTTCGCCGAAATCTATCACCATGCTCATGCCGCCTGCTATATTAATCGCTTACACCTTCAAAACTGTAAGTCCTAAGGATGCTTCAATCACTCCCGAAAGCATCGTGGGGATGTCACCACCAAGGTATGGGAACACTGCTATGTTGAATTGGTCATCGCATCAATAATGGGGCTCTCGGCTATAAATTTGTAGTCATCACAGATTGAAGATGGCCGATCGCCATCTCTTCCCGCAAAATGCTATTTTATCGCAACAGAGGACAAACAGAGCATGGCAATGCATTTTCAAAGTAATAGAACCACCTTCCTATCATGTCATGAACTCAAGGAAGTGTGGTTCTTTAATTGGCCATCAATCACGATTTCAATGCATGATGGCCAGGCCAAGTGTGCAACCAATATGGAATGAATGCACAAAACACATGAAGGCCTCACACTCTATCATGTTGGATCAAGAGCGCCGTATCAAGGATTAAGGCACGCTTTCATTACTACTTAATGTTCTTCACTGCTCGTGTTTGGTTTGACACCCCAAACCAAACACACAATAATGCAAGCTAATATGCCAAATAATAATGCAACATGGAAATGTAATGCTATGCAACCTAAGCATGCACAAGGCTAAGGTAACAAGCATGCCAAATGCAATGCAACCTAATGAAACATGTGACAAAATGCAACCAATAGCAAGCATGCAAAATGCAACCTAAACGCACAAACATGCAAATGTAATAGGCTATGCGACTAATAATATTTCAACAACAAGGATGTGACAACATGCAATGAGATAAGCATGCGAAATCACACACAAACCGCGATGATCCATGGGCTTACATTGAAAATGGATAGGCCTCACCCACACCAAAACAAAGTACAAATGATGAAGGATAGAATGAATGCACAATGATATGCACATGCAATGGTCCAAGAGTTAAGGCATAAGGTCACAACACCCAAACATGAGCAAGGGTGACAATCATGGTAGTATGGTGACACCATAAGCTCCCAAATTATAAGAGGATGCCTAATCAAACACATAACACAAGCAAGGCATACTAATGGACTTCAAGTTCAAAGCTAGCCAAGGTACTTGAACCATGGCCACATCAACCAAGCCCCAAAGGACCAAGGTGACCCAAAACAAATTCCCCAAGGTAGTGTGGGGAATAAAAACTGTGCTAGAACATGCATGGATGATGTCAAAATATGCTAGAAAGGTGAGCACAAAACAAGACGACATACAAGGCCAAAAGGCAATTGTGACTACACCTATTACAACCAAGCATGGCATGATTCTTAGCCAATAAAATTAGAGTTATGGCATGCTAGGAATGAGCCCAAAAACCACTTAGATGGCATCCCAAAGGCCTAAGTATGATGGCATGCACAATGTCCTATTCTTAAGGCATGAAACACAAACAATCCAAAAGCATGGAATAGGTGATAGATGCAAGTGTGTGACCCTATGGAAATATGGACCGAAATCACATTTCACATGATGCCAAATCATGAAAATACTCTTAAGTAACACATGCTAATGAACTCAAGGCACAAGCTTACATGCTTAGAATGAACCATAGGCTATACAAAACAATGCATGCATGACCAAGACAACACCAAACAAAGTTTAATCATGGTAAAAACATGTAGGAAAGCTCCTTGGCGCTGCCAAAACATGCAAGAATAGTGGTCCAACACAAGATGCATGTTATGTAAACATGCAAGATTATTTAAAGATAGGAAGCATGCAAGATGCCATCAAACCAACATAGAATAGAGTTAAGGCAGTCCCAAAAGTCACTAAAAGTGTCAAATAGAACCAAGACATGCTAAGTAAACATAAAGCTACTTTATAAGCCAACAACACAAGCATACGAGACATTATAAGGAGAGAGTGGAGGTCCCCCTCCCATAATAAGACTCAAATTCATTTCTCCACCACCGCAAAACTTCCTCTCTGGATTTTAGTGGTGGAAGGTCAAAAATAAGATGGATCCCTCGGCTCAAAAGTAGTGCACAAAACAAGGCCAAATAAGGCTCTATGAGGGGGTAGATGAACCCCTAAACCAAAAGTGACCTAAGCAACCATATAACAAGCATACAAAATCGAACTTTTTAGAATAGAGTCAAGCTTAAAACAATATAGAAGTATGTGTAAAAGCTTTAAGCCAAATGGATATCAGTGCCAAGTTGACTTCCACGCTTGAAGAACAACAACTTCAAGAACACAACCCAAAGAATCTTCTTGGATCAAAACAACCTAAGGACTCTAATATCAACCTTCTAGTGCCTCTAGCAAAGAATCAAGGATAGTGGTGTATAGGTGTTTGTGTGCAATAGTAAGAACAAAATTGCCCAATTTTGAGCTCAAACACACACACAAATTCAGAGAGTGAGATATAGAGGAGAGATGGCAGGTCTAACTCAGATATCGATTTCTGAGAACCCCCGAAAGGAAGAGGAGGCCTCCTTTTATAGAAATCCACTTTTGCAAAGCTTTGGAGAAGCAAGGCTCAAATCCCTCCACACACATACGGTATGCAAGTGGGGACTAGTGGATGCCACCTGCGACCAGGGCTTATAATAAAAATATCCTCAGATAAAGCAGATGTATCGTGGTTCGCCACCATTGTGTCGGCCGACTGACCAACAAAGTGTCATTTACCGATTCAAATAGTATTGATGGCAATAATACTTTTATCGGGATGGCCTCAAGCCTTGGCCTTCTGTGGAGGAGTAATGGCAAACAAGCCAATCTCTTCCTTAGAAGCAAAGACACAAGTGGCTTGGTCCACAACTGCTACACAAAATGCATAAGTTGGAGAGGATCTTGAGGCAAAGACGCGGCGGCTTGAGACCCTCCAAAGAACCTCGCTAAACTTAACACTTAACATGGATCATCATCGAAAGTAAGTCTCAAACGATGATCGCCCAAAGTCTTGGAGGATTCGTCAAATAAATGGGGTGTCTACACCATTCCCTCAAGTGGGGCTTAAAAGATACGAATTTCCCAATTCCTCAAGTAAGCTTAAAACATGATTTTGCCACAACAAAGTGGGCTTAAAACTCACATTCATTGAACTGCCCAATTCAAACAACAAAGCCTTCATCCACAAGCATTCATAGCTTTATCATTTAAGCTAATATAGCCCTCATGGCAAGCATGTGAATCATGGAAAATATGGCAATCAATAATTCTCATGCAAGTACGCTAAAGCATAAACTAACCGAGTACTTCAAGCCAAAAACAAAAACTAGTTAGAAAAATGCATGATCCTAACTATACAAGATGCCTAATCAACATATAAGGCAACAATGCAATTAATAAGCTCGACTACTATTATGGCATATGAATTCCAAGTTTGAACGAGACATGCGATTAAACACACATTCAAAGAAGAGTATTGAAATTGGCGATGCGCTTTTGAATGATGCGCGTGAGCCCTATGCATGCAAGACAAGATGAATGCATGCAAGCATATCGTATGCTAACTGGAAACATGCTCCCTAATCTAACCATCAAAAGCGTATTAAATAAAAGGGAGAACGACGTGGGGGTTGGAAGACATACACACACGCTATCACACACTTATTATAATATTACGCCTCACTTAAGGAGGGTCCTAATGAATAATGCTTAACTAGCTATACTAATTAATCTTAACTATTACAACAATTGGAAACCTAATTAACTATTCTAGGTAGCTAATTATTACAAATCCTAATTAAGCCAATTAATTACAAAACGTAATTAATTAACTAAATAGTTACCAACACTTTGCATAAAGCTTAGCTATAACTAACTAATCTAAGCAATTAAATGGCCTCGAGGGCGAGGGACGCTGCATGCTTGGTTGGTTTGTTCTCTAAAAATCCAAATGCGTGACACATCATCAATTCTCTCGCTTGCACACATGTTTGATTAATCGAAAAATGGTGTCGAATTCTAGAACACTTTAATCCCCCTCGTGAACATACTAAGCAATTCTTTCTTCTTCTTATTGATGGTCACCGGGCCATCACTGGGGCAGGGCCATTTGCTACCATCATTGGTGGCCTCACATACTTCGGGTGGTCATGCTCGGCCATCAAATATGGCCGATCTGTCAAGCACCCTCATTCCGAACTTCCTTTTTTGCTACAACAGAGAGCAAACAGAGGCAAAGCAAAGGTATTCTCAATGAGTCAGTGTGTATCAGCATTTCCCTTATCATCACACAAGCTCAAATCTAGGGCATAACTCTTCTTGGCTCCTTAAACCATTAACCAAGCATTTTCCATGCATGATGGCTCAAGAACCAAGCTTGTGGCTGCTTTAATGAATGCACAAACAAGACTAAAAATAAACGGCAACCCTATCATGCATGATCAAGTGGTGATTCGTGACTAAGTGGACTACGAAAGTGGCACATTTCATTACTTTGAGTATGAAATGTCCCATTTCTCTTGTGTTTGAATTAACGCCGATTCCAACACATGCAATGCAACACTTAATATGCTTGCCTCTTTTACTTTGTCTATTTTTATTTACCTACTCATTTTAAGTATATCGCATCCATTTTTAATCCTATGTCCAAAAGTGAGTGTCCTCTAATCAAATATGGGCTTATACCATTAAGTGCTCTTTAGGTATGAAAGAGACCCCATGCCATTGATAATAAACTCCCCGAGGATTAAACCATTAAGCATGAATGCCTCAATTTTGCACCTACAAACAAATGGTTTCAAGGCCACTTTCAAAACAAACGAAAAAGTGAAGAATCAGAGGGAGATTACAAGTGAGATTTCAAAGGCCGGAATGGAGTACAAAACAACACTAAATCATGCCATTAACTCAAAAGAAAGATGATCTAAGCATTGAAACAACAAACTAGTGAGGGAAATTGCACTACAACCATACACAATACAAGGCTCAAAGGATTCTTAACCAATGTAAAAATAGAGCTAAAATAAGTCAAAATAGTAGCAAAACATGTTGAGATCAAGTTACAAAATGCTAGGAAAAACATGCTCATATACATAAGCTATCTAGGTATGCAAACAAGACACAAGTGATGGAGGCTAACTCCCTCCAATTTTAGACTTGAAAGAATAGGTTTTTGCCACTAAAATAATCCTTGAATTTCAGTGGTTAAAAGGCCCAAAAAGTTTGATTTAAATGTGAGGAAAGATGGCACAAAACACTATACAAGCCAAGGAGAAAAAGGGGGGACAACCTCCTAACTCATTAAAGACTCAAACTACCATTTTTATGCCTTGAAAAAAGAGTTTTTACATTTCCAAAAACAGCCTTAAAATAGTTGGAAAAGATGAGGTGCCGTAAGATGCACAATAAGCTTAAAGAAGGTAAGTGTTATACATTTGAAAAAGGAAGAAGTATTCTTGTGCCACAATTCAAGCCAAAACCCACTTTAAGGAGTTCCAAGAGAGCTTGAGTAAATTCTCAGCCCAAAGATGAACCACTTTGGTCAAGGTTTGATAGGTTAAAGTTTGAAGTATGCAAGCTTCTAAGCACAAAAAGCTCAAGAGAGAGAGAGAAGCTCCAGGAGAGAGAGAAATCTAGAGAGAGAGAGAGAGGATTTAGAGAGAGAGGCTCCAAAATTTTTCCAGCATTGAAAAATAGAGAAGGCCTTCTATATATAGAAATACAAGAGCCTTTGGTAGAAAATAATATCAATTTAGGGGACACCGAGGAAAATATCTACAAAATATCCTGGAAGTTTTGGACACCAAGTGTCGATCGCCATCAACGGTGGCTGATGGCCACTCATTGATGGCTGAAAAATCCTTATCTCATGGTTAACGGGCTACCATCAGGCCAATATCAGCCACATTTAGGTTGCCAACCACAAAACTCGCCAAAGCCCAAATTCAAATGGTGGTCATATATCCTTTATCCTGACTCCTCAGGTTATTCGTGAGTCTAAAATTGAAGCCTCTAAGTCTTATTTCCAATGGTGGCATCCTAACATTAAAATTCCAAGTGTGAAAAAAGATATGACTCTTTTTAGTGAAGACCGCCAGTTTGGTCCTAACCGGATTGACGCCCAACTTCAACCACCCATAGCTCCCTCATCCAGACTACTTTTAGGAGATTCTTGAATGTAAAATGAAGGCCCCGAAGTCCACTTTCCAATGGTGGTGGCCTCATAGCTGAAATCCAAGTGTACAAAAGGATAGGCTTGATTTAGCGAAGGGCCGCCTTTAATTTTTTAATCTGTTCATGCCCATCTTCTTCCCCAACCAAGTTTCTTCCTCTCCTCCAATTTTCTTCAACTCCAAACCTCTAAATAAGGTGTTTTGAAAGAATTTTCAAAGAGTTAACCCCTCTTTATTTCCATTTTGTCCTTGCTTATTACTATCCAAAATGTGAGCCTCTGAACATTGCAGAAACATTTTCAAAAATGTTTTGAAAGAGAGGGTTTTAAGATCTAAAATCATTCAAAATAGTTTTGGTCCAAAAATAGGTGTAAGGTTGGGACTTGAAGCCCTCTTGGTCAAGAAATCGAATCTTGGTAACAACATAGCCTTCTGCCCTCGAGAGCAATCAACCTCGAGGCCCCCAAGTCTTAAGAACCAGAAAAAAATAGGTTTACACCACCGAAAGCAAATCAAAGCTTTGCTCAAAACCTAACTATCCTATTTTCGTAAATTTAGTTAAGTGTTTCAAATAAGTAGAGTTTTTGCATCCTCATTGCATCTAAGGCATTCCTAGGCCATGCTTAATCTACAATGAGGATAAGAGTTAGGAACGCATCGCTTAAGAAACATGATAAATTAAAAACCTTTGAGACGAGTCACATGTGTATCTCACACATGTTTGTGTAAGTCACGGTTATCACCGTTCCCGATTAGTCTGCTCGCTCAAGTGATCTATCCTACCATCGCCGAGCTATCCTGTAGCAACAATTCAGAAAGTTATGTTTGATTATAAGTATTTTCTGACTGAAATTATATGATTTGTTTTCTGGAATACTATTTTATGGATCATGAATGAATGTCCATTTTTTTGAAATGTAATTGTGGCATCCTTAGTTCACATGGCCCTCACTCGAGGGAAACAATACCATGGCTTATGTTCATATGGCCCCACCCGGGGATAACAATATCGGCTAATATGCACGTAGCTCCTTACCTGTGGTAATAATACCGAGGCCTTTGTTCACATGGCCTCGCTGGGAGGAAGGACAATATCACTACAAAAACACCTTTGGCTTACTAAATTTTTAGTCGCCAAAGGTCCTATTTTAGTCGCCAAATGTCAAAATTTCACTTTTCAACTAAAATTTTAGTCGCCTTCTTGTCGCCAATACATGGTCGTAATGCCTTTGGCGACTAAAACACCGTTGGTCGCTAATATATATGTCTTCAACACTAAATATTTTGTCGCCAATAGTCAATTTCTTTGGAATATATTTGCCGACTCAAACCGTTAGTCGCCAATAGTTTATTTTTATTTTATTATTTATACCTTTACACTATTCACTTTAGTCAAGGCCAGTATTTTCTAAAATTTTTTTTTTTTGCCTCCGTCGCCCCAACAACAAGTTTCAACTTGCAACCTCCAACTTCCATACACGCCAAACCCTATGCACAACACTCCATCCACTATGCCAATACATCATCACATGTACATATATGCAATATATATTATTTATATAGTATGTTAACCGTAATTAATACAAAATAATATTTATAAATATAATTTTTAATTCGATATAATTTATGTCAAAATAAATTATTTATTAAAAAAATTAGGTAACTTTTGGCAACTAAAACCATTATTTAGTTGTTAATTGTATTATTTTGGCTACTAATTATTTATTTGTCGCTAAAAAACAAGTTCTCAATTAAAAATCAAGACTTTTTGGCACTAAACGTAAATTTTGTCACCAAAACCCTACTTTGGGCTACTAAAATGGATTTTCATCCAAGAAAACCCCACTTTCAGGACTAAATTGTTTTTAGTCGGCAAAAATGTATAATCACGATTAAAATTATTTTTAGTCGCCAAAACCATAATTTTCGCTACTAAATTATTTTAGTTGCTAAAAACCGTGACTTTTGGCTACTAAACAAAGTTTAGTCGAAACCCTATATTAGGCTTATTAAAATCTTCCTTTTTAGTCGCTAAAACTCATTGCTCGGGAGACTAAACTCTTTAGTCGCTAAAAACCCGCTGCATAAATTCCAATTTAGTTGCTATTTCATGCACTTTCGATTTAAATTTCATTTTTGGTCGCCATTTGTGCTGCTTTCTGTAGTGATATCATGGCTATTTGTGCACAAAGATGTTGACCTTTATGGTTGCTGCATCGATTATGCACATATGTCTTTATGACCAACTGATTTGTTAGCTAATGGATGTACCATATATAATCGTTTATGAAATCTATATAAGTATGTGAATCAACTGCTTTAATATAAATTTCGATTGAATCTATGTTGGACATTATTCATAAACCCTTTACTCATTGTTATTCATCGACTCCAACTCATTATATTATTTATGTATGTAGGTGATCGCGCAGACTGTGCCTAAGTTGCTAGCTTGGAGTTCTGCTTTTGTTGCCAACCACCGTGTTTCCCAGGAGGTTCCTTTAATTAAGAAGTGGTCAAGTTTGGTGAACCATGTTCAAGACTTTGTTTTCATTTGTTTTGTCTCAACAAGTTTCTATACTATCTGTGTATTGGGCTAAGACCTATTTTAGTTTATCTCAGATATAAGTTGATGTCATATACGTAAATATAAGTTCAAAATTTTTTGTCTCATGTACGCCTACACCTCTATGGACATTGAATTTAAATGATTGCTTACTCAGCCCCTTAATTTTGCTAACTGCTCGAGAGGCCTTCTTGAATCCCAAGATTGCTAGCCGATTACGATGCTAAACTTATAGGAGCGGGTTTGGGTACGCTTGTAGGCAATGATACCATTCACGGACATCCATAGTAGAAGTTTAGACTTTCGCATTTTAGACCAATCAGCTCCTGAGACTTCTCAGTGATGTTGATCCCGAACGTTAAAGCTCCTGAGACACTTTCGCATTTTAGACCAATCAGCTTATGTAACTTCACCCTTAAGATCACCACCAAAGTTTTAGCAAATCATTTGAAAAGAGTATTATGGGAGATTGTTTCACCAAACCAATCGGCGTTTGTTCCCGGGCGTATGATTCAAGACAATATATTGATAGCCTATGAAGCTTTTCATCATCTTAAATTGCACAAAAGGGGATGTCATTCGGACATGGCTACTAAGCTTGACTTTAACAAAGCATATGATCTAAGTTCAATGGGATTTCCTTAAAGCGGTTTTGTGCAAGATGGGCTTTCATGAACAATGGGTTAATTGGGTGATGCAATGTGTTTCAATGGTTACTTTTGCTGTGTTTATGAATGGAACTGCATGAACAACCTTTACACCTTCTAGGGGCATTCGACAGGGGGACCCTCTCTCTCCTTACCTCTTTCTACTTGTGATTGAGGTGTTATTTAAGCTTCTCCAAAAAAGCTTGGAAGCAAATAGACTCTAGAATTAAGCTCATTGAGGTTGACCATTGCTATCACATTTGTTATTTGCGGATGATGTTCTCTTATTTCTTAAAGTAGATGTGGTTCAATGTCAAGAGATACTCAGAGTTTTAGATGTTTACAGACAAGCATTGGGCCAAAAACTTAACTTTGATAAGCTCTGCATCTAATTCTCGCTAATACTCAAGCAAGGCTTCAAACACAAATTTGTGATGTTTTATGATTGCCCTTGTTAAACCAGTTCCAGATATTTGGGTTTGCCAACTTTCTGGGAGAGATCCAAACGAGAGACATATGACTTCATTGTAGAGAGGGTGCACCACAAACTGCAAGGGCGGAAGCTCAAACTCTTGTCCCAAGTGGGTCGGGAAACTCTTCTCAAATCGGTTGCCCAAGCTATTCCCTCCTATGTGATGGCTTGTTTTTTATTCCCAAAGAATCTATGTGCTGAATTGAATGTGCTTTTGAGCAATTTCTGAAAAGGTGATCCCGAGAGTAAAGGTATACATCAAGATAGGACAAGTTGACCATGCCCAAACTCCAAGGAGGAATGGGATTCGAGATTTTCGCTCTTTAACAGAGCTTTGTTAGCCCGTCAAGGATGGCAGAAGAGTAGATATTCCAACTCCTTCTGTGCTCAATTTTTCAAAGGCTGGTATTAACCTCATTCAGATTTTTGGAATGCCAGAAAAGGACCACGGGCGTAGTGGATGTGGACTAGTATTTTGAAGGGTCATGAGGTGTTAAAAAGGAAGGGTCAGATGGCCAGTTTTTAATGGGAAGTCCATCAAGTTCTGGGATGATAAATGGGTAGCTTCTTCTCAAGACTTCCGTGTTAAATCTCAGAAACCCATGGGATGCCAAGAAAGCTAGGGCTAGTGATGCTATTAACCCCCATACCAAATTTTGGAGAATAGATGTGTTGCTAAGTGTGATCTCTAAGGAGAAAGTGGGTGATATTTGTGTGATTCTATTGCAAATCGAAAATCAAGAAGATCGACTCATTTGGCATCATGATCCGAAGGAACCTATTCACCAAGTCTCGATACCGTGGAAGTTACATATCGCAAAGATCATTCCAAGACTAGACCATCTTCTTCATTTTAGATGCCAAAGAATGTTTGAAGTTCTGTGGGCCCTCCCAATTCCTCCTAAGCTTCAAACTTCGTGGCGGCGTGTAACAATTTGTTGGCATCCAAAGCTAATCTTCTGCCGCCATCGCGCTCTGTGATGAGATGTGTCCCATTTGCCATCCGAATCAAACGGTGGAGCATTTGCTTTGTGGTTGTGATAGGTCGCGCGCCCGGTTTGGGCTTGAACATTACTCCCAGATTTGGGCCCATTGTTTCGATTCAACGTTGGACTTATGATTTGCATCGTAATGTCCGTAACCAAAGATGATAGAGTAGAGATTTTTGTAAGTTGATCTTTGGCTTGGTATATATGGAAATGCCTAATGACTTGGTTTTCAACCACCTTCATTGACCCCTGCTCATTATTTTAAAGTCAAAAGGACTTTTGTGAACATGCTACGGCGCTGCAGTCTATCCATCCTAATCCCAATTTGTTGAATTCTCGAAGAACAAGGGAAAGACAGTGGATTCTCCTTCGGCGAGATAGGTTTAAAGCTAACTATGATGTGGCACTCAAACCTGGAACTTCAAGAGCTTCAGTGGCTGTAATATTTCACAATAGCAATGGCTCTCTAATGGAAGGGCGCTCATTTTGAGGAAGAGACATCAATTATGCAGGTGAAGCTTTTGGCAATTCGATGGGCATGTCTCATGGCTCTGCCTTTAAATCTTTCTCGTGGAAACCATCGGAGATAACAAATCTCGATCTATTTGTGTGTGTCGAGGATGATCCGCTTGGGAATATGCTCATATCGTCAAGTGATATTAGAAGTATGGCTAACCAATGTAATTTTTCCTTTCTATGGACTCAAAGATGAGGCTAATAGTGCTTCTCATTAAACAAATGAGGGCCTTTCTAAATGGAGATCTTCTCTCCAATTGGGTGTGTTATCCCCTATTGGATTATGTAAGGCTTTAGCCTTGATCTAGTAATACAAATTTCTACGCTCAAAAACAAAAAAAAAAAGGTCCTCCCAAAGATGTATACATGACGCTTTGTACAGGTTGTCTTTGAGCTCTTCCAACCCGACATCTACATTGGCTTTATAAATAACACTCATTGGCCATTGCGTACCACCATGAGCTTCTTGTTAGGCCCTTCAAGGAGCCTCCTAGCATATGGCTAGTAAAACACAAGGCCTTTACCCAATACCTCTCTTATCGCACTTACTGGGTCTATCACTTCCATTGAAGGATTGTTTTTGTAAAACATGATCATCGAATTGTGAAGCCGAAGACCTCCTTGTCTATGTCCGAAAGTTGTTTGATTTCGTGCGGGGTGGCTTCACTAGCACAATGAGCTCTGATTGTTTTCATGTCACTGAGAATGATAGAGGAGGGGATGGTAATGGTATGGCCATTTTGTGGGAAGGCAATGAAGGGTTTCAATTTCAAGTGACTCACTCAATAGGGAAATGTTGTGTGGTAGTTTGTCCGAGGGATGTTACATTTATCACTTTAGGCTTATCTAAGGAAGTAGATTAAAAGTTAGTTTTTTGATTTTTTAATTTTTTTTTTTTTTTGAAAAAAATATGTAAAAAATCAGAGAGGTGATATGATTCAAAAAAGTAAAAAAAATTAAAAGGCTAATTTTTAGCTGAGTTCCCAAAATAAGCCTTAGTCCACCAAGATTATTTTTAATGAGATTATATATATATATATGATATCCACATAATTTCTTTCCCTCCAATCTCAAAGACTTGAGATGGTAAGTAAAATTTCAAAAGTTGACCCAAACCTCAATTGATATAGTATTTGCATTATGTCTTGTCACCATTTGTAAGAATTCGAAGAAAAAATTCATTTGTGAGAATTGTGGAAGAAAAAAATGTAGATGAAACATTTTTCATATATTATATCATAGTATTATATGAACATAAGTTAATGTTGAGATTTTGGGATAATGGTCAATGATGTTTGTAATTATTTCTTGAATATATTAGAGATAATATAGCTGTACATTAGATGTGAACACATAGATATAGCTTGATTGTAGGACTTATAATACTAATAATCAATCACTATAATAGCTTGATTATAGGACTTATAATAATGATGCATCACTATACATGGATCTCTAAAGATTATTGAATATAATAGTGTTATAATGAGGTGGTAAGATAAAATGTATGTAAAGAGAGTATGGAAATTTTTTTGGAATGTGGGTTAACTTTTTAAATTTTACTTATCATGTCATTTGAGAGAATTTTAGGAGAGAGGCGAAAAATTGTATGAATGAATAATTTTTCTATTGAATATATCTGAAAATATTCTTCCAAAAGTTTGATTTACACACTACAACAGAAATCACTTTTCGCGACTAAAATTGAAGTTTTCGTCGCTGAAAGTAGGCCAATTGGCAACTAAAATGGAGTTAGTCGCCAAAATTGAGAACTTTTGCCCACTAAAATAGTTTAGTCGCCAAATATAAGCTTTTTAGCAACTAAAAGGCAGTTTAGCTGCCAATTGTAGGGTTTTTAGCGACTGAATGTTGTTTAGTAGCCAAAAGTCACAGTTTTTGGCACTAAAATAATTTTAGTTGCCGATTATATCTCTGCTTTTGCCGACTACACACATTTTAGTCATCGAATGTGCAGGTTTTTGGCTACAAAAAAATTTAGTAGCTAAAATTGTCAATTGCGACTAAAAAACAGTTTAGTAGCCAAAAGGGGCGTTTTTGGCGATTAAAACCGATTTAGTCGCCAAAATCGATTTATATTTAGACGGAACTTTATTTTTTGTGACAAAAAATAATTAGTAGTCGAATTTATAGCATTGGCGACTAAAAATTAATTTTAGTCGCCAAAATCGGGCCAAATTTTTTTTAATAAATCATTTATTTTTACATAAATTATATTTAATAAAAATAATTTTATTTATAAATATTGTTTTGTATTAATACCGGACAATATATTATATAAATAATATATATTTCATATATATTCATGTGATGTGTAGTGGCATAGTGGAGGGAGTGTGTGGCTAAAGGTGTGAAATGTTGGAGGGTCATGTTCAAACTCGAAACAAATAAAAAAGTGGGAATTTTTTTTTTTTTGGACGAACCACTTTTGGCGACTAAAAATTTAGTCGCCAAAAGTTCTTATTTTGGCGACTAAACGGTTTAGTCGGCGTTTGGTTGAGTATTCGCGACTAAACTATTAGTCGGTGAATGTGTGATTTTGAAAAGTGTAAAACAATATTGACGTCTAAAATATTTGTCAAGACGCTATTTTTGGCGATTAATTAAAACAGTTTAGTCGCCAATACCTCCCGTGACCATTTATTGGCGACAAAAGCAGCGACTAAAATTTTTTGTCGGGGAAACCAAAAACTCGACTTTTAGCGACTAAAAGTGGACCTTTGGCGACTAAAAATTTAGTCGCCAAAGGTGATTTTTCTTGTAGTGACAAGTGTTATACCATTGCATAATAAACAAAATAAATGATTGAATAGAAACAACAATGTAATATATTTAGTTATGATAAAATAAAAGATATAATTTTTTTTTTTTGATCCGTTAGATGAAAGAAAAAAATAATAACATACTATCTATGGTATTATTTTTAAGAGCAATGCTATGTTATTAAAAATAAATAAATAAATAAATAAATATATAAATCAAGAAGATGGTCATGAAGATTCTCCATTTTAAAATTAATTTTTAATATTTTATTATATGTTATGCAATCATATGCACTAGTAAGTTAGCACTTACCGATCATAGAGCACTATAAGATAAAATTAAATTTATATTTTTTACAAATTAAGATTTCAAAATTAAAATATACTTACATTAAGTTAACATGATCAATATTCAATATGTATAGAGTTTTTTTTTTTTTTTTTGTTTTTTTTAACATCTATTACATCATGCATTAAACATTGAATTTTCATATTTAAAATTGTTCATAAATTTGATTTTTAAACCCTAATACCAAGATTGAGGATCTCACAGTCTTACAAGAAATTTATTGAAAAATCCTACATTGAGCATGTTAAAAATAACCAAACTTTAAAAAATTACTAGTGTGCTTTTCGAATAACGTGACATACAAACACCTCACCACCTTTCCCATACGTAACCATGCCACATGTCCCCCAACTGTACTAACAATGATAGAACAAATAACAAATAATTTAAGGGACTACTCAGTCACCAAAAAAATATTTAGGACCTTATGAATTACAAGTTTACAAAATGGGATTTACTGGTCAATTTTCCAAAAATTTTAATATTTTAAGATTTTTTATTTTTATTTTTAGATGCACCTAACCTAAAAAAATTCATCAAATACAAAAAATAAAAAAAATTCAATACATTTTTGCATTTTATGTATTTATTGAATTTATTAAAATGTTTTTTCAAAAATATTTTAGGTGCATCTAGAAAATAAAAAATTTATTTAAAATACTAAAAGAATTCACTAAAAATAAAAATAAAAAAAAATGAAAAAAATGAAAAAACTCAATTCTTAAAAAATTAGTCAAAACCAAATAAGGTGAATTGCATTTACACTACAAGAAAAAACACATTCGGCGACCAAATTTCCCAACTAAAAAGAATTTGGTCATTGAAAGTATAGCTTTCAGTGACTAAAAAAGAATTAGTAGCCAATTGTGAAGCTTTTTGGCGACTAAACAAATTTAGTAGCCAAAAGTCCACAATTGTACTAATTATAATTTTAGTCGCCAATTATTTGGGTTTTTACCGACTAAAACATTTTTAGTAGACAAAGTACGCTTTTGCGACTAAAAAAAATTTAGTAGCCAAAAAGTCAACAATTGCTGACTAATTATAATTTTGGTCGCCAATTATGTGGGTTTTACCGACTAAAACATTTTTAGTAGCCAAAAGTACAGTTTTTGCCGACTAAAAAAAATTTAGTAGCCAAAAAGTCTACAATTGGCGACTAATTCTAAGTTTGGTCGCCAATTATGTGGGTTTTACCGACTAAAACATTTTTTAGTAGCCAAAAGTAAGTTTTTTGGCGACTAAAAAAAATTTAGTAGCCAAAAAGTGTACAATTGGCGACTAAAAACAAATTTAGTAGCAAAAAGTGGTCTTTTTTGGCGCGAAAGTCTCTTCACTGACCAAAATTATTTTGGTTGCTAAAAGTTAAATTTTTATTTTTATTTTGCTACTAAATAATTTATTTTCACATAAGTTATGTCAATAAAAATAATTATGTATATTACATATATATAAATAATATATATTACATATATAATCATGTGGTGTTACGCTGGCGTAGTGGGAAGTGTGTGGTGCATAAGGCTTATACTATGGGAGGTCAGTGGTTCGAGTCTTTATAAGAGTGGATGCAAAGCTTAACAATGAATTATTTTTTTTTCCACGGATGAAGCTTTTGGCGACTAAAAATGTTGGTTGCTGTTTGGTAGCTTTTGGTGACTAAAGATTTTGGTCGGCGATTCCTTGACTATTGGCAACTAAAACATTGGTCGGTGAATGTATGATTTTAAAGAAATATAATTGACTATAAGCGGCCAAAATTTTGGTCGCTAAAGAGTAGCTTTTTGCCGACCAAAGGCTTTTTAGTCGGCAAAACCTTCCCCGACAGGTTTTTGGCGACAAATGTAGCGACCAAAATTTTTTGTCGCAGAATGGCTTTGGCAACCAAAAAACAGACAATTGGCGACCAATATTTTAGTAGCTAAAAGTGACTTTTTTTGTAGTGTTACTATAATTTATCAACCAATTAAAAATTACATTACAATTTACTGAATTTACTGCAAAAATTAACCATGTATGTTTCATGCATTGAAATGATCAAATTCCAACTTTGAATGAGATAGTAAAAGACTACCTCAAACCAACTAAAACCCTATAAATGCTTCATATCCTCTTCTATTTTGTCTATCACACACAAAACAAAAAATGGCACCACCATCACCACCACCAAGCTCTTTATCATTCTCTGTGAGACGATGCAAACCAGAACTACTCACTCCGGCCAAGGCAATGCTGCGAGAGGTAAAGCAACTCTTTGATGTCGAGGACCAAAAAGTCCACTGGTGCCATATTCGGGTCATAATGTTCTACAAGAATAGAATCAAAGAACCAGAACATCATCATCATCATCATGTAGATCCTGTGAGTGTTATCAGAGAAGCAATGGCTAAAGCACTTGTGCTTTACTACCTGCTCGCTGGAAGGCTTATCGAAGAGCCTAACAAATAACTTACAATGGACTGCACCGGCCAAGGCATCTTGCTGGTTGAGGCCGATGCAAATGTCAGCCTTGACCAGCTCGGCGACTTTGTTCGGCCACCGTGTCCCTATGCTAAGGAGCTATGAAGCACGAATACTAAAGAGGGTGACGATCAGATCGTATTCAGATCGGATACCGAATTCCTTGGATATCATGGATACGATCAAATACTTATTAAAAGTATCGGATGTTTCTTAATTATTTTTTCATTAATTTTGGAGTATCGGATACTTAATTTTGAAGTATTAGATACTCCAAATCATGTTTACTTGTTTTATGAAATTAAAATTGTAACATTTCTTGCATAGTAATATAATATAATATAATATAATTGCAAGTATAAATATAAGAATATTTTTCTAATACTTTGTTAAGTTCTTCGATAAGAAGAACATAATGAGTTAAATAATAGAATTTATCAAATTGATGTATCCTAATTATTTCATACATGTCCCATAGAAAGTAAGAATCAACAAGAAAATGTAACAATGGTAAAATTAAATATCAATAAATAAATAAGCAAGTAAACTTGAATACAATATTTTTCACTAGAGTCAAAGGAAAAAGTATAGGGACAAGTTGTGAATTGTTCTATTATTGTAATATAAATATATTAAACTTGATATTAAAATGAAATATTTGCAAGACCTATTAATAATTTAAAAAGTAAACAAGCTACTAGCTTAAATTAATACAAAACTCTTAAGGTTAGTATTTTGCATTATAAAATTGCATTGTGATTTCTCAACATTCTTTAGCTTATATGTAACTCACTATTAATAATTTTAAAAAATATATTTTTCACAAACGTATCTTAGTCGCATTGCAGATCCTATTTTTTTAAGTTTTGTCAGATCGCTGCATTCGTGATCGTGGTCGTGATCCGTATCTCATATCCGTATCTATGCTTCCTAGCTAAGGAATTTGTATGATGTCCCTGGCTTTGGTGGGATCACGGAATGCCTTTTGTTGTTGGTACGTATGAGTAAAATTTAAGAATAATATCAAATCGAGTTAGTTTGAACAACTAATTATAAATAAGTAACAAACTTTATAAATATTAATAATTATAATTATAATTTTTTCATGAATCTACAATTATTTTTGAAAAGTTCATGTAATTTTGCCTTCAATTTAAGTACTACGTAACCTGCGGGTCTACCGTGGCTTCATCCATGTAGTAGAGAGATGGGTAGGTCAGTTTTTCATCTTTTACACCAAATAAATAAATAAATCGATAATCGAGTTTCATTATATTTATTTTCAAAAAATGTACCATAATTATGAGTTTGAAAATAATTGTATATCTTTTTAAAAAACAAATATGATTAATTGATATGGCTACTATATTATTAAATCAATTTAACCAGCTCAATAATCCATCCCAGTGATGAGTGGTCAATTATTGCTTATTGAGACAAATATGATTAATTGATATGGCTACTATATGGGTTTTGTTTTTTTGGTGATTATTGGACTTGTGGTAAGCGTTATTAAAATTTAATTATTCCCTTTTTTTCATAATTGATTTTCTGTCAATTGGCCAATTTTTTTTTAAAATCAATTTAATTTTATATAAATAATTTATATGTATATATAAACTTACAAAAAAAATTATTCAAATAACTATTTTTTCATAAATAATGTACATATGCAGACTTACAAAATATATAATTTGGATAAACTAGAAAAAATGTTTCTCTTGAGGTCCTTTCATTAAAAAGAAATAAATAGTGGAAATAGTGGTGAAGAAATGAAGAAATATATATATATATATATTTCTTTATATGTATTTGATTAGGATGAAAATTTTGAAAGGAACTGCTAGAGAGATAAATTTAGAATTTTAATTATAAATAAATACTTTTACAAATAAATTTAGGTTTTCTTATGTTCGTATATATTTTTGGCAAAAAGTTAAAACCCTAGTTACCATAATAACATGAATTATATAAGAAAATAACTTATTATAATATCACTACTTTCATACTAAATAAATTAAAATATATATATATATATTTATTTATTTTTCTTTCTTTCTTTTACTTTTCACTACTACCTTACTAGAAAGGCACATTTTGGGAATTGATTCTTGTAAGCCTTTTTAATTTATTATGAAAAAAATTGTAAAAAAATGTTAAAAATAATTATTTTTGTTGTAATTTTTGAGAGAATTACATTTCAGTTGGAGAATTTTTTATTTTTTTTATTTTTACACAACATAGAAGGGTGCAAGTCGACTTGTACTCTCACAACCTTTCACTTGTACCCAATCACATAACCACTTACACTCTATATATTTTTATAATTATTTTTGTCTCATTCCACTATATTAAAATTCTCAATTTTTAAACTTACTAAAATTATAACTTATCAAAATAAGCCTAAATATAAAGAATTTCCAAAAACATAGTGGTCCACCCAACCATATGCAATGTGGGGACATACCCTAAGTTGGTGTGATGCCATTCGACCATAATTTTCTAATGCCGTTTGAGTGTTTCGACAAAAAACTTTTGGTTACACAAGCTTGTGTTCTCACTGCATTTGTTAAATTGAATTAGGCGAGAAATGCACAAAATGAATATATATATATATATATACGAGTGATTAAGATTTTTTTTCTTAAAGTGAGACTTATTAATAAATTTTGTAAAATTACGTCTATTTGTATGTACTATGTATTTATTTTTATATTTGATTTTTATATTTCTAAAAGAATTAATATTAATTTCAGGACAAATTATAACTTGGTCCCTGTAATTTGTATGTTATATAAATTCGTTTTTTGTATTTTTATATTGTATTTGTCTTAATATAGTCCACATGATAACATCGGTTAAGAAATTGGATAGAAATCAAAGTAAAAATTGATTGATACAACTTTTCAATCACTTTTAAGATTGTAAATGAATTGTTTTGTTCCTTGATTTCAATTTTTGAAAAAGAATTGAACTGAATTAATATAACGCGAAAATTTTAAAGATAAATTATTGTAATTATAATTATAATGCCTATGGTGTAGGTTTTCCTTGATTTTATGTTACTTGTTAAAATTTTGAAACAGCAAAAAAAAAAATTATTGATGATAATCAAATAATTATATAATGGTAACAATGAATGCAAAAAGTATCATAGCAAAATTACAACGATCCCAACTAAAGTAACACTGAAGTGTTTGTGCAATCATCTGCTAGCATCACACCCCGTTAGTGACTAACCAACCAAACAACACCACCACTCTACACATCCAATTAGCTACTACAAACTAAACAAGTATAACAGGAATAACAAAGAAAGAGCAATGTAAATCCCAAAGAAAATCCTGACTCAAGCTCTTACCCTTTGCACCCCTCTTCCTCCAAAGCAACAACTTATTTGCCTTAAATTAATCAAGAAATCTTGAACTGTAAAATGATACTCTGATCTTAATCAACTCACATAATTCTTCCAAATTAGGGGTAGAAGCATTGAACACACAGTTATTTCTATGTTTCCATAATGGTCACAAATGTACCAAAGGCAAAGCCCTCCAAATCTTTCTCCCCTTCTTATTGAATCTACCTCCCTCCCACCATGGGAATAGACTTTGAATTGAACCTGGTAACACCCCTTGTGCATCCCACCATGTTTCTAGTTAAATTGTTAACCATCATTTCTAATAAAATTTTAAAATAAGGCATTTGAGAGCGGAATAATTTTGTTATTTATATTTTTAATATGAAGCTTTATTGTTTATTGGAATTGGCTTTGGACGTTTACTACGCAACTTAGGTGGATGGCAAAGAAGTCCACTCCCAGGGGAGCCGAGCAATAAATTCTCTTTTATGAGCCATAATCTAATTGTTAACTACCGAATCCCGACACATAACATAAGCTTAACCTTTATGTTGTTAATATTAATCAATGCATGTTATGTTGTCTCTCTGAAATGCATGCATTCATGGATGTAGATAACACGCTTGTCATGTGGGGATTCAGACTTGTGATCCGACGAACCACGCAAAGGTGAGCGATGAACTCGCCTTGTCCAATTCAAAGCAACCGCAGACATGGCAAAGGTTCATCTTCTTCCCCACCACGACCCGGTGGCGTAGAGAGCTCCTTAAGGCAAGGGAACCTCCACAGATAACATGCACTACATCACCAAGACGAAGACTCGGGGACCACCAAAGCACCACGCCCATGGACATGTCCGACAACAACGATACACTTCATCAATCTTTCTTTTTGGTACCAAACAGAGGACCGCCATTTTCAACCATCTTCCTCCACCACACCTTTTTTCACTCATCTTCCACTCGCAAGTTCTCACCGCTTTCTATGGAGGTAATGTTCTTGCATCATTTTCATTTTTAATATATTTATGCAAAAGAAGTTATAATTTGTTTGGGAAGACTACATCGGTAGTCTTTACATTTTGTTACTTGCCTTATTTTAGTCTCTAGTGTTAATTGCCTCAATTTTACCTTTTAATTTAAGGGTTTACATCAATTTATTGCAATTGATAACGCTGCTACATTTTGACAAAATTTTTCTATGTTGTTCACTTAAATAGCTCTTTTAGTTGGGTTTTTTTGCTTTTTACCAAAAAAGTTGCAGAAAAGTAGAGAGTGTGATTGTGATTGGGTGTTTTGACTTTTTAGCTATTTTAATCAAAAAACCAACACTCCAAACTGATTCATTGAGATTAGCTCACTCAATTGATTAAGTTTATAATCGGAAAAATAACAACTCAGTGGGTATTTTAAAATGTAATTACAAATTAGCGATAAAGTTTATAAATATTAATAATTAAAATTATAAATTTTTTCAAGAATTTGTAATAATTTTGTGTAATCACCACTGTGTGGTAATTTCTCTTTTATAATTTTATTTCTAAAAATAAGACACATGTCGTTCATATGTGCATTTGTCATAAAAAAAATACAAACAATTGGTATCAATGGAGAAATTTGAGATAAAATAAAAAAGATTCAAGACCAAAATTGATCAAACTAAAATTATAGATACCAAAATGATATAAAGACTAGAATACATATCCTAGCAGTGTAATTTGTTCATTTATTTATGTGGCTCGTCATATTTACCAATTTTGCAGCAACAGGTGTCGCACAATTGCACTCCAAATTGATCCCAATGAGACCGTTTGGGTGACATTCATGGTCGATGTGCGAGGCAAGCCTGGCCTGAACTTGCCTCCTGGTTACTATGGCAACTCATCCTCTCTCCAAAGCTTTTAAACGCCGAAATGTCGTAAAAATCCACTAGAATATGCAGCAGAATTGGTTAAAATAGTCAAGCTGATTTCTTGGTAGTCAAGGACGACCTCCGTATTCATGATCATGGAATTTCATTGTTTCCAACACGACATGTGGTTTTGGAGAGGTTGATTGTGGGTGGGGAAGCTCAGATATGGTGGTCTGTTGGTGGCACATCTTTTAGTAGCCCCTATGCATTGTTTAGGAATGGTGATGGAGAGGATGGGATTGTGGTGCCTATATGTTTACCTGTGGCTGCTATGGAAAGTATAGACTAACTTTCAAAAATTGGTTATTAATCTAGCATTACTATGTGATTATTAATCTAGCATTACTATGGAAAGTATAGACTAACTTTCAAAAATTACTTTCAAAAATTGGAACACTTGAGTCATGTTTGTTTTCTGAAAAGAGTTTGAATTTGCCACTTGAAAAGTGGGCTTAAATGTGCATGGCTCAAATTATTCCAATTCAAGCAATTAGCCTTCATCCACAGGCATACAAGCAGGTATATCAATTAAGTACATAGCCTCATGGTAAACATGCTAGACATGGCAACAATCACACTCATGCAATATACTAAAGCAAGTAAAGGCTCACCTTGTACTCCAAGCCAAAAAGACATAAGAGAGTTAGAAAAAATACATGATTCCTAACTGTGTAATATGACTAATGCAACACATACAATATGCAATCAAAAATAGGCTTGGCTACTTAATATGGCATATGAATCACTTGATAACATGTGGTTTAAGCACGTATTCAAATGAGTATTAAACTAACAATGCAGTTGGAATGATGAACCGAGTCTCAGTGCATGCAATACAAGTGGATGCAAACATGAAGAATGCTAATTTAAACGTGATGTCCCTATACTAACCATCATAAACAGTTAAATAAAAGGGAGAAAGACATGGGGTTTGAAGACATACACATTATTACACATTATGCTCTCACGAAGGAGAGTCTGAATGAATAAACTAACTAGCTAACTATTTAAGCTAAGCTAATTAATTAACTATTACAAACAAAATGAAATAAATTAACTCACAATTAATTAACTACTTTAGCTAATTAAATAATTACAATACAAGTATAATTAAAAGAAGTAAGTAAGCTAAACAACTAATTACCCCACCTCGGGAAGCGAGGAATGTTCATGCGCATGCTCAATTTCCACCCAAAAAGCCACTGTTTTGTTTCTAGAGAGCCTCTGCACAATAGAACACATACATTGTTGCCCACTTCCGTAATGGTTCTACTCGCCAAAGGTACACACTCATTGAATTTTGCATTAGTGGCCGACGGCCATCGGTGAGGATGTCGGCCATCAAAGGTGGTGCCGACCACTATCGGGTTATGGAAAGTGGCTTGCACCACTTGCCCGGTTCACCTCATTGCAATAGAGGACAAACAGAGCATGCACAGGGTATTCTCGGGGTTATCTACATAACTCACCCTCCTTTTCATGAACGAATCAAAGGAGAAGTAACTTAGGCCACAAGCCACTAACTCAAGCAATTTCATTGCATGATGGCTTGTGAATCAAAGTGTTCAAGTTCAATAAATGCAACAAATATGACTCTAACATCTTCCCTTTCATGAATTGATCGAGGAAGTGGTGACCTTGGAAACTTGAATCATTTCATCGCTAATGAGTATAAACTGTCTCAAGTTTCCATGTGTTCAATTAACGTCCAATTGAACACAACCAAATTATTATCTTGCACCATTTTAGCCTCAATTTTAGTTACTCAATTTTAAATTACCATCTGTTCTTTAATTCATTAAGTCCAATGGTGAGTTTAAGTCCTCTAAATGGAAAGAAGTGTCAAGCAAGGAGTTGTTCTTGGCATAAGAGAAATGTAACGCCCTGGTAATGAACCTCCGAAGAGATTATACCATTTAGCATGGAAGGTCTCTTTCTCATGCTAAAAGCAACATATATGGGACATCAATTCATCACTTTCAATTAGATTACAACAATATACAATATAACAATAAATCAAAGCAAAAGAGCTAAATAAGTAAGAAATGCAAGAAAATGAAATGTTTGTAAAATTCACCTTCCAAGGAAAGTATGAACTCCTTAGTTCACAAACTCCCTCTTGATCACCCTCAAGTGTAGGAAGTGTATTCTCAAATCCTTAATTCGAAATTATGGAGTTTATGGTATGTGTTGGCCCAAGTTGAAATATTTTCTTTTTTTTTCTCTAACTCTTTCTAACTCTCTTTAATTCTTTTCAACTTAGCCCCCCTCCTTTGCTGAGACTCCATTGCTTTATATAAGCAACAAAACAACATATAATAAATATATATATATACCTTATGTTGTTTGATTTGGATATCGGCAAAATGAGGGTCGATCGACATCAAAAGATTTTTATAATATAATATATAACATATATAAATTATACAATTTATACCAAAATACTACACATATAATATAATAATATAACTATATATAAAATACTAAACATATAATATAATACTATAACTATACATAAAACACCAAACATATTATATAATAATATTAAACATATAATATAATAATATAACTTTTTATTATTTTATTTATATATATAATATATAATTTATACCAATTTATATAAAAAAAACACCAAAAATATGAACAAACACATAAAATTATGTAAAAATACAAAAATACTAAACTAATGAAATATTTAGTATCTTAAAACAATTTGGCCATAATGGTGAATATTGGGATTAAAGTTCAAATTTCATCTCTCTTACTGAGGATTCTGTGAGAAAAACATTCTACTTGTCATCATCGGGTAATCAAAAGACAGCACCCAAGTCTAGGGGCCGGTCAAAATGGGTGTCTACATCGCCGAAGCGAAGCCAAGGTAATACTGGATTTAACAAACAAGAAACAAGGTTGAGGGTCAGACAGCAAATACCACGGTGTTTAGGATCCCGATTTATAAAGTTCTAGAAAGGACCAAGAACCAGCCATATTATAGAGCGTCGAAGAAGATTCCTGACGAATTTATGGGAAGCACTGTGCTTACCACAATGAGGATGGGCACTTGACTCAGGGGTGCAAAGCCCTGAAAACACATTTGGAGGACCTATTCAGACAGGGTCACTTGAGGGACCTAGTAGAGGAGGCTAGAATGAGAAAAGAACAGGTGAGACTACCCCAGGCACCAACAGCACCACCTCCACCACAACCACAGCAAGCAGATGAACCTCGAGTGATCAATGTGATTCACTCGAGCGTCAATGAGAACGAGGCATGTGGGGAGACTCAGAGGGTGAAACAGTTACAGCATGTGTATCAAGTCCAGTAAAAAAGGCCTAAGACAGATAAGTGCCAGGGACCAATGGTGTCCTTTACTGAAGCCGACCTAGACATGGTGTAACATCCACACAACGATGCTCAGGTAGTAACCCTCGAAATTGGAGAATGCCAGGTAAGGCGCATTCTGATTGACCAATGCAGCTCTTGTGACATCATGTATGTCAGATGTTACAAGGAGCTTGCCTTCACCGAGATGATTTGGAGCAGTCCGATAGCCCAATGGTCGAGTTCAATGGAATGTTGACATGGCCTTTAGGAGCAATAAATTTAGAGGTGTAGGCAAGCACCAAGAAGGTAAGCACAGAGTTCACAATAATTGATACCCCTCCCCTTATAATGTTATCTTGGAAAGGCCATGGTTGCATGCAATGAGAGCTGTTCCCTTAACATTGCACCAGTTGTTGTGGTTCCCAACGAAGCATGGAATTGAGAAGGTCAAAGGAGATCAGGTGCGAGCAAAAAATTTCTCCATGGCAGTAATGAAATCCACCTGCAACGTGCGAGAGGTGGAAATAGTAGAAATTGAAGATGAGGACATGGAGGTCTTGGATGACATTGGCAAAGAACCGGTCGACAAAAGCGAGGAAGCCTTGAACAAAATTTTGGTCCAATAAGGAGATGAAGAGTGCTTCTTCCTTCTTGGCTCAGGCTTGGCCGAGGAGGAGAAAAGGGAGTTAGAAGCTTTCTTACGGACCAACATAGAAGTATTTGCCTGGACACCATACGAGATGCCAAGCATTGACCCTGAGGTCATGTGTCGTATGCTCAATGTAGACAGGTTGGCTAAACCTATCATACAACAAGCGAAGGCCGACGCTGATGCATGTTAAGGTAGTTGAGTAGGAAGTGGACAACCGCTAGAAGCCAAGGCCATTCGCGAGGTGAACTACCCTACTTGGCGCCCAACACCGTGGTGGTGAAAAAGAAGAATGGCAAGTGGAGGGTGGAGTGGATGCCATTTCAAGGCATGGAAAGATGAGCTTCCTGGATACTTACAAGGGATACCACCAAATAGCAATGTATCCCCCTAAAGAGAGAAGACTGCATTTATCACCCCAAAAGGGTTGTATTGCTATAGAGTGATGCTTTTCGGGTTGAAAAATACAGGAGCAACCTACCAGAGGTTGGTGACCAAGATGTTCAGACATTTGATTGGCAAAACAGTGGAAGTGTACATTGATGACATGGTCATGAAGACCAAAGAACCTGAGAATCACCTGGCAGACTTGAAGGCAATTTTTGACATCCTAAGGACATATCGGCTCCGACTTAATGCTTTGAAATGCGCATTTGGAGTCGAGTCTGGTAAGTTCCTGGGATACTTGGTTACCAGAAGGGGCATCGAAGCAAGCCCGGATCAATCTAAGGACATCCTTGACTTGAAGAGCCCGACGTCAGCAAAACAAGTGCAGATGTTGACCAAAAAAGCCGCAGCCTTGAACAGGTTTATAAGCAGAAGTTCAGATAAGTGCAAACCATTTTTTAGTCTGTTAAAGAAGGCCATAGATTTTTTGTGGACAGAAGAGTGCAAAGTCGCCTTGGCCAACTTGAAAAATACCTAACAACAACTCTAGTTTTGTCAAATCCAAAGACCTAAAGAGGAACTATTCTTATACTTGGTCGCTTCAGAGCATGCAAAGGAGTGCAAAGGATAATCGAGAAGAGGAGGAGAATAAAGGGCAATATACTATGTGAGTAAAACCTTAGCAAGTACAAAGACTAGATATTTACCCTTGAAAAGTAAACACTAGCCCCGTGATGGCTTCAAAAACCGAAGTTACTACTTCTAAGCCCACAAGATTGTGGTGTTGATCGAGCAACCTTTGAAGTCCCTCGTTATAACAAGGAGATCCGACAAGTAGGTTATCCAGATGGGTACTAGGGTTAGGCTAATATGACTTAGAGTTTAGGCCGAATCGACAATCAAAGGCCAAGTTCGCCGAGTTCACACTGTGCCATCCCACGCTTGCTCGTAAGCCACGGCTTAGGGTGTCCAGGGAACAAGAAAAGACCCACTGGGAATGAAAAACCCCACAAAGCAGAAAGCAAAAGAAGGTAGAGAAATTAAAGCCTGCAACATCTACATCGGTGACTCCTTTGCCTATTTGTTGATGGAAGTTCAAACCACAGGAATAGGGGTAGGAGTAGTTAGTATCACCAGATGGGCATGTTAAAACAATCTATTCGCTTGGGGTTCAAGGCCTCAAACAATGAAGTAGAATATGAGGCACCGATCCAAGTTTAGCCTAACAAGATGGCCACCTCTATAAGAGATCCTTCACTAGTTCCTTTTGAGGTGTGTGTATCCCTTCTAGGTTGAAGACTTCTTGTATGAAATACATGAAGGAGTATGTAGAAGCCGTCTGGGTAAATCACTTGCTCATAGGGCCATTACTGGGGGTACATGTGGCCCTACAAGCAAAAGGATGTTGAAGCTTCACGCCGAAAGTACAAGAAGTGTCAAAGGTTTGTACCTTTGATACATCAACCCAGCAGATTTGAACCCAAGATTCAGCCCTTGGCCATTTGCCCAAGGGGCATGGACCTAGTTAGACAATTGCCCCAAACAACTAGGCAAAGGAAGTTCTCGCTAGTAGCAACGATTATTTCACAAAATGGGTAGAAGTTGAACCTCATGAAGATTCAAATATAGATATAAAAACTTCATATGGAAGAACATCATCACCAGTTTGGGATCCCAAGAGTAATAATACCGTAAAATGGTACAGTTTGACAAGAAGCTAATCAAAAGCTTCAGGCAAAATACAAAATCGATAACTACTACTCTACTCCAAGTTTCTCGAGTAATGGTCAAAGTACATCCAATAAGACTATCTTGGATGGGATCAAAAGAGGTCGGAGTCGAAAGGAAAACGGTGGAAGAGTTGCCTAATGTACTGGGCATATCGGATTAATCGAGAATATCAACTCGGGAATTCCATTTGCCATAGCTTATGGCATCAAGCGCTTATCCCACCGAAGTCGGCATTCCAGGATCGTAACCTGTGAGTAGAGAATGGGACCAATGAGGCATACCGCCCGAGATCTAGACCTTTGGAGGAGAAAAGAGAGAGCAAAGAATTTGTTGGGGCATACCAAAGAACAACTTGCTAGGGCTAACAATAAGAAGGTCAACCCAAGAGTGTTAAAGGTTGGGGACCTCGCCCTAAGAAAGGTGTAGACGTCCCCGAACGCATCCCGGGGAAAGGGAGTGCGAGTCCCCCCCGTTCTGGTTCGATATTGGGTCACTACACCAAGGACTCAAATGTCACGTTCTAATCTTGAACCAAAGAGTCCAACTGCAAATCGCTTTGGAAAACAGATTTTTTGAAAGAAGTGCCAATATGGATCGCCGCCAGACATAGAGTCGCCACCTAAATGTTTTTTAATGGGAAATTTAGGAAACCCCGACTCGGTGCCAAAGGCCACGGTCCGTCATCACCAAAGTTGCCTCGCTCGGGAACTTGGGCACGATTGGGAAGGTCACTGCGGAGCACTTCCCGCCTACCAAAGACCGGCCTCTACTAACCATGATATCTTATTTTGAAAACATTGTGAGTTCTTATTCTGATTGTTAGCCTAGGTTACTATGTGATGCTCGCAAAGAAACAAGTATAGATCGAGTCACGAATTTGAACTAAACATTTCATGTTTGTTTGTTTGTTTGAAAATGGTTTGATGGTGCTACCCGCAAGTAGGCTAAGACGCGGATTTGCCACCCTCAGGTGGGCTTAAGAAAATATGATTTTGCCACTATCTAGTGGGCTTAAAAACAAACATTCGATGAATTGTCCAATCCAAGTAACTCAACCTCCACCCACAGGCATTCAAGGCAGTTATATCACAGAAGCACATAGCCTCATAGTAAGCATGCTATTCATGGCAACACTCACACGCATGCAAGGATGCTAAAGCATAAAAACTCACCGAGTACTCCAAGCCAAAACAGACATCCGATTAGAAATCATGCATGATCCTAAATATACAGAATTGCCTAATGCAACACATGCAAAGATGGAAACTATAGCAGGCTCGGCTATTCTAAACATGGCATATGGAATGCTACAACTAACATGTATTCAATTTGGAATTGAAATACAAATGCAGTTTGTATGATGCTGAGCCTATATGCAAAACAAATGAATGATACAAACATGTCATTACATCAGTATGCTAATTGAAATATGCCCTATATCTAACCATCATAAGCGGTAAATAAAAGGAAGAAAGAAGTGGGGTTGGAAGACATACATCACACTCGCCCACACTTATTACAATTATGCCTCACAGAGGGTCCTAATAAATATACACCTCAAATGAAAGAATAATACAATCAAATAATATACAAATTCCTAATTAATTAACAAATTAAAGAAGAAAAATTGTAAATCGGCATGCAAGCTGTGGACCGCTTGACTCTTCCCGGATAATGAAATGATGCATGTTGAGTCATGGCGGAAATCCACGATGCCCCAATTAGCCTCGCTTTGCAATGTTTCTCAAAATGCGCATGACCAAAAAGTTGTCGATTCTCATTTTTGCCGCAACAGAGAGTAAGAAAGGGCATAGCAATGTATTTCACAAATATATGCATGCTTCGATCCTCGTGCCACCAATCACGCATATCGATGCATGATGGCTGAGGAGCCGAATTGCACAACTCAATGTAGGATGAATGTAGATGAATGCTACAACAAAACCTAACTCCATCATGGGTAATCGGGAGTGTCGGTGGCTTGGGAATTGAGACCCGCTGGCCGCCGAGTACAAAACATGCCTCGTTTCCCGTGCCTGGGCTAACTCCTATTCCGAACACGATGCAATATGCATGATATGCATGAATGCAACTAAAATACAATCCTAGCATGCACAATGCTATGAAAATGAGATGCCTCGAAATGCGTGCATGCGGGCACGCAAACTGAGGCGATGATCCTAAGGCATGAAATGACATACGCAATGCAAATTGGACTTACACTAACATGAGAGAGCCTCAGCCACACTCACATAAGAGGCCGTCGGATAAAAGTGAGATGTCTCGAAATGCGTGCACACGGGCACGCAAACCGAGGCAATGGCATACGGAATGCAATGAGACTAAAATGGCATACAGGATGCAAAATGGACTTATACTAACATGAGTGAGCCTCAGCCACACTCACATAAGAGGCCGATAAATGAATCGCTCAAATGAGGCACGCGGGCATGCAAACCGAGGCAATGACATAAAGGCATGAAATGGCATGGAAAATGATATGCAAACATGCAAATGGAATTTCAGCACTCACAAATGATGCAAAACAGTCCCGAAAGGTGGGGAAATGACACCAAATGCACGGAATGGTCCCGAAATGCGATATTAAGCACCTGGAATGGCCTACAACCATACTAAACATGCATAATTGGTACATGACATGCAAAACAGTAGCAAGGCAGCCCCAAAATAGCATTTTTTACAGTACAAAACATGGCGAAATAGTGAGCATAGATAGGACAACAATGGCATGCAAAAATGGGGGCCAAGAGAGGGGTATTGAAACAAGTGATGTATGTGATGCTCAAACTGAAAAATTTCCTTCTACAACACTGAAGAGGGACTAAAAATATGCACATTTACAGTAGATTACATCCCCCAAATCAGTATGAAAATATGTTAAAAATGCCATGCAAGATTGAGGCCACAAGAGGATATAACATGAAATAGGCCAAAAATTCATCAAACTAGCAAAGACCCTTAATGAAATATGTCAAGAAGATCAAAATATGACTCTTTATAGTTCTGATGATGGCCGAAAACAGAAGCTAGATGAGCTTAAAAAAAGCATGCAAAAGTGGGGGCCAAAGAGGGATATAAAGACAAGCACAACATGGAGGCCCCCAACAAGGTTGATCCCTTCTACAATGTTGTAGAGGGACACAAAATAAGCTTACTCACAGTTCATGACATGCTCCAAATAGACTACATGTAGGTCAAACAAATCATGCAAATTTACGGTAAATACGAGAGATTATGAAGCAAGTGCATGATCGAGAGGCCAAACAGGGTTGAGCCCTTCTTCAATGTTGAAGAAGGACTCAAAATAGACCCACTCACAGTTTACATTATGCTCTAAAACAGATCACACATAGGCCAAATATTCAATGCAAAATAATGGCATTTAAGAGAGTATTGAAGCAAGCACCAAATGGAGGGCTCAAACAGGGTTGATCCCTTAAACAAACATGAAGATAAGCTCAAAATAGTGACCCTTTCAGTTAGGGTCGGATCCTAAAATAGTGAGAAAATAAGCTTAAGAAATGAAGCAAGAAAATGCTACAAAAG
Organism: Camellia lanceoleosa; assembly: GCA_025200525.1. Classification (NCBI taxonomy): domain Eukaryota; kingdom Viridiplantae; phylum Streptophyta; class Magnoliopsida; order Ericales; family Theaceae; genus Camellia; species Camellia lanceoleosa. The sequence continues at coordinate 132,726,889 of CM045771.1, read as the reverse complement.
AGGGAAATGGAGACTTACCCTTGTAGACAAGTCTTGGCTGCCTTTTTCTTGAATAATGGATGCTTCTAAGCCTCTAAAGAACCTCTCCTTGCTTCTGGAAATGGAGTGGTGATGGGGATGCTTGATGGTGATGAAGAAATGGCACCAAACTTGAAGAAAAAATGACTTTGGAGCTTGGAAATGGAGAGAAATGGGAAGTGGAAGGTATATCACTCTCTCAAATGTGTCTAAACAATGTCTAAACTTGAGCCAAGAATCCAAGCCTCTCCTTTATAGGGGAGAGGCATAAAAAAATCTAAAGGACCTCTCTAATCCTCCATACACGTGTATGGAGGATGGTCCAATTGGCAACCAGCTGGCACAGTTGAAATACACTGAGGGAGAGGAAAATGGCTGGCCAGCTCATAGGGGCAAAAAGGTCATTTCACAAAAAGGGTGGCCGGCCAGCTAGATTTTCTGGTCGGCCAGCTAGTTTTTAGGAACTGCCGGGCAGAAGGCTGGCCGGTGGGTGCTAGGGAAGTCCAAATGTGACCATTCAAGTGTCCAAATTGAAGCCCCAGAAGTTAGATTTCCAATGGCACAAACCTTGCATTAAAATTCCTCCTGTGGAAAAAGTTATGCCCGTTTCCGTGAAGCCGCGCAGATTTCGGTCCAACCGGAGTGATGCCCTACTTCAATCAACCATATCTCCTCCATCCAGAATTGAACTTAGGAGATTCTTGAGTGAAGAATGAAGCCCCGGGAGTAAGATTTCCAACGATGGTGGCCTCATACTTTAACTCCTCTTGTACAAAGAGTTACGCCCGTTTCGGTGAAGCCGCGCAGACTTTTCTCCTTCCGGATCCACTTTTCAAAGAGGTTTCAAAATGGACAAAAGAATTAATGGCTGGCCATGTGTTTTTAGGGTCCTCCCATGTGTGTACAACACAAATATGTGGTTTTGGCTTGAAGAAAATGGCCCTAGGGTGTTCAACATTAGCCTGGAAGTGAGAAAAACGGGTGTCGGGGGGCGCCGGAGGAGCATAACTGGTTGCTGCTGGCCTCCCACCCTCCAGTGATCTTTCTGGTGATAAAACAGAGGTACCTGCCAAAAATGAACAAAAACCGATGCAAAACGAATGCTCGGGGGCCAAAACACGCAGTTTGGGGTCCCGAAAACCGACCGTTAAGCACCGAAAGTGGTGTTTTGGCCACGAAGTGGGTATCTAAGACCCCAGTGTCCCTCGAAAGGGAGTAAATGAGATGCATGCCAAAAACCAGAGGAATCGGAGATGGTTGGGTGGTCCCGAACCGAGGCACACGGCCTGACGGCTCCGAAAACCGAGAACCGGGCTCCGAAATGGGCAAAATGGCCTACAGCCACGAAATGTAGCCCACGGCCACCGAGAGATGGTCTACGGGACCTCTCCCTCCCCTCAGGAAAGAAAACAGAGAAAACTGAGTCTGGTTCGCAAACCGAGGCAAGGCACAGAAGAGAGTTCGGAAGTCCGGAGGCAGGGCGTACGGCCGCGACTCTGAGACTTCTGAATGAGCGCAATATGCAACATCACCGAGCGCTCAATCGGTGACGTCTGAGTCTCAAGGTCGGTCAAAAATGGGGTGTCTACAAAAGGTCATCGGCAATAAGAAGGATCCCAGAGCGGGAAAACTTGGCCCAAAGTGGGAGGGGCCTTATAGAGCCATCTCGCTTCCTAGAATGGGGCATATCGGCTTGAAGACACTGAGGGCAAAGAGTTGCTAAGACCCTGGAACACTTGCAACTTGAAGTTTTTTTATCATTAGTTTTTTTTGTTTTCAAAATTTATGTCATAATTTTATTGGCCGAAGTAATAAAAGTATGCTAGTTTGATTTTTACGATTTTTGAATTTGTGCGATAGGACCACTATCCTATGACGATCTTTCTAAATGAAACATGATTTAATAAATTAGACTTATTATATGGCGAGTTGAATTATACTTGCATATAATAGAGTTGAACTAAGTTGGCGATGTTTCAATAAAGCATGATTTAATAACTTAGACTTATTATATATGAGTTTGCATATAATAGAGTTGAACTAAGTTGACGATGTTTCTAAATAAAGCATGACGAATAACTTAGACTTATTATATGGCAGAGTTGAATTATACTTGCATATAATAAAATTAAACTAAGTTGGCGATGTTTCTGAATGAAGTATGATGAATAACTTAGACTTATTATATGGCGTAGTTGAATTATACTTGCATATAATAGAGTTGAACTAAGTTGGCAATGTTTTTATTGAAGCATGGAATAACTTGACTTATTATATGACGAGTTGAACTATACTTGCATATAATAGAGTTGAACTAAGTTGAACTAATCTAGGTTTGCCATGGCGCCGTGTTAAACTTAGAGTGGAGCTCACAGGTGTTACGGATTAACACGTAAACCAAGGTTGAACACCTTGGCTAGTCTATGTTTGAATCGACTTTGGTGATAGACTATAATGCATAATGTGAACTTAAGTGGAACTTAGGTTCACATTAGGGGGCAGGGAGCAGGAATGATAAATAAACTTAAGAGCTTAGGACTTGTTGAAATTTTCAAAAAAATTTACAAGTTAAAATGGGCTGAACAACTGTTGAAATTTCGGAGAAATTTACAAGTTGGAGCCGAGGTAATTATGAATAAGGTATCCGAGATACATATTACCCGAGGTGACCAAACTGTGTTTTCAAAACTTGGAAAGGGTGAAGTCTTAATAGAAGATAGCATATGGAGGTAAAAAAGCAATATTTAATAACACTTGTAAAAATATTTTGATATTTTTAAAGTGTTAGACGAGGTATGCTAATGGTTGGCCGAGGCAAACAGACACGGTTTATATCCGAGGTATTATATCCCGGAGTTATTATACAGTTAAGGTATACTTTGAAGAAATGTAGAAATATTCTAAGTATGAAAGCATATAAGGCATGGAAGGAAAGCAGTAAACATACATGATGAGAAGCATTCAACACTTAGAAGGAAATATAAGACTTGCATCCAAGATGGAACTTGTTCATAAGCAAAAGGCACTTTGACTGGCAAAAGGACAACTTGTTCGACATAAAAGAAGGCTCATCGACCAAATTAGAGCTTAAAAGTGTTCAAACAAAATGAAGGTACAACCGAAAGAAGAAAAGTTCAAAAATTCTTAGTGTTGGAGGCACGGCATCGGCCAAAGTTGCTTAACCTCATTGTTGGCTTTGTGTCGACCTCGCTTGGCAATGTAGTCTCCTTCTCCGCAGCCTATCTCAAATCAATTTCCGTATGTCTTATCTAAGCTTTTCTCGGCTAAAAGAACCTCGGCTTTAGAAGTTGTTTATTTGGGAGAGGCACCCTTGGAAACCAAGTCCTCTTCCTTATCATGAGTCAAGTCCAGGACTTGAACACTCAGAGTTGGGGACTTGACCCCAATAACAGTTTCCTCTTTATCAGCATCATCAGCCTCGGAGTCTTTGTCCTTGGCTTCGTCCTCTGAATCCTTGGGAGCAGGAGGGAATGGCAATTGGAGTTGATTGGTATCACGAAGAGGGGAGTCCGCAGGAATAGACAGTTTGTCTAGGGCCGTAGTCCAGCCGAGGAGAAAGCCTCGGTTACAGGCTTAGGTAACCTGGGTTTTGTATGCATCATGGACGGCAGCCTGCCCCTCTGAGAAAGCCTTCTCATCGGCAGCTTTGATTTCAACCTCTTTAGTGGCCAAGGCTTTTCGGAGCTCTACTTGGGCTTCGGCTGTTTTTGTTTCAGCCTTCTTGGCCTCAGTTTTGAGAACCTCGACCATAGCCTCTGCCGTCTCTTCTTTTTCCTCGGCCTGGTCTTGGGCTTGTTTGGTTGCCTTTGCTTCATCTAACAAAACTTTCATCTTGTCCTCGGCGTTGTTTAAGGAAGTGAGGAAGCCAACAGCCTCCTTGGTCTTGTGGACCAATTCCTTCTTCAAATCCTCAGCTTTCACCGCAAAGGAATGAGTGTGCTGGATCACCTGAGAAGAAAAGGAATAAACAAGTTAGTAAAATTTTGAAGTATAAAAAACTTGAAGTAAAAAGCCAAGAGTTTCAAGTATTGGGAACTTACCAGGATGGAGTGTTGTATCATCAAAGCAAAGTTTTCCTATTCAGAGATCTCAGCTATACGGTTTAGATCAGTCAGCAGAAGAACGGCGATGGAGAGTGCAACGCCAACTTCAATATTTTCAATGGCACTATCACCAGCCATGATTGGTTAGTCCCCAATAGCAATAGTGGGAGCCCAGGGCTCGTTGGCCTAGAAAGCACTTAGGCTAGCTCCGGCCTTAAACCTCAACTTCTTTGACCGATCAATATCAGATGGCTCAGGCTCGGCCTTAGCAGGCCTTTTTTCAAGGGCAGAAGCATTTTTCTTGACCTCGACCAGTTTTGAGATCGGCACAGTGTCGTAGTGTCCACTTGGGTAACTGGGGCCTTTGCCTTAGCCCTTTTTACCCTCTTTGGTTTTGGCTTATACCGATTCGATGGAGAAGATTGAACTGTCACCACTCCTAGCAGGTCAGCCAAGAGGTCCTCTACGATGACTTTGTTGCGACCCATTTCCTCAGCAGTTGCAACAACGGTGATTTTAGTGCCAAAATGAATTGCTGGCAGATTGGTGGGGTTTGTTGGGTCAAATGTCGATTCTTCGTAATCTCGTTGTCCGCGATTTCGTTCTCGCCGACAGGGCCATTTGGCGGAGCTTGCCGTCGGCGTCGACATTGTGGTATCAAGATGAGTTGGGGTGGCAGATGTTGATGGCAACTCAACTGGATCAGAAGAGGAAGCCTAATCAGCTCTTGGTGAAGAGGTAACTGGAGAGGTTGAGGCAGATGGTCGAGTTTGACTTCCCCGTGGAACGTCGGACATAACCGACTTGTATGTTGGGATATAATTGAGTAGCAGAGGAGCTTTGCGCTGGTCTATAGGCAAGCCCAGTAGCCTTTTCAGGTCTTTACTGGGGAAGAAAGATTGGCAGAAGTCTTTGGAAGGTTAAAGAAGAGCTGTAAAGAACAAAAAGCAGACATTAGAACAAATAGGGGAAAATAAAGTAATAAAGTCTTAAGTAGAGAAGTTAACACTTAGTTCTTACCCTCATCCTCTTTAAACACAGATCGGCACAAAGGGAAGAAATGGAGATCGTCATCAGGAGCAAACTCCTAGTTACCCGAAATGATCAGGTAATCATCTCTAGCACCCTTGTTGGAGTTTAGGAGGTCGGCTACGATTTTGTAGGCTATGGATCTCAAATTTTGAGGTAATAAATGTAACCTCTTTCGCACTTCAGTCACACATGGTATAGCAATATTGAGGTCAACTAATGTTATCCTAGCATTTTCTCGGTGAGCTAGGCAATTATCCCATTAATAACCCTCAGAGGAATTGATGGCTAGCTATATAGGGTTGAGTTTGTAGTAGTGAAGGACTTCCTAAAGGAATGTTCAGAGGAAGCCGAAGTCCGCATTCTATGAAGGCAACCACGGGGAAGGGCATGGAATCTCCATCTAGCATAATGGAGTCCTCCTCCCTAGCCAACCTAATCTAGACGTCGGCAGGGATAGAGAACTCCCTCTTAAAATACTCGAGTTTTTCTGGGAAGTCTACCCTCCGCTCAACATACCCATTGTCTCAAATTTAAAAGGGGTTGGGCAACAAAGTGATGGATAAAGGTTTGAATACCTCGGCTAAAACCGAAGCTAGCAAGGGAGCTAGGGTTTTTTCAGATCTAAAGGAAGTTTTGTTTCAGTTTTTCCTAAGTAATTGGTTTCTAGGCAAAACCTAATTTTAGGTCTACGTAGAAATAAGAATTTAGGGAAAAATCTGAAAATACAACAAGAAAAGCAGAAAAAAAAAGCAAGATTCAAAGTCAAAATGCATCAAAGGCAAAATTTAGGAATTGAACAAAGCAAAAATGTAGAAATACAGATATGGCAAGAGCGGTGCCAGTACAAATGTGCCAAAGACGTGCTTAGTCATACGAATGGCAATCCAAGAACATGAAAAATTACAAGCACGATGTGAGTGTGTGAAAGCAATGTACGCAAATCACAAGCAAATACAATGACGAAAGTTTGAGGAGCAAGGCAGAGTCAAGAACAAAGGATATCTTATAAACAAAGTACAATTGCAAAAACAGATGTAACTTCCACAGTAACAGATACAAAGTGGAATATATGGGAAAAAAAACTTTATAAAAAAAAGAACTAAGGACTTACCAAGTGAAGCCGACAGAAAGGACACCAGAATGAGTCTCGCTGGAGTCAGATGACGTGAATAGTCAAAACCAAATGATAAATTGCTTGCTGGAGGAGATGATTGGAGCAGTTGCAGGAACTTGGAAGCACAAAAATAGAGGATTGGGAGAGAAGAGTTAGCAAGGGAAAATTCGAAGAAAAATTGAATTCTCAAAGTGAAAAGACGGAGAGAGAGTAAGAGTTTTGTCAAAAATTCGAAAGGGCAACAAACCATAATGGAATGCCTAGGACGAGGTACTTGTCAGGCTGCGTGGGCAAATCGACGTGACTTAGTAACGCGTGAATGGTACGAGCCAATAGGGGCGTGACACATGGATAAAACAGTTGAGAAAATCGTGTGTGATAGCTCATGCGCAGATAAAACTCTTAGAATTCTTGATCTGATAAGGCAACAACCTCAGCTATAGAAACGATCTCGGTTAAGGAACTCAAAGAACCGAGCTTTTTGAATCTTGGTCATTAATAGGAGATGGACAGTTGAGTCCTGGGTACATGAAGCCGACGAGTAATGATCTTGGACGTGGAAGAAAGAACGAATTTTAGCCGACATGGTAAATAAACTAGCAATATAGGCTCCATCACCTCAGGTTGCCGAGGTAATAGAACCTAGGGGGTAGTTGTGGGGGCATATTTTGTGAATGACAACACGTGGCCAAGGTGACGCCGAAGTGTCAGCTGAGGTGCCACGTGGTCTAGTCTTGATGTTGAGGTGATCTCGGCTAGGCCAAGGTTGTTCCAGAAGATATCAGAATCTGAGATGAGCGGATAAGGGACAGGAGTCCTAGAATAGGGAAGGATCTCAGTTTGGATAAAGATAAAGCTCTTAGGGAGTTTATCCCTATCTAGTTGAGAGTCCAAGGTGAGCACTGAGTCAAAGTCCATTGAAGTTAGGCTTCTACAGGGATTAGGTCAGTGTTGGCTATAAAAACAGGGCACCCTTATGGGTCTAAGATATATGTGATATATTGTGAATAACAAGTTCTTTGCTTGTGAGTTAAGCACAATTAGCTATCTCTGAGAGATATTTGATTACTGACTTAATCATCAAAGTGCCCACGGGTGGACGAACCACCGCCGGATTCTTATCTTTCTGTGGCAGGTTATTCGGGCTTAATCTATTCTGTCGGTGCTCTCCGGCTGAGTTCCTCATTTTATAGCTATCTCAGCTGGGGAATTGTATTCTCAGGTTCTGTCCGGTCACTGGCGACAACTCATTCGCTCAAGCGAGCCTCGCATATATCAGTTCACTGCAGCTCATTTTCACTTCACTTTTTGTTATCTTTTCACTCAAAAACTCTAAATCGGCTCCTTCTCTCTCTAAAATTTGAATTCTCTATACAAATACACCTAGATCTAAGGGTTTCTCTACCCTACTCCCTTTGAGAAAAATATAGAGCATCTCGTGGGTTTCTATTTGATCTGAATAAAGTCAAGTTTGGATGTCTTTGAGGTTTCTCCACTTCTCCTTTGGGCTTCTACCCTTGAGGTAGGGATATTCTACACCTTGATATAGGTTTTAACCTAGTTATTTGTTGTTATGTATAAGTGGTGAAGTTTTGGGAGTATTTGAGTAAACCTAGGGTGTGGATTCAAATTAAAAAGAGGGACTTCTATGTTGTGTTACATAAATGATTATGGGGTTTTGGTAATGAAGTTATCTTATGTTAGAATAGTGGATTTTAACCTTTGGGGTTAATATTTGAAAAATGGGGAAATTTGCCCTAATATATCTTGAATGATTTTTTTGCATGAATAATGAAATTGGCATAGAAAATGTGAAATTGGGGGAAAGTATAGATGAATGGTGTTTTTGGATTTGTTTAATCACTCACCTATGAAAATGTAATAAATTATCTATTATAAAGATTGAATATCTATATAGAAATATCTGTATTGGGCTATCGGTGGAGGATAACTATGATTGTTGTAGAAATTGCATGAGGATTGGGTGAATTGAAACTAATCATTTAATTGTGTCATTGAATATAACGGTACGTTGAGGCATTGAATATGTATAATTGATAGTCATTGAATATGACGGTACCCTTAGATACATAGTGTATGTATAATGTTTTGGGAGAAAAAATGGGGATGTACTCCATGTTTTGGAAGGAGATAGGAGATGGATTGCACTGAAATTAAGTTGGTCGGAGTGTCTAGAGTGAAAGTCCCGAAATCATATGTATACATGGGTGCCGATCCCGCGGATGAAATTTCCGTAAAATGGCAAGATTGAAGAGCTTGTATGATGGTTATGTTGATTGAGAACTACTGAGTTGTAGCCTTAGTTGGGTTATTTGAAAAATTGTAAACTTGATTTATGCATAGAAATAAAATGAATGAACTTGAAATGAATAAATGGAAATGGATTGAGATGTGAGTATCGACACCGTGTGGTCATGTGAAGAATGTGCGTTTGTTATAAATATTGAATATATCTCTAACACTTATATCTTAGTTAAACCTCATATATTGTGTTATACTGTTTCTACTGGACTTAGGCTCACCCTACTTGGGAAACCATTTTCAGGTACAGGTGACATACTTCCTCCAAGGACATAGCTTTGAAGGACCGAGGAGCTGGAGGCTCTATTTTGTGTTTTGTGTTTAAATATTTATTCAAGCCAAGGGCTTATATATGTACAAAGCTTATGACTCTTTTTTTGTAACCAAGTAATGTCTTGGAAAGATGTAAGCCCGTAAGGCACTTATTTTGTTGTTATTAATCAGTGTTACATGCTACAGATTCAGGATAAACATTTATGAATGTATATTGCATGTATTACCTCTGTATTATGAACTCTGATGAATGAAGGTATAGCAATTTTATTATGCTTACTTCTTCTATGAGTTGGATTATTTGTATTATTTCGGGGGCATTAGACCTTTGGTAGTGTGGTCGGAAATCAACACCCACATATACGCCTTTGTTCTCCCTTCTTCTAATTATCACCGTGTTCACTACGTGCTCAAATGGCCAAGTATAAGAATATTTCTCTCAAGTAATCGGATATGACGTAATCGAGTCGTTATCAAGTACTTTTTCAAGTCGCCAAGGCTAAAAATGGTTTGCACTTATCGAACTTCGCTTATAAACCTGCTCGTACGCGCCCTTCTAGTCAACATATGCACTTGTTTTGCCGACATCGGGCTCTTCAAGTCAATAATGGCCTTGATTTGATCTGGGCTTGCTTCGATACCCCTTCTGGTAACCAAGTATCCCAGGAACTTACCAGACCCAACTCCAAATGCGTATTTCGAAGCATTAAGTCAAAGCCGATATGTCCTCAGGATGTCGAAAACTGCCTTTAAGTCAGCTCGGTGATTCTCAGGTTCTTTGGTCTTCACGACCATGTCATCAATGTACACTTCTACTATTTTGCCAATCTGATCTCTGAACATCTTGGTCACCAACCTCTAGTAGGTTGCTCCTATATTTTTCAACCCGAAAGGCATCACTTTGTAGCGATACAGCCCTTTTGGGGTGATAAATGCAGTCTTCTCTTCATCGGAGGGATACATTACTATCTAGTGGTATCCCCTGTAAGCATCTAGGAAGCTCATCCTTCCATGCCCTGAAATGGAATCTACTAACTGGTCAATTTTCGGGAGTGGAAAACTGTCCTTGGGGCAAGCCTTATTCAGGCTGGTGAAATCAACACAAACCCTCCACTTGTCGTTCTTCTTTTTTACCACCACAATGTTGGACAGCCAAGTAGGGTAGTTCACCTCACGAATGGCCTTGGCTTCCAGCAGTTTGTCCATTTCCTCCTCAACTGCCTCAACATGCATCAACGCTTGGCCTCTTCGCCATCAATGACAGTTTAACCGAATCTACATTGAGCATATGGCACGTGACTCGGTCAATGCCCGCATCTCGTATGGCATCCAGTGAATACTTCTATATCGTCCGTAAGAAAGCTTCTAACTCCCTTTCCTCCTCTTCACCAAGTTTGCCGAGAATGAAGAAGCGCTCTTCATCCCCTTGTTGGACCAAAATTTTCTTTAAGGTTTCCTCGCTTTTGTCGACCGGTTCTTTGCCGACGTCATCCAAGACCTCCATGTCCTCATCTTCATTTCTACTGCTTCTGCCTCTCGCATGTTGCAGGTGGATTTCATTGCTGCCATGGAGCAATTTTTTGCTTGCACCTGATCTCCTTTGACCTCCTTAATTCCATACTTGCTAGAAATCGCATACTGGTGCAATGTTGAGGAATGTTCTTATTACAAGATAACCATGGCCTCCCAAGATAACATTGTAAGGAGGGGGTGTCACCATCGTGAACTCGTGGCTTACCTTCTTGGTGCCTGCAAGCACCTCCAAATTTATTGCTCCCAGAGGCCATGCTCAGATTCTATTATACCCACCATTAGGTCGCTTGACCGCTCCAAATCATCTCTTGAAGGCCAAGCTCCTTGTAACATCTAACATACATGATGTCACAAGAGCTGCCTTGGTCAATTAGAATGCACCTTACCTGGCATGCTCCAATTTTGAGAGTTACTACCAGAGCATCGTTGTGTGGATGCTACACCATGTCTAGGTCGGCTTCAGTAAAGGACACCATTGGTCCCCGGCACTTATCTATCTTGGGCCTTTTTTCCTGGACTTGATACACATGCTGTAAATGTTTCACCCTCTGAGTCTCCCCATGTACCTCATTCTCATTAACCCTCGAGTGAATCACATTGATCACTCGAGGTCCATCTGCTTGTTGTGGTAGTGGTGGAGGTGGTGCTGCTAGTACCTGGGGCAGTCTCGCCTGTTCTTCTCTCGTTCTGGCCTTATCTACTAGGTCCCTCAAGTGACCCTGTCTGACCAGGTCCTCCAAATGTGTTTTCAGGGCTCTGTACCCTTGAGTCAAGTGCCCATCCTCATTATGGTAAGCACAGTGCTTCCCAAGACTTCTTCCCATAAATTCGCCAAGAATCTTCTCCGACGCTTTAGAATACTACCGGTTCTCGATCCTTTCTAGAACTTTATAAACCGATCCCGAACACCATGGTGATCAGGCAGTTCTTAATCCTGCTTTCTTATCTATTAAACCCAGATACCTCGACTTTGCTTCGTGAGCCATTTCTCTTCTCCCGCTTTGGTGCCTTCTGCTCCTGTATCCTCTTCTACTCGACATATTTCTCAATCCTTACCATGAGCTCCTCCATGTTTTTGGCGTAGTCTTTGCTGCTGACTTCGAGCATGCAATCATCCTCAAGACCATTCTAAAAATACACAACTGCCAACTCTTGGTTGCATCTTGGTATTAGGTTGAACACCTCATAATACCTTTTGGCATAAGCCCTATGGCTCTCACCTTCGTCGATGATTAAAGCCATCAAGGAGTCTACCCTTACTGGTTGCAAATTGTTTGTGACAAACCTAACCATGAACATCTCACCAAAGCCTTCCCAACTCTTCACAGCCTTTTCGACAACTTGTGAAACCAATCCGATGCAATTTCTCCAAAGGAAAAAAGGAACACCTTGCACAGCAACAGTTCGTTCCCAGTATATAAGGCCATTGAATTCAGGTATAGGCCGACGTGAAAGTTCGAATCTAACTTATCGTCATACATTTGGAACCTTGGCATATGGAACCTTTTTGGGGCCTCAAACCTATCCAACTCTATTAAGAATGGAATTCTCGGCTTGACGGGTGATGTGACCTTAGCATTCTGCCGCTTCCTCTGGAGGTAGTCCCTCAAATCCTCCTTAGTTTGTCTAGGAGCTCAGCTGTCAATGAACTTCAGTCTCTTGGGTACACTACTCCTGGTGTCATTATGCCTCCTCTTGGACTTTTCTTCATTCACCGTGTCAAAACAAAGTTTCTTTCCTTGAACGTGTCGATGTTCCTTGACATAAGTTCCCTTGGTACGAGGCATGCTCTAAGACTCTTCTCTCATTGATTCTGCTCACCCAGCATCCCTTGAAAGCCGATGTGAATATTCGTCTCGACATCCCTCCTTAGGCATCTATCTTTCCATACCGTAACGCTGTTTCATTGTAATATTCGTCTCGACCTAATTTCTTTGATGCATCTGTCTCTTGGCTGACGTCCTTCTCCCCAGGATTCTAATCCCGTGTTCCTTCGTTATGGTTTTCTTCCTCCATGTTTGGGTCAGCATGACTACCACTCCCACTAGGGATGTCATTCCCGATCTTTTCTTTATGCCCGTCGATGGCCATTTATTCTCTTTTCGTTCCCACAAATAGTGCCAAATTGTGGGTGTTGATTTTCGACCATAGTACCAAACAGGAAACTCAGCTGGAAAGCACCGGCAAAATAGATTAAGCCCGAACAACCTGCAACAAAAAAATAAGAATCCAGCAGTGGTTCGTCCACCTAGGGGCACTCCGATGATCAAGTCAGTAATCAAATATCTCTCACAGATAGCTAATTGTGCTTAACTAACAAGCAAAGAACTTGTTATTCACAGTATATCACACATACCTTAGACCTACGAGGGTGCCCTGCTTTTATAGCCAGCACTGACCTAATCCCTATATAAGCCTAACTTTAATAGACTTTGGCTCAGTGCTCACCTTGGACTCTTAGCTAAATAGGGATAAACTCTCTAAGAGCTTTATCTTTATCCAAACCGAGATCCTTCCCAATTCTAGGACTACTGTCCCTTATTCGCTCATCTCAGATTCTGATATCTCTGCAGACAACCTCGGCCTAGTCGAGATCACTTCGGCATCAAGACCAGACCACGTGGCATCTCGGCTGACACTTCGGCGTTACCTTGGCCACGTATTGTCATTCACAAAATATGCCCCCACAAGAGTCATTGTTGGAGGGCTCGCGTGTGGTGGGCCATCTCGGTTGGCACAACAAGCTGAGCTTAGAAAAATCAGACAAGGCTCTGATAAGGAGGTAACGACGGTGGACCAACCCCACAAGCAACCCAAGCAATGGTCTAAGCCGATCACCTTTAGGAGACAGATTGCACAGGCATTTGCAACCCTCACGAAGACCCCCTAGTCATCTTCGCTCTCTTATCTAACTACAAAGTCAGGAGAGTCCTTGTTTATAATGGCAGCTCCTCAGGCATCATCTTCCTCAACACCTACCGACAACTCAAGGTCAGAGAATAAAAGTTGTCACCCTTACAAATCCCTTTGGTTGGCTTTACTGGGGATCGAGTGACCTCCATAGGCTCCATCGACCTTTCAATCACCATTGGGAAGTATCCACGAAAGTTCACCAAACTCTTAACTTTCCTCATCGTCGACTGCCCTTCCACCTACAATATCATACTTGGACGTACGGCTCTCAATGCCCTCCAAGCCATAACATCCATATACCATTTGGCTATGAAATTTCCTACTGATCAAGGGGTCAGCACAGTGAGGGGTGAACAAACAATGGCCAGGGAATGCTATGTTGCCTCGTCAAGATGAAAGAGGCTATGATAATCGAAGGCCTCGATGTCAGGGATGGGGAGGAGCTAGTTAGAGGTGAACCCATGGAGGAACTAGTCGAAATCTCCATTGATCCCACCAATTCAACGAAGACGGCTAAGATTGGCAGTCAGCTGTCCTCTCAGGTCAAGGCCAACCTCACGGCTCTCTTAGCTGAGCACAATGATGTCTTTGCTTGGACCCATTCGGACATGCCAGATATCGATCCTTCTTTATTACTCATCGCCTCAAGATAAGCCCCGCCTGACTGCTTTCGTAAATAGCGATTTTCCATCCCGAAAGAATAATCTCATTGCCACTAAGGACAAACCGCCGAAAGCCTAGTTCATCGTAAACGTGGACTATCCTGTATGGTTGTCCAATATGGTCTTAGTCCAAAAAAATAATTGCAAGTGGCGACTGTGTGTCGACTACTTCAACCTCAACCAAGCCTGCCCTAAAGATAGCTACCCACTTCCCAAGATAAACTTATTGGTCGACGCAATTGTAGGACATCAGATGCTTAGCTTCATAGATGCTTTTTCAGGCTATAATCAAATTTTAATGCATATGGCCGATCAGAAGCACACTTCGTTCATTACTGACAGAGGGACTTATCATTACCATGTGATGCCATTCAGTTTAAAGAATGCAAGAGCCACTTACCAGCGCTTGGTTAATGCCATTTTCAAAAGCAGATAGGTCAGAATATGGAGGTCTATGTCGATGACATGTTTGTCAAAAGCAAACTCTCCTCTAACCACTTAGTAGACCTACGAGAGACCTTCCAGTGCCCGCAAGTATAAGATGAAGTTAAATCCAATAAGTGCGCTTTCTGTTAGATCCGTAAGTTTTTGGGGTACATGGTCAGCTACAAGGGCATTGAGGCTAACCTAGAAAAGATCAAGGCCTTAATCAAAATGCAGTCTCCCAGAACGGTAAAGGAGGTTCAGCGGCTCACAGGTAGGGTCACTGCTCTCAATCGCTTCATATCAAGGGCCACTGACAAGTTCCTTCGGTTCTTCAAGGTACTGTAACTCTTTCGATCGAATATCGAGTCGGGGAGGCATTCCAACAACTAAAACATTGCATGGCACACTCTCTCCTCCTCTCTCAAGCAATTCCAAGAGATACCCTCTTTCTCTACTTAGCTATCTCCCACACCGCAGTCAGTGCTACCTTCGTTAGAAAGGACGACTCAGTCCAGCGCCTGGTTTATTACATCAGGTGTGCCCTTCGAGGTGTCGAATAGACTTATCCCCTGTTGGAGAAGATGGCCCTAACTCTGGTCATCTCCTCCAGATGCCTCCGGCCCTATTTTCAAGCCCACTCCATAGTGGTCCTCACTGACCAACCTTTGAAGAAAATCATGCAACAGCCGGAGTTGTCAAGCCGGCTAATGTAGTGATCTATCAAATTAAGCCAGTATGAGATCTCTTATCGAATTCCCTAACAGCCTATTAAAAGCCAGGCTATTGCAAATTTTATCCTGGAATTCACCAATCTCACTCCAAACACACCCCCTCCAACAGCATGTGCCACACTTGATATAAAAGACCCCAATTCTTGGACTCTTCGTGTTGACGGTTCATCTCGTAAAGAGGGTAGTGGAGCTGGCTTGATCCTCATCATCCCAAAGGGCAAATACTTCAAATGTGCCCTTCGCTTCCTATTTGCAGCCAGTAACAATGAGACTAAGTATGAGGCCCTGATCACAGGTCTCCAGCTGGCTCGTGACATTGGGGTCGACCATCTTCGAGTGATTAGTGATTCTCGGTTAGTGGTCGGATAGATAACAAGCGAGTTTGATGCAAAGGAGGCAAGAATGACTGCATAAGGACATCCTCTTCCCTCACCCGCCTCTTTAATAATAGCTTTCACATCAAGCATGTCCCCGGTCGAGAACTCCCAAGCAGATGAAATGGCACTTAGCCTCAACAGATCAATCCAACCTCACCACAAAGATCCTAATTGAATACCTAACCTATCCAACAGTTTCACTAGACCACAAACATATTCATCTGCTCCAGGACAAGCCTATCCCATGGGTCCAAGACATTATTACATTCTAGAACAGAGAGTACTACCAGAAAATAGACAGGAGGCTACCAAGGTTAGGGCTCGGTCGTCCAATTATATCCTTAACGATGGCATCTTGTATAAAAGAGGATTCTCACAGCCATACCTCAAATGCCTCAATAGTGATCAAGTCGCCTACGTCATGAGAGAAATACATGAAGGTATTTGCGGCAACCACTCTAGGGGACGATCTTTAGCTCATAAAATCCTTCGCACGGGCTATTTTTGGCCCACACTCAACCAAGATACCATCAACTTCATACTCAAATGTGACAAATGCCAGCGCTTCGCCAACATCCCACATGCCTCTCTAACAAAGCTGATCACACTCAGCAGTAATCACCCCTTCACCAAGTGAGGCATCGATCTCATAGGCCCCTTGCCGACCAGCTAGGGCCAAGTGAAGTTTGTCATGGTCTCCATCGACATTTCACTAAGTGGGTAAAAGTAGAGCCCTTGCCAATATTAATGGTTTAAAATACCACTAGGTTCATTTGGCCGTCTATTATGTGCCCAAAGCCATCTTCTCCAACAATGGCAAACAGTTTGACAATGCCAAATTTAGATAATTTTGTGATGAGTTCAACATCAGGACCTGTTTTTCTTCCCCTAGCCATCCTCAAGCTAACGGCCAATTGGAAATCACCAACCACTCTATGTTGAAAATCATTCAGACAAGTTGGAGGCCGCCAAGGACTCGGGCGTAAGAGTTGTTAATGTCCTCCGGGCCTATCGGACGACAAATTAAAACTCCAACTGGGGAGACCCTTTTCGCCTAACTTAAGGTGTTAGGCAATATCCTCGCAAGTCGCCTCACCGACACCTGTGGTCATCAATCTCGATCCACAACTAAACAAGGAATTTTAGAGGGTCGACCTAGACCTCATCAAGGAACTGCGAGAAACAGCCGCTGTCCAACTGGCCTTATACCAACAGAAAGTAAGGCAACACTATAATCACAGAGTCCGACCGAGGGAATTCATAGTGGGAGACCTAGTCTTATGAGAAGCAACCCTTGCCACTAAAACTCGACCAAAGACAAACTAGCAACTAAGTGGGAAGGACCTTACATCATCAAAGCAAGACCTCGCCCAAGCACGTACCATCTCCAAGACATGGAGGGCAGAGACCTTCCTTATCCATGGAATGCCGAACACTTCAACGTTATTTCCAAAGAAAGCGGTGTTTCGCTTTTGTATGATTCAAATTATTGTATGTTTCATTTTGTTGAAAACACTTGTCCATTTTGGCCCTTGCCATACAATGCATAAACTTATGATCGTAAGACTACGACAACAATTTAAAATTCTCATTATTTGTGTTGTGCCTTAATCTAAAATTTTTCAAGCAAGCCCTTTCAGATCGAACCCTTCAAGCCTCAACCCAGAGTGAGCATGAAGAGCTCACCAGACTGAAGCCATCAAAGCCTCACCAGACCGAGCATGAAGAGCTCAACCAGACCGAAGAACAAAGCCTCAGCCAGACTGAGCATGAAGAGCCCAGCCAGACTGAGTTAAACAAAACCTTAGCCAGACTGAGCCCTCCAAGCCCCAGCCAGACTGAGCATGAAGAGCTCGGCCAGACTAAGTTAAACAAAGCCTCAGCTAGACTGAGCCCTCCAAACCTCAGCCAGATTGAGCCCTCCAAGCTTCAGCCAGACTAGGCATGAAGAGCTCAGCCAGATTGAGTTAAACCGTACAATGCTTGGCCCCATTTAAGTATCCATTCAAGTATGTCACTCCAGTTGTTAAAGTTACACTTAAAACTCGGTAAGTGTAGCCAAATATCTATTAATTATGACATTCAAGTCAATTTTCATCCAAGTCAATTTTTATCCAAGCCAATTCATCCTTATCATATTTACTTAGCCTCACTCGATCCTTTTGCCAATTCCTACAATTTCATCCTTATTCTTTCTTAACCAACACCAAAACAAACAAAAAACACAAAAATTCATATTCAACACCCAATTTTTATAAATTAAATACAAATTCTTTACACACTTCCACCGTTCTTTACAAAAAAACTAATCCGATAAAAAAAAAAAAAACACCAAAGAAACAAAGAGGGTCTTCAAACCGCTTCCACCTTCACTTTCCTCTTCCTCACTGGATGCCAAATCTTCTTGTACGCCTCATCCAATGGGGTTTGGGCAATGTCCTTCTCTCCTAGCCTTACGCCAAGTCCATGTCCGAAGAGCTCCTCCGCCTCTATATTTGAAGCTTGTCCACCAATCGTTTCTAGTACATGCTCATTTCATGCTTGTAATAGTGTCAAAACCTGGATTATCTCTTTTTTGGTTTGCCCCTCCACCAGTTTAGCAACAACTACATTTGATGGTCCAGCACCACCTTCCCCCTCTCTGGCCAAACTCCTAGCCACAGTTGCGTCAATGGCCATTTGGAAGTCAAAAGATATCTTAAATTGTTCCACCGCAGCGGCACACAAGTCTGAGTAAGCAGCTCTCTCCAATGCCATTCTCTTGGTTAACTCTGCAGTTTTGACCCTCTCTTCCTCGACGATCATCTCCAACTCCGTGATTTGTGCCTCTGCTTTCTCCTTATCTTTCGAGGCCTGATCGTGCAATTCTTCATTATTCAACTAGGCCTCCTCCAATCTCGTCATGGCGATGGTGCAGCTTGTTGAATCTTGTCATCCTTCTTCTCGCCGCCACCGAACTCTAATGACACCACCTTGCAACACACTACTTAGCTCACTTTTGACGATCGCTACCTTGGCAATGCCTTTTGTTTAACCTATTATGGCGTGATCCACCAAGTAACCCTACACCATCGCCAACACCTCCATCTTCTTCGCCTTCTCAACGAGGCTGCATCTTCGCACAATCGCCTCCGCTTTCCTCCAAATAGCTGCCTACCCTTACATTCCGCAATTGCTCCTAACCTCTTCCACTGGGCCTTAAGCAACTGCTTTTCCACCTTCGCCCGACAGCTTTTGCCCACAGAGAGGCCACCAGAGTCACTACCTCCATTTGTGCTACATGTAATCCTCTCATGAGGTCGACCTCAGAATTGTGTAACACTCGCATGGTCGCCCTCAATCACCCCCAACAGACGGTCTGCACCTGCCTTAACCTCACGTTGCACCTCAGAAAGGTCATTTTTATCCATCACCAAGCGACTAGCCACCACATTCATAGTAAGTGGTCGCTCCTAATGACACCACATTTGTGCTCCTCTCGTTCGCTCACTTGCTCCTTCCCTAACTTTCAATTGAAAGGCAAGTCCATCGAGGTTAAGTCCTGCTGCATCATCACGATCGATCTCGCCTCGCTTCCTTCCTAATCAACATTTGGCGCCTCTACCTCCAAACTCATCTTGGCCTCTTCCTCTACAACCTTTGGGGCTATCTCCTCCAATTTCCTTCATCTTCTTCCCTATAGGCCCTTATTCCCTATCCTCTGTAGTCACCTTCCTCTTCTTCTTCTTCAACACCAACGCCACCTCTTTCTTACTTTCTCCTTCAAGGATCCATCGGCGCAGGTAGGCACAAAATCGTTAAGTCCTTCTCTCCCAAGGGTGTGGGACGAGTTGGACCGACCTCTTGACTCAACATCCAGAGACTGGGCCTAATTGTTTCTCCTTATATTTTTCGACCATCGCGAGACCACGCTTGTCTTCTGTACCTTGCATCCACCTCTTTGAGCAGATCTCATTCGCCACCAGTTTCTAACTGTGGCAAACAAGGCTAAGGGCTAAACAAGGTCGTCCCATTTCAGCCCCTCCTTCTCGCAAACCTCCTTCACTTGATTTACCCTCCTCTCCGCCGCCGCATCTAACTTCGGCACTACTAACTTGGTGGGGACTTTCCAAATCATGCGCACTTCCCCATCATTCACGATACATAAAACCATCCCGGTCTCCAACTCTTCACTAAAGAGGGCAACCCCTACCAATCCCTCATTGCTACCGCCTATATGGTCACCCATGTCTCTATCGCTCAAGACTTGTAGCATGTAAAAATTTATCCACCCCCACCGCTTCTCTTGGCCGCCTGCGGGCCATGCGAGCACACAAGCAAATGGAATTTTCTATTCATTCAACATTAGTTGTCTTAGAGCCACCTCTAGGTGATTCAAAGACGTCCACCACTACTTGTGGAGGGGCAACCTCAGTTCTCTCCAAATACCCTCATACAAAGATAAACTCCATCTGTCAGGCATCGATGCCTCTCATTCGCCATCGGTAGCCTCACTTACTGTCAGACCGATATTTGTTACGAACTCCTCCAGATCCTCTACCATTAATGTGGATCTAGCCTTAGTGTGCCAATGGTCAGCGCCACTTGGCTAATTCCACGACCGCCGAGATCATTGTGGAAGGCAGGGTTGCTCGTTACTACACCCCCTTTCCCACGCTTTTTGCCCTATATCGTTCCACCAGCTTCCACATCGCTATCCTCTCCTAAGGCCTCCAATGCCATGGCCGACACTTTTTTGTGCCATCTCCTTCATGTTTCGCTTATCGCTTTGTGAGGGCAAAAAGTTGGCAATGTGCAAGAGGGGAGAGTCCGCTAAGATGTAGGAACTCAAGTATGGAATACGATAATATTTTGTAATCAGATAGGTAAAGCGACAACCCAAAGGCCCAAGGTTTGCCTATTTTCCAAGGGTCGCAGCTTAAAATTTGCTAGTTTAAAAATTCGATAACAAGAACAACCCCACCTTTTCCACACCCCCACCCATCCCTTCCTCTCCCTAACCACTTCAGATCACTTATCCGTGGCTTACATTGCCCCACATGTAAGGCCACGATCCCTTCCTCGCCTATTCCATTTCACATCATCACATGCTTACCAAATTTCTTCAAATTGCAATCATTAATATGTTTTGGCCCTCCCCACGCCGGTCACTCCACTCGCCACCTTCGTGGTCACCTCCTCACCACTCCATTCCCATTTACCTTAATCTGACCGCCTCTAATGATCACCACCCCATTCGCCACCTTCGCAATCGGCCCTAACAATGGTCACCCCACTCGCCACCTTCGCGATTGGCCCCTTCATGGTCGATCACCACTCGCCACCTTCGCAATCAACCGCCTCACACAATCGGTTACCCCACTCATCCTCCTTGTCATTTAATCGCCTCACTACTAATCATTTCGCCGGTCACCTTCGCTATTGGTCGCCTCATGCGGTCATTATTTCGCCTCCTTTATGATCGTCGCCTCACGATGGGTCATTTTGTTCGGCCATCTTCGCAATGATCGCCTCACGATAGGCCTCCCAAGGTGCCACCCCCACCGCCTATCTCTACCTCCTTCCCGCTTAGGGACTACCTCCACTTTTCCTATTCCCTTCGCTGGTCTAAAGTCGCACTTGGGAATGGGGACTATCGATATCGATGGGCCCTCAAGATGGTCCAACCCATAACTCAAGTCCCACTCAAGGCCCAAATCGAGGCCCATACTAAAGCCCAAGATCCTTGGAAAACCAATATTGAACCAAGACCAATAGCATTTAAACACTTGTCATGCAGAAATCAACCACTTGAATGCATAAAGATATCGCAAAATTATTACACCCACACATCACCCATTAATAAGGTCCTTATAGCATTAAATGCAAGAACCCTCCACGGGAGGATACAGACTCACCATGAACGATGCTAATTAGACTATAGACTTTTGGCCAACAAGACAGCTTGAAATGGATAAGGAAATGATCAGCAACGGATATAAAAAGTCTTGGAGATACGCTGATGTTAAGTTTTTCGATCCCTTGTTACACACACACACACACACACTCTCTCTCTCTCTCTCTCAAGTCAATCTGCCCTAACCTAACTTGGTCAAGCCGAGTGTCCGCTGGGAACTCCTCCCTTGGACCTTTTTGTGTATGCTTTGGGGACACCGAGGTCAGCAAATCCATTAGAAAAGTAGATCAGTCCAGCCCATCTTTTGCTGAAGTTACCACATTATTAGATATATTTATAACTTACCCTTTTCTAATTTTTAAATCTACTTAGTAGGTATTTGGCATGCACTAAAAAAGTATACATACACTTATTTGAGTCACATCTATCAACATCTCCTCTCTACTTTTCTACCTACTTTCTCTACCTTTTTACACATTTTTTTTTTATAAAAAGTCAAAAAGTACATTTATTTACAACATTCCAAACCACCTCTTAATCTTGATATACTTAAAAAAGTGTAAAATTTGTACAAAATTATTTTTAAAAATTCATTGAATACAAAAAAAAATACAAGAATATACTAAATTTTCATTTTTTTTTTTGTATTTTTTGTATTTGGTTAAATTTTTCTTTTTAAAAAAAAAAAAATTACAAAGTGTATCTAAATTATGTATATTGCTAAAAAAAATTATGTATATCTAAAAAATAAAAATAACTTAAAATATTCAAAAAAAATTACTTAAAAACAAAAAACTTCCACGCAATATTCAAAAAAAAAAATTTAATAAGCAGCACATAATGCAACGATTTAACAACCGTAGTAGCCACCCTTGAGATCGCTCACCACGCCATGGGTATCGTGTAATAGTTTCCAAGGTGGCACCTTCCACCATGAAACTGTGTTTAGGGCCCTCCGGCCGAAGTCTTTGTGCTTATGACTTCACTCGGCCTTGGCTTCGCTTCGGCTTATCATTGTTCTTTTTCCTCGCTTTGAAGTCCTCGATGCACCTTCAAGGCTAAACATGCTCGACACGGACATGGATCCTCTTGCGGATAATCCTCATACTCCACCAGATTTATGTACATACACCATAACTTAAATTATGTTCTATTTCATCGCTTAAAAAACAAAACAAAAAATGTAGAAGAGCACTTCCAAATAAATTTTAAAAAATTAGTAGATGAGGGGAGGTTAAGTGATATAATATTTAGTTCAGGGTAAAGTGATACGGGACAATAGTTGAGGAGAGTAAGGTGTAATTCACCCTTGCTGAATATGTCAATTACTTGTTTCATGAAAATATGTTTTGAGAGAAAATGATGTTCATGCTAAATATGTCAATTGGTTTTTTTTTTTTTTGGTATTCACAACTAAATATGTTACAATGATAAGTATGTCAATTACTTTATCTTCTCTTCTCTCTTTCTCTCTTTATTTTATGGTTAGGCTGTTTTATTAAAGTTTATTTTGAATTTATGAATGTTTTTGCATGTGTTCCACAAACACAAGTTCGATCATTTGAAGACAAATGGGGATCATGGTCAATTTATGTAGGATGAATGTGCTTAAGATGACCGCATTATGGACTCTGCTTGGGTTATTTGTGTTGACACCGGCGACATATAGCAACTGGAGCTTCAAGTGGTGGCATTGCACTGAAGGTGATTATTGCTTTGTTTTTGTGGCATTTTTGTGTCATATATGCAAAGCGTTTCTATATTATTTGTCTCAATTCCTTAAATTGTATCATTACTTTTCTACTATTCTTATTTAATTAACCCAAGTATGGTGATGGTGGTCGAATTGGTGTTCTGTGGGAGGAGTTGATTGGTGGCCATTGAAAGTTTGGTGGGGGCTATGGTGTATGAAGTTTTGTGTGTGTGTGTGTGTGTGTGAGAGAGAGAGAGAGAGAGAGAGAGAGAGAGAGAGAGGAGGGGGCATTCAGAGGATTTGATTTAAAAAAAAAAAGAAAAAAAGATCAGTTCCTCTATGGCATTTTGTCCTCCCAAGTTCCCAACAACCACGCAAAAGAAATGCTTTTCTTGGTAGTGAATGAAACCTTGAAGTGGTTATTAGGTAGCCAGTTCATTTGATGAAGTTAACCAAGTTTCTAGGGGCCTATTTGGCATCATTTTCATTTTCAATGCTTTTTTAGCTTGTCTTTTATTTAGATTCAATGCCTTTGTTGATCACAATTCACAACTAAAAGTTGAAATTTGCGTGACATCATTTCTAAAATGGATCATTATTTAGTTAAACTTGAAATTTATTATTCAAATATTTTTAACAAATAAGTGGACGTGGGATTAGCAAAGAATATATGGCTGATTGTTAGGCATTCTCAAAAGGTCCGCTTTGGGGCTCCATTTATAGTTGGTTGTTGCGTTAGTGGTGCCGACAAGATTTAATGAAAGGATTTGTTGCTCAGAGTGTCAGGTCTCATCATCACTATATGTATCCTCGTTATTCAAAAATGTTATTTTATTTTATTTTGGGAAGTATAACTAATAGAATATAAAAAATTAAAAAAAAAAAATTGTATCTTATAAACGTGCAATTTTAATTTATCTTTTACTATGAGGAACATTATATTTTCTTGGTATGAGGCTAGTTTAATATCGATATTTTTGTAAACGCCTTTCAGATTTTTTGTGATTTTTGCCTAATTTAGTGCTTTCTTCTATGTATTTAGTTTTCATTATTTATTTTTGTGTTAAACCTGCAAAAATCATATTCTTTGTTTCCATTTATGTATACCCCCAGCTTGTGAATCTAACATGGTTATTATTTTTGTTGCACAAGTCGCAAGCAGGTTCAGGCTCTGCTTGCATGAAAGTTTTACGCTCTCTCTGGTTGATCAAGCCGAGGCTCCTATATCAGTGAGAGCTCCCAACCCTCAACCTTAATGGTTTTTTTAAGGAAAAAAATGACTTTTTGTTTGTTTGTCTCCTATTTAGCTTCCCGTGACTTCAACTAAGCTAAAAGCTACAGAGATTGCAGCAGCCTACAATTCCTTGTCTTTTGGAATGGGTTATTTTGGAAGCTCTATAGAGCGACCTAAGGTACTATAATATGTTTCGAGTAATATTTCAAAGCCCAGCATATGAATTTTCTTCTTTAATTGATATATTTAGATCAAATTTTAAGATCACAATGAGTTCAGTCATGGTGAATCATCTCATTGATAGTAAACTAATACATTGTGTATTAATTAGGTGTGAAGTGTTCGTTAACATTTGATATATTTAATGATTTCTTGTTTTATAATTGAACAAATATTTTATATAAGAGCATATCATAAACTGACTGGAAGAGATTTGCATTTCGTATCTAAATTGTTCATTTTGTATCTAAATTGTTCATTTTGTATCAGTCATAATTGTAATGGTGACATATAACAATTTGTAGTTTGTCCTGTTTGGTTCTTTCTTTTTTTGCATTTTTGTCCATATCATGTTATATTATGTTGGTTTACATTTATTGATTTTTTTGCTGACTACACGAAACGAGCAAGCATGCCACAATTCAAACCTAATTATGTGTATAATTTTTTACTTAATTATGTGTTTAATTTTTTACTTATACGAAACTTATTTGTTTTATTCATCTGCTTTTATGCGTCTCAATTTAGGACTACAAAATAGCAAAATAGGATCTAAGATCAACCGCTTTGCCACCTAAATTGATGTTGGTGAAAGTAGAGGATAAAATATTGTGTGCGCTAAGATTTTGATAAGAAATTTAAAATTTGGAAGTAAATCAAACTGGTTTATTTATTATTTCTTTCAAGTGACTCATCATGTTTCAAATGGTTATTAAGGCAAACCTAAAACTTGAAAGATGTTCATTTTTGCTCATGAGAGAAATCAAGACAATTATTTTATGGACCATTCTTCCCAAGAACATGATAATGGGCTTGTTTGGTGTAGAAAGTTGAAAATGTGTGAAGCATCTTTCATCGGGTCACACCAAAACCTTAAAGCCTAGGTGAGCTTGCATGGTGGATCATGAGTGGGCCAAAATAGGCTACCTCTATGGGCTCATGGCTCAGCCTCCGTGCTTAGCCCAAGATTTGAGTCTTTTTTAAAATAATTTTTTCTTCACTTTTTTTTTTTATAATTTTTGTGGGCTAGGTTGTGCTGGGTTTCAAATTCAAGGCCCAATCTCTCTTAGGCCGCATGTCTAGGATTTGGGCTTTATTTGTGTAAAAGTCCAATGAGCTTGGGCTGTTGGGTTTCAAGTTCAAGGCCCAATTCTAAGCTCTTTAACTTAGGTTGGCCTGTCCAGGATTTGGCCTTTGTATGAGTAAAATCCCAATGAGCTTCGGCCAGGTTGGGTTTCAAATTCATGGCCTAGTCTTACTTGGGGTGGCCAGTCTAGGATTTGGGCTTTGTTTAGGTAAAAGCCCAATGAGCTTGGGCAATGGTTTCAATTTCAAGGCTCAATACTAAGCCCGCCTCATTTTAGCCGACATGTCCAGATTTGGGCTTGGTTTAGTAAAAGGCCCAACAAGCTTGGGCCAAACTAAGTTTCAAATTCAAGGTCCAATTCCAAACCTAGTCTCATTTGGGCTGACCTATTCAGAATTGGGCCTTGTTTAGTAAAAGCCCAACAAGTTTGGGCTAGACTGGTTTCAAGGGCAAAAACTCAGATGCCATTATCTTTGATATTTCTCAAATTTTAAAATTGAGCCTTTGAGATTCATTACAATAAGAAAATAAATATGCACAAATTTTAATCACTAGTTTTTATAGTTGGTTTTAGTGTCATTTCGACCTTTGTAATTTTAATTAATTCAATTTTAATCTTAAATTTTTTATTGTCTCAATTTAACTTTATTAACTGCAATCATTCACTCTTTTTTTTTTTTAAATTATGAAAATTGCACACATAAGTAGCATGAGTTATGCTTTTAGGAACAAAATTATAATTTTTCTTAACTAAGCCAGTCAATCTCAATCATCTCATTAACGATTTTACTTCAAAAACACTAATTGACGTTATTAATTGAATAAAAATAATACAAAATTTAAAATTTAAATCAAAATTAAATCAATTAAAAATGTGAGAATGAAAATGATAGATAAGACAAAATACAAAACTACCAATTTAATTTACCCAACAAACATTACCACTTTCCCTATCTTGATTCCAGGAAAGATCCAAGGGTGCAACCTAAGACAAGAAAATAAAACAAACAACAAAATCAAATCAAGGCCAAAAAAAAAAAAACTATGGTACAAAAGAATTTCCTATCTTGATTCCGTGGAAGATCCATACATCGCTCGCAAGCTATCAGCTTGTAACCTAAGACAAGAAAATAAGACAAATAACAAAATCAAATCAAGGCCCAAAAAAATAAAAAAATAAAAAACTATGGTACAAAAGAATTTTATTTTTTTTATGATTGTCAAGCAAATAATCAAAAATATAATAAAAAAAAAAATAAATTAGTCCTCGATTTGTATTGAAAAGTGTTGTTCGGACTCATGGAGTTCGCTATGAGTTTCATTCTGATAATCTAAACCAATCATTTTGTATTTTAAATTTCTCATTATTTAGTGTTTTTAGACTACTACACATTATTCATGTCGTAACACTTGTTCAATTATCTCTACACAAGAGAGAAAAAAATTTAATTAAACTCAAATTAAATCATTGGTCTCAGAATTTAAGTGAAGTGTCATTTTAGTCATCGTAATTTTAATTTGAACATTTTAGTCCATACATTTTAAATTTTGTTATAAAAGGGTGTTTAGAAGTTGGTAAAAGTCGATTTTTAGCTTTTTTACCAAGCTTTTTAGCTTTTTGAAAAGTGATTTGGGAAGTTCGTAAAAAGCTGGCTTTTAGCTTTTTACCAAGCTTTTTAGCTTTTTGGAAAGTGATTTGGGAAGTTGGAAAAAAGATGGCTTTTAGCTTTTTAGTTTAATATTTGTTTATGGTGTCAAATCAAATTAAAATGACCAAAATACCCTTACCTAACATAAATTTTTTTTTTTTTTTGGTCATAGGCCCCAATTTGTAATTTCACACTTGCGTTTTTATAACTTCCCAAACCAATTTTGATGTATTTTTTTTACTTTGTGTTTTTGGACCAAAGATAAAAACGTGGCTTTTTATTTTGGTTCCCAAAACGCACAAGATGATCTTTCCACAAATGTTGTTAATAATTGAAACATAAAAATTATGCAAAATTAGAAGGATCAAAATAAAATTCAAAACAAATTATAGGACCAACGATATAATAAATATATTAATTACACAAGTGATCATATAATTGGTTTTGAATTTCACTTCACCATCTTTTATTTTACTCATAGTATTTTTCCGCTTCAAATTCAACAATAAGTAATAAAAAAATCACATTCCAACAAAATTGAAAATGTATAAACCAAATCCCAAAACTATATTGTTGGTTAAAGACGGAAAACTTCTAAGCCACCCTCTACTAACCGAGAAAACCATGATAGAGATATGAATTCATTGAAAACATATTAACAAACGAATTGGGTTCTTCTACTAACAATATTATGTTTAGGTTCTTTTATTTTATTTTTAATTTATATGTTGTTTTCGCAGAGTGACAGAGGGCTAATGAAAGGAGACTCTATTTTTGACTTAACTCGCGGCACTCAATTTCTTCTTCTTCTCACAAAAATATAGCCATTTTTGAGATCTAAAGCTTTTTTCACTAAAAAAAAGTCAACAACCTCTTTGCTTTGCTTTGCTTCCGATCTGCTTGGTTTTTTTTTTCCTTCAGAATCGGAAACAATGCCTCTAGCAGAGATCTTTCTCCGCTTCACTAAATTGTCGTTTGAGAAGATGACCACTTTTGCATCCTCGAAATTACCCGCTTTGAAGGTATTGATACCCAAATTAATTAATTGATCAAGATGCTACGCCAAATTGAAGCTATTCTAATTGACGAGAGGAGAAGCAAATGATAGTTCCAAAGTGAACCTATGGCTTGACGATCTCCGTGATCCGCATATGATTTGATGATTTAGTGGATGAGTTCGCCACCAAAGCTTTGCAACACAAGCTCAAGGCAAAGCCGCGCAAGCTAGTTCCAAAGAAGGTAAGGAACCTTATCCCTAATTTCAAGCCAACAGATGTTATCTTTAATTTTAAAATGAAGTCCAAGATTGAGGAGATCAATACCAGATTGCACAATAGTTTTGAACAATGTTCAAAATTTAATTTGGTTAAGATTGTTAGAAGCACCACACCTACTAAGATTTGGCAAAGACCAGAGTCTACATCTTTATTTGATGAACCTCGCATTTACAGCCGAAAACACAATCAGAGTAAGATAATTGTTGCTCAGAAGGGGATAAATCAAGTGATAACAACATTGGCGAATTCCCATTGTGGGTATGGATGGGATTGGCAAGACCACCTCGCCGATGGTATACAAGGATGAAACTGTGAAGGAGTATTTCAATCTGAAAGCATGGGTCTGTGTGTCAAATGAGTTTGACATTATGAAAATAACAAAAACTATTTATGATTCAGTGACTTCCCAAACATGTTGTTTTAATGGATCAAGCTCAAGTTGAACTACAGAAGGCTTTGGCGGGAAGGAAGTTTTTAATTATTTTAGACGATGTCTAGAACGAAGATTACAATGCTTGGAATGTTTTGAAGAAACCTTTCAATGATGGAGCCCAAGGGAGTAAAGTCATGGTGACAACACGTAACAGAGACATTGCAACAATGATGGCAACTGTTGAACTCCATGACGTTAAGATCCTATCAGATGAGGATTGTTGGTCATTGTTTGCACAACATGCCTTTATGTAATACAAGTATTGATGCAAATCCAAATTTGGTATCAATTGGTAAGAAAATTATGGAGAAATGTAAAGGTTTGCCTCTCGCGCTAGGACACTCGGTGGCCTTTTACGCAACAAAGCACGAGATGAGGAATGGGTAAATGTATTATGAGTAAAATATGGGATTTACCACACAATAAAAGTGACATCCTTCCTACTTTGAGATTAAGCTACCATGATCTTCCTTCAGATTTAAAGCAAAGGCTTTGCATAACGCTCAATAATACCCAACGACTATGAATTTGAGGAAGAGGAGCTAGTCCTATTGTGGATGGCAGAGGGCTTCATTCAACAACAAAAAGAGAAGCAAATGAAAGATGTAGGAGCCGAGTACTTCCATGAATTATTGTCAATGTCTTTTTTCCAACCATCTAGTACCAAAGAAAGTTCTAAATTTGTGATGCATGACCTCATCAATTATTTGGCTCAAGTAGTTGCAAGAGATACTTGTTTTAGAATAGAGGATAGATTGAAAGATCAAGACCAAGACAAGAATCTAAAGAAAGCTTGACATTCATCTTACATACAAAGAATACTATGAGGGTATGAAAAATTTGAGATCATTGATAAAGCCATGCATTTACTGACTTTTCTTACCATTTGGCTTAAAATATAGATCGTTATAATTTGGCAAGCAATGTTCCCTTAATCTATTCCCCGGTTAAACGCTGAGGGTGCTCAAGATGAGTAGATATTTCATCACGTAACTTCCAAATTCGGTTGGAGATTTGAAACATTTATGTATCTTAACCTTTCCACGCCATATAAAAGAATTACCCGAATCACTAGGCTCTCTACAATCTACAAACATTGATGTTAAGAGAATGTAAAAAACAAAAAGTTGCCTCTAGATATGGGAAACCTAATTGACCCACGCCATCTTGATACTACAAGTGTAGATTCCATAGAAGAATTGCCAATGGGAATAGGTAAGTTGGTTAGTCTTCATACATCATTCCAATTTTATTGTTACTAAAAACAATGGGCTTTGGATAAAAGAGTTGGGGAACTTAATTTATCTACGGGAAAGCTTTTGCCTATCCTCGATTACGTAATGTGGTAAATCCTCTAGATGCAAGGTAGGCGAATTTAAATGATAAGAAGGGGTTATATGTGTTATCAATGGAATGGAGTGTTAACTCGATGATTCACAAGATGGAAGAGTTGAAATGTATGCTTGACAAGCTACAACCTCACAAGAATTTAAAAGAGCTCCATATCAAAGGCTACCTTGGTACAGATTTCCAACTTGATAGGAGATTCTCGTTCTCCAATATGGCTAACCTAAGTTTAGATAATTGTGGAAATTGTGCATCATTGCCACCACTTGACAACTACCCTCCCTCAAAAAGCTTTACATTAAAGGAATGAGTGTACTAAAGCATGTCGGTTGTGAGTTCTACGGGCAAGGTGGTGTTCAACCTTTTCCATTACTGGAGACTCTAAGCTTTGAAAATAAGCCAGAATGGGAGGATTGGTATACTTTTGAAGATCACAAGAAAGTTCAACCATTCACGCATGTCAAGTATCTCTCCCTAATAAAATGTCCTAAACTTCTTAAAATGTTGCCTATTGATCTACCTTGTTTGAATAATCTAAAGATTTCAGAGTGCCCGCAATTCCTAGTTGAAGGTTCCAGCATTAGCCTTCTATCACTCACCTGTATAGCTATGAATGGCGTCCCTCTAACAAGCCTTGAAATGGTCCTTGAGATGGGGAGTATGGTTGATGATGAAGTGATATCGGCAAATGCAAAGTGTAAGCATCCGAGTTTAATAACTTCCTTGAGCATTGGGATGATCAAGAAACTCGAGCTCTTGCCGAAATAGGTTACTCATGGGCTAATGGAACTCGAAGCATTGAAGATTACAAGCTGTGAAGAACTCAAGACACTGTGGAAGAATGAGGCGAGAGGCAAAGATGCCTCCTTGCATTCAAGTTTGCAAATTAGAGGTTGTCCCCAACTTGTTTCATTGTTTGAAGAAGATAAGATGAAGAAAATGAAGGGCAACATCAAGAACAACAAGAAGAGGGACTCCCTTGCATAGCGAGGCTTGAGCATCTAAGAATATATAATTATGAAAAGTTGAGAAACCGCCACACTGCTACATACCTTCACTTTTCTTCAGAGTTGTATGTCTATAATCGCCCAAGTCTCATCTTTTCCAAAGACAGTTTTCCATGCACGCTGAAAACACTCAAGATACATAATTGTGAGGCTCGTAATCCTTATTTGGGTGGATAACGCAAATTAATGACAATAATCTTGAAGTGTTAACGCTTGAGAATTGTCCATCCTCACATGCTTGATATCGCAGAGGTGGGGGGCTACCACCCACAATCAAACACCTTGAGATTGAGAGGTGTAAGAAGTTGGAGGCATTGCTAGTAGAGGAGGATGGAAATTAATCGTCCATCTCTTGAGTCTGCTCGATCCGGGGTTGTTATATGCTCAAATACATGCCAAATGCCCTTCCTAATAATAATAATCTCGTGAATCTCAACGATTGATCTTGTATGGGTGTAAGAATTTGGAGTACATTCCGGAAGGATGGTTCCACTCCGCAACAAATCTAACATATTTGAATATCAGGGGATGCAAAAAACTGAAGGCCCTACCACACAGATTGCAGAGCATCAACTACCTCACTTCTTTTCAAGAGTCAGATTTGAATATTTCGTAATGGAACAACTTCAAGAAGATTGGTTTGCATGCTTTATCCTCTCTTAAAATCTTGTTGATTGAAGGCAAAGATGAAGAACATTCTGGGTTCCAAATTTTCCGATAGATGGATGTTGTCGCCACCTCGCTGATCGATCTTCATATCTCGTGTTTCCAAACTGGAGAAGCTATCTTCTGTTGTTTCAAAATCTCGCCTCGTGAATTTCTTAAAATCTGGGTTGCCCTATGCTCAAATCTTTACCAAGGCAAAGGTTGCCTCCTCACTTAAGAGATTGTCGATCATCTGGGAAGTCGGAAACTAACAGGAAGTGTGAAAAGGAAAAGGCAAATATTGGCCCCACTTAGCTCACATTCCTTGTGTCGAGTTGATGGTTGATGATTGATGATTCCCATCGCAATACAAGCAATCAAATTGCTGTGTTTCAAAATGTAAACTAATTTGATAAATATATACATTTAAAAATATTTTCAAATTTTAAAACAAAATATTTTTTAAAAATAGAAAATCATATGAAAAACCATATAACTGCTTTTGCTTATCATTTTTCAAATTTTTTTTTAATGAGAGTCCTCAAGTATGCAATACATTACATTTTCAAGTTAATTGATTTTTTTTTGGATGAGGAAGTTATTTTCAAATTCATATAAAAATTTAAAACAAAATAAATTTGTATTTTGAATTAACAAAAAATATTTTTGAAAATAATGAAAAAAATATGTTAAATTTAAATTCATATGACCATTATGAAATGAGTAAATAATTTTTAAAATTTTGTTTGGTTTTGGAGTTTTCAAAAATAGTTTTAAAATTTTTAATTCATATTTTTTTAATATATTGGCTAATTTGCTTTATTTTTTTATTTTTTTTAGATGCATCTAATCTACATATACTTAAAAAAAATTAAAAAATCTTTAAAAAATTTAATAAATACAAGATAAATACGAAAATGTATTAAATATTTAGTGATTTTTTAAACCATTTTTTTCATAAATTTGATATGTTTTAGGTGTATTTAGATTGAGTGGATCTAAAAAATTAAAAAATATTGATTAAAATACTTAAAAAGTTCACTGAAAATAATAAAATATGGATTGAAACTTAAAAACTATTTTTGAAAACGCCAAAACCAAACGAAGTTTTAAAAATTATTTCAATTTCTAAAAACTAAATGAGTTTTGGATTTTCAAATTTCTAAAAAATATTTTTTAGAATATACAACCAAACAAATTTTTAGAAAATTATCTTTCAAAATTGATTATGAAAACCAAACCTTAGTTTTTTGGGTTTTCAGCTAGTCATTAATAAATTATTTTTGTATTTGTTAAGTTGTTACCTATCTAGTGACCGGGAAAAGTCGATTGAAAGTGATTAAGGTAGTATAAATTTTGTTGTAGGGGAATTTTTGGCCACCAAATGAGGGTAATGTTAGAAAAAGAAAAGAAAAGGAAAGAGAATGAAATGTCAGAAATTATGTAAGTAGTTTGCAAATGCTTAGAAAAATTAAATAATTTTTTGTTGTTGGAAGAGCAAACTTAAAAGGTTACAAACAAATATACGATATCGTGTTCAAATTTCATTTTGGTGAGCTATTCTAATAAATATGGAAATTGAAAGCAATTTTAATTGTATACCTAGAGTTGTTACATTTATGTATTAAAAGAATTCAGAGAAGTTTTATCAATCTATAAGGGATTATTTGATATAGATATGTGCTTTCAAGGATTTGAATACAAAGAGAGGCATATTCCGATAGATTTCCTTGCCTGCTTTTATTTCCTGAAGGAACCACAACAAATGGAAGAGTTCTCATTTCTTTCTAACTTGGTGTATTTGTCCCTAGATATCCTGTCCATCTAGTGATTGTTCGCTATCCCCATGTACACTTTGACCAATCCTAGTAAGAATTTTCTTTAGTTGAAACCGTTTTGTTGTTGTCTTTTGTAATGTCTTTACCTAACTTGCATCATATGGCCTATCATTTTGTTTAGGGGAAATATAGCTTTGGGAAAGCTCATGTTAGAATGTTCAGAGTTTCACAATTTCATAGAGGTATGTTGAGTGATTTTTTATACTAAAAATGTAGTGAGTTTGCCTTCCCCCACTATTTTTGTTTGTAAAATTTTTGGGTAGTATGGTGTGTGAAGTGGCAATTCATATATATAGGTTGTTATAGTGATGCCCCAATTTGCTATTTTTCTTTTGATAACTAACTCACTCGCAGATCATCAATATTGATTATTCATCAACTTAAATGTATATGCATTTATATGATGTGTCCCTGACTATATTATAATTTGAATTTTGGTTACAAAATAACTTGTATGTTGTAAAAAGTTGAAGTCATTTATTAAATTGTACAGGTGGAGTATCATCCTGTTATCTTACCCCTTGAAAATCAGTAGGAAAATGCTGCCCATTTTGCTTAGAGGGTGAGTCGACATTATTTGATTAATCTTTGTTTCCTTGTTGGCTTTACTTGATATTTTAATATTAATTATATTCTTATACATCAAAGTTTTTAATGGGCACATTACATACAATTTTTTAATTTTTTTTATAATGTTAACATGTTCTGTATTTCATATGCTTTTATCTCCTAAGCAATTCAAGACCAGTGGATGTTTAACACACCGTAAATATTGTAATTGAATTTGTGTGATGTTATGTCATCGTGATTTGTGTGTGGAAGCTCGCCTTTTTTTTTTTAGATCTGTGCTCAAAGAATTAGCCAATTGATGATTCCCGGTCTTTGGATTTCAAGTAATACTATCGATCAAAATTTTTTTGGTGTGTTGTTTCAAATAGTACAAAAGCAAAAACATCTCGGAAATATTTTATGAAATGAAGATAAAATAGAAATGTTTGAAAATACAAATTGAAATATACCTAAATGTATAAAAGCTAATAATTGATTATAGCCATTCACGTAAAAGAATTAAAAAACTAATGTCACCATGAACTAAAAATTATTAAGCATTGTCAAATAACTCAATTTTATTAAACAAAAATTTCCAATGAGGTCTAAAAACTTACTCAAACAAAGAGTAATAAATGAAAATTTCTAAATTTGTATAGATAAAATTTACCCTTTCAGAAGTATCATGAAAAATCTTTATGAAGATTCTCCACCCTTGGATTAGATTATAGTGCTTGTAGTGTTTTATTGTATATTATACAATCACCCTTAGATTAGTTTCATGAAGCTTTTCATGATATTTATTTCATGATGCGTAGTATTATCGCTCAAAGATATCACACTATGTTTTGGTGTGTTTCACTATGTTTTGATATGTTTCAATGAAAACACTAGAATTTTATTATTCCACTAGTGTTTCGCTTTTACCTCTTGGGAAATGGAAACACTTTGGCTATTTCAATGGAAACAAATGAAAATTTTGTTTCTCATATATATTAAAGATAAATCCATGTCAAAAAGTTTTCATTCATGTATTGTCTACGCCATGTTATTTGGTTCCAAACAAATGGCATATGGTA
The DNA here is from genome assembly GCA_025200525.1 of Camellia lanceoleosa. Taxonomy (NCBI): domain Eukaryota; kingdom Viridiplantae; phylum Streptophyta; class Magnoliopsida; order Ericales; family Theaceae; genus Camellia; species Camellia lanceoleosa. Next base: position 132,691,471 of record CM045771.1, on the reverse strand, counting down.
CCTATTAAAATTGGGTGTAACTACACATGCAATGTTCTCGTGTCTTCCATATGCACTATGTTAACTTATTACAATTGGAGGAATAGTTTCCTATTGTCCGCCTTTTAGTTTGGGGAAATATTTCCTTATGTATTCTTTTTAGTAGTCATGGTGTATTGCCATGATTCTTAGGGGCAGAGCTATGTATAACAAAGTTCCCAATCGAAATTTGAAGATCTCAAATTATATACACTCCACATGTTTACAAAATATCTACCTAACTAACTCGTTACAACAAGTTGAATTAACACTTGACTTGTTTGGTTTGCGTAACAACATATCTCTAGTCCGGTCTTGGATTGAACTCGATTGTCGAAGTCTTGCTTGGTTACACTAATCGTATGAACATTTCACTCCTATGGGGACATCATGTCGCTTGCAAAAGCTTCCGAGTCCAAACAGTCACTTTTCGTGCTCCATGTGTTTTGGCTTTTTATAGTTTATCTTGCTTTTAGGTCGGCAAAATGATCTTATACTTCATTCAAACATTCTATGAAGTGCTAGATTTCAGCTCTTAAACTTTATTTGATGGCCTTTTTTGCGATGGACCAAGAATATTTGATGCAGCTGCAATGATGGAATTTACATTGTCTCCTTGGGATCTCATAATGTATTAGGTGTAGGCCTTGAAGCACACCATTTAATGCTTATAATTCCTGTCTTCCAAAATAAATAACTTCACCTCTCTTTCACATGCATTACTAAAATATTTTAGTGTACTCTGGTTTGCCAAGTTTGATTTCTTTCAAATTGGGTTGATTCATAGAACTTAACTTTGTTCATTTGGCTCAACAATCTAAATATTGCAAGCACAAAACAAAGTGTACTCAAGGCTCCAGCTGCTTGGTTTTTTTAGCAGTTGTAACCTTGGTCCTTCATTTCTCCGTTGTATGTTTCCACTTTGATGGAAGAGTTTTTTTTTTTTTTGTGCCAAATATGCCTTGCTCCTTCTAGGGAGTATATATGTTGTTTTGCAACATTGTGCTTGTTCATAGTGTTTATTGCCTAGCCTTAGAAAACTATCCAGGAACTTTCCCGGATGCAACCTTAGCTTCATTGGTTTCTTTAATATTTTTTCATATTTACATGGAAAACTTTTTGTAAATTTCTCATATTGTCTGCTAACTTCTATACAAGCCTTTTTCTAATAAATAATAATGCTAAATTATTTAAAGAGTCATAATGACAAATTTCAATGGCCGCTAATAAGGGAAGAAAACGCCAAAAACTTTCAATGTATTTTTTACACATCCCAAAGCATTTTCACAAATTTGGACACTTTTTGCACGTCCATTGGTATCATGGCGTTTCAAAGGTCGTTTTTAGCATTTTTCCTTATTTAAATTATGCAAATGTATTCCATGTCCAAGAGATATGCAGGAAGACTCGTAGGAATGATGGAAACAATTTTTATAAAACTAAGTTGCATCTCTCTCTCTCTCTCTCGCTCTATGGGGGAGTTTGAAGTCTTCTATGGAGTCCACCCTAATTTTTTTGCATTTGTATGCTTTGCAGGAAAATCCCTCACTATATACTGTTGAAATGGCAAATGTGGAATCGGTGAGCTTTTAATTGAATGATTTATATATGAATATATGAATACTTTTGTTGTGTTATAATATGGTGAAAATACAGATAGATTTGTATCATATCCTCATTATCTTTTGGTTTTGTTTTTTTTGGTGTGTGTGTATATTTAATGTAAATGTATAACAGATTTTAGAAGAAAAAAACGAAGCATGCTTTTGTATCTATTGGTTAAAATGATGAAAAATTGAAAATGGCCTTTATAGACTTGTAATTTACATATGGCTTTAGAGAAGAATTTTTGGGTGCTTAGAATGCATGTTGTTGTGTGTTCCTATAGTCAAGAGCACTCTATCGAGCTTGCCTATTTATTTTTTGTCCATGACCCATTTTTGGCGTTTTATCCTTTCAAAACGTTACTCACCTAAGGTTTTAGTTCAATTGTGAATTTATTTTCCTCCCAAGGAAACCTTCGAGCAAATATATTTGAAAACCTTTTGAGATCATTAAATTTACGGTTTTTGAACAAAAATGTACCATGTTGCAAAACGTGCTTTCCAAAATCTAATTCGTTTGGGTGTTAACGTTTTGTGGTAACACTTTGGTTTTATGGATTTTGTAGAGAGCTTATTTCCATTGGTTTTTAATTGGGGTGCATTCTCGCATATAGCGCATGCCTATTGTCTCGTTGGTTTGTAATAAATTATCTTTTGTTTTTTAAAATGCAAAGGAAGATTCAAGTAATTTGATTACCATCAATTATTCTAAATACATTGATCCTCTCTAAACCAAATTTCTCTGCTTTTATTTAGTATTCTAGTTCATCATTAATGGATTACTTTCAATTTTATATTAATTGGTTAATTGTAAAGAAGATGAATTGATTATATCTCTTCTTTACTGCATATCGATTTAAGCAGAGGTCAGGACTTTTGGATACATTTCTATCCATGAATCCAAATTCCGTATGACGACAAGAAATTTTAATTTTAGTGATATTTCAGAATACAATAACCGGCTATGTATGGCTACATTTTCCGTAAGGAGCTATTTATAATATACTTCGATCAAAACTTCTTGAGTTGTTCATCCGAACTTCATGCCACCTTACCGCATGCAAGTCCCTAAATGTGATCAATTTTCCTTCATTCTGCCGCTTAAGATTATTGAATAGGTATTTGAATCATGGATGAGTGATCTTGCTTTTTTTATATTTTATTTTTCCTTCATTTCATGTGTTCCTTCTGCTCGCTTTCTTTTCCTTTCTTTCGCTTGTAGATGTGATTTTTATTTGAGTTTATCAAAAGTATATTCTCATTGAACTAAAGTCATCCATGCCAATTATGCAAATGAGGGATTTTTTGGCTAAATCAAATTATTCTTGATATTCCATTATTTGATTTAAAAGCATATGTTATTGCTTCTTCCCATTTTTCTCGATATATCAAATCCTTGGTAGGGTTATAATTAACGTTGATCATGAGTATTTCGTGAATAGATATTTTTACCTCATCAAGATGTTGTGTATTAGTTGTGCAATCGGATAATCCTATGTTGTAATCAAATTCATTAATCCTTATCATATCGCTTTTATTTTCTTTATTTTTTCTTTTACGCACAATTTTAAAACATGTGAGCTCAATTTTCTTCCAACACCGGGTTTCAAAATTGACACTTTTTTTATATTGTGATTTGTGACTATTATAACATCGTAGTGCTTCACTAAACTGAAAATGTTCACTATGTGTATCTAAATATGCTTAATTCTATCCTAGTTGCAACGCAAAGACCAAATGCTTTTCTCTCTTGAGTTTGTCTAATTGCATTTTAGTTTGTGTTAATATCAATAGCGCTTAGGTTGTCGCAGATTTCACCGAAGTTGGTGAAGGTTAGAGTTGCTTTATGGGCAAAATCTAATTTAAAAGAGTTGAAGTATTCACCATGACATAGTATCTAATCAAGGTGTATGCTTTTGTGTATAGATGGGAGTCAATCTAGTTGTCAGCCAGAGAATTGAGGTGTATTGTCCGTCACTTGCCTACCAGAGTTGTCGCTAGATGTAGAAGTGTGAATAAGTTGTCGATAGATTGATGCTAGTTAGATTCGGTGCTACTAGATTGAAGTCGCTTTTACCTCGGGTGTATAGAACCGTTATGCCTCGGTTTTGCTCGCTTAGTCTCCTATTTTTCCCGCTTCGCTTTTTTCGCTTTCTGGATCATATTCAGGATCGCAGCTTGAGAGATATTAGCCGGTTTGGTACTGGTCCGCCATCACCAAATTTAGAAGACTTATGCAAGGTCACAAAGTTCAATATTGTATTACATGGGAGATGAGCATAGCCTGTCTTGCCGCCGTGACCGAATCTAGACAATTGATGTGGGTGCTCATTGGTATTGTGTTTTGTGGTGTGTGTTAGAATTGCTCCGTTAAGCCAAATATTAAAGGAATGAATTACTCGCTGCTTGTCGCCGCCAGATATCGTCTATGGTTGCAAACCCGCATGTCGTTGTTTTGGTCTGTTGTTGTATGTCGCCGCCCTAAGGCATATTGTCAGGTGCGTACGTCGCCGGTGTCTGGCCGCTTGTTGTTACCGTTGATAAGCACCGTTGATAAGTCTGTGAGTTAATTAAGTTAATTAAGATTAGAGTTGCACTAAGTGTAATATTGACACCGCCGTGTTTTGGCCGGAAGGGTATGGAGGGGTATATTTTATGTTGCTCATCCGACAGAGTGCATAGGCCAGGGAAGTTTATCCGGTTTGTTCTGCAGTAGTCAATTTGGTTCATAGTTGATGCTATCGCCGATGTTGCAATTCTGTGCCGTGGAGTTGGCAGATTTGGAAGGTTGCCCTTGTTGTGTGGTTGCGTTTTTCGTTTTGTTTTTCTATTTTGGATTGGTATCTCGCCAATCTGTGGGTTTAGTGCCAGCAGATGATTGTGCTTCCTCCTTGGTGCCAACCTAGTTGGGATTGTGGAGTGTTAGTTATGATGCTTTTTGCACTTCTCTCCTTTATTGATGTATATTGATGCTTGTTTTTGCTCATCTCATCAATGAAGTTTCATTTTTCTTTGCTGATCAAAAAAAAATAAAATAGTGCTGAAGTTGGTGGTGATGCAAGATTTGTTTATCTCACTGTTTGCATCCTGCTCATAGCGGACATGTTAGAATCCACGATTTCTTCAGGGTTCTGAGATTGAATCATAAACTATGCGATTTGCTATGTAATAGTACTCTTATTTGTTGTTGTGTATCTATTTTCTTATGATTTGATGAGTCACTATCTAACTTTCAATGTTGGACTGTGGTGATGTCCTATGTCTGTCCGTACTTCTTAGATGTTGACCCATGTTGTGTCTTTGTGATGACTTGAACATAGTTGCTGGTGACACAAAATGGATGTGAAATTATGGTCACTGATAGGAAAATGCAATATTGTATAACTATGAAGCACGGATATTAATACTAATACGATACTTAGTATGTCGATATGGCAAAATTGAAAAAAGTAGGGTACGGCACGCTTTTGGTACGCTTTGTAAAAAATATTTATTTTTAATTTAGAGTAATACAAAATTGATTAAATGATTTAATTTGTTAAGATTCAACCAACAATTAACATTTAATACTAAAAGTAAAGGTATAAATCAAAATTAAATGTCATTATATTAAATAACTTAAAAATCACAACTTAATTTTATTTTATAAGGGTAAACTACTAATAGGTCCCGATAGTTGACTTAATTCTTATCAAGTCTTATTGAAAATAAGACCTACTACAATCGTCGTTAAAAATAATTTTTGTGACGATTTTTTGCATTTATTGCTAAAAATTGACAATTATCGACTTTTTTGTTATGCGGTTTTTATAAATTGTCTCTAAAACTTACAATTAGTGACGAATTTTTCAAACTGTTACTAAAAGTTGAAAATTAATAACATTTTTTTCAAAACAATTACTAAAACTTATAATTAGTGACATTTTTTGTGACAATTTTTTCAATATATCGCGGAAAATTAACAATTAGTGACGTTTTTTAATAGTGTATGATGAAAAATGCCATTAATTATCATATAACCTATTGGACAATAAGTCCACTTAGTAGGACCTACATGTTAATCTCCCTTATTATAATCATGCTAAGCATAAAATTAAAAATAATAATAAAAAAAGTCTAGGGAAAGAAATTTTATCTCTATAGTAGAAGAAAATAGTGTTTCATGTATCCAGTACGCATGCATAAGTACACCATACGAAGTACCATTCGCCCTTTAGTACCCAGTACTGGTACGACATATTTGTCAAAATACTCATACTTCATAGTTGTATAACTATGTAGACAATACTAGGCCTTAGTCTTGAAGGCCTTTGCTGTGGAAATAAATTAGATACGTGAATAAATTTTGCTCACTTCTCATTCCATGAAATGTGAAACAACATTACAATTTACAGATACTTGATTTGAGAAAGTTTTCATATTTAAGAAGTTATTCTTTCTTGATTTCATCACCTATCTCATGGCTATTATTCTATGTTGTAGATATTTGGAGTCCTTGATGTGGAGAAAAAGGGTAAAATAACATTCAAGAAGGTGATAATCTCTCTCTTAGTTATACATGCATCCCCAATTGGTCCCAACTTTGTCCAAGACTAAGCCAATACAAAGCCTCTCATAGATGGAAAATCTATTGCTTGCGCCTCAGATGGGTCACTCATGTCCTACAAAGAACCATTTTCAGACGAGCCTCGTGAATTAGCCTTCACGAGTGTCACACTGGTGGAAACCATTACATTTCCGAGAAAGAAGTATGTCTCATACTCTTTTCCTTCAGATTCCTTTTATTGATTATACTTTTGGGTAAGGTTTGAGTTGTGTACTCTTGGTTGGTAAATGGATGGCTCTTGGGAGATTCCATTGCCGCTATTCTAAACATGGACGAAGTTTGAGGTGAGTAATCGACATCCTCATGGGTTCAATGGACATGTCAATCTAATCCATACAATAACCTTAGAAATGTAACCACAACAATATATTTTTCTTGAAATTCTTTCGAATCAAGCTTTGTTTTTACATTTGTAGATCCATGAACTACTCAAATCATTTGATACCGATAGCTTATAGGAGGATCAACAAGGATGATTTTATCGCTGCTTAAGAAGAAACTGCTGTTTGTTGCACTTTTCTCTCCCGCTAATGCACAAGAACTTGTCTAGTGTCAATACATAGGAGGTTAAAGGAGATGGTGTGATGGATGATGGGTTGATGAGTCTTCTTGTAGATTTGGCTCTATGAAACATTTTAGCTCTTTCACAAAGGGCTTAAGTGAGGGATAGGTTATTTGCATATAATTCTTTTTCTTTTGAAAATAGTCACTTAGCTTCTTGTGGTTTGTTGAATAAAATATACCAGCTTCATCAAAATTAACAATGTATTACACATGTCTACGTTTTCAAATAGTAGGGGATTATGTGTTAATATAGGGTACAAAGGAAGTGTTTAGTTTAGAAAATGAGATTATTTAAGTTTGTTTACAAGTACTCATAAATTACAACGAGTCAATTGTTTATTTCAAATGACTTGGGTATTATGTGCACATAACTTGTACTATAAAGGGATAAAGTGAAACATTGGTTTTTTTCTTTTTCTTTTTTTTTTTTTTTGAGGGGAGAGGGGATAAATTATAGATATGCTACTTGAAATTTGTCTAGAAATATAGTTTACTTCTTGTGATTTTAGAAATTACAATTTTTCCCTCGTCAGAATTAGTTTATTAACAGAGTTGACGAAAAAAATAAAATTAACCCCTTTTTTTTCCCCATAATTAACATTACCCTATTACCTATCTCCCTTTCCTTTGTTGTTAAACTTGTTCTTATTTTTCTTTCATTTCAACCACTTTCTATCCTGGGGCCCCACTCTAGCACCCGAATTCTCTCTCTCCTTCACAGCTACCATTGTAATTTCTTTAAATGGTTGGTGTACACTTTCTTTCCTAGTCACCTCCACTCCCTTTCCTAGTTTTGCTGCTTACTCTCACTCCCACTTGTACAATCCTATTTTGAAACACTTTATTAGTGCTCTTGTATTAAAATCTAATCAGAATATACCGAGCCATCTCCTTATTAATATAACCTTACGCCAGAAAGATTGGGACCCCATCGAGGAGACCCCCAACACCCCAAAGGGTGCCGACACTTGAATTTTTATTTTTTTTTCTTCACCACGACCAACCCCACGCAGCGTGGGGTGGTGGTGGGGTGAAATGGGGTCCACAAAGATGGTTCTAACCTTCCCACCACTCCTACCCCAGCTTGTACTTGAAAAAGAAAATAATAATAAACAAATAATTATCAATCCTCACCAAATAAATATTGGTTTAACATTCAAAATCGACACCATTGTTGTGATTTCAAAGAAAGAGACTTGCATATTTTTTTTTCTTTATTTTTTTGTATTTTAGTAAATGTCAAGTAGACTACTTTCTTCTTCCTTTGTGGGACCTACCATTATTGGGTTCACACTCTACTTTCTTCTTTCTCGCTTGTCATTTTTTGGGGGGGTTAATTAAAAAAAATTCTAAGGTTTCACACGTTTTTCATTTTAAATCTCAATATTTCAATTTCAACAAATTAAATCTTGGAGTTCCATCTCAGATTTTAGTGTGCCCTTTTTCTCCGCTCATTTTCATCTGTAAGGTAACGAGAATCGCTTTTGAGGTTTAAAGTGAAAACACTAGAGTTTAAAGTGAAAACGATGAAACTTTTTTAAAAAATTATAATTAACCCTAACATTTATGGGTTGTTTGGGGTGTCCTAAATAAGTGCACTTTTTATCTTTTGGACTAAAAAGTTGAGGAAAAAAATATGAATGTTTGGATTAACTTTTTATCTTTTTACAAAAAAATGTGTAATAAAAAATTGTATAAATAAAGTATATAGGGGAAGAAAGTTGAGTAGGTTATACAGCTGCCCTTTTGGGGTAACATGTCTTACCGAGCAAATTATTGCCTCATTCGGGGCAAAGTGTTTGGACAGTGATGGTCGGTTCGTGGGGCCACCACGGGTCCCATTTTAATAATCTGAACCATTCAATATGTAGAACTCATCGAATATTATATGCCTGTAAAAAATCACGATGATCGGATATCGATAGCTATATGATCGGATTAGTTTTTTCAACAGTTAACTATCACACCATCCATTTTGTTTATACAAAACTGATTTGATCATATAGTCAACGATATCCAATCAACGTGATGTTTCACAAGCACATAGTACTCGATGATTTCTACATATTGAACGGTTTGAATTATTAAAACGGAATCCTTAGTGGGCCCCCAAGGGCCCAACATAACCATCAAACTTTGTGGCTTTATATATGTAATTTTTGTTTTTTGCCCAAAGAGTGTATGACCTGCTGGGGCAGTACGACTGATAGTGTAATGAAAACTTTTGTATTATAAAAATGTATAAAATATATTTTTAATATTTTTTATTTGTGAATAATAATGACTTTTTTCTTTCTATATAATTTTTAAATTTTTTAGGACTTGCCAAATCTGGCCTTAATATTCTCACTTAATATTTACATAATTTTTTTAAACCAATAATTTGGTTGCTAATAGACCAAATATTTTATTATTATCCATTAAAATATTTTGAGACCAAATATTTTTATTATTTTAACAATTAAAACGCGCCCTAACTTTCATTCTCACTTCAACGGTTTGCTCAATCTTCACCCTAAAGTTGGGAGCTCCAAGGCATTGGGAGCTCAATCTTCTTCAAATGTTGGTGCTTTCTCTCTAATCGATCTCTCAGAACTCAATTGTAAGAGCTCGAATTCGATTTTTCAATTTCTTATCGCAATCGATCTCCGCAATCGACCTGTAAGAGCTCCAATTCGAACTTTCAATTTCTTATTATTTCATAGATTGAACTTTGTGTGTGTATATATATATATATCTTAATGCGTGTTGGAATTGAAGAATTCTTTACATAGATTGAACTTGTGTGTGTATATATGTATTGTATATCCAATCTAATGCGCCGGAGATGAAGAATTGTTTTCAAAGCATTGTTCGATCAACATCAGATTAGATGTTAATTTGTTGTTTCATGAGTTCGTGTGTTACACTATCATTTTCTATATATATACGGCCTTCTTCTCTCGCTTTTCTCTCACTAAGAATAAGAATGATGAATGAATCGCCTTCATTGGCCTTATGTATCAAACTCTCCATATGTTGTCGATTGGGTTTATCTCTGCTTTCTCATTAAATCATCCTCTTCTTCGTCGATGGATTGAACTTATAGCAATCCCGGGTTTACCCCTTGTTGTACAGTGATCCGGACGTGTGTCCGTGGGTGTTGGTAGTTGAGTATTATATTGTTTACATCCTTTCCTATCTTGTATTTGAGTTATGGGATGTGTTGGGCCAGTTGGAGGCAGGTTGGTTGAACTTAGAACCAAAGATAAGCTGCCCAGGTTTTAGCCTTTTGCGCCGAAAGGAGATTAGGGCGCTCGAGCGGAGATGTTTTTATTCAGACGCCGAAAGGATCGAGCGCTGAAGTGAGAAATCAACCTCCCAAGAGTTTCGCTGGTTCGCAGATTTTCTCGAAGGTTAGATCCAGCCGAAAGGGTATTCGAGCGCCGAGCGGACTTGGTGGTGCGCCGAGGAGGTTTTAGCGCCGAGCGGGTACTTTTATTTGTCCGCCGAAAGGAGAAAGAGCGCCGAGCGAGGACGGGTTTAAGTTCCGGTTTTGACATTTTAAAATCACTTTTCACTTTTCTTTCTCTCCTACTTTTCAAAAACACCATTCTGAGCCTCTCACCTAGAACTCTACCTTCTCTCTTGGTATTGATATAGTAGGAGTGATTTGCTCACCTTTGGCCTTTACAATAGTTGGGATCGCCGAGGGCTTCTGCTTTTAATCGGAGAAATTGTGGATTTGGAGCACTTTGGTTTCGGGTCATCATCTCTATTTGAGTTCTTCTTGAGGTAGGGATTCACCTTGTTCTCTTTTCAATACTTCTACTATAGATAGACATGTGGTTACTTTTGTATTGCATGAAAACTACATCATGTTGGAATTTTATATAAATTCATGAGGTTGAACATTGGGTTGGTTGTTGGTTTTAGATCTTTGATTATTAGATGTGCCTTGGACTAATTGGGTGTTAATTAGTAAGTGTTGTTGAAAGGAGAGGAAACCCTAATATTTATTGACTTAATAATTTAATAGAGGGGTTTGATCTTAGGGTAAATACTTGGGTATTTTGGGTTTTAAAGGAAACCTTTGTTGGCTATTGTAGATGATTGAGGCTTATGTTCAATAATGAGAAAGAGGGAGGAAAACCCTAGTATAGTGATTATGATTTAATTTGTGTAATTAAATTAAAATGGTTTTTGAAAGGAATGTAGTTGATTAAAATGAGTTAGGGCTTATTGTCCTTGAACTTGATTTTGTGGAAAATACAAGGAAGCGGGATTGGTTTTATGGAATGGGAATGGTACTTAGGAATAAGTATGAATGTTGGACCTGCTGTATCTTATACTACCGTGATGGTATTAATGTTACGATAATTTCATGATAATTAAGTAAGTTTATAGATGTATAATATATTTGCATCTAGAGGTTTGTCCTGGTCATGGGTGGAGGATGATACGGTTGTATTGAATTGTTGTGTACGCTTTTACACGTATGTGTTCATCTATTTTAACACATTGTCGTTTATCTTGGTAGTTTATGTATATGCATTATACATGTTGGATATGCCTTTGTGTGCATGGTGGTTGTTGGCTTATATGCCGCGCTTATAATCAGAGGTACTGACCTTCAAATGAAGCTACCGGAGAACTCAGATGCGCTTATAATCTGAGGTGTTACACCCTTCCAAATAGCGCTCGTAAAATGGTATGTTGTTGAAAAGTGCAAAGGTGGCTTACTATGCGATAGCTAGTAGAGCTAAGTTGATAGTAGTTATTGCAAGATATCCTTGGCTTAATGAGATAGCTAGTAGAGCAAGGTGGAATTATTGTAGTTTTGTTGTAACTAAAAGTATCATGGATTTGATTGGTTATAAAGAGAGAAACAAGTTATTCCGTGATTGTTTATATAATGTGTTGGTGGGTTGTAAATTTATGTTTGACAAGGTTGTGCATGTATAGGTATGAGGTAGGGAAACGACCAAAATGTCTTTTTGTCTTTGGAAAGTGTGAAGGAAAATGAATGTTTTAAAAATAAACATGTTGAAAGTTGATACATATGTAGTAATGATGGGAAATGGATGAGAGTATCGGCTTAGTGATTATTTTCCTAAGTAATTGTTAATATTAAGAAAGAATGGGAATGGAAATGAATGAGAGGAATATGGAAAGATGAATCACTCAGAGCGTTGAATGAAACGGTTGTTTTCAAAAAGGAAAGTTCATACATATATATTTTTGTATAAATCATCACATTACTATTCTAGTACAAGAATGAGTATTCATGATCATAGCTATCTGCAGATTATTGTTATTGTTGAGGATCATGTTGAGATCCCTACCGACTATATGTTCATCCCACGTTGTTGAATCTTTTTTCGTGTGTTTAGGTGATGTGCTACAAGATTTGGATCTACTTATTTGTTGGCCACGGGCCTCTTTTGTTGTTGGCGGAACGCCATATGTGTAAAAGGGTTACACCCTTCATTTGTTTATTTAAAGGTTGTAAGCCTAAGGGCAATTTATTAGTTCATGTAATGTTGACTTTGCATACCTAACGAGAGTATTGCTAATCACTTCTACTTGATTAAAGGTATGAGTTTACTTCCGCTGTTATCTCCTAAACCCAATTGCTAATGAATTTGGTAATGACTTCGAGTAATAAAAAGTGGGCGTGACAACTGCATCGTAGAGCTACCGTTTGAATACCTTGAGCTCATGGGAAGTGGTTTTACCACAAGGGTTTACTACGCAAGTGAGGACGCTGTATATAGATACCATGAGAATTAAGACTTATGTGTTGCATTTATGTGAGCATGATTCAGCCTGATAGTATTCATAGCCTGAACTTGCTTTTGAGGTCCTTTTGGAAACACGCCGATCAACGTGGTTTCATAGGAATTCTTGAGAGTTCCGGATGAGTGGCTATCTTTGTGGACTTGATTCGATTATGTGTTTACTTGTTTGGATGTTTATATGCAAGAAATGTAAATTTTGAAACTAAGTGTGTCTTGTGACTTAACAAAGAGGGAGTGTGCCTCTACGAAGGCTATTGTGTTTACGCTAAGTGTAATTTACCTTGTGCCTTATAGATGTCTACACGAGGGAGTAGAGGACGATTGAGTAGTAGGAACGGAGAGGCACAACAGCCTTTTTTAGCACCTCAGCAAAGATCCTGTCAGCCATGAGGATGTCGACGTGAGATTGTGGAGAGAAGGCAAGATGCCCTAGCTCAGACCGAGGGTGGCAATGGCATGCTCTCAAACTTACTAAGGAGTTCTTTCGCTCCGGTCCACCTGAGTTTGTGGGGGAGGCTAAACCGTTAGAAGCAGAGAGTTGGTTGGAACAGATTACCAAGACTCTTGATATGCTCAGAGTCGAAGATGAGGAGTTGAGGGTTTCTTTGGCAACCTTTCAGTTGAAGAGTGATGCGAGTTATTGGTGGAAGAATGCTAAGACTAATGTGGGTGGCACGTGGGTTGCTTTTACCGAGGCCTTTGGGAAGTATTTCTCCTTCTCGCCGAAAGGTTGAGGGAACGCTTTTTGAGTTGCGCCAGATGACACTCTGCGGGCACGCTTTGAGATGCGGCTTGATAGTTTGTCGAGGTTTGCTCCAGAGTTGGTGACAACAGAGGAGCGCCGTTGTTTTGAGTTCAAAAGCGCTGTGTTTCGATATTCGGAGAAGGTAGCCGATCCTTGTGGAAGCGATTACTATACCTTAGTTGAGGCAATGCCCATGTGGAGGCCCCGACATTGCTAGTGGTGATGGGGTTAAAGAGGAGACCATCTCTACCTTTGTGGTTCCAAACGTTCTAGGCTCAAGAAGGGGTGGAGGCGAAACATGCTCACTGGAGTCGGTTCCTTTTTCTTCGCCAGGGTTTCGGATCCTTCATGGGTTTTGGCGGTGGTGTTTCCTGCATCACTTTGAGTAGAGGGTCCGTGGTTGTTTTGTTTGTGGTCACGGGCCATGGTAGACGTTTGTCCTTGCGTATAATTCTTCGGGTATTAAAACCTAGTCGACTCAACAGACTATTCAATCTGGGGCGCTTTGACGGGAACCGAAGCCAGTTGTGCTCGAGATTTCGCAAGGGGCGATTTCTTATTAGTTAGCCCTACAAGTTGTTACCCCCGAGAGGGACTTTTTGTAATGTTGGCCGTGGAGTATCACGCTTAATGATTTTGTTGTTGACCTGTACTATTGGACGCCGAGGCATCATGTTTATGTATCGCATATGCATGCATAGTATTGTTTGTTTAATCCTCGTATTGGGGGAGTATGAGGGAAATTTGAACCTCTATTTTATTTTGAGAAGTTGCTAATGGGGTCAATGATCCTAGGAGTGGTGCTTGCTTAGTACTGTATTGAGTTATTCAGGACGCCTGTGGGCCTTGTCCTTTTAGAGATTATGGGTTGAGAACGGAACTGTGGGTGGATGTGTTTGATGTTATGGTTTTAGAGTTGCTGGCATTAGCAAGGTTATGTGGAGGTTATATCTCTCAAGTTAATGAATGGTACCAGATGCTGGTTTGTGTTTGGGGCTTGCTAGTAGGTGAGTTCGTGGTGACCCTGCAACGGTTGTATAGGGGTAGTGTTTGTTTTGTGATTGGTTATCAATTGTGGGATATGGTTTGTGAGTGGATGCAGCAAGATTCTTTAGTGGAAGAATGCAGTTCTAGAGTAACAAGAATAGCTGCTCTAATTATCCTCTTGATTGGGTAGTTGTGGTTGCGGTAGACCATGTGTGTTGATTAGGAGATCAAGCTAATCAACATGTTGTGCTATTGAATCATGACCCATGAATACATTAATTTATGTATTGTTTGATTGTGTATAGAACCTATGTGTTTATATGCATTGCTTAGTGTTGAAGAGATAGGGGATGAACTCCGAGATAGAGCATGTATGCTTATTCAGAAATAAAATGACAGAAAGCATATATGCTTATCAATTGAAGTGTTGTTTGTTTGATTTGATGTAGACTGGATTTATTTCTATTAATCATCATTATAGAAATGTTATGCTTCGTGTTGGTTTTGGTATCATCGATGAGTGATGGTCATTGCTATAGTAGTATGTTAGAAAAGTTGGTGGAAAACAAATTTTTTTCTGAAATGTTTTGGGGCTACCTAATTTCATGATGTTGCTTTTTCAGAAAATTGATTTAAATCAAGGGTTTTGGAAAGTTCCAAATGAAAATATTTCTTTTTTTAAAAATAAACTGTGATGATTTTTAGCAGGTGTTTTGGATAACAATCGTGTTTGTGAAAAATGTTTACAAAATCTCATTGAGTTTCTCTATGGAAAGTGGAGGATTTTATTTCTTTTGGAAAAGCCATAGTATTGAAAATTTGACTATCTTTTGAGAAATAAGTCGCTTGAACAAGAAAAATGTTTCTTATTGTTTACTCATAAGGTTTGCTCAGATTAGCTTTTGGGAATCTTTTGTTGTTGAGCAGTGCCCAGCTTGAAGCGCTTAGTCGAGCAAGTTGGAAGTTATTGTTCCAGAAAGGTTTGGTTTGTTGAGTTTGTATTTTGACCCGTGATTGTTGATTACATGGAACGATTCCCCCGTAGTGTGGGTCTCTTCCTGTAAGAAGTGTCTGTATGGTTGTAGTGAGGGCGTCACCTCCTAGTGTTAAAACAGTTGGTGCCAGCATTATCACTGGCCTTTATGTTTTGATCGTGCACCTTTAATTTCGTGACTTAAATTTCTTAAGGGGAGGTTATAGCGATCCCTAAGCCGGCCCTTGTTGTGGTGTTAAAAGATCCTGGACGGTGTCCGTGGGTGTTGGTAGTCAGAGTATTATATTGTTTAGCATCCTTTCCTATTCTTGTATTTGAGCGGCGGATGTGTTGGGCCAACAGTGTGTTGGTTGAACTTAGAACCAAAGATAAGTTGGGCCTGTGTTTAGCCTTTGCGCCGAGCCGAGATTAGGCGCCGAAATGCGAGATAAAGTTTTGGCCTATCTCAGACGCCGAAATGGGATCAGTGAGCGCTGATTTGTTAGCGAGAAATCAACCTCCCAAGAGTTTTGCTGCTCAAGTAGATTTTCTCGAAGGTTAGATCCAGCCAGGCCGAAAGTGGTATTCGAATAGCTGCCGAGCGGGATTCTTGTGGTGGTGCCAGAAGCGAGGTTTTAGAAGCGCCGAAGCGGGTAGCTTTTTATTTGTCCGCCGAAAGTGAGAACAGAGCGCTGGAGCTGAGGACTGGGTTTAAGTTCTGGTTTTTGGACATTTTAAAATCACTTTTTCACTTTTCTTTCTCTTCTCTACTTTCAAAAACACCATTCTTGAGCTCTCTCACTCAGAACTCTCACCTCTCTCTTGGTATCGAGATGGTATGAGGAAAGTGATTTGCTCACCGCCTTTACAATAGTTGCGTGGATCGTCTGAGGGCTTGTATGAATTCTTCTGAGAAATTGTGATTGGAGCACTTTGGTTTTCTGGGTCATCATCTCTATTTTGAAGTTCTTCTTTGAGTGTAGGGATTCACCCTTGTTCTCTTTTCAATACTTCTCTACTTATAGAGCAGACATGTGGTTGGCTTTTGTATTGTATGAAAACTCATATCGATGTTGGGAATTTTTATATAAATTCATGAGGTTGAACAATTGGGTTGGTTGTTGGTTTTAGATTTTAGATTATTAGATGTGCCTTGGACCAATTGGGTGTTAATTAGTAAGTGTTGTTGAAAGGAGAGGAAACCCCAATATTTATTGATTTAATAATTTAATAGAGGGGTTTGATCTTAGGCAAATACTTGGGTATTTGGCTGGTTTAAAGCGAAAACCTTTGTTGCGGCTATCGGTAGATGATTGAGCTTATGTTCAATAAATGAGGTGAAAGAGGGAGGAAAACTCAGTATAGTGATTATGATTTAATTCCAGTAGGCAATTAAATTAAAATGGTTTTGAAATGGAAATGTAGTTGATTAAACGAGTTAGGGCTTATTGTCCTTGAACTTGACTTTTGGTCAGGAAAATACAAGGAAGTCGGGATTGGTTTTAAGTGAATGGGAATGGTACTTTAGGAAATAAGTGGCGAATACCGTTGGATTGCTGTATCTTATACTACCGTGATGGTATTAATGCCAAGCGATAATTTCTATGATAATTAATGTAAGTTTTATAGATGTATAATATATTTGGTATCTAGGGGAGGCCTGTCCTGGTCATTTGGCAGGAGGATGATATTAATATTGAACCACAGTGTACGCTACACGTATAAAGTTCATCTATTTTAACACATTGTGTCGTTATTCCGGTAGTTTGGTGTATATGTGATTATGTATTATGTTGGATGGATGCCTTGTGTGCATGGTGGGTTGTTTTGATGTTATAGATGCCAAGGCTTTTATAACTCAGAGGGTGGTCATGGACTTTCCAAATTAGCTACCGGAGAACTCCAGATATGCTTTATAATTCAGGTTACACCCTTCAAAATAGCTTCCGGTAAAATGGTATGTTGTCAGAGGCGCAATAATTTAATATGCTATATATTAGAGACGTTGATAGTGAAGTTATTATAAAGATATCCTTGCCAAATGAAGATAGCTAGTAGAGCAAGGTGGAATC